>JAOWBW010000593.1:136453-798773 GCA_026119855.1 Campanula takesimana
GCCATAGGACAAGAGTTGCCCTTGAATTGCTTATGTGGGCATCTTGAACTTGTCGGTCGGGAAGAGCGGCCATAGTACTCATGAGGATGGATGATTGATAAAGGATTGTGTCGGAGCCTTTCCCCATGTTGAGCCCATTGAATTTTTGGTCGAGTAGGCCATGATAGAATCCACCATTTTGGGCTCATTGTTCTCGAAACTTGGTTCCCCATTTTCTTGGTGCGGGTGTTGACATAAGGACTCTTGAACAAACCCTCGGTCCACTCGGATTCATCATCATTATTCTTGTTCTTTTCCCTTGCAAGGTGGTGAGCTTTTCTTTCATTTAGCTCCATTTCGGCCTCGTGGGCCTCCCTTTGGCTGTCGAGGTGGGATTGCCAAATGTCGTCTTTGATTTGTGCCTCCTTGTTAAGGGTGGAGACTTGCTCTTGGAGGAGTTGGACCCATAGTTTGAGAGCTGTTCGAGAGACATGGTGTTGCTGCTGCCGGTCATGGTGATGTTGGAGCTGTTGGAGTGATCTCTTCACGGACTAACCGATTTGCTGAATCCGGTAGACTTTGTAAGTACCAATTGAACCTATATTGCAAGAAGAGGCCCTTGTCAGTCTTGAGTAACACTTGCGGTCCATGAAGAGGCTTAGAACACACAGTTGGGCACACGACTCGAACCACATAAGAAAGACTCCTTTTTTTTTCTTTTTTTTTTTTTTTTTATATAAGTCGGAGGGAATGAATCCCTTTTGGGGTTTCTAAGAAAATAATGGAATCGTCACACTAGTATATAGACCAATCTCGGGTCCCATATACTCATCGGATTCCCATCGCGCTTGTGAATCCTACATGTATCGGGATTAAACTAAATTAATGTAGTAAAGCATACATGCGGGGACGGATTTTTATTTTCGTCCAAAATAACCACTTTTGGGGACGGATTTTTTATTGCGTCCCTTTCAACAAATTGGCATGTATGATTTGAAGACATTAGTTTAGGGGAAATCTCGGTACATGGAAACCGACTTGAGTCACGGAGTGTTAGACCCTAACTAGAATTGTGTGGTTTGTGCTCGGCTTGAATATGAGGCTCAAAGGTCACCCCCGGCATGTAGTCTTGAACTACGCCACGGGCTGAGGTTACCGCTTCGAAAGAGCCAAGGTCTGGTGGAGCTTGAAAACTTTCTAGGACGGGCCTCGACGGGTTTGGGGTTGGACTTGTGCGACTCGATAGTGAGCAATTCATAGGAATATGTGCATGTAGTGTGAGGTCTAACAAGTGACAATTTTTTTTTATATATTTTTTTTGAAAAGAAAGAAAAACACACAAAACACATAAAATTACAACTCCCGAATTACCCGTGTGACCGGTAAATAAAACACAAAATTAAAACAGTCCGAGGGTTCAATTCTGTTCTGATGCAAGCAACTGTGCCCACACCCCACTGTTCTGCTCAGTCACTGAAACCTGTTTCTGTTCTGGGAATCAACCCAGAAGCGTGCGCCTCTGAGTGTTGACGTGGGACGCGCGCGCATGGCGTAATGCGTAGGGGAGGCGCGCGCTTCTGGGGCACACCTGTCAGAATGTCAGACTTTGGACTCAAGAAGAAGATGAAGAACATGAAGAAATGGGCGATTCTGATTCTTGACGCGGGATGCGCGCGCCTTAGGCTTAAAAGGCCAGACGCGCGCGCCTCCCCCATCAGGAAACAGAATGCCCAGAAAGATGTAGATTTTGATCAGAATGCAAGTTTTAAACCTCAAATAGTCCCCAGCGGATTCGCCACTGTAGATACCCCGGGGGGGACCACGGCTTTAGGCTAGAGCGCGTGATGTTATCCTAGGATGTCTAACTTGGTTTTAGAGTCGCCACCTATGTTTTGAGGAACATAAGAAAAACCTATAGATTGTAGCCTAAGTTTGATTACAAAAACAGAGATTCTTTGTTTTGAGGTTCGGGGGTTAGATTACGAGATGGGAAGTACCGAAACACCCATCTCGCCCAACTAAAGTTGGTCTTGCTTGATCAAAATCTACATGAATGAAAATGTTCTTCTTCTTCTTCTTTAAGTCATGAAAAGGGGGGATTTAAAATAGGATTTGGAATGTAGGAGATAACTCCTTAACCAACCTCAATGAGATGAGGTGATCATTAGAGTCATGTCCCAAAATGATTTGGGTGATTGCACATTTGATTAAAGTAAAAGAGAGAGAGGAGATGGAGTAGAAAAGAAGGAAAAAGATGGACTTTTACCTACAATTTGAAGAACTTCAAATGTGCTGTGATGTGAGATCCTTGGAGAACCTTTAGAAAGTGATTTTTTGTCTAGTTTTCGATGATTTTTCGATGCTTGATTTTCAATCCTTGAAAATGGAGGGTAAAGAGAGGTTTTTATAGGTGAAAGAGGGGTGTTTTGGTGTGCCAAAAATCAGTCACCAAGAAATCCTTCCCGGGCAAAATCTTGTAAATGAGCAAGGGAGGGAATCCTGGCCAGAAATCTGTAACTGATGCCCAGAGGCGCGCGCTTCCTGCTTTGGGGGCGGGAGGCGCGCGCGCCTGGCTCCTAGTGTCGGAGGCGCGCGCGAATCAGAGAAGGCAATTTTGACAGAATGGACTAGAAAGTCAGCCCTGTCATTCAGTTTAGTCCCTGGACTTAACGAAGTCAGTCAGGAACTTAACGGAAGTGACAGAAACTAACGAGAAACACTTAGAATAGGGAGAAACACAAAATCAAATGTGCAATCGGGGCGAGCGGTCCAAGGCGGGGTGTCTACAAAAGGTTGAGAAGGTTGACCTAGGCGGTCGAAGGTGAAGGGTAGACCCAAATGGATCGCAATGATGGCCCACGGATGAGCGATGGACCTTAGAGTTCGCCTAGATGCAATGCACATTTTATTTTGCGAAAAGTTTTGCATTTATTTACATCCTAAATGGGTGGTCCGAGGAGTGTCCTAATCTCTATGTGTGGGTTGACACGGGTTAGGTTAAAGGTTCCCACCGCTCGCGGAACGTTACACGGTGACTGGAGTAGACGAGTGACTCGAAAAATGTGAGGCAGTAGCGCACAAATTCCTGCACATCGAATACTCCGGTAGTAGGACCTGTGCAGTGCTGACACGGACTAGTGGTAGTGTGTGGCAAGAAACTAATTCTTTTTAAGGAGAAAAGAGAGAAGTTTGAATGTTTGAATGATGCTATGCAATGCAATGCAGGAGAAGGAAAATAATGGTACAAGGGAGCATAGCAGAGTTTTGTTTGACCCTAATACTAAGGCGAAAATAAAAAAGGTACAAGGATACAAGGTACAAGGTACGAGTATTAACATGGCGGAGTGCGCGGGTGTATGTGAAACATGGCTTAACTGTAGGGGGCACGTGAAAACATGGCAAGTGTGCATGTGTAAACATGGCAGGTGTGGTGCATGTGTAAACATGGCAGGTGTGTACATGTATAAACATGGAAAGTGTGTGCATGTTTAACATGGCAGGTGTGTGCATGTCTAAACATGGCAAGTGTGTGCATGTGTAAACATGGCAAGCATCATGATGTGACGAAAGTTAGACCCACAAAGTTTGAAAAAGTTTCAAAGCAGTCCCCAGCAGAGTCGCCACTATGAATACGTTGTTTTGAATTTGAGAATATTCATAGCAACATTAAAATTATGAGAGTCGCCACGCCGTTTAGTTATAGCCAAAACATTGAGATAAAGCATGTTTAATGGGTTCGGGGGTCAAATTACAACAAGAGAAGAATATGGACGTTATCACTCCTATTGCCCGAATGATCGGTCTTTCTATCATGATGAATGTGTTAGTAGTGTATTAGTGTTTGAGACCGGATCCGAAGATTGCCTACGTTCCTCTCAATGTGAGAAGCTCAGGTCAGCGTAGTTCGCAGAGAATTAGAATAGGCAGAAGAATTGGGATCATGCATAATGAGGGGGGGGAATTACCTAAAGATTAGGGTTTAGAAGTAGTTCCTAGATCATCCTCGGGTTGATGAACCCTAGATCATCATCGACTATGAAATAACATGTAATTATGAAGATCGCAACCCTAAATATAGCATAAACAAGGTTTTAATCTATGAACACGAAGAACATGCGAAGAACATATTATGAACATATGAAATAAACATGCAAAGCATATGAAGAAGAAACTATGAATAAACATGTAAGAACATGAATATTAAAGATCTACATTAAAAATGATGCAAGAACATGAAGAAAAGGTTAGAAAACTTACCTATGTTGGCAAGAAATAAACCTTGATCTTCTTGGAGGTTTGAATACTAATTAGAGAGCAAAATTGTGTTTAAGAACTCTCAAATTCGGATCCCTTAGAACTCTCAAAATCCGATCCTTAAACCAATAGCATGGGATTGATTTATATAGTAAACTGATAGGAAGATCTGACGGCTGAGATCATCCAGAGCAAGGTTGGCCGCCTGGCTATGGGTGAACCCGGTGACAAGAGTGGCCGCGTGGCCAAGATCAACGCGCAGCAAGGTTGGCCTCGTGGCCAAGGTTGCAGGCTGACTTGATTCTTAAGCTAGGGTTTCTGCATGGTTTTAAGGAACCTCTTGTTACCTATTTTGATAGATTTTGCCATAAATGAGATATTTCGGGAATCCGGGACAAGTCTTTGCAAGGTTTCTAATTCTATAAAGTCCTTGTATTTTTGGGAAAGTCCTAATAAACTCATTTTCAGGTCGGGTACTAACACTTTGCCATTATAATCTCTCCCATCGCCCGATGCTACAAATATGCCAGCTGGGCTTCCAAATAAATGCTAAGTAATAATATATTAGCATGAATAAACATCTTACGATTCCAAAGTAGGGAATCATACCAAGAAGTCACAGGAAAGTGAAATGTACCAACAACGCACAATTAAAGTGTTCCAATAATCTCAATTAACACTAATTAATTTCCAACACAAACTTAATCACAAAGGACCCAATTCTATCACTAGAGTGTACTAAAATCTTCACTAAGGTCAACTAGAAGGACACCCAAGATTTAGACCAAAACGCATTCTTCATCACACAAATTAACAAATGAAAACTTTCAGAGGTTCTGTGCGGCCGCCCACTCGAGTCTGTGCGGTAGCCCAAAAAGCCATCAAACAAGAACAAAACCTTTCAGATAGATGTGCGGTCGCCCTACCATTTTTGGGCGGTCGCCCAATCCTCTGGTCTGTCGGAATTCGGGAGGGAAGAACTGGGTTCTTCCATTTTTCAACCCAAACCAAAACTCAACCAAAATCCAACACTCTTAACTAGCATATTAATGAACTAAAACAACTTATAGGTCAAAAGGACTCATATAACAACATTTAACAACCAAAATCAAGATTCAAACCCAACATTCATAAAATCACCATTTTTTACCAAAACTCAAATAAATTCCAAATAAATTCGAAACTCAACCAAACTTCAAATATAACAACTCAAGTATTATATAAGCATGATATGAACATTTTAACATAAAAATGGGGGAAAAGCAACTTACTTGAGATTTCTCAAAGATGATGGATTTCAAATATTTTTGGCTTCCTACGATCCTATCGACGATCTAAACACATTTTGTATAGAGAGAAATGAGAGAAGATGAGAGGAAGATAGCTAAAATGAACAGAGAAGGGAAAGAGAAATTTACCTTTTTTTCAAGAAGAGAGAGAGAGAGAGTAACTGGGAAATGAATTTGTGAGGGAGAAGGAGAAGAAGGAAGGAGGTGAAGTTAAAATCGAAGTTACACTTAGGCCCCCTTCCCCATCTACTAACACAATACTTACACTCCCTGCTAACAATTAAGACCCAACAATACTGCACTAACACAAATGACCCAAATAAAATGCTAGGCATAATTATTATAACACATAAAATGCACACATAAATATTTAAATAAATAATAATTTAAATAAATAATAAGCAAATAAATAAATAATAATTATTTACTACTAATAAAATAGAGCCTAGATTTTCGGGTCGTGACATTCACTCCCCCTTAAAGAAAATTCGACCCGAATTTTAACGAGACTTACCCGAATTAAAAAGCCACGGAAAGTTCCTCTCTATCTCATCTCGGAGCTCCCACGTCGACTCCTCGATATGATGATTCCTCCAAAGAACTCTAACCAATGAAATGCTTTTGTTTCTCAATTCTTGGACTTTAGAATCTAAGATCCGAACCGGCCGTTCCTCATAAGTCATATCGGGCTCGATATCCTCCGGTATCCTCGGTAACACGTGAGATGGATCATGAACATACTTCCGAAGCATAGAAACGTGAAAGACATTATGTAACCGGTCCAAAGATGGCGGTAACGCAAGACGATATGCTAGAAGTCCAACCTTTCCCAAAATCTCAAACGGGCCAATAAACCTCGGAGCCAATTTACCCTTCTTCAAAAACCTTCGGATACCCACCTTCGGAGACACCTTCAAGAACACAAAATCACCGGTCTGAAAACTAAGATCTCGCCTTCGGTTATCTGCATAGCTCTTATGTCGACTCTGGGTTGTTTTCAATCGATTCCGGATAACTCTAACCTTCTCAACTGAATCCTGAAGGAAATCAATACCCACGATCTTCGCTTCACCAACCTCATCCCAACAAATAGGCGATATACATTTTCTTCCATACAAGGCCTCATACGGTGCCATCTCGATACTAGCCTGATAACTGTTGTTGTAAGAGAATTCCACTAACGGTAGGTGTGAATCCCAAGAATCAGAGAAGTCTATCGCACAAGCTCGCAACATATCCTCCAAAATCTGAATAGTCCTCTCGGATTGACCATCGGTCTGAGGGTGAAAAGCTTTGCTGAATCGCAAATCTGTACCCAAAGCTTCCTGAAACGCCTTCCAGAACTTAGAAGTAAACCTTGGGTCTCGATCTGACACAATGCTAACCGGGACTCCATGCAACCTCACAATCTCATCAATATAAAGGGTCGCAAGCTTCTCCACCGAATATCTGATGTCAATAGGCAAGAAATGGGCACTCTTGGTCAATCTATCCACTATTACCCAAACACTGTCATACTTCCTACGGGTACGAGGTAGTCCCGTAACGAAATCCGTAGTCACATGTTCCCATTTCCACTCAGGAATCTCTAACGGCTGAAGTAGACCTGCGGGTCTCTGATGCTCGGCTTTGACCTGCTGACAAGTTAAAAATTTCGAAACATACTCGGCTATTTCCCTCTTCATGTTATTCCACCAAAAATGTTGCTTCAGATTCTGGTACATCTTCGTACTACCCGGATGAATAGTATATCTCGATTTGATCCTCATCTAAAACTTGCCTCTTCATCCCACCAACATCGGGTACGCACAAACGACCACGGAAAGTCAACACCCCATTCGAACTCATAGAAAAATCCTCGAAATTCTTTTCCTTCATTTTACCCATTACCTTCACTAACTCGGGATCTTCCTTTTGAGCTTCTTTAATCCTCTGAATTAGGGTCGGAGATACCCTAATATTCGCAAAAATAGCCCCATGTCTCGATTCACGAGGAGACCAATCTCGAACATCCTCAAGCATTTTCCATTCACGGACCATCATCGAAGCCACATAAGATTTTCTACTAATCGCATCGGCTACCACATTCGCCTTTCCCGGATGATAAGAAATCGTGCAATCATAATCCTTCAACAATTCCATCCATCGGCGTTGCCTATTATTCAACTCTTTCTGGGAGAAAAGGTATTTCAAACCCTTGTGATCGGTAAAAATTTCAAACTTCGCCCCATAAAGGTAGTGCTTCCATTTGTGCAATGCAAAGACTATCGCCGCCAACTCCATATCATGAGTCGGGTAATTCTGTTCACTAGGGGGTCAACTTCCTCGAAGCATAAGCAATTACTTTCCGGACACTGCATCAACACACAACCCAAACCCTCTTTCGAAGCATCACTGTAAATCACTAGGCCATCGCTCCCATTAGGTAAAGTCAAGATCGGTGCGGTAGTCAACTTCTTCTTCAATTCCTCGAAACTCTTGTCACATTTCTCGGTCCACACAAACGGGACATTCTTTCGGGTCAACTGAGTCATCGGAGTAGCGATCCTCGAAAACCCCTCAATAAATCTTCTGTAATACCCGGCTAAACCAAGAAAGCTTCTAATCTCTGTCACTGATTTGGGTCTCTTCCAATCCACTATTGCCTCTATCTTTGAAGGATCCACAGAAATCCCATCTTTTGAAATAACATGACCCAAAAATGACACCTTCTCGAGCCAAAATTTGCATTTACTAAACTTCGCAAACAACTGCTCCCTCGCAAGAACGGATAATACTGTTATCAAATGTTGCTCGTGCTCCTCTCGAGATTTAGAGTAGACGAGTATATCATCAATAAAAACCACCACGAACGAATCAAGATAAGGATGGAAAACCCGGTTCATCAAATCCATAAATACTGCAGGCGCGTTAGTCAGCCCAAACGGCATAACCAAGAACTCATAATGACCATAACGAGTGCGAAAGGCCGTCTTCGGAATATCCTCCAATCGAACCTTCAACTGATGGTACCCACTCCTCAAATCAAGTTTAGAGAAAACCACGGACCCTTGAAGCTGATCAAATAAATCGTCAATATGAGGTAGAGGATACTTGTTCTTCACCGTAACCTGATTCAACTTTCTGTAATCGATTCACAATCTCAAGGAACCGTCTTTCTTCCGCACAAATAAAACCGGTGCTCCCCACGGGGAAACACTAGGGCGTATAAACCCTCGATCAAGAAACTCTTGCAATTGAACCTTTAATTCCTTCAACTCTGCGGGAGCCAACCTATAAGGTGCTTTCGAAATTGGAGCCGTACCCGGCAAAAGGTCTATACAAAACTCAATCTCACGATCGGGAGGCATATCATACTCGGTAGAGAAAACATCGGGAAATTCCCGAACTACCCGAACACTATCAAAACTAGGGGATTCCTTCCTAGTATCAAGAACACTAGCCAAATACCCCTCACAACCACTATGCAATAATTTTCTCGCTTTCAAATAAGAAATTAAGCGAACCTTTCTACTCAGAGGACTAGCCTCAAACACAAATTTAGGCACATCGGGAATAGAAAAAGTAACAGTTTTCTTACGGCAATCAACGGAAGCATGAAACTTGCTCAACCAATCCATACCCAAAATGACATCAAAGTCTTGGATAGGAAGAACTACCAAATCCGCACAAAGGACACGACCACAAATAACCACATCACAAGCACGAAAGACTCGATCAGAAATCAAGCATTCTCCTATAGGGGTCGACACCTCTAGCACGTACGGTAAAGACTTGAATGCAGCATTTAACATGGAAGCAAATTGCACAGAAATGTATGAATGAGATGATCCTGGATCTACTAACGCTCGTGCGCTCACATTAGACACAGAGACAATACCTCCAATAACCGAAGGATCATCGATCGCCTGTTGTTGATTCATGGCATAAATCTTTCCTTGAACTTTGGGCTTCCCAGCGGCATCCCTTTTCTGACCCTGATTAGTACCAACCCCTGACCCGGATGACTGACCTCGGTGCCTCGTGCAATCTCTCGCAAAGTGCCCCATTTCACCACAATTGGTACACTTGCCTTGCTTTTTCCAACACCTATCCTCCGTATGGCCTACCCTCTAAAAAAAGGTACAAGGCTTCCTATTTTGAATCCCCAGAGTAGTACCCGGATTCCTCGGTGTGGTTTTCCCCTTAAACTGAGATGATGCTCCCGGGTTACCTCGGTTGTCGGAACGGTATTGAGGTTGAGATTTAGCATGGCTTCCCGGTTTACCCGTACCCAAAACCTCGGTTTTCCTTTTATGCTCCCCAATATCTTGCTCTATCAAGTAGGCTCGATCTACCGCATCTTGGAAGGTCACAATCCGTTGGGCAATAAGTTGAGTACGGATGGAGGTCTTCAATCCCGAATGAATCTCATAGCTTTTTGTTTCTCGGTCCTCACCAAATAGTCACAATACCGGGCTAATTCTGAGAACTTAGCCGAGTATTGTGCTATAGACAACAAACCTTGCTCCAGGTTGAGCAGCTCGATCTCCTTCCGGTTTTGATCAACAACCGGAATGAAATGTTCCTTGAATTTGCGCACAAACAACTCCCACGCATACACCGTGTGAGTATCATCCCAACTAGCTTTAACACTCTTCCACCAATGCTCGGCGGCTCCCACAAGTTTGTAAGCCGCGAACCGGACCTTGTCCTCATCCGTGCAACCAAATACCTCATAAATCTTCTCCATCGACTCAATCCACAACTCAGCTTTCCAAACATCGGGTTCCCCATTGAATTCAACCGGTTTCAGTTTGAGAAATTGCTCCAATCTATAGCGGGGTGGTGCTTGTTCTACCCTCGGACCTTGATCATGTATGGCCTTCATGGCCGCCTCGAACATGCCTTGAAACATAGCACGTGCTTCTTCCCTTGTGTCATTTTGATTTTGCGCTCCACTAGAGCCTTCACCTGTTCTCCTTCTAGCCATTGGAAACAATTACCTGTATAAAACATCAACCGTTACTCACTCCGAACACAACTACCCTCCTAGGTCATACTAGTCCACCTAGACTTATACTTAGAGCTAAACCAGGCTCTGATACCAACTGTCGCGACCCCAAACCCCGCGGGCCCGAGACCGCGAGCTGGACGTCGACTTAAAACTAAAACTGTGAAATACCGAAGTTAAAAATTCCATTTGATACCAAAAGGTGATGATCCAAAGTTTTACAAATCCAAGTTTGATAATAACCAAATACAACTATCATAAACTTCCACAAGTTTATGCCCAACAGAATATAAATGTACAATTCTTAATGACGTCATTGTTTGGTACAACTATCCCAAAAGGTTACACATTTATATAATGTAAACCAACCTATAACAACTTTCCCCAAAAGAATGTATCCACACTCGACGTCCTCTTTCTCGTGATCAGCGAGACTAATCCTTAGCACCTGGGGGGGGGGTTAAGGAAAAACAAAGATAAAAGAAAGGGGGTGAGATAAATCTCAATAAGTTACTAATGCAACTACATGACATGCTATGATGAAATATACAATAATAAATCATAGCTAGCACATAGCATTTATCACATAACAGATAGCAGCGGGAATAAACACATAACAAAGGATATTAGCCAAGGTTTCCAAACCGATACATCCAAATAAAGGATCGCTGCGCAGCTTCAATAGTCAACCAATCACATCTTTATAATAGCATGAAAGCTGAAGAGAAATCCTCGGTACCGGAACAATAACCATAAGAGTGTCACAAAGGACAAGAGCCATGCCACAAAGTCATGCTCGGTAGCTAGATACATTCACAAAGGAAGCTAACTTATCTCTTCCAAGGCCAATCTGGAAAAGGGGTATAGTAAGGGCAAACAATGGTCAACATTATAATGGACTTGGCTTTGCCATTATAATCTCTCCCATCGCCCGATGCAACAAATATGCCAGCTGGGCTTCCAAATAAATGCTAAGTAATAATATATTAGCATGAATAAACATCTTACGATTCCAAAGTAGGGAATCATACCAAGAAGTCACCAGGAAAGTGAAATGTACCAACAACGCACAATTAAAGTGTTCCAATAATCTCAATTAACACTTAATTAATTTCCAACACAAACTTAATCACAAAGGACCCAATTCTATCACTAGAGTGTACTAAAATGTTCACTAAGGTCAACTAGAAGGACACCCAAGATTTAGACCAAAACGCGTTCTTCAATCACACAAATTAACAAATGAAAACTTTCAGAGGTTCTGTGCGGCCGCCCACTCGAGTCTGTGCGGTCGCCCAAAAAGCCATCAAACAAGAACAAAACCTTTCAGATAGATGTGCGGTCGCCCTACCATTTTTGGGCGGTCGCCCAATCCTCTGGTCTGTCGGAATTCGAGAGGGAAGAACTGGGTTCTTCCATTTTTCAACCCAAACCAAAACTCAACCAAAATCCAACACTCTTAACTAGCATATTAATGAACTAAAACAACTTATAGGTCAAAAGTACTCATATAACAACATTTAACAACCAAAATCAAGATTCAAACCCAACATTCTTAAAATCACCATTTTTTACCAAAACTCAAATAAATTCCAAATAAATTTGAAACTCAACCAAACTTCAAATATAACAACTCAACATTATATAAGCATGATATGAACATTTTAGCATAAAAATGGGGGAAAAGCAACTTACTTGAGATTTCTCAAAGATGATGGATTTCAAATATTTTTGGCTTCCTACGATCCTATCGACGATCTAAACACATTTCGTATAGAGAGAAATGAGAGAAGATGAGAGGAAGATAGCTAAAATGAAGAGAGAAGGGAAAGATAAATTTACCTTTTTTTCAAGAAGAGAGAGAGAGAGAGAGTAACTGGGAAATGAATTTGTGAGGGAGAAGGGGAAGAAGGAAGGAGGTGAAGTTAAAATCGAAGTTACACTTAGGCTCCCTTCCCCATCTACTAACAAAATACTTACACTCCCTGCTAACAATTAAGACCCAACAATACTGCACTAACACAAATGACCCAAATAAAATGCTAGGCATAATTATTATAACACATAAAATGCACACATAAATATTTAAATAAATAATAATTTAAATAAATAAATAAGAAAATAAATAAATAATAATTATTTACTACTAATAAAATAGAGCCTAGATTTCGGGTCGTGACACCGATGGCCCTTCCCCATACTCCGGCGACCTTCCCTTCCGACCAACCCTCCGGTGACCCTTCCTTACATCCTCCTTCCTTGTCGTCATGCCTACTATCCAGATCCGTCCTTGCCATCACGCCTATTGTCCAGATCTGTCCATCACGCCGGCGTCGAGCGGCGTCATAGCCATCGCCAGATCCGCCTCCCCTCCTCCCATCTCCGGCGAAGCTGTTAAACATTGAAGTTGTTAAACCCCAGAAACACTCCTCTCTCTCTCTCTCTCAGCAGTGCCCAACACCCAAACCGCCCCTAAATATCGATCCCAAGGCAAATTCAGTTTCAAATATATTTCAACCATAGAAATTTTAAGGGATAGAAGTTCAAGATTGGTGTCTAAAACGGTCACAAACTGGTGCATTGCAGATGAGGGGTTTCTGAAATATTAATTAATCAACAACAAATTCATTAGCAGATATTCAATCCCGATTTATTTAAACTCCATAAATAAACAATTCACAATTGAGAATATGAAGTTATCATGATGAATGTGATTGGACGATATGAAATGGTTAAATGTATAAAATCACAGGGAGCATGCAAATTTGGGGACTAGGTCAAGAGAACCAACCAAGAGTGACGCCCTGAGACAAGGTCTGTCAGATCTGAAGAGATTTCAAGGAATCGACTGTATCTCCGATGAATCCCATCTTTTCCGGCAACTTCCCAACCCTCGTTTCTTGCCTGCGGTTTCGATTCCAACCAAGGGTTACAGGGGTAGTTTTGGCATTTCAGAAAAATAGCTTGTTAAGTTTTTAACGTCTATTAACGTTCATTAAATTTTTTAACGATTTTGGTTAGTTTTGCTAATTAATCAATAGTACGCATGTTCCTTTGGTTGTTTAGATAGTACGGAGGTTAAAGTGATATTCTTGATATAGTACGGATGTCAAATGTGTCGTTTACTCAATTAAATTCACTTGATAATCATACAAGTCTATGTGGTTTGACCCTTACTTTTGTATACTGCTGCTTCGGCACTTGTACACTTGCAAGGTTTTATTACAGTGGAATTTTATCCATCATGTTTTTGGCGCCATTGCTGGGGACTTGTTATGATTTACAAGTTTATTTAATCGGTGTATGTTTGGTAGACGTTCATTGGATCCCGAGTTGGTCCCTGTGAACGATAATATTGATAGATTGATAGGGGCATTCCCTCTATTCGTGAGTCTGAATCTGAATCTGATGCTTCTGTCACCGAGACAGAGGTAATTTTAAGTGAATTAGAAACTTCTTCCACCGAGAAGAAGAGTTAGTTGAAGAGATGGCAAATCCATTAATGAAAGAGTATGCTAGGCCCAAGGTCGGCACATCGGTGTCGTGCATTGTCTTGACTGATGCAGCTAAGACCTATGAGGCGAAGGGGCATTACTTTAGTCAGCTGCCTAAGTTCCAGGGTATTCCCGCTGAATATTCTTTAAACTTTTTGAGAGAGTATATGATGATTGTGTCGGTATTTCCAGTTAAGGAGGGGGTCACTGACGAACAATTATGGCTTAAATACTTTACTTTTACTCTTCAAGGGGTAGCCAAAACTTGGCTAATGTTACTTCCTGCTAGGAGTATTACTACATGGGATGGGTTGCATGATTCTTTTCTTAAAAAATTCTTCCCACATGCCACTCTGGCCACCTTTAGACAGAAAATCATAGGGTTTACTCAAGAACAAGGTGAATCATTTCATGAGGCGTGGGATAGGTTTAAAATGTTGCAAGTGCAGTGTCCCTATCATGCTTTTCCCGAAGCCCTTTTACATCAAACATTTTATGGTGGGTTGAGTGCAGTTGACCAAGCTATGGTTGACAACACAGCAGGTGGCTTTCTAGGAGCTAAAACTGTTGCCGAAACTCAGGATTTATTTGAGATGTTAGGGGGCAATTCTCAAGAAAAAGGCTCTAGAGTAAAACCTAGGGGAGTACATAAGTTAAGTGGTGTGGATGAATTCACTAGACAGGTGGCCTTGATGAATCAAAATTTGGAAAAATTTAACATTAATATGGCTTTATCAAGTGCTAATGTTGTATCTGATTTCTGTGCTAATTGTGGACCTAACACTCATGCTACTAATGTTTGCCAAGTTGTTGCGCAGTGTGATTCTGAACAGGTAAATGCAATACAAGGTTATCCTCCAAGACAGAATCAAGGTGGTATTTATTCTAACACTTATAATCCTGATTGGAAATATCATCCGAATCTGTTATGGAGGGGTAACCAAGGGAACCAGTGTCAGCAACAAAAACCTCTTTATCCTCCTCCCCCACAAGGGAATCCGAAACAGCAACCCAATCTATCCATGGAGGAAATGATGAGGTCAATGCTGCAAGAACAACAACAAATGAGGATGATGATGGAGCAACGAGAGAAGCAGTAGGATGCTGTCAACAAAAAGCTGGAGACCCAAATTGGTCAACTAGCTGAAGGGCAGCAAGGGCATAAACAGGGAAATTTTCAAAACCCACCAGACCAAGCCAAGTCAATCATGACGGTGTGGGATGACAGTGAGGAAATAGAGGAGGTATTTCTTTCTTCTCTTTATACTTATGAATCTAATGATGATGAGTATACATGTGTGAATGAGAGAAGTGTGGGGGTGAATAATGATGTATTAGAGTCCCCTCCTCTTGATGTTGGAAAAACCACACCTTCTGGTGGAGTGGATGTTATGAAAACTAAAAATTCAATGAAAGACCCCGGATGTTTTAGTATTCCAATCACTCTAAGGGGTCAAAGTTTCAAAGGTTTAATGTATTTAGGAGCTAGTGTCAATGTGATGCCTTACCAAGTTTTTAGGGAATTGGGGATAACTGAGTTAAAACCTCCTACACGCGATATACAACTAGCGGATCATTCGGTCAAACGACCATTAGGAGTTGCAGAAAGAGTGTTAGTCCAAATAAATGATTTAATAACTCCAGTTGATTTCTTGGTATTGTGCATGGAAGGCTCACATGATGATCAACTAAAAGCTCCCATACTACTTGGGAGGCCTTTTATGTTTGACACTAATGCTATGATTAATGTGTGTAAGGGTAGTATTTGTATGAAAGTGATGGTGGTAGAGATTAAATTTTTAATGTCTGAAAACTCTAGAGAACTTCTGACTAAGGAAGAATTTGTTGGGTACATAAGTGATTTTGCAATGTTTAAACAAGGTGTGAATGGCGGTGAGAAATTTAGGGATAAAGCGGACGTTTGTCCCTTGGCTAGTAACATTAAGGCCGACCAACACTCAAGGAGTGACGAGTCGTATCACCCCCTAAACAACTCTAAAAAAGAGTTGGTGCCATCACACACACCACTTGGGCCATCAAAGTCTGAATGTGTTGATTCTTGTTTTCAAGTAGAGGAATGTTTGACTATTAATTTCTATGATAATATATTTTTTGATACTTGTAATAAAGATAACCGTTTTGATAGTTTTGTTGAGAAAGGTGTTCCTAAGATGAAGGAACCAAATGAGTTTAGGGGAAAAGGCCCCAAGAAGAAGAAAAAGGCAAAACAAAAAGCTCCAAAAGTTCCTTGGGCCCCTCCCGATTTAATCAATCAAGGAGCTTATGTATGGAAGAAGATGGACGTTTGTGCCCAAGTAAACAAAAGGTGGTCCAAGGGTCGAAAAGCAAAGGCTAAGACCGAAGTGGCCAATCTCAACCCCAAGTAAAATTGAGGTCAGCGTCGGGCTAACGACGTTAAACAAATGCGCTTGTTGGGAGGCAACCTAACTAGGTAACATTTATTTTGCTTTCACTTTATTGTTTTGTTGTGTCATGCCATCCTTTGAACCCAAAGCATGTCTTAGTTCCTTTTGCTATGAGGACATAACATGTTTTGAGTTTGGGGGTAGGCATCTCTCTGAGTTTGTGGGTTTATAGGGGAGTGTATATAGTTGTCACCCTCCAAAAACATAGAAAAATTTTAAAAAAAATTGTTCTCTTTATATTTTGGGATGTTGGCCATGATCGGTGATGATCCGAGGGTTTGTTTTTATTAGCCATTGTGGGTGCTATTGTTTAACCTAGAGTTGAGACTGCATTAACACTACTAAAGGCATGATTGCACCACCTCTCACTTACATTATTTTCACGGTCATGCTACCAACTTAGGAATAATTTATGGGATCACTTGATGTATGTTCGGGGACCCTAGAACATTGTTGCATGGTTGTCAATAACAAATCAATAGGTTATTCGTTATTTATGACATTTCTTTCTCAACCCTTTTGTTGGCCTGGATTTGTTTATCTAGCCACTTAAATAAAATCATCTCTAGAACACCCTTTTGAGCCTAATAATGAATGAAAGAATGGCGCATTAAAGACCGCAGTTAACCTTCTTTTGATACCCGATTTCCTACCCTTTTGCACTAAGAATAGGTTAGACCCACCTTGACGAGGAAGTGGATTAGGGAATGATGGGAATTTATGGTTAGTAATTGGGAGAATGATTTGGGGAATTATGGTTTATGGCCAAAGATATGAAATTGGTGTATGTAATGAAAGAAAGGGGCAAGCACAAAAATATTGTGATCATTGAGAAGTGTGCAAAGTGATTAAATAAGCACACATTTGTCCTGTGTAAGTTAATAATAATTAAAAAAAAAAAAAAAAGCTTGTCCCCTGAATGTATTGAAGTGATGATTTGGAAAAAGGCTACAGAAATAGGGAATCATATCTCACCCCATGTAATTACATAAAAGTTCAAGTTTGGGGGTGAGACAGTGTGGGAATTGGGTGAGCGGAGAGTTTAACATATTGTGAGGATGTACACATTGTAGAAGACTTCTTAGTCCACTTTCTTAACTTCGTATATCCTTACCTTAATTTGTAACCGTGAACCTAGCCTTGCACGTTTGTTGTGCTTAAAACTCTATGCCATATGTTCTTTCAATATCGGTAACCGGGTTGACAACTATGTATACATGATTATGAGTGTCCTTGATTGGGTTACGTGTATCATCATCATCATTTGTGGAATAAGAGCATTAACTTAAGTGATCCTATAAACTAATCTTATTTTGGTCGCATTGATCACCACTTCACTTATCCTATCATGCTGCGGTGGAAAATCAAACGAGTTAGTAGTGTGTATGTGTTGCAATTTGGTTTTTCAATGGTACCTATTTAATGGCACTTGTGGGAGGGACCCTGATGCTTTTGGCTAACGACTCCCATTTGTATTGATAACATCCAAAAATATTTGTTTTTATTGTTTTTTTTAGTTTTTGTAGTTTTATAGTTTTATTTTTGTTTTGTTTTACTCGAGGACGAGCAAAAGATAAGTTTGGGGGTATTTGATGGATGTGTTTGTACCCATCCAAATCATATACTTCTATGACTTATTATATGCTCAACCTTGGGTGTTTTTATGGTTTTTGGAGTGTATATGAGTATAGGAAAGGAGAGAAAGAATGCACGGATTCAGGGGCATTAAAGTGCAAAAATGAAGAATAAAGAACGGATCAGAAAATAAAGATAAAGAGATGTAAAAACTGATCAATGAAGTCCATTGGATAGTACTCGAAAAGAGCTTTCCAATGATAGTTTACACGTCCAAAACGGAGTCCGGATGAAGAAGTTATGGCCTCCTGAAGATTGCACGTAAAATGTACAAGCAGCGAAGCCGGAGGGTGCGCACGCCCCCTTTTAAAGGGTGCGCGCGCCCCCTTTTTACAGAAGGTTGGATTTGTGGTGCTTATAAGGGTGCGCACGCCCCCTTTTAAAGGGTGCGCGTGCCCCCTTCTCCGAATCAGATTTTTGAAGATTTCCTCCTTTGTTTGGGATTGTATTTCCTTTCCATATTTTGAGATATTGTACCCTAGTATAACAAGAAACACTGCAGCAGCCATTAGGGGATCGTATGCTTTATTTTCTAGGTTTTGAAGTGTGTAATCAAGATTGAAGTATTCTTTCTTTTCAAGATCTAGGTTTTATGTTTTTAATTTTATTACTTGTGTTCATTATGTTGAATATGAGTAGGTAAGATTATAATTCAGGGGTTGGATGTAAAATACTATCTAATTCTATGTTATAAACGTTTTTATTCACATTGATTTCATTCTAGTTGTTCAAAGTATTTTAATCAAATTTTCTAGGGTTTCAATAATTGAACTAGTCATTATTGGCCTTTTTAACAATTCAGGGTTTTAACTCCGCCATTGATTTGGGGATTAAAGCGTAGACCAATGCTTTGGTTAATATATATATTTGATGCCGTGATAGAAATCAAGTGGGTGTAGGTTTATCTGTTCTTTAGATCGTAATAACTCTTTAAAAAATTACATGGACTTGATTTGCGAAGTGTGATTGACTAGAGAGAAATAAATTGCAATCCGGCCGCCTCACCGTCCCAATCTTTACAAGAAGTGAACGAACCTGGAATGAAATCAGTAACTTTATTTCAAAATAACATAGAATGGTGATAGTGTGAAATCCAACCTGTGAATCTCTTTAATCTGTTTACATCATTGCTAGTTGATCATTGTTTTGTTAATTTTGTATTTAATTTCAGTTTTTAGTTAATTTAGTTTAATCAAATCAAAATCAAAAACCCCCCTTGGTTACTTTTGCACTAATTAAATTCACTTGATAATCATACAAGTCTTTGTGGTTCGACCCTTACTTTTGTATACTATTGCTTCGGCACTTGTACACTTGCAAGGTTTTATTACAGTGGAATTTTATCCATCAACGGGTTTGGGGTTATGAACTTGTGCGACTCGATAGTGAGCAATTGATAAGAATTTGTGCACGTAGTGTGAAGTCCAACATGTGACAAAATATTTTTTATTTATTTTTTTTTAACAAAAAGAAAAGCAAATAAGCACATAATTTACAACTCTCGAATCACCCGTATGACCGATAAAAAACTCAAAATAAAACAGTTAAATGGTCCGAATCAGGCTTTGATGCAGGCAACTGTGCCCACACCCCATTATTCTGCTTTGTTCTGGAACTGTTCCTGTTCTGGAAAACCACCCAGAAGCGCGCGCCTATGGCCTGTATTGTGGGATGCGCGTGCATGGCGCAGAGTCTCTGGGAGGCGCACGCTTCTGGGTAAACCTATCAGACTATCAGAGACTATGGACTCAAGGGATTGCCCTGGTCCTGAATGTCTAATGGAACCCCTGCAAAGATGATTAGTGTAGAAGAAAGAAGAATAGGAAGAACATTAAGAAGCGGGAGACTCTGGTCTCTGATGTGGGATGCGCGCGCCTTAGGCCAAGAAGGCCAGAGGCGCACGCTTCCCCTATCAGGAACCAAAATTCCCAGAAAAATGTAGACTTTGAACAGAACACAAGTTTAACCCTTAAACGTCCCCAGCGAAGTCGCCACTGTAGATACCCCGGGTGGATCCCCAATGCTTGGCTAGAGCGGCGGGTTGTCCTAGGATGTGTATTTGTGTTTTATTTAGAGTCGCCACCTATGTTTTAGAGGAACATAAGAAAAACCTAATATTTAGCCTAAGTTTGATACGAAAACAGAGATTCTTGTTATGAGGTTCGGGGGTTAGGTTACGAGATGGGAAGTACTTAAACACCCATCTCGCCCAACTAATGTTGGTCTTGCTTGTTCAAAGTCTACATAAGTAAAATGTTCTTCCTATTCTTTGATAATGATAAAAGGGGGTTAAAAAAGGGATGTTTGAAATGTAGGGATATAACTCCTCGACCAACTTCAATGGAATGAAGTGGCCTTTAGTGTCATGTCCCAAAATGGTTTTGGGTGATTGCACGTTTGATGAAAATAAGAGAAGAAGAAAAGAGATGAAATAGAGAGAAAGGAGAAAGATGGAGTTTTTACCTAAACTTCAAATGACTTCAACACTTATTGGAGAATTGCCTTAGAAATGCCTTAAAAATGGTTTGTGTATAGTTTTCTTAGTCACAAAAAGTCCTCCCTTCTTCAATGGTGAATTAGAGGGGTTTATATAGGTGTAAAACTGATGTTTTTGGTGCCAAAACGAGGTCACAAAGAAATCCTTCCCGGGTAAAATCATGTGAAATGAGCAAGGGAGGGGTTCTTGGACAGAATCTGTAACTGACGCCCAGATGCGCGCGCTTCCTGCCTTGGTGGTAGGGGTGTAAATATCTCGGTTTATCTCGGTTTGGGGGAATTTAGAAGCCGAACCGCTAGTCATCGGTTTGAAAAAATCCCAGACTCAGCTGAACCATAAAAAAAAAATCAAACCGAGATGAGCTAAACCACCATGGTTTGGTTCGGCTCGGTTTGAACCACAGTCTGATTTTGCGGTTCAAACTGTGGTTTAAACAACGTCTTAACCTAAAAATAAATAAAAAATCATCTCAATTATCGAATGTGCTTGTATAGCAAAAACAATACCTTGCAGAAAGATAGGGCCATGGGAGGTGCATTAATCATTATGCTCAAAAGCCACAGCTCCGATTTTGTCGAATTGGGAAGTATCTTCGTTAACGTAAGGTCGTTTTCGCATGGAAAATGGAAACATAGATATATTACATTTAGATTTTGGGGAAAATCCAGCTGAATAACGATTAGACGGAGAGATGATTTGATTGGAATTGTACCTAGGAATCCATTGAGCTCTCGGGATCTGATGTCCTGGAAGAAGGATTGACGGCCGGAGCTCTCCATTTGCAACGGTGAGATTGTTTTTTTTTTTTTTTTTTGTGTGTGTGTGTTGTGGGCGGACGAGAGGAGAGGGGAAGTAGAGAAGTGACAGCTACAATAATATAAGGGAACCTCACATACCAGTAAAAATGGGAGGCCGAGGTGGGAGCGACACCGGAGTAAGGAGGGTTTAGTCTGGCTGGAAGAGAATGACGAAGAAACGAGATCTAAAAAATCGCCTGGAGACTGGAGAGAGAGGAAAAGAATTGCCGCACTTGAAAACGAAGAAACGAGATCTGAAAAATGAAGGGAGGCTAAGAGGAGTCGGTCACTTAGAGTTAGGGACTCAGGGTTATAAGAAATCTAACGGTAGATATCAATTTAGAATTATAAGATCGATAGTCAATATGCATGGCTCAATAGCTTGGCTTCGTAGCTCGGCTAAACGGTTCAGCTTGGTGGCTCAGTTTACCGACTTATCTTAATGGTTCGACTTATCAGTTTGAAACCGTGGTTTGGTCTGGATTAGCTTAGCTCAGTTCGGTTTGGTTTGGTTTGAGGGGTTAAACCGCAAGCCAAACCGAGCTAAGCGGTTTGCTAAGTTTTGAGACCGAGCTAAACCATTTATGTTCGAAAGCTAAGCTAAACCCCACGGTTTAGCTCGGCTTGGTCTCAAACCGCGGTTTGAACCAAACCGTTGACACCCCTACTTGGTGGCGGGACGCGCGCGCTTCTGACCCCAAAGGGCGGAGGTGCGCGACTTCAAGATGGACTTTTTGATAGAATGGACTAGAAAGTTAGCCTTATTATTCAGTTTAGTCCCTGAACTTAATGAAGTCAGTCAGGAACTTAACGAATGTAACAGAAACTAACAAGAAACACTTAAAATAGGGAGAAGCACAAGATCAAACTTGCGATCGGGGTGAGCGGTCCAAGGCGGGTGTGAGAGCCCACGCTCGAAAATCCTTTTTAACAATCCGCGCTCGGTTTCACACAAATGGTTTCCTCTCGAAGTTTTAATTGAATTGCAAGAGTCTCCACCTCACTTTATTTTAGGAAAAATGAAGACAAAACCTTTTATTTGAGAAAGTGGGTTCGGGGGCTAAGTTACGAGAAGAGAAGGGGTTAGGAACTCTCCTCGCCCATGATGGTCTCTAGCATGCATGCCTCTTAAGTTAATTTTATGCCTTGCATTTATGCCTTAACAAAAATGGTAATTTTATGTACAAAGGAGTCTTCCTATTCTAGGTATGTTTGCTTTAAACACACAAATGAGAGCCGGTTTAGGTGGACTCTCACTTGGTTTTGAAAATGGTTTTGAGCATTCCTATCTAGTAAGGAAAGCACAAAAGGGGGATTATAATGTACACATGAATGAATAAAATGAGAGACAAATCCCATGAAAAGAATAAATGTCCAAGGTCCAAGTTTATGCCCATCTTATGGACTGCTGTCCGTTCTCCTTAATGTACATGTCTCAAAACTCATGCAATATGGAAATCAAAGATGAACTCAAAAGCAGTCAGAACAGGAGAAATGGTGCACACCCACAAAAGATCTATCATTTACATCATGAAAACGTGGGAATCATGGAAAGCACCAAACATGAAACTTGTTCATAACATATTATATATGAAGTATACCAAGTTAAAAGTTCAAAAAGAAATTTTAAGCATGTCAAAACATCTCTGACATTTGTATGTCAGAGCAGGCAACACATCAATCTGAGAGCAAAGAGTTGAAATAAAAATGGAAAGAGCTACTTCTACTCAGGGTAAAAAATATGATATCTACATGCTCATTTTCCTCGTTCTATGTAGAACAAAAACTCTTTTATAGACAAAGATCAAAGACCAGGTTTTATATGCATAATGGAGATGACAAGACAAAGTGGTCAAAACTGGATATCTTGCTGGACAGTCACATTATCATGGAAACAAGCATCAAAACTCAACTAAATAAAGTTCTATGGACATGAAACTTTGTGTGTGCAAAGACATACTCCCTCCGTCCCGGCCGACTTAGGACAATTGGTCCCGACATGGGGATTAAGGAGAACTATTATTTTAAGAGGAAAGAGAATGAGTGGAGGATGTGTTGTGAGTATAAAAAGTAAATAGGAGAGAGAATGAGTGTGTGGAATAGTAAATAGATTGTTGTTGTGAGTATGACAAATAGGTCCCATTAAATATTAAAGTAATATAAACTTGTCATTTAGGGATCTCCTAAGTGGAGTGGGATGCCCAAAATGGCAGTTTGTCCTAAGTCGGGTGGGCCGGAGGGAGTACATGTTAGTGAAACAAAAGGCATGGCAAATCACTTATTTAGGCATGGCTTGATGATGCTTCACATGGTAAAAGTTGGACAAGGACAGATTTGGGGGTTTTAGAGAAAACACATGTAGATATTTGCAAATCTCCCCAAATCAACAACATGAACATTAAACATGTAAAACATATATAATATGTAAAGTATCTACAATAATAACATGTGATGACAACTGAATATCAAGAGTATAAGCATTCATTGATCAAGAACATGGCAAGAACATCAAATATTACATCTTTGGTTCAACAATGGAGGTCTAGCCTAACAAGTGGCTAGACTTCTTAAAAAACTACATGAAGAGCTACATTTTACATGTATAGAGATTACAATAAAGATATTTACCTAGGTGGTCCTTCCTTTGCTTCCAAGGGAAGACTTTTTTGGGTTTTCTTGAAGGTGTTTGTACTTGTGTTTGAGTGAGTGTTTGTTGTGAGTGTTTGCTTGTTTTGTGTCGGTGTTTAGGATGAGGTTATGGTGACTGAGATTTGAGGGAGTTGTGGATGCTTGAGAGAGAGAACAAGGGCTGAATATGGAGGGTGTGTTCCATGGTTCTTGTGTATCAATTATGTATGAATTGTGTTGGTGTTCTTGTGGTAAGAAATGGATGAAGGGTGTTACAAAATGGATGAGGGGGGTTGTTATATGGATGATAGAGGTTGTAAATGATCATCAACTACCACTTCCTAGGTCTAGGGGTCATTTAGGGGTCATCTCCCCGGATTAGGGTGGCTTGGGGTGGCCTTAATGTTGAGTTGAATTGCTAAGTTGTTGATGAAACAAAATATGATTTTCCAGGAGCATTAGAGCCATACGGATTCCTAGAGGGAGTACTCCTCCCTAGGAACCGTACGGTGGAGGTGGTAGCTGGCTGGGGAATTCTTGAATGCCACTTGTCGCGCTCCGATTGGTCAATGCATTATCCAATTGCCCAACCAACTCCCTCTACTTGCTGAAATGTGGTTGGATCTCATCAATTCCTCTTTGAATGTGTTAGACGTAGATGACTACAAATATTTCTTCTGGTATTGGCTCCGCAACAGTCCAAGTTTTGTCCGTGTGCACGCACTACGGTGTCCCAGTTGTCCGCGATCCCAACATGAAAGTTGCTTGAAATAATCTCGTGGTCACGTACGTCTATCTAAAACATGTTTATGATCAAGGAATGACAATTGTATATTTTTAAATGCACAGAATGGACGGTAACGAGCAGTTCTAGGGTGCGGACCCCGTTTCGGGTCCCGCAGCTCAAAAATTGACGTACATGCCTGTTTACTCGTTTTTTCGCTCTGATCATGAATTGAAAGTCTGTTAATCCATTTGATGCACTGATAAGGCTCACGGCACTCCCGCATAGCCAAATCGAGGACTTTAGGTCAATTTTAGGGTTTAGGCCGATTAAAAGGGGTTTGATAAGGGGTGCGAGATCGGGGTGTCTACAGAGCCCCTCGTCGAATCTCCTTGTAATGTAAATGGGATTCTACGATCACTAAGAGACAAATGATATCCTCTAGGGTGTAATGGCTGGGTCCAAAGTAGGACTTCCTACGTATCTCTTTCGAGAATCAAGCCTCTGTAGTTCTAACTCAAACAAACAAACTAACACAAACAATTGTCGGTCCCGGATTCCCAGTTTACCTACGTATCTATTGCGAGAATCAGATCTATCGTAGTTCAGGTTTATTAAAAATAACAAACTGCAGGGGATAGTATTGAGATGTGTTGTCTCTTTGCTGGGGAGGAGATTGACATGATCAAATATTTATGAGAACGAGCGACTGAGATCAATTGCATGAACTGCCTACGTATCCCTTGCGGGAATCAAGTCACAGCGTAGTTCTGAGGAGGTACAACTTAAACGGAGAACGTACGACGTTGTGCATTTCGGGGGAAGTAGTCTCGGGTGCCCGAGAAGACCAGGGTGACACAACATGATTTTAAATGGGGAACGTACGACGTTACGTAGTTCGGGGGAGATAATCTCGGGTACCCGAGAAGACCAGGGTGACACAACATGATTTAAAATGGGGAACGTACGACATTGCGCAATTCAGGGTAGGTAATCTCGGGTGCCCGAGAAGACCAGGGTGAAACAACATGATTTAAAATGGGGAATGTACGACATTGCGGAGTTCGGGGGAAGTAATCTCGGGTGCGTGAGAAGACCAGGGTGACACAACATGATTTAAAACGGGGAACGTACGACATTGCGCAGTTCGGGGGAGGTAATCTCGGGTGCCCGAGAAGACCAGGGTGACACAACATGATTTAAAATGGGGAACGTACGACATTGCGCAGTTCGGCGGAGGTAATCTCGGGTGCCCGAGAAGACCAGGGTGAAACAACATGATTTAAAAACGGGGGAACGTACGACATTGCGCAGTTCGGGGGAGGTAATCTCGGGTGCCCGATAAGACCAGGGTGAGACAACATGATTTAAAAATGGGGAACGTACGACATTGCGCAGTTCGGGGGAGGTAATCTCAGGTGCCCGAGAAGACCAGGGTGAAATAACATAATTTAAAACGGGGAATGTACGACATTGCTCAGTTTGGGGGAGGTAATCTCGGGTGTCCGAGAAGACCAGGGTGACACAACATGATTTAAAACGGGGAACGTACGACATTGCGCAGTTCGGGGGAGGTAATCTCGGGTGCCCGAGAAGACCAAGGTGGAACAATCATAATTTCAGAGGGGAACGTACGACATTACGCAGTTCAGGGGAGGCAATCTCGAGCTCTCGAGAAGACCAAGGTGGAACAACATAATTTCAAAAGGGAACGTACGACATTACGCAGTTCAGGGGAGGCAGTCTCGAGCTCTCGAGAAGACCAAGGTGGAACAATCATAATTTCAGATGGGAACGTACGACATTGCGCAGTTCGGGGGAGGTAATCTAGGGTGCCCGAGAAGACCAGGGTTATACAACATGATTTAAAATGGGGAACATACAACATTGCGCAGTTTGGGGTAGGTAATCTCGGGTGCCCGAGAAGACCAGTGTGAAACAACATGATTTAAAAACTGGGGAACGTACGACATTGCGCAGTTTGGGGGAGGTGATCTCGGGTGCCCGATAAGACCAGGGTGAGACAACATGATTTAAAAATGGGGAACGTACGACATTGCACAGTTCGCGGGAGGTAATCTCGGGTGCCCGAGAAGACCAGGGTGAAATAACATGATTTAAAATAGGGAATGTACGACATTGCGCAATTTGGGGGAGGTAATCTCGGGTGCCCGAGAAGACCAGGGTGACACAACATGATTTAAAACGGGGAACGTACGACATTGCGCAGTTCAGGGGAGGTAATCTCGGGTGCCCGAGAAGACCAAGGTGGAACAATCATAATTTCAGAGGGGAACGTACGACGTTACGCTGTTCAGGGGAGGCAATCTCGAGCTCTCGAGAAGACCAAGGTGGAACAACATAATTTCAAAAGGGAACGTACGACATTGCGCAGTTCAGGGGAGGCAATCTCGAGCTCTCGAGAAGACCAAGGTGGAACAATCATAATTTCAGAGGGGAACGTACGACATTGCGCAGTTCAGGGGAGGAAATATCGAGCTCTCGAGAAGACCAGGGTGACACAACATGATTTAAAATGCACAAATAAAAGCAAGGATACGTTACATTCTGAGATGTGCTCAGATTCTTTTGCTTTAGGATTGCTGTATGATGAGATTTTTGTGCTTCATTGTGCAGTGAGTAATTGCTTTGCGTTACCCTTTGGCACTGTGTTGAGCGCTGCAACCTCATTTTGGATCCCTGTTCCTCCTAAAAGGATTTTTGATTACCTCACGGTCAGGCTTTCCTACTTCTGGAGTTGTCCTGATCATTGGCGATTGATTCCATGTCCGAACCTTTCGGCTTTGACTGAAGTCTCACGCATAGCAAAAGAGATGACGAGATCCACTTGTATGATGTGACTTGCAGGTTAGCTTTGCATGCAGCGGCAGATGTGATTTGCACACATAAAATTTGAATCATCTATGCTTGAGCACAAATTTATTTTCATTTTAAATTTGAGACATTAATACTTTGGCTTAATGCACTCAGTGAACGACGTCGGATCATGAGATGACGTGGAAGTGATTGAGGCATGATGATGATCATGGATATGATGGTAATTATGACATGTCAATGATCATAGCATGATGGAGATTGCAGCATAACATTGATTGTGACATGATAATTGTCGCGCCCCAGACCCGTGGTCCTACTTGGCCCCACGTCGGGACACGATTGGAAGACGTTATAAAACACTTTTAGAAAAAATTTCGAAATATACTTTCATAAAGTTTAACAAAATCCACACTCGAAGTTCAAAGACTTCATTTAACTTTCAAACAAACTCTTTCACAAACAAAAGTACTTAGCCTGAAGGCTTACAAACTTTTATACAAATGTACCTACACCAACATTATCCAAAATAATGGTGTTACAAATGATGAAGTCACGGAAACTCTACCCAAAAGGTATTACATCTATGTAATGTAGCCTTTACAAAACAAATCCCAACTCTTACCACTGTAACGTCCTCCCATGCCAAAGTTTCCTATCCCCTGGACTCGCATTTATCTAAAACAGTAAACAAATAAAGGGTGAGAATGAATCTCAGTAAGCTACTAAAATGCAACTACGTTTCATGCTATAATGATAAGTATGACGAAAAATATCATAAGCATCACATAGCACATAGCATGAGAGGCAAATCAAACTCATTATACCACATATACAACGATGTAACACTCACAAGGATACTTATTCAAGGTTTACCGAAAGAACATAACCGTCGATACTTAGCCAAGGTTTACCGAAAGAACATAACTGTCTGGGAATACCATTTAAGAAAACCATCTGAGAAAACCATCTGAGCAGCATAAATAGCTGAAGCCGGGATCCCGAAAACCAAACCATAACCATAAGAACCAAAGTAACAACGGGGAAATATGACACAAAGTCATAACCCAAGTGCTCACTCGAGGGAGCTAACTCATCCCATCCAAGGCCAATCTGGACAGGGGACAAAGGACCAGTGGACAAGCCTTATAGTGAACTTGGCTGTGTGCCACTATAATTCCTTCCACCTCCACTCGATTAAGAAAAAGGTCCAGTGGAAAACCTTATAGTGAACTTGACTGTGTGCCACTATAATCCTTTCCACCTCCACTCGATAACACAAAACCAACTGGACTTTCAAACAAAGCACTGTAATAAATACTTGCTTAAACAACAACCGAGGGCAATGATTCCAAAGTAGGGAACCAAGCCAAACACATCACAAAGATGAACCAATCCAAATCACATCAAAGGATGTTCAACTATATCCAATTAACATTCAGTCAAATTCCACAACACATATGTTCACAAAGGAACTGATTTCAAACACTAGAGTGTTCCACAACAACCCTCTAGTTACTCTAGGATATCACCTAAGACCTAGACCAAGATTGAACTCTAAATCACTTGGATTGGAACAACTCAACATTTCAGCACTTATGGGCGGTTGCCCATACCAGACTGGGCGGTCGCCCAAAAACTTGACAGGCCCAAACTTTGCTAATTTTACTCCCTTCGTTTCACCGTCCCAAAAGTACTACACATTAACACTTATAACTTTACTAAGGCTACAAAATCAGTCCCAAAACAACTTTAACACCACTTTGAACCCAACCAAACAAACATACCAAATACTCCCTTTGTCCCAAAATTACAAGTATCACAAATATTATCCAAATCACAAAATAACAATTACAAGTATCAAGTATAACATATATGACCATTTTAACATTTAAAGGGGAATTAGTAACTTACCTATTTCCGGAAAAAGTATCGCAGAAATATGTTTTGTTCGGGTAGAAATGACCTACTCAACGCCCTGATCATTTTTATATAATTAGTTTTTAAAACGGAGAAGTAATTAAAAAGAATTAAATCGAAATAGATTGAACTTACCTTTTTCTCCTACCCTAGGAATGAAACGTAGAAAAGTTGCAGAGCATACTCAGTACACAGATGGAGAAGAGATGGGAGGATAAACATGTTTTATAAAAATCTTCACCCAATTTTCCAACTTTGGTCACCCAAGTTTCATTTTTAACTCTTTAACCCCTAAACTTATATTTTCAACAAGGACCCTAAAGTTTCAACTTAATCATTTAACTCCTTTAACCATTATTACTACTAACTAAGTAAATAGCACATTTAGTCATACAATATCTGCAAGTCATAAATTATTATGCAACACATAAAATGCACACATAATATCAAATTAAAATTCCCAAAAATTTAAAATAAATAGGGACGGGTATTGGGGTCGTTACAATCACTCTCCCTTAAAAAAATTCGTCCCGAATTTTAGGATATTTCCTTTCCATTCCAATTTCATCCCGAAGCTCCCAAGTTGATTCTTCCACATTATGGTTCCTCCACACAACTCTAACAAGAGGAATACTTTTAGTTCTCAATTCTTGAACTTTGGAATCAATCACTTGAACTGGATGCTCCTCATAGGACATACTTGGTTCAATATCCTCGGGAACCTCAGATAGGACATGAGAATGATCATAAACAGATTTGCGTAGCATCGACACATGGAACACATTATAAACCTTGTCAAGAGAAGGAATACAATCCCGATCTCTAACTCTTCCCCATATCTCAAAAGAATTGATATATTAAGCAAACTCCACGAGAAGTAAAGGTATATCCCACGAATTCTAAGAATCAACTGAACAAGTTCTCCACATGTCCTCAAGAATCTGAATGGTCCTTTCTGACTGGCCATCTGTCTGAGGATGAAAAGTCGTTCAAAATCCCAATTCTGAATTCAAAGCCTTCTGAATTGCTTACTAAAATCAAGATGTAAATAAGGAACCCATATCTAATACCATGCTCGTAGGCATCCCATGAAATCGAACTATCTTCTGAACAAATAAGTAACAACTGGAATTAACATTTATACCCTCAAAATAGATAAGGTGAGGAAACTTGGTAACCAATCCGCTATCAATCAACATCATTGTTCTCAACTATTCAGTGTAACTCCTTCAATGAAACCTTTCGCAATAGATTCATATCCATTCAGAAATCTCAAAGGTTTGTCACAAACCAACTGATCACTGATATTTTACTTCCAGATTATTCGCAGCTCAAGGACTTAGTTGAATGCTTAGAATTTCTCGTGTCAATAAATCAAATGTAACTCTTCAAATTTATCTCAATACTCTACATTTACTCGAATTCATATTTAAATTGGTCTTGTGTATCTCTTTAAGTACCTGTAGTTGAATTCCGTTATGCATGTTGGTTCCACTAAGTGTCGACTACATACTCTGCTACAAAAAGTTCTATCACTAGCAACGAACAAAATCGTGTTGTCTATCATCGTTCATTCCACTAGTAATCTTCTATAGTTAGAATCATTCAATAGAGTAGAAACTTAAAGCTTTCACAATCGCAAAATCATCACATGTCTCGACTCATAAGGACTCTAAGATGTCAATTCCTCTAACCTTCCCCCATTTAGTGTTATCAAACATGAACTATAAGTCAAGGAATCCTCTAATATATTTGTCTTTCCTGAATGATATAACATAATACTCTACTTGCATTGTCTCAAGTGTAGCTCTCCTGAAGAAAACGATTACTTCAACTCTCATGGTCAGTAGACACTTCAAATATGGCTCTACAAAAATCATTTACTAATGCAATGAATGTATAATCGAAATCAACCTCAAGTTATGGTGAGGATAACTTTGTTCATAAGGAATCAATCTTCTCGAAGCATACATAACTGCCATACAATTCTGAATGGATAAACATTTCAATCACTCTTCGAGGCATCACCATGAACAATGAGTTGATTAGATCCACTATAATGGTAAAACTCGACATATCCACTAGAAAAATAGTAACACTGATCATATCCTCTAGATAACTGTAATAATAGTCAAATCCATTAAGCAATATCAATACTGAAGTTGTCATCAACTCTCATTTCCACAATTAAAAACTCGTTTCACTCTTACCAATCCATCGAGAAAGTGTATCTTTCTGTGTCAATTAGTTAACAGTGTAGCTACCTTAGAAATCCATCAATGAATCTCTAATCATATGCCAATCTCAACAAGTTACATACATCTGCTACTGAAGTAGGATTTTTCCAATTATTGTTGCTTCCATATTAAAAGAATCAATAGCCATGCCTGGATTGAAACTTCCTCAAAATAATATATCCTCTAACAAGAAGACATAATACCTTAATTTCACAACCCGTTGCTTCTCTCAAGCAATCCAATTATAATTACAGATATAATTCAGAATATCCAACAATACCACTGAAGTAGTTGTTAATTCAAACGCTATGACCATAATTTATGATGCCCATACCTGGTATGAAAAGCCGTCTTTGAAATATACCCATCTCAAATTTTCAACTGATAATAATCACTTCAAGTCAAACACTGAATAAACCACTGATCTCTGAAGTTGATAAAATATATCACCCATATAAGATAACAAGTAATGATTCGCTATAGTCACCTGGTTGAGCTCTTAGTATTCAATATATAATCGCAAAGTATCATACCTTTTCATAATAAACAATACTGATGCATCCCACGTAGATATACTAAACGTGATGAATCCCTTATCAAGAAATATCTCAAGCAGAATCTTCTACTCCTTTAACTCAGCCGATGTTATAGGTATATTAAACTAGATATTAGCACTGTAGCATTGTACTGTAACAACTCAATATAACCCAATTTTCTCCTCAAGTAACATGTACTACTCAATAAAGAATATACCTGAGATCTCACAAAGAAAGGATCAATCCTCCAATTTAGATCTAGACGTTCTACTATCAACCACGTAAACTAAATACCCGGCACAACCTTCTGATAACAATTTTCAGACTTTAATGCATAAATAACATGAATGCCCAACACATATATCTACCATGCTTAATTAAAGCACACTAACATATAAAACTCCACCACAATAATATCAAAATCTTGCTATGGCAAAATAACTAAACCAGCAAGTAAAACATGCTCATAAATTTGCTCATCACAAGTGCACAACACTCTATCAATCACCAAACACTTCCCCTTAGTATAGACACCTCTAACATATAAGGTAGAGACTCAGAAGAAAAATGCAACCGAGAAGCAAAATGCAGAGAAACATAAGAATGCGAAGAACCAGGGTCTATAAGTGCTCGTGCTCTCAAATTAGACACAGAAATCATACCTCCAATCATATTAGCATATTCGGAGATATGTTGTTGATTGATGGCAATATCACGATCCTGCACCTTAAGCTTCCCTGAAGAATCCCTCTTCTAGCCCTGAGAAGACGTGACAACACTTGCCAATGCCTTATTCTTCATTCTTGGACAATCCTTCTGAAAATGACCCAACTGACCATATCTCATACATTTACCTTGCTTCTTCCAACATTTTTCCTCTAAGTGTCCTTCCCTCCAACAATAACTACATACTCGTTTAACTTGACTTTTGATTTTCTGTGGTCCTTAAGAAGATCCTCTAAGTTGTGAAGATGTACCCTGAGATCCTCTATTATCGCCATACTAATGTTGTGGTTTTGGCTGTCCTCCTTGTCTTGTCACATCTGAAGCTTCAACCTTGCTTTTACGCTCAACTATGTCGTTAATTGCTTTCATTGCAGTTTCAAACATACCTTGGAACATCATTCAAACCTCTTCTCTAACATTACCCTGCCCTGAAGGCCCAGACTGATCTCCTTCTGTCCCAACCATTTCAATAATTACCTGCATAAAACCCTCAACGTTACTCATTCTCTACACAACTACCCTCCTGAGTCACATAGTCATTCTAGACCATCTACAACCTAGCCCTGATACCAACTATCGCGCCCCAGACCCGTGGTCCTACTTGGCCCACACTCAGGACACGATTGGAAGACGTTATAAAATACTTTTAGAAAAATTTTCGAAATATACTTTCATAAAGTTTAACAAAATCCACACTCGAAGTTCAAAGACTTCATTTAACTTTCAAACAAACTCTTTCACAAATGAAAGTACTTAGCCCGAAGGCTTACAAACTTTTATACAAATGTACCTACACCAACATTATCCAAAATAATGGTGTTACAAAATGATGAAGTCACGGAAACTCTACCCAAAAGGTATTACATCTACGTAATGTAGCCTTTACAAAACAAATCCCAACTCTTACCATTGTAACGTCCTCCCGTGCCAAAGTGTCCTACCCCCTGGACTCGCCTTTATCTAAAACAGTAAACAAAAAAGCTACTAAAATGCAACTACGTTTCATGCTATAATGATAAGTATAACGAACAATATCATAAGCATCACATAGAATATAGCATGAGAGGCAAATCCAACTCATTATACCACACATACAACGATGTAACACTCACAAGGATACTTAGTCAAGGTTTACCGAAAGAACATAACCGTCGATACTTAGCCAAGGTTTACCGAAAGAACATAACCGTCTGGGAATACCATTTAAGAAAACCATCTGAGAAAACCATCTGAGCAGCATAAATATCTGAAGGCGGGATCCCAAAAACCAAACCATAACCATAAGAACGAAAGTAACAACAGGGAAATATGACACAAAGTCATAACCCAAATGCTCACTCAAGGGAGCTAACTCATCCCATCCAAGGCCAATCTGGACAGGGGACAAAGGACCAGTGGACAAGCCTTATAGTAAATTTGGCTGTGTGCCACTATAATTCTTTCCACCTCCACTCGATTAAGAAAAAGGTCCAGTGGAAAAGCCTTATAGTGAACTTGACTGTGTGCCACTATAATCCTTTCCACCTCCACTCGATAACACAAAACCAGCTGGACCTTCAAACAAAGCACTGTAATAAATTCATGCTTAAACAACAACCGAGGGCAATGATTCTAAAGTAGGGAACCAATCCAAACACATCACAAAGATGAACCAATCCAAACCACATCAAAGGATGTTCAACTATATCCAATTAACATTCAGTCAAATTTCACAACACATATGTTTACAAAGGAACTGATTTCAAACACTAGAGTGTTCCACAACAACCCTCTAGGTACTCTAGGATATCACCTAAGACCTAGACCAAGATTTAACTCTAAATCACTTGGATTGGAACAACTTAACATTTCAGCACTTATGGGCGGTCGCCCATACCAGACTGGGCGGTCGCCCAAAATACCCTATTCTAGACCAAACCTTTCATATAGCATGGGCGTTCGCCCAACTCCTTTCTGGGCGGTCGCCCAAAACTTGACAGACCCAAACTTTGCTAATTTTACTCCCTTCGTTTCACCGTCCCAAAAGTACTACACATTAACACTTATAACTTTACTAAGGCTACAAAATCAATCCCAAAACAACTTTAACACCACTTTGAACCCAATCAAACCAACATACCAAATACTCCATTTGTCTCAAATTACAAATATCACAAATATTATCCAAATCACAAAATAACAATTACAAGTATCAAGTATAACATATATGACCATTTTAACATTTAAAGGGGAATTAGTAACTTACCTATTTCCGGAAAAAGTATCGCAAAAATATGTTTTGTTCGGGTAGAAATGACCTACTCAACGCCCTGATCATTTTTATATAATTAGTTTTTAAAACGGAGAAGTAATTAAAAAGAATTAAATCGAAATAGATTGAACTTACCTTTTTCTCCTACCCTAGGAATGAAACGTAGAAAAGTTGCAGAGCATACTCAGTACACAGAGGGAGAAGAGATGGGAGGATAAACATGTTTTATAAAAATCTTCACCCAATTTTCCAACTTTGGTCACCCAAGTTTCATTTTTAACTCTTTAACCCCTAAACTTATATTTTCAACAAGGACCCTAAAGTTTCAACTTAATCATTTAACTCCTTTAACCATTATTACTACTAACTAAGTAAATATCACATTTAGTCATACAATATGTGCAAGTCATAAATAATGATGCAACACATAAAATGCACACATAATATCAAATTAAAATTCCCAAAAATTTAAAATAAATAGGGACGGGTTTTAGGGTCGTTACAATAATGGGCATGAAGATTGTACCATGATGAAATGATAATGACATAGAGATGTTATGGCATGTTTAACCATGATGGGGTGACATGACATGATAACTGCAAACCTCAGTGATTTTTGTTGGCGGATTAAGCGTGCGGGGCTGCAAGCTGCTGTAATGCTCGAATCATCGGCTTTGTCATTGCTGCGGGATTTTGATTGCTTGCAATGAGAGAAATCTTTGTGAAGCTAAGATGTGATTCGTTGTGTGGTGCCAACTTTGTACCTGCATAAGATTTTTTTATAGGTATGCGGTTGTGCTTGAAGATTCAAGCTGCCTACGTATCTCTTTCGAGAATAAGACCAACGTAGTTCGAATTTAGCAACTAGAACATATTATTTTTCAAAAAGCCATTAGGAAATCCCATTTCCTGAGCATTGATGTTGATGAGGAACAATTTGTGAAGACCATGATGTGGTTCGTTGTGATGTCAACTTCGTACCTGCATAATATTTTTGTAAGTATGTGATTCGTTGTGTGGTGCCAACTTCGTACCTGCATAAGATTTTTTTTGCAGGTATGCGGTCGTGCCTGAAGATTCAAGCTGCCTACGTATCTCTTTCGAGAATCAGACCAACGTAGTTCGAATTTGGAAACTTGAACTGATTTTACTGAAAGGGAATCCAGAAATCACATTCCCTTATCAAAACATGATCATTGATGCTGTCGAGGAACCCTCTTGTGAGGACCATGATGTGGCAGGGTATGTGATGTGTACCTGCAAGAAATTTTCACGAGCAAGCAGAATATATCTTGACATTGATGTGCTCGAATGTGTCATTCATGTGCAACAAAAGTTTTAGAACACATACATGGATTGAAATCTTTAAGATCGAGAGAATCAGAGAAAGATTGGGACAAGAATACATTCTCTCTTCATTTTGCAACCATTTTTCTTTTGAAGGGTGAAAGTCAAATTTCTCCTTTTATGCATGATGATTTTTTTTTGCATTTGATTTTTCTTTTATTTGACACATGTGCATTGCTCGCATCTCAAACTTTGCTTATTATGAATGAATGAGTGAAAGTTTATGAATGAATAGAGGGAGAATCATGAATGAAATGAATTGTGCACTTTATTGTGAATCTTGCATTTTTTGCGAAGATGGGGAACACAGAGATATGTATGGTGAAGCAAAGCCGAAAGCCTAGCGCGACACTCAAAAGGTCAATTACGAACACCCATTTGATCAAGACTACTCAACGGTATATCTCCGGATGATATGGCTGGGTCAGCCCCAGTTATCGGCTAAAGAAAACCCCATTTGTTCTTTCTGATATTATTCTCCAACATTTTGGCTGCTGAAGCCCCAGTGTCTCGCAAGGATCAACCTCAGATGTTGGCTATGGAAGCCCCAGTCATGTTATAGTACAAGCCCCTGAATCAGGCATATGAAGTTTTTGTTGCACTTGAAGAGTGAATCTCATGTTGATTCAATTTGTCGCTTCGAGACAACTTCATGTTTTGGCATTTCAACCGTTAGGGGCTCTAACTGTCATTGAGAGTTATTAAAATGTTCGATGTCTCACTGTTGGAGGCAATTCACAATTTCTGACATGCAATACCCAATCGGTAGGCAGTCAACTGTCTTTGAGAGTTGTTCAATCATTCGATTCTTCTTTGTCGGAGGCAATTCACAATTTCTGACATGCAATACCCAATCGGTAGGGAGTCAACTGTCTTTGAGAGTTGTTCGGAGGGACATAATCCTGATGTTGCCGAAGAACGAGCTTTGGGCTTGGTGGGCCATACTGTCAATTCGAGATGGCGCTGCGTTCTGATGATCCACACATAAGGGACCGACTGTCTATGAGAGTCATCCTGCATTCGATGCTTTGCTGTTGACCGTGATCCACAGGTTCTGACATTCAATACTTCTTCTTTGAGGAATCAACTGTCATTGAGAGTTTCTTGGCGGGACATAATCCTGATGTTTCCGAAAAACGAGATTTGAGCTTTGCAGGCCATACTGTCAATCCGAGATGGCACTTTATTCGGATGATCCACACACTAAGGGACTTAACTGTTTATGAGAGTCATCCCACATTCGATGCTTTGCTGTTGACCATGATCCATGGGTTTTGACATTCAATACTCCCTCTTTGAGGAATCAACTGTCATTGAGAGTTGCTCGGCGGGACATAATCCTGATGTTGCCGAAAAATGAGCTTTGAGATTTGCAGGCCATACTATCAATCCGAGATGGCACTTTATTCGGATGATCCACACACTAAGGGACTTAACTGTCTATGAGAGTCATCCCACATTTGTGATGTCCTTGATCTCGGGAATTATCGAAACTCATGGTGATTCTCAAAAGTAAACCTCTGCATTTCCTGCGTTCCTTCAAAGGAACAACTGTCAATGAGAGTTGTTTTGTACCCTGGCATTTTGCCATCTGAATTTTCGTGTCCCCTGGAGCAAACCATCTTCAAAAAATCGTATTGTCTTGAAGCCCCATCATTGCTTTTGAAATTAACCCAAGACTCTGATATGCAGCCCCAGTTTGTGTTCATTCATTCGACATCTCTTTCTGGCACTGAGATTCTGAGATCTAAAGAATAGCATTCCTTTGTCTCTTTTGCTATGACAACTTACAGGAGTTGGCAGGGGAAGGCATGAGGCTAGTATTTTGTGAAAGCAAAGGGAAATCCCAGTGGGATCTCCAACATCATGTTTGCACAGAAGTAAAATGACGGAAGGACGAGAGTAGGGGGAAGCCCCTATACTCGGGAAAAGTATGCATGCTCACACATCGAAATCAAAGACTCAAGATTTGAACAAGTGTTAATGGTCAAGTGCCTCAAAATCAAATGGACCCTTCTAGAGTTGAATTAGCATTTTCATTTTGATTAGATAAGCTTGACAAATCATTTGAACACAAATTAGACCGTGACAAATTGATATGAGAACATCATTGGGCATGAGTTATGATTCATGCCACCGTCTGACCTCATTTGATGAGAGGACTTCGTCTTCGTTGTCTCCTTTTCTTGATATTGATCACACCATTGGAGGCTGCACGATTTTTTATTTATGGGCTCCCTCAGTGTAAGGGGTTGGTAAAGCACGTTGGTCTCCAATGAAAGTCACCAGTTGTCGTCGTCGATGGTACTTTGCCCAAAGTTGAAAGATCGAGATCTTCTTTAGTGCAGATTGGCCTCGCGTGCGTGGTGCTCCTTAAAATTGATGACGTCACATGAGATTGTCAGACCGATTGTCAAACCCTCGGTCCCTGTCTTGTCTTTGTGCAACAAGTGATGAAGTCTTCAGAATGAAATGCCAATTGCCGTCGTTGAAGGCACACACATGAATTTGTAGTGTCGCGATATCCTTTTTAAAACAATTGAATTAAACAATAAAGCAAATGGAATATGTACCAAAATAAATGAATAATGCTTCTTCTTCTTCTTTTTTTTGACCTCCCCTTTTTTGCTCTCTTTCGATTTTTATTTTTTTTGCACTCAAGAAGAAACATCATAGCGTGCGGAATACAACAATTTTTACAAAAACATAAACATACAATATGTGAGAATTTACAATGCATCATACATTAAAGGAAAATCGCCGACACTTGCACTTGCATCAATGTGATAGTCTTCAGCCTTTGCCATTTGATTGGCCTCTCTGATCATGCCCTTGATTGCACCCTGAAATCTTCGTTCGTCAGGTGAATTTGTCGATCGACTTCGTGAACTTCGTTGATTGCCTTCGGCCCTAGTTCCCATCTTAATTAATCACAGTCTAAAATTTGTTCAGATTTCATTGATTGCTTTTATTAGGTGAGATTAATTGTTTGTGGGTCCAGATTAAGAAGGCACTTGGTTATAAGGCAAGTTCATTGAATGAAAACATATATTACATGATAAGCAATAAATTAAAAGCACGAAGACAATTACACACTCTTAGCCTTAGAAGACAAAGAAGATGTGTGAGCACATTACTAAGAAATATACAAAAAGAAACACGACCTTACGGGTCAACACACTTTGGTCATTGGAAAAATAGGAACAACCTTCCTCGGGGTTAACGAGCTCCGATCATTATTCAAAGGAAAAAAACCTTCCTCGGGGGTCGATGAGCCCCTGGGATAACTACTCGAACATGAGGCCCTTGGAAGATACCCATCATGTACTCTGTCTGGGCTTTCAATTGCTTCCCTAACCATTGCTTTATTGCATACCCTGGCTCAAAGTCGGATGAGCCCTCAATCGAGTTTGATGATGCTTGATCTTTTGTTGGCCATGATTGATGAAGAAGACCAGAGTAGAGCTTTGATCAAAGTGATGCTTGGAACGAACCTTGAATGTCGCGCTAGAGAACAAGAAGAATTCTCCCTCTAGGTACGGATGAAAAAAGGAAACCTATTTTAGATTTTCAAGGAATGAAGCTTTATGTGCAAAATGGGAAAATTTTATGAAATAAAGAAACTAAATTTTTTGTTTTTTGTTTTTTTCATTTTTTCAAAATTTGAAGCACAAGCAACGCACAAACCTATGAATACCGGACAAGCACCTTGCTTTGTTTTGACACGTATTTCAATTGAATCCTGGAATAGTGGATACCACATGTACTATTGGCTATCCAAGCCCCTAGCGAAGGGCCTATACTCTTTCGGGGATCCACCATTCGGTTACGGTCTAAGGGAGGGTCTTGACAATTTCAAGTCAATCCAAGAATTCCACATGATATCCACAATTGAGGTCGATTATAACCTTTCTTTCGGGAACTCATAGGATTGAAGAGAAATTGCTAGACAAAAACTGGCATGAAGTCTGGACGTGTCATTTTTTTTAAAATATGGACATTGTGGCTTGGTAACGGGGAAGATTGGCTTACACCCATCGTAACGACTAATAGGCGCGCTTTGGGGTGAGATGTCCACCGCGGGCCCTATAGGGAAGTCGATGAGCTCCCTTATACCCTCGGGTTACATTCTCGGGTTTGTACGGTTCTACGAGACGTTATTTTCAAAAACGTGCATGTGTGTGAGGTATCTATAAAAAATGATTTTGAAAGCAAGAAAGAAAATCTTTTTGTTTTTTTTTTTTTTTTTTCCATTTTTTTGGTTTTTTCACTTAAAGGGAACATTCACCACGCGTGCAAAATATATACAAACAAGGTAAAAGGAACGTCCCTACAAAACAAAGGTTAGGGCATAAATATATACAAATAAGGCGAAGCATATAAAGCATGGCATGCACAAAAATTAGAGTCTAGCCCACTTAAGATAATCCCCAGCAGAGTCGCCACTGTGAGAGCCCGCGCTCGGAAATCCTTTTTAACAATCCGTGCTCAGTTTCACACAAATGGTTTCCTCTCGAAGTTTTAATTGAATTGCAAGAGTCGCCACCTCACTTTATTTTAGGAAAAATGAAGACAAAACCTTTTATTTGAGAAAGTGGGTTCGGGGGCTAAGTTACGAGAAGAGAAGGGGTTAGGCACTCTCCTCGCCCATGATGGTCTCTAGCATTCATGCCTCTTAAGTTAATTTTTTGCCTTGTATTTATGCCTTAACAAAAATGGTAATTTTATGTACAAAGGAGTCTTCCTATTCTAGGTATGTTTGCTTTAAACACAAAAATGAGAGCCGGTTTGGGTGGACTCTCACTTGGTTTTGAAAATGATTTTGAGCATTCATATCGTGTAAGGAAAGCACAAAAGGGGGATTATAATGTACACATGAATGAATAAAATGGGAGACAAATCCCATGAAAAGAATAAATGTCCAAGGTCCAAGTTTATGCCCATCTTATGGACTGTTGTCCGTTATCCTTGATGTACCTGTCTCAAAACTCATGCAATCTGGAAATCAAAGGTGAGCAATTCTTCCTAACATGTTAAACATCACACATGATTTTTGTGTTGATTTTAGGAGAAATTTATGATGTCAAAACAAGTTATGCAAGACGAACTCAAACGCAGTCAGAACAGGAGAAATGGTGCACACCCACAAAAGATCTATCATTTACATCATGAAAACGTGAGAATAATGGAAAGTACCAAACATGTAACTTGTTCATAACATATTAAATATGAAGCATACTAAGTTAAAAGTTCAGAGAGCAAGTTTAAGCATTGTAAGTACCCCAATCTGAATCAGACCTATCTTAGAGGTAGCCTTAGCACCGTTTCAGGGATAAGCTAATAGGCCAGGACCTCCCTAGGATAAACTATAAATTCCAGGACTACTCTGGTATAAAATTGGAAAAATACAGAAGCTCGCCAGGCTGAGCCATAGAGATGCTTTGGGGACTAGAGGGGCCTAGCCGTACGGCTGGTTTGGGCACCCTCAGCCCCTATAAATAGAACCCCTTGCTGATAATTTCAGGGGGGGAGAAATACACATTAGGGAGGTCACTCTGCTGGAATTATCACAGAGTAAGAGTGAGAGTGATCAAAAACCAAAAAAGGAGAGAAGAAAGTAAGATTGGCCTTAACCATCATAGGTAAAGCCACCTCCCCCTCCTTTCTCTTCATCTTACTCCTATTTTATTTCTTATATCTTGGTTATACATGTATTTATTCTTCATTCATGCAAAGACTTGTCCATTTCAAGCACCTTTTGTTTCTTGCAAGACTTGTCCATTATCAAGCACTATATATCTATCTATTATATTACTATCTTGTCCAAGCTATGAGAAGTTCCAAGGTGCCCTCCATACCTTGTATCAAAGAGGTTCTAAACCTAGACACTCATAGACTTGTTGATTGTCATTTACATTCCTTATTCACTTAAATGTTATGCTTGTTTGGCCATGATAATCATGAGGGGGGTGGAACCTTAGTGTCCATCATTTTCCTCTTTAGTTTAGCCTCAAAATCCCACTTTTGGGTCATAAAGATTCAATTTTTATGTGTTATTTTGACTCTTGGAAGGATTCTAAGTCATAAAGATGTCATCTTGGTGATAAAGTTCCAATCTTTATTCACCAAATGACCAACTTTGGTCCAAAGGGGACATTTATCAACTTTCTTGATTTTCTCCTATGATTGCTCATGATCACACCCAAATACTTGTTTTGGGGAACCAAGTGATGATCATTTAGCATAGGAATGATGTTATAAAACTTGTAAAATGATTTCTTGCAAACTGGGATCAAAAACAGTTTGTCCAGCTTCAGACAGAATGCCCTGTTTCTGTTCTGAACTGGACTGTTCTTGAGCAAACTGTAAAACCCCAGAATCGCCTCCTCCAGCCGTACGGCTACTTTAGGTAGGAGGGCAAAATTGTCTGTTTTGCCCTCTGACCTTTATCTTATCACTCAAGGCCCCTTTTTCAGCCGAGTTTCTCAAATAAAATCAATAACAGAAATTTTTCCGTTAAATACACACACACACATATGCACATTTTAACTAACTTAGGGAGACTCGGCTTTGTCCGAGGCAACTTGAGAGGACGTAAAAACTCCTCCCAAGTTGTAACCTGACCTCCAAACCTTTGAACTCAAACCTTTGTCATTTTGTTGGGTTTAAAATTAACAAAATGTGGCGACTCCGTTAAATTTGACCGGTTCCCGTGTTTGGCATTTTGTCCTCGTGCGAACTTTGCTTGTTTCGCCCCGAGGACGGGATTCTTACAGTGGCGACTCGGCTAGGGATTAGAGTGCTTTCGGACTTCTTTCTAGAAGGTTCGGGGGGCATTCTTGTGTGGGTCAAACTCCCGTTCCCGTTAGTTGACTTCTTGCATATTTTTGTGTGTTTGATGTTTCTGTTTGAACAGTTTTGAGTACATACATTCTGGAAACACAATAAACTGGGGCTTGATGATCAGAAGTTGGAGAAACTGAGAAAAATCTTCACCCTCTTGCTTTAGCCGTACGGCTACTTTGGGTAGGGGCCAGAATGTTGCCAATTAACAGTTTGGTACAGGGCTGCAACATTCTGGGTGCCCCCTCTGCTTCTACTTGTCCAGGTTCCAAATTTACAGTCTTACTTGTGCACATTACCTTCATTCTTTTGGCCAAAACTTGGTTTTAAAAGGTAATAAAACTCGGTTATGCATGATCTTTTGTCAATAAAATGGTTTCCAAAACCTCGTCGTGCATAACCCCTTTTTGTAAGGGTTTTCTTGAGTCTTCTCGTTGTGCACAAATTTCTTTGTACAAAATGGTTTCAATGTAAAATATTTCTTTTGCAAAAGTTTGATTCAAAATTCTTTGTTGTGCACGACTTGGTACATATACAAGTTTTGGTCTTTGTCTGCTTATATTCCTTGATTTGTTGTGTATAGATTGCTCAATCCATGCTTGTTCATACTTGTTCATATCTTGCTTATGCCATGCTCATGATATCGAAAAACGAATTGAAAATCTCTCTTTTTACTCAAAAAAGGAGCATAGAATGACTTCAAGCACTTGACCGTGCACGTTCCAAATACCCTTTAAACCCGGGGTGGATGCCACGATGCAGCTCATTGGGCGCTCTTGTTCCCTTCGATGCGCGCACGGGTCCATCCCACCTTCCATTCCGAACCGAGTCAACCACACTTGTCCGTGACACACAAATACCGTGACTATGGTTGGTTTTTGGTCTAGATCACGTTACCACGTCCTTGATACGTGCTCAAAGCTAATTGTGGCCAAATTAATGCCCGAGTTGTGACTCCTTAATGAAATGCAAGAGTGGCCTAACCAGCCTCCAACTCGTGTGTTAGTGACGACCGCAATTAGCAAGGGCCATGTACTAAGGATAGGGTGACACTGTGTCGTTAAGCGCTAATGAACGAGTTATTTTAATCATCCTTAAGCCCATGGTCAAGGATCGAGATGCCTCATTCAAAATGAGGTCATGACGGAATGTCGGCGCAGCCTTTGGTGTAGCCTTCGGGGAAAAATCTCGATTCCGACTGGGGCTTAACCATGATTAGAATGACCCGCGTATTGGGAACCTTACTATGCACTAGACCCTAGGTTCACTTCTTTTGATCGGTGGAAGCCGCGTGCCCTATAGGACCCTCGCCCGGGATAGTCCGTCCTTGGGAGCGTGCAATACAAGTGAAAAAAGAGGGGTCTATAGGCGTAGTGATGGCCTCCACTGATCCAGGATTTAGAATAGTTGCGAAAAAGAAGAGCGATCTTTTCCAACCAGTTAGGAATAAATCAGTTTTAAGTAAACGTGAACATAATTAATCAATAATAATAAACTTTCATGTTGCATGAGCCTAAAGCCTGTCTGCCCCTAAACACCAGCCCGAGTCCATACCTGAGTCTGAAATAAACCTCCTTCTCTGCAGCGCATAAAAAGTGGGTCAGAGTTCCGGGTCATCGCCTGATTAGTGCCGAGTCGGACAGTTCATCGACAGCTTCATTGAGGTTTTTCCAAATGACTAGCCCGACAGGAAGTAGTAGTGGGGGTGACAATGCCACAGATCCGAACGGTCTTAGCAGGGAAGAGTTGGTACAGGTTTTAGAGGCCGCCAGGGCCCGGGAAGAGAATGACAGAAAATTCCTCGAGGATATGCAGAACAGGGTTACGAAGATCATGAGACAGAAAGGGGTAGCCATTGTGTTTGAAAATGACGGAGGCTTTGTGGAAATCACTGACGAAGAAGGAATTGAGAATGTGCCGCCTCAAGGGTACAATCGGGTCCCGCCCCCTCAAACTTACCCAAATGTGGGGACCTCACGTCCCGCATCCCAAACCGCCACTCATCAAAATGTGCCCATCACTCATGTTCCCCTTGTCCCACCGGGTGTCGCTTCCATGTACCCACCGGGGTTCAATCTATATGACACGGTCCCAAACAGTCAAGCACCCTTGGCCCCGGCTACTGCCGGCTTGCCACCTCCAGCCCTGCCAACCATCTCTAGAGAAGTGCCTTACCCACTCTACTACCCGATGGCCCAAACATCCAAAACTACCCCACCATATATCCCAACAAGTAACCTGGCGCCAGGGTATGTCTACACCCACTTGCCACCTACAAATCCTCCTCCGATACTTCCCTCCACCACTTCACCTCCTAACGCAGTGCCATTGACAAGTCAAATCATGGGATCCATCAACTCCAACCCCCATGTGGACCCTCAAGTGGGATGGATAGTTGAGAAGCTGAAACAAATGGAGGAAAGGTTCGAGGGAATGAACGAGAAGAAGTTCACCTCGGGAGTCACGGACCCTGATAAGGTCGTCCCCCTCCCTCATCGATTCAAAATGCCGGAAATTGACAAATTTGATGGGACCGCATGTCCCCAGACTCACCTCAATGCCTACACCTTGGTGATGAGGGCGAAGGGTTGCACCGTGCAGCAAATGGCTGATCACTTTCAGTTGTCCTTAAGGGGAAATGCACTCAAATGGTTCTTCAACTTAAAGGATGAGTCTCGAACCACATGGGACCGGATTAAGGAAGCATTCCTCACCAAGTACCGTTCTAACTTGGAGTGGGAAACCAATTACACCGATTTGAAAAGCACACTACAAAAGACCGAAGAGCCGATCAGTGAGTTTTACAAAAGATGGAACTACAAATTGGGAGAAATTTCCAATCCTCCCACCGAGGATGAACAGTTGGATATATTTCAGTCATGCTTGAAACCCCAACTGCGAGCTTTGATCAGCCATCACTTCTACCCCAATCTCCGAGCCATGGTAACCGCAGGATCCAAATTTGAGAAGGCTCTCAATGAACAGTCTCCGGCCCAAAATAGCGGAAACTCCTATAGGTACCGCCCTCCGACCACCGGTAAAGGGAAAGAAACCCTGGGAACAGTTAACAGCATCCAAGAAGGAAGCTCAAGGCAAGCCTCTCAAAAGGGTGGGACTGCAGAAAGGCGTCAGTATGTAAGGTTTGAGGATTTTGGAATGACTATAAGTAAGGTGTTCGAAGGGTTAGTCAAGCAAGGCCTTGTAAAACCTTTGGTCAACTATCAGCCAAGGAATCCCGAGAAACCCTTTGACCAAAACAAAATATGCGCCTTCCACAATTATCATGGCCACAATACCGATGATTGATCCATAACAAAACGCATCATCCTCGACCTCATCGACAAAGGAAAACTTGAACACCCCCATGGCCCGAGCGTGATTAATAACCCTTTCCCCAACAACCAAGGTATTAATATGATTGAGTTCGAGGAGCCTACACCTGTGAACCTTTTGGAATTCAATGTCCCAATGGCTCAGATTGGGGAAGAATGGAAGGAAGCCTTATGGGCATGTGTGCAAGAGGGAGATATGAGATGCCCATCCGACTTTATGATCGCCAATGTGATGAGTGCAAGGGTACCCCACCAAAATGCCGATGAATTGGTCGTAATAACACTCACCGAACATGATTTAATGTTTGAACAATGTATGGAGGAGATGGAAAAGTCCATTAAGAGTACGTTGGACAGCGAAAGCCAAGGCTCGAATGGCGATGACCTTTCCCATGATGATTATCTTACCCAAATGAAAGAAGCCGTTCGTTCTCTACCTCACAAGGAGCTCCGGATCCTATGTAAAAGTGATGATGATGAAGTATCCTCAAATATGGCTCCTTGTGTTTTCTCCCCGAAATTGGGAAAAGAGGAATTTCCAGCCTTGGATGATTTCTTAGCTTTGCCACCACTATCTCCGCCACCGCTGCTGTTTGACGGGTCAGCGTTCCCAGATGATTATTGTTGCATGCTCACCCTGGAAAATCTTCGTGAAACTGTGGGAGCCGGGAAGAGCCAGAACCACCACCCTATCTCCCTAGGGAAAATTTGTGGGTCAATATCCACCCCAAAACGAATGGTCACGGTAAATGAGTTAAGGAGGGAGGCATGGCCGTACGGTGCCCAAAACCCTCCGCCTATCGGAGATGAGATGATAAAAGTCGATGACCCCTTGGAAGTGAGTGTATTAACTCGATCAGGGCAAGTGCCCACGGAGAACCCTAAAAAACCTCCACCACCGGAACACCGAGCACCTCCCCTTCTTGTTGACGAGGCAAAACCCCCAGGTTCCGGAGAAGAGGATCCCATCTTAGCCCAACTTAAGAGGACACAAGCTAACATATCTTTGTGGTCCCTCCTTACTTCCTCCTACCCTCATAAGCTCAAGTTGGAGGAATGCTTGGCCCACACTATGGTACCCACCACAGCTACCCCCGAGGAGGCCGTACAAATGATCGGAAGTGTTCAATATGGAAATATCATCACATTCACAGATTTGGATTTGCCGAATTTTGGGGCTAGCCATAACGAGGCCCTTTACATCACTATACAATTGGACGATCGCCGCCTCCCTCGGGTTCTGGTCGATAACGGCTCCGCCATGAATGTCCCCCCCCCCCCGCCAAGATGATGGACCTACTTGGCCTTGAGACCACCGACCTAAAGCCTTCCGTGATCACTGTCAAGGCTTATGATTCCACGGCCCGCTCAGTCTTAGGGGTGGCCACTTTGAACCTTTGGTTTGGGAAACAAATGATGCCGACCGACTTCCAAGTGCTCGACATCCCCATATCCTTCACTGCCTTATTGGGACGCCCGTGGCTCCACAAAGTCAATGGGGTCGCCTCCACTCTCCATCAATGTGTGAAATACGTGCAAGGGGGTAACTTGACAACTATTTATGGGGACAGTGTGACCCCAGAAAGAACCAACACCAATGGGATTCCTGTGTTAGAAATTAAGCATGAGGGAGGCGGCATGGCTTTGACTGGCTTCACAGAAGTACCACCCAAAACCCACATCTGTTGTGTAGATCTCACGCTCACCAAGGATAAGATTCCTCCTGCGATGAGAATGATGCGTCTGATGCGCTACCTCCCGGGGCTCTGACTAGGAAGGAAGCTCCAAGGGACTCACAAGATTGTTGAGATCAAAGAGCAAAACAAGCTTCATGGCTTGGGATACAAACCCACCCCCGGAGACCTCAGGATGGATAAGGAAGTGGCTCAGAAGAAAATCCAGGCCAGGGCTCAAGGGACTCCGTTTAAAACCCCCAACCTTCGTCCTTATACCTTTGATATGAGCCGTTACTTTGTGAAGGGGTGAGTTCAAGTCGAACCCCCAGAGCCAAGAGAGCCGATGATGACCAATTGGGATAAGTTGCAAGAGGATCTCAAAAGGTTCCGAAGGGTGGTGGCAAACCCCATAAGGAGGGCATTTCTGGATACGCCCAAGATAAAAGATCCTACTGATACTACTATCAGCCACGAATACACCTTCAAGGGGGTGCCCGAAATGGTAAAAGAGTTTGAAACCTTGTCTGTGACGGGAGCTAGCAAGGAAAGGGGATCCGTCTGGGGACAAAATGGCGAATACAAGTTTGAGGAGAATGTTCCTAAGGGCGCCGCCAAGGATGCTATGGACAATGAGTGGAATGGTGTGGTAATGCAAAGAATGTTCGGAGAAGACATGGTTGTGCCTGACCTAACTGACTTCAAAAAGGAAATGATTGCCGTGATTGAAGATGTACCTCTTACGGCCTTTGACCTACACACTCCTGCAAAGCCAACGGACATGCCTCTGAAAAATTGGGTAACCTTCTCTGGACCGGTGGAGAGCAAAGAAAAATGACCACGAAACTTGGACTGGTCCCTCGTCCCCTAGAGTCAAACGTCATAGGGTCCAATGTAGTTGAGTCTCCCCAATCTCTTGTCTTTGAATTCGAGTCTGTCTCCTCCGAGGGCCTCACGCCCGAGGATTATGAACTTGTAGCCAACGTTGTATTCCCGTTTGCATTGAATGAAATGATAGATCTTTCCGAGTATCCCCTCATTGCCAACTTATTAGATGATAAATTAACTAATAATCTGAAAATGCTTAATAATGAATCACCTAATAATGCAGACGCACTAAACAATCCAAACATTAAACAATCATCAAAGCAGGTTGTTGATCAAGAGGAAAACCGTGCCCAAGCTGCCGAAGAAGTTTTGACTAAGGTGAATTTGGGAACCGAAAATGAGCCAAAGGAGACACATATTGGGGAATACTTCAAAGGGGCCGAAAGGGAAGCTTTGGTTGAGCTACTCAAAGAGTATGTAGATGTGTTTGTGTGGTCTTATAAGGATATGCCAGGGTTGGATGCTTCGATCGTGGAATAAAGGATCCCCCTAGACCCCGAGGTGAAACCCGTTAAGCAAAAGCTTCGGCGAATCAAACCCGAATGGTCCCTGCAGGTCAAAGAAGAGATTGACAAGTTGTTTCGGGTCGGCTTTATAAGAGTGATAGAATACCCCTCATGGCTCTCCAACATAGTAACGGTCACAAAGGCCAACGGAAAGGTTCGATGCTGCGTCGACTTCAGGGATCTCAACAAAGTGAGTCCCAAAGATGACTTTCCCCTCCCAAGCATCGACATGCTTGTGGATACAACCTCTAGCTTTGAGGTTAAGTCTTTTGTGGATGGCTTCACCGGGTATAACCAGATTAAGATGGCAGAGGAGGACCAGGAAAAAACTTCCTTCACCACCCCATGGGGAACCTTTTGCTATACCGTGATGCCTTTCGGGTTGCGAAACGCTGGGGCTACCTACCGAAGAGCTGCGACCGCACTCTTTCACGACATGATCCATAAGGAAATAGAAGTGTATGTCAATGACATGATCGTGCATTCTAAGGGTTCTGACGGGCAACATTTGATAGACTTGAGAAAGTTCTTTGACAGGCTTAGGAAGCACTCCATGAGACTTAATCCGGCCAAGTGCACTTTTGGGGTTTCTCGTGGAAAGGTTTTGGGATACATGGTCACCAAACGGGGCATCGAAATTGATCCTCAAAAGGTTAAGGCAATTGTAGAAATGAGGCCGCCTCGCTCCCAAACAGAGGTAAAAGCCTTCATGGGAAAGTTGCAATACATCAGCCGCTTCATAAACCAACTCACTCCCATTTATGAGCCCATCTTCAAACTGCTAAGAAAGAATGCCGAGGTCAAATGGAACGGGGAGTGCCAAAAAGCCTTCGACAAGATTAAGGCCTACCTCATCCAACCACCAATCCTATGCCCTCCGCACAAAGACAAGCCACTCTTGCTTTACCTAACAGTAACTGATGCGTTGATAGGAGCAATGTTGGCCCAGGAGAAGAGAGATTCAAAGGTGGAAAATGCCATCTACTTTGTGAGCCGTAAGCTACAAGGAAGCGAGCTCAACTACTCCCCAATTGAGAAGACTTGCGTAGGATTGGTATGGGTCGTGAGAAAGTTAAAACATTACATGCAGGCTCATCCGATACAACTTATTTCCAAAATAGACCCCATCAAGTGCTTATTGGAAAAGCCATCTTTGTCTATGAGGCTTGCCAAATGGTCCTTCTTCTTAGCCGAATACGATATCAGTTATGTGTCGAGAAAGGCAGTCAAAGGAAGGGTTTTGGCAGAACACTTGGCAGATTTCCCTAGTAATGAAGAAAGGGGGCCCGAACCAAAATTCCCAGATGAAGGAATCTTTACCCTCGAGGGAGGAAATAGGTGGCAATTGTTCTTCGACGGAGCGGCCAATAAAAGAGGAAACGGTGTAGGATTGCTCTTGGTGAACCCAAAAGACGAGAACACCCCCATCGCCATCAAATTGAACTTTGATATCACCAAAAATGCATGCACAGCCGGTTTGGAGGCAGCCCTGGAAAGGAATGTTAAGGAGCTGGAAGTATACGGCGATTCGGCCTTGATTATCAACCAAGTCTCGAACAAATGGAAAACACTGGATCCTGGTTTGCGAAAATATCATGCCTATATGGAAGAGCTCATAAAACAATTCCAAGAGGTCAGCTTCCATTACCTGCCGAGGGACCGGAACCGTTTCGCCGACGCCCTGGCAACTTTTGCTTCATTAGTAGAAATCCCCGAGGGAAAATTGATAAAACCATTCCGGGTCGGGAGAAAGGAAAGCCCAGCATACTGCTTCAAAATCGGAGCAATCCTGGAAGAGGTAAAGGAGCCATGGTACAACCAGATTTACCAATTCCTCAAAGAAGGAGAAGCTTCCTTCCTGAATGAAAAAGGAGAGTATTTGCACGGGATCAAAGCCAAAGGTATGACGGCACTCAAGTGGTTGGCATCCAACTACGTCATCCTGGGGGACATCCTATACAAAAAACACCATCAGGGCCTCCTCCTTAGATGCATAAGTGGGGAAAGGGCAAAAGAACTCATGCAAGAAATTCATGGTGGAGTGTGTGGTCCTCATATGAACGCAAGGGCATTAATGCAAACCATTCTGTGGATGGGTTACTTCTGGATCTCAATGGAAACAGATTGCATGCAATTCGTAAAGAGGTGTGATAAATGTCAGCGTTTCTCCAACCTCAACCACCTACCGCCTCATCATCTCTACTGCATGACTACACCATGGCCCTTCTCAATATGGGGCATAGATGTTATCGGGAAAATCTCCCCGTCTGGTAGTAATGGTTACGAGTTTGTTTTGGTAGCCGTGGATTACTTCACAAAGTGGGTAGAGGCTAAGTCATACCGGGTCCTCACCTCCAAGAAGGTAGCGGGATTTATCAAAGAGAATATCATGTGCCGGTACGGAGTCTCGAACGAGGTCATTACCGACAATGGCTCGCACTTCGAGGGTGAATGCGATCGATTATTGGGAGAATTCCGAGTTACTCATCATAAGTCCTCCCCATAGAGACCCCAGACCAATGGCGCGGTAGAAGCCGCCAATAAAACGCTTGAGAGGATCATTAGAAAGATGGCAACACGGGGAAGAGATTGGCCCGAAAAGCTACACCTAGCTTTGTGGGGCTACCGAACTTCGGTCAGAACAGCCACCGGAGAAACTCCTTTTGCTTTGACGTACGGTATGGAAGCCATGATCCCCGCAGAATTGGAAGTACCGTCACTAAGAATTTTGTTGGAAAATAAGATCCACGAGGTCGATTGGCTTCAAAGCCGACATGATGAGCTGGCTTTGTTGGACGAACGTCGCCTGAGGGTCATGGAACACATCCGCGCCTACCAAGGAAGAATGGCGCGAGCCTTTGATAAGAAGGTAAAGCCCCGAGAGATTCGGGCATGAGATTTAGTCCTTAAGGAAAAACCCCTGGGGAGGTCTAATCCTGATGGAAAATGGGAACCCGTGTGGATTGGTCCCTTTGTGGTGCAAGAAGTCTTTTCAGGGGGCGCAATGAGGCTCGCAGACTTGGATGGCAACCCCTTTATGCACCCAGTCAATGGTGATAAGCTCCGTCGTTACTTTGTTTTAAAAAAAAAAAAAAAAAAAAGGGTGCTAAAAGAATATACCCACCTAGATTGAAAACCCATTCGGGCGGTCTAGAGAAAAAACAGGGTCGCATCCTAAAAATTTGTGGAAGAAATGAACTACGATGACCTGAGCCCCTTAGATTTTCATTTGTAAAAGGGGAACGTAGGCAGCCAATCTTTGGTCCGGTCTGAAAAATAAATAAAAATCAAATTTGAACTTGAGCAAGAGCTCCGCGAGAATGCAAATTGGCTTCATAAGTAACCATTTTCATTACAGTTAAAACACTTCTTTGATGAGTTCAAGCACGGTCTACTCTCGACCCAACTAACATGCTTAAGACATAATTAAAATACCTAAGATAAACTAATGTGTCTGCAATGGCAATGGGTGGATACATGGAAATCACTGTCCTTCGTCCCTCCACTTCTTCTTTTGACTTCTCCGGGTCTTCTTTTTCTTCACCTCAAAGAGGTTAATTCCCCCTTTTCCATGATCAGAGGCTGTAGACACCCCGGCTTGGACCGCTCACCCCGATTGCACATTTGATCTTGTGTTTCTCCCCATTTTAAGTGTTTCCCGTTAGTTTCTGTCACTTCCGTTAAGTTCCTGACTGACTTCGTTAAGTCCAGGGACTAAACTGAATAACAGGGCTGACTTTCTAGTCCGTTCTGTCAAAATTTCCTTCTCTGAGTCGTGCGCCTCCGACAGGAGGAGCCAGGCGCGCGCGCCTCCTGCCCCCAAAGCAGGAAGCGCGCGCCTCTGGGCGTCAGTTACAGATTTCTGGCCAGGATTTTCTCCCTTGCTCAATTTACAGGATTTTGCCCGGGAATAACTTCTTGGTGACTGAGTTTTGGCACCAAAAACACCCCTATTTCACCTATAAAAACCTCTCTTTACCTCCATTTTCAAGGACGAAAAACTTAAGACAAAACTTTGATCAAAAGACCTTGACTTTACCAAGTTTCCTCCTCTCAAAGCATCTTCCAAAGGATTTCTCCAAGTAATTCAACGAGAAGTGTTTGAAGTTTCTTGAAGTCTAGGTAAAGCCATTTCTTTCCCTTTCTCAACATCATCTCTTTTCTCTTTCTTTTTGTTTTATCAAAGTGCAATCACCCAAATCATTTTGGGACATGACTGTAATGATCACCTCATCTCATTGAGGTTGGTTAAGGAGTTATCTCCTACATTCCAAACTCTATTTTAAAACCCCTTTTTACGATTTAAAGAAGAAGAAGAAGAACGTTTATCATTCATGTAGATTTTGATCAAGCAAGACCAACTTTAGTTGGGCGAGATGGGTGTTTCGGTACTTTCCATCTCGTAATCTAACCCCCGAAACTCAAAACAAAGAATCTCTGTTTTCGTAATCAAACTTAGGCTATTATCAATAGGTTTTTCTTATGTTCCTCAAAACATAGGTGGCGACTCTAAAAACAAGTTAGACATCCTAGGATAATTCACCGCTCTAGCCAAGCCGTGGTTCCCCGGGGTATCTACAGAGGCTCTTCCAGCATCATCTACGAGCCCAGTCGCCCTCAAAGCCGCATTGGCGGCAGCCCGAGCCCGAAAATCCTCCATTCGTGCCCCCGCCTTAGGCATCGCGGCCATCCTCCTGTCTGCCAAAACTCTATAGTCCTCGACAACGTCTCCAGTAATGTTATGGCCACTCGCCATAGCTTCGGTCTCCCTTAGAATCCTGCTAGGACCATAAGTCTCACCAAGAATAGCCTCACGCCTCTCCTCAATGAGCCTCTGAGTCTGTCCCATAGTCTGTTTATACCAGTCCAAGTACACCATGGTCAAAACCATGCTAGCCGCTCGCCCAAGAAGTGCCCGAGCTGGAAAGAGGGAATAAGTCCACGACCGGGACAAAATGAGACGGTGGAGGAATCCCACATAGACAGAGATGGAGGCCTCAAATGCTCTGGGTTGACACCCGACCACTCCAATAGTGGAGTCTGTGGTAACCCAAACTGACGACAGACCAAAAAAGGGATATAATGAGATGAACCCAAGAGCCCTGGCACCCGAACAAAGGGGGAATTATCTTAATACTCCCGCACCGAGCCAATACGCCAATGGGGAACTAGCCAGCGTATCTCGGCAGTTGTGAGGCGAGCCATGTAAGCCTCCCAATCACTCTGAACTAGGTCCAAGATAATACCTCTCAAAGAGTAAGACCAAGGATTGTGAGAGATAGGAGCCTCCGGAATGGCCATAAACCTCTCCCTCAACCAAAAAGTAAGCAAGGCAGGGCTACCGCTGCCCTTAAGACCATCCCCCAAAGCCAAGCGGTCCATACCGTGAAGGATCTCGCCCAAGATCAAGGGGACTATATCCTTCCCCGCACGGCACTCCTCGAGGACACTCAATAAAACCCGATGGCAGGTACCCTTGGAACTGACCATGTAGAAAAAAGAAAGGACGCATAAACCAATGGCATTCCAAGAAGCCTCATCCGTGCGATCCATGAACTTCTCAGGAACATCCGAAATATCAATAAAAGTGTGATCAAGGACCATGCATTGGGCCTCTTCCAAAGAAATACCAAGAAGAGAAACCAACCTCTCAACACACATGGTGTCATCAACTGAAGGAAGAGCTATGACCTCCGTGTCCACGCCACCCACCAAAGCCCTGAAATCCTCATAAGTAGGAGTGATCTCGTTGTAGGAGAAACAATAGACATGCCTCCTAACATCCCAAAAGGACGCAGCGGCCCTCAATAGCCAAGATCCGGAATGAATTCCTTGAGAGACCAAAGGGATTGTAGGCCAAACATGGATTGGAAAGTTCCCTTGTGATTCCTCATGTGGGACCGCATCCAAAGCCTAAGGTTACCCTCGAAACATTCTTGATGAATTTTGGACAATTTTGGTGGTTTCTCCATGAGAAAGGGTTTCATGGAAGAAGGAGCTCTCTAAATGGAGAAAGACGAACTGGTTGATGAACTCAGGACTCTGGCACTTAAGTAGATGACCAGGCCTGGAACAAAATTGAATGAAAAAAGAGTACTTCCTTCTCGAGCCGTACGGCTACTTTAGCCCTGTCAGAATTGATGATTTCTTGTTGAGAGTTAGCTTTGTGATCCAACCCATTTAAAGCCCCATCCCAACCAATGTCATAAATGCAACAGAAAAATGCCCTCCTTGGCTCATGCAACTTGAATTGAACCTAGAAATTTTAGGTTCCCGAAAATCCGGCAGTCCTAGCGACGTAAGCCCAGCTTTGTGAAATAAATTATGGCCGTCCTAGACGTAAGCCCATGTTGACCCGGTTGACCAAGTGAGAGTCAAGCCCCTTCTAAAAACATTTAGGTCCTCCGAGTGACCCTTGTTGAAAAGGCTTGGGTCCCCCGAGCGACCCCTTTCAAGATAAAACTTAGGTCCCCCGAGTGACCCATTTTGAGAAAAGTCTAGGTCCCCCGAGTGACCATTTTGAGACAAGTCTAGGTCCCCCGAGTGACCATTCTGAGAACATTTAGGTCCCCCGAGTGACCATCTTGAGAAAAGTTTAGGTCCCCCGAGTGACCATTTTGAGAAAAGTATAGGTCCCCCGAGCGACCCTTTTGAGATAAAATTTAGGTCCCCCGAGCGACCATCTGAGACAAAAATCCGGCAGTCCTAGCGACGTAAGCCAAGCTTTGTGAAATTAAAAATTTGGCCGTCCCTGACGTAAGCCCAGTTAAATGTCCAAATTTGGCCGTCCCTGACGTAAGCCCAGTTAAAAATTTGTTGAGAAAATTTGGCCGTCCCTGACGTAAGCCCAGTTAAGTGTCCAAAAATTGGCCGTCCCTGACGTAAGCCCAGTTAAATGTCCAAATTTGGCCGTCTCTGGCGTAAGCCCAGTTAAATGTCCAAATTTGGCCGTCCCTGACGTAAGCCCAGTTAAAAAGTCATCATTGACCGTCCCTGACGTAAGCCCCGTTAAATGTCCAAATTTGGCCGTCCCTGACGTAAGCCCAGTTAAATGTCCAAATTTGGCCGTCCCTGACGTAAGCCCAGTTAAATGTCCAAATTTGGCCGTCCCTGACGTAAGCCCAGTTAAAATTTTGTTGAGAAAATTTGGCCGTCCCTGACGTAAGCCCAGTTAAGTGTCAAAAAATTGGCCGTCCCTGACGTAAGCCCAGTTAAATGTTTGAGAAAAATTGGTCGTCCCTAACGTAAGCCCAGTTAAATGTTTGAGAAAAATTGGCCGTCCCTGACGTAAGCCCAGTTAAAAAGTCATCAATGGCCGTCCCTGACGTAAGCCCAGTTAAATGTCCAAAATTGGTCGTCCCCGACGCAAGCCCATTAGCTATGACTTAGAATAGTCATTATAGGCTAGAGCCTTTGTCATGGACGTCCCTGACGTAAGCCCAATTAAAAATTTGTTGAGAAAATATGGCCGTCCCCGATGTAAGCCCATTAACTATGACTTGGAATAGTCACCATAGGCCGTCCCCGAAGTAAGCCCAGTAAAAATTTGTCCCGTGTGAGTCAAGTTGACTATATCCCCAGCAAGTCAACCCTCTCCCATAGAGCCAAATTGACCATGTCTCGCCTCTGACCCCTTGGTGTCATGCCCAAATGCCTTAGCCTCTGACCCCTTGGTGTCATACCCAAATGCCTTAGCCTCTGATCCCTTGGTGTCATGCCCAAATGCCTTAGCCTCTGACCCCTTGGTGTCATGCCCAAATGCCTTAGCCTCTGACCCCTTGGTGTCATGCCCAAATGCCTTCGCCTCTGACCAAATGAGTGTCACGCCCGAACCTTCGCCTCTGACCGAATGAGTGTCATGCCCGAGTTCCCCACCCGACCTCGATGGTCGTCTATAGGTTTGAGTAGCCTTAAATCTCTCACCCCAAACTACGTTAGGCTTGATTCCCCGCGAACAGGATACGTAGGAATCCTATACCACTAGGTCCAGCCATGCAACCAAAATCGGTTAAACCCGTCGTCCCGTCATATTGGGATGCTTATTTTTATCGACAACCCCGCTCCTTCGAAGCGACTTTGCCGAGGGGCTCTGTAAGTACCCCAATCTGAAACTGACCTATCTTAGAGGTAGCCTTAGCACCGTTTCATGGATAAGCTAATAGGCCAGGACCTCCCTAGGATAAACTATAAATTCCAGGACTACTCTGGTATAAAATTGGAAAAATCCAGAAGCTCGCCAGGCTGAGCCGTACGGATGCTTTGGGGACTAGAGGGGCCTAGCCGTACGGCTGGTTTGGGCACCCTCAGCCCCTATAAATAGAACCCCTTGCTGATCATTTCAGGGGGGAGAAATACATATTAGGGAGGTCACTCTGCTGTAATTACCACAGAGTAAGAGTGAAAGTATTCACAAACCAAAGAAGGAGAGAAGAAAGGAAGATTGGCCTTAACCATCATAGGTAAAGCCACCTCCCCCCTCCTTTCTCTTCATCTTACTCCTATTTTCTTTCTTATATCTTGGTTATACATGTATTTATTCTTCATTCATGCAAAGACTTGTCCATTTCAAGCACCTTTTGTTTTTTGCAAGACTTGTCCATTATCAAGCACTATATATCTATCTATTATATTACTATCTTGTCCAAGCTATGAGAAGTTCCAAGGTGCCCTCCATACCTTGTATGGAAGAGGTTCTAAACCTAGACACTCATAGACTTGTTGATTGTCATTTACATTCCTTATTCACTTAAATGTTATGCTTGTTTGGCCATGATAATCATGGGGGGTGGAACCTTAGTGTCCATCATTTTCCTCTTTGGTTTAGCCTCAAAATCTCACTTTTGGGTCATAAAGATTCAATCTTTATGTGTTATTTTGACTCTTGGAAGGATTCTAAGTCATAAAGATGTCATCTTGGTGATAAAGTTCCAATCTTTATTCACCAAATGACCAACTTTGGTCCAAAGGGGACATTCATCAACTTTCTTGATTTTCTCCTATGATTGCTCATGATCACACCCAAATACTTGTTCTGGGGAACCAAGTTATGATCATTTATCATAGGAATGATGTTATAAAACTTGTAAAATGATTTCTTGCAAACTGGGATCAAAAACAGTTTGTCCAGCTTCAGACAGAATGCCCTGTTTCTGTTCTGAACTGGACTGTTCTTGAGCAAACTGTAAAACCCCAGAATCGCCTCCTCCAGCCGTACGGCTACTTTAGGTAGGAGGGTAAAATTGTTTGTTTTGCCCTCTGACCTTTATCTTATCACTCAAGGCCCCTTTTTCAGCCGAGTTTCTCAAATAAAATCAATAACAAAAATTTTTCCGTTAAATACACACACACACATATGCACATTTTAACTAACTTAGGGAGACTCGGCTTTGTCCGAGGCAACTTGAGAGGACGTAAAAACTCCTCCCAAGTTGTAACCTGACCTCCAAACCTTTGAACTCAAACCTTTGTCATTTTGTTGGGTTTAAAATTAACAAAATGTGGGGACTCCGTTAAATTTGACCGGTTCCCGTGTTTGGCATTTTGTCCTCGTGCGAACTTTGCTTGTTTCGCCCCGAGGACGGGATCCTTACAAGCATGTCAAAACATCTCTGACATTTGTATGTCAGAGCGGGAAACACATCAATATGAGAGCAAAGAGTTGAAACAAAAAATGGAAAGAGCTACTTCTACTCAGGGTAAAAATATTATATCTACATTCTCATTTTCCTAGATCTATGTAGAACAAAAAATATTATTTTATAGACAAAGATCAAAGACCAGGTTTTATATGCATAATGGAGATGACAAGATAGAGTGGTCAAAACTAGAGCTCTTGCTGGACAGTCACATTATCATGGAAACAAGCATCAAAACTCAACTAAATAAAGTTCTATGGACATGCAACTTTGTGTGTGCAAATACATACATGTTAGTGACTCAAAAAGAATGGAAAATCACTTATTTAAGCATGGCTTGATGATGCTTCATATGGTAAAAGTTGGACAAGGACAAATTTGGGGGTTTTAGATGAAAACACATGTAGATCTTTGCAAATCTCCCCAAGTCAACAAAATGAACATTAAACATGCAAAACATATATAATATGTACAATATCTACAACAATAACAAGTGATGACAACTGAATATCAAGAGTATAAGCATTCATTGATCAAGAACATGGCAAGAACATCAAATATTACATCTTTGGTTCAACAATGGAGGTCTAGCCTAACAAGTGGCTAGACCTCTTGACAAACCACATAAAGAGCTACATTTTACATGTATAAAGATTACAAGAAAGTGATTTACCTAGGTGGTGCTTCCTTTGCTTCCAATGGAAGACTTTTTTGGGTTTTCTTGAAGGTGTTTGTGTTTGAGTGAGTGTTTGTTGTTAGTGTTTGCTTGTTTTGTGTGGGTGTTTAGGATGAGGTTATGGTGACTGAGATTTGAGGGAGTTGTGGATGCTTGAGAGCACAAGGGCTGAATATGGAGGGTGTGTTGCTTGGTTCTTGTGTATCAATTGTGTATGAGTTGTGTTGGTGTTCTTATGGTAAGAAATGGATGAAGGGTGTTACAAAATGGATGAGGGGGGTTGGTATATGGATGATGGAGGTTGTAAATGATCATCAACTACCACTTCCTAGGTCTAGGGATCATTTAAGGGTCATCTCTCTGGATTAGGGTGGCTTGGGGTGGCCTTAATGTTGAGTTGAATGGCCAAGTTGTTGATGAAACAAAATATGATCTGCCAGGAGCATTAGAGCCGTACGGATTCCTAGGGGGAGTACTCCTCCCTAGGAGTCGTACGGTGGAGGTGGTAGCTGGCTGGGGAATCCTTGAATGCCACTTGTCGCGCTCCGATTGGTCAATGCTTTATCCAATTGCCCAACTAACTCCCTCCACTTGCTGAAATATGGTTGGCTCTCATCAATTCCTCTTTGAATGTGTTAGACGTAGATGACTGCAAATATTGCTTCAGGTATTGGCTCTGCAATAGTCCAAGTTTTGTCTGTGTGTGCGCACTACGGTGTCCCGGTTGTCCGCGATCCCAACATGAAAGTTGCTTGAAATAATCTCGTGGTCACGTACGTCTATCTGAAAAATGTTTATGAGCAAGGAATGACAATTGCATATTTTTAAATGCACAGATTGAACGGTAATGAGCAGTTCTAGGGGTGCGGGCCCCGTTTCGGGTCCCACAGCTCAAAAATTGATGTACATGATGGCTTGCTAGAGTCCTCTCATGATTTATGAGTTTGACCTTGGTTGGACTCATTGCCAACTTAATATAATCCTATGGGGTCACACACAAAAGAACGAATTGATCAAAAGGCTAAAATTGGAAAAGCTGTCAAAATTACCTGGCACGGCCGTGCCATTTATAAAGCACGACCGTGCTAAGAACAAAGCTCGACTGTGCCAAAATTGATGTAAGCGTTGCATTGGATCAACACGTTTGGCACGGCTGTGCAACTTTGTGAGCACGACCGTGCCGAGCTGTCTGGGGCGGTTTTGACAGGAATAATTAAGGTGACGGGATTAGGTCTCAAGAGTGGTCCTTAAAGGTTAAGGATTTTAGAGTATAAATAGTCCTCTTTCACCATCCATTATTAAGGGGTAATCCATATGTTTAAGAAACATATTCTTGAGCCTAAATTGAGAATAAAAAGCTCAAGAACACCAAAATTCATATAGCCTTTGAAGATTAGAAAAGCGGGTTTTCTAATGATTGGATCTAGCAGTCTGGATCTAGAATTTTTCTAGATATTCGTTCGCATGTGGCTACACATAGAGGGTGCTAGCTTTAGTATCTCAAGTTCGTGTTCCTGTGATCATGATCTGAAGAATGCGAAGAACGAGGAGATTAAATCTAAAGCTTAAAGACTTGAAGATTTGAAGATCCGAGATTTTAAACGCATAAAATCGGTTAGTGTTCTAAATTCATCTTCCTATTAATTTAATCATCATGAATGGATCCATGGGATCTAGGGTTTTGTTGTTTTTCTATTGCCGTTTCCGCTGCGCATGGTGCCTCAAAACCCAACAACATTATCTTTTAATAAACCTGAACTATGATTGGTCTAATTCTCGCAAGAGATACATAGGTAAATCGGGAATCCGGGACCGACCTTTGTTTGTGTCTGTTTGAATTTTTTGTGTGAGTAGAACTATGGAGGCTTGATTCTCGAAAGAGATACGTAGGAAGTCCTGCTTTGGACCCAGCTGTTACACCCGCGATGAGATCATCTATCTTTTAGTGATCTTCAAATCCCCTTTACATTACAAGGAGATTCGGCGAGGGGCTCTGTAGACACCCTGATCTCGCACCCCCCGACAAACCCTTTTGACCGGTCTAAACCCAAAAATTGACCTAGAACCCTTGATTTGGCTACGCGGGAGTGCCGTGAGCCTTATCGGTGAATCGAATCGATTAACGGACTTCAAATTCATGATCAGAGCGAAAAAAATGAGTAAACAGGCATATACTTCAATTTTTGAGCTGCGAGACCCGAAACGGGGTTCGCCCCCTAGAATCTGCTCGTCACCGTCCATTCTGTGCATTTAAAATATATATTTTTTATCCCTTGCTTATTAACATTTTCAGATAGACGGACGTGACCACAAAAATATTTCAAGCAACTTTCATGTTGGGCCCGCGGACAACCTAGACACCGGAGTGCGAGCACACGGACGAAAATTGGACTGTTGCGGAACCAATACCGGAAGCATTATTCGCGGTCATTCACGTCAAATGAATTCAAACATGGGGTTAATGGGGCCAACCACCATCCAACAAGTGGCTGCAAGTGGTTAGCCAAGTGGATAAAGGACTAACCAATCGTAGCACGACACGTGGCGAGATGAGGATTTCCCAGATTTTGACTCATCACCGTACGCCACCTAGGGAGGAGTACACCCACCATGGAGATGTTCGGCTCCTCCCCTACTCTGCTATCAGCCTTGAAGATTTCCAGCAACTTGCTCATTCAAATCAACTTTAGGGCACTCCCAGCTGGATTTGACCCGAGTAGATGGCTCCTAAATGACACCCTAAGCCTAACAAAGTGCATCCTAGTGTAATTTACACCCTCACCCATCCATAATACTACCACTCTCATCCATTTTCAAGGAGGATAACAAGAACAACACAAGAACAACACACACTCTCCATATTGCTCTCTTTACCACTCCCAACAACACTCACTTCATACCTTCATAACATCAGTCCATACACCATCACTACACCACCATATCATCACCATAATACCACCCTAAAAATCCACACAAAACAAGAAAACAACTCACAACAAACACCCTCAATCCAAGCACAAACACCTCCAAGAAAAACCAAAAAAAAAAAAATCCCTTGGAAGCAAAGGAAGCACAACCTAGGTAAAAATATCTTCTTTTAATCTTCATACATGTAAAATGTATCTCTTCATGTAGTTTGTTAATAGGTCTAGCCACTTGTTAGGTTAGACCTCCATTGATGAACCAAAGATGTAATACTTGTTGTTTCTTGCTATGTTCTTGTTTCAATGTATATATGTGTTGATCATTTGAGTTTTTTCTATCTTGTTATGATGTGAATATTGTACATATTATCTATGTTATACATGTTTAATGTTCATGTTGTTGATTTGGGGAGATTTTCCAAAGACTAGCATGTGTTTCAAACAAAACCCCCAAATCTGTCCTTGCTCCTCTTTTGCCATGTAAAGCATCATCAAGTCATGCCTAAATATGTTATTTTCCATGCCTTTTGTGTCACTAACATATATATCTATGCACACACAAGATTTCATGTTCATAGCACTTCATTTGGATGAGTTTTGATGTTTGTTTTCATGATGTAAGTGATTGTCCAGTAGGTTTTGAGTCCAGACCTCTCGTCTTGTCATCTTCATTACTCATATAAAAAATGGTTTTTGGTCTTTGTTCATAAAAGAGTTTTTGTTCTACACATAATTATTAAAATGATCATGCAAATATCATATTTTTCCAATGAGTAGAAGTGGATCTTTCCATTTTTTGTTTCAACTCTTTGCTCTCAGATTTATGTACTTGCTGTTCTGACATCAAAATGTCAGAGGTGTTTTGACCTTCTTAAACTTTATTTATGGACTTGTAACTTGTCATGGTTAATTTTTAAGGTGTTACGAACAAGTTTCATGTTTGGTGTTTTCCCTATTTCTCACATTTTCATGATTCAAATGATAGAACTTTTGTGGATGTACACCATGTTTCATGTTTGGTGTTTTCCCTAAAATCACCACTTTTCGTTAAGGCATAAAAACAAGGCATAAAATGAACTTAAGAGGCATGCATGCTAGAGACCATCATTCCTAACCCCTTCTCTTCTCGTAACTTAGCCCCCGAACCCACTTCTCAAAACAAAAGGTATTATCTTCGTTTTTCCTAAAATAAAGCGAGGTGGCGACTCTTGCAATTGTTTAAAACTTCGAGAGGAAACCATTGTGTGAAATCGAGCGCGGATTAAGGTTCGAGCGCTGGCTCTCACAGGTGGACTAGGGTTAGGGTTTACAGGATCGACTATTTTTTGGTTTTTCTTTACTTTTTTTTGAAAAATTTACTCTGCGAGCTCTCTCTCTAGGGTTTCCCTAGGGGTTCTTGGCCGGCAGCCATGGCTTCCCCGGCGGTTTTTCTCCCTTCTTTGAATTCTAGCACTCGAAATCCTTACTACAATCCTACGATTATGAACTCTGCTCAAAATCCCAATTGTGCTACGGCGCATCCTGCCTCCCTTACAAACCCTAATCATGCGTCACATACTCCCAACTCTCTTCTGTCGTCGTCTCTGCAAGAGAATAATCATGCCGGCGTTGGGTCTAGAGCCTCTCCGGTTACCAAATCTTTTGCGGATTTATTTTCCCAAACAACAATCCCTTCTCCGATTGGGTCTTCAAGCCCTATCAATTCTGCCGTCTCAGCTATTCAAACAGGTAACTATAAAGGATTCCTTCCGTGAAACTTAATAAGAATATTATTGATGCTTTTGCTAGGCCTTTTAAGTTCTCTCTTGTTGGTAAATTTTTGCATGCCCGTCCTTCTATGGAGGATGCCAGGATTTCGTTTGCTAAGTTTCAGTTAAAAGGTAGCTATAAATTGGGTCATCTTGATTCTCGTCATTTACTGATTCAATTGACCAATGAGGAAGATTATCAACGGATTTTTATGAAGGAGACGTGGTATGTTTCTCGTTATCCAATGCGTACCCTAGCTTGGGCTCCGGCGTGGAGGCCGGAACAAGAATCATCTATAGTACCTGTTTGGGTAGGGTTGCCTTCCCTACCTATACACTTGATGAATAAAGATTTTCTTTTTACATTGGCTTCTATGATTGGAACCCCTCTTTCTCTTGATAAAGCAACCGCTGAATTCTCTAGACCGAGTATTGCTAAAATTCTGATTCAAGTAGATGCTACAAAGAAACTTCCTCATGAGATTTTCATTGATTGTGGTGATGTTTGTCCGAGTTTTTATCAAAAAGTGGAGTATGATAATCTCCCAAAGTATTGCAAACATTGTTATATTTTGGGACATGATATTTCGGTTTGTTGGAAGGCAAACCCTAACTCGAATGTCCAAAAACCACTGGCTCCCAAAGAAAACCCTAAGGATCCAAATTCAGCTTTGAATAAGGACAAGGTTGAGATGGTTTATGTGCCCAAACAGATTGGGACCAAGGATAAGGCTCCTATGGTTGAAAAGAGTGCTGACACGGATCCTTCGAAGACCTCTTCTAGTAGTGATTCTGCTGCAACAATGGCAGGCCAATCTGATTCTATTGACATTGGTACTCCAGAGAATGACTCGATGAATGTCTCGGCTTTAAAGCTAACCAGTGATACAATAATTTCATCTGAGAATCTTGAGGCTTCAAAGCCAAACTCCATTGAGTCTCATAAAGTCAATGAAGTGGTACAATTGCCCCCTTCTAATCAAGATATTGAAGCAATTGTTATGGCAAATGTGGCTGCATTTAAAGAGAAAAATCAAGCTTCTTCTGCTCCCAACCTTCGGCCCATATCAGCTTGAACACCTAACCCCAAATATTTTAATCCTGAATATATCAACCCAAAAAATCTAAAAGAAGCTCTAACCCGTCCGGAAAAATGAAATTCTGAACCGGAAGGCGGCCCTTCATCTCCTTCGGCATTTGATGACGCTCGACTTTATGGAGGTATGGTTGGAGGAGTTCCTGTTGATCCTTGGGCTCCAATGGCTAATAGCGATAATTTGGAAGATTTCTATGATGATGATGACGGCTTTCAAATAGTCAAAGGAAGAAAAGCTAAAGCAAAGAAGCCGAAAAGGCCTTGGAAGCTGACAAGACAATTCACTTGACCTTTTTTTTATGATGGTTTTGGCCTAGTCCTCCATCACTTCTTTCTACTTTTTTCTTCATTTCAATAAATTTTAGGGGGCATTTCCCTTTTCACTTAAAAAAAAAATTTGTCCTATTCTAACTAGGAGATGCTACGAGATATACATGCATATATTAGAATATATTAGAGATATAATAAACATATACAAGCTAAGCTACGCTAATAGTGTATTTCTTGAAATATGATAAGTGGACCACAATAATTTAAAATTGTAAAACACTTTTTATCTAAACTTGTCTAGTTTCAAATGAGATGCTTAAAATGGAAATAAGTCTTATTTCAATGAGTAACGGAGTCCAGTTTCAAAATAGATGCCTAAAATGAAAATATTAATTCAAGTCAGTGACGGAAGGAGTATGGAAGCAAACTCAAGTGTGTTGGGGAATTGAAGGGATCTCCACATCCACTAGTGTTGGAGTAGAGATCCTCAAAGGAACAAAAAGGAGAATTCCAAGCGGAGGGAGCGAGCGGGCGCTCGGTGACCAGCAGGCGGGCGCTCATTTGGACAGTAGGTTTGGTTCTTCGGAAATCAAAGGCAGGCGGGCGCTTGGGGTAGTCCAGGCGGGCGCCTGGCCGCTGACGGGATTTCGGGATTCCTTTTTGTTTAGGTTTAGATCTTATTCCAGAGCATGTATTTAAGCAATGTTCCGCCCCCAAACTCATTGTAACTTCAGAATAATATATTATAGTGCAAGATCCTGGCTTGGTAGTGCCCCCAGACGTAGTCAAACATATTGACGAACTGGGTAAACAATTTCTATGTCTTTTGCTTTGTTATTTTCTTGTGCTTTGTTTGTGTGCCATTATTTTCTTGGGGTTATTGCTTGAGTTGTGAGGGTCTAATCCACAACAACTGGTATCAAGAGCTCTGGTTGGAGATCAGGGTTAATCGATCGATTGGTTTATCGGACGATTGGGGTTTGTCAAGCAATCAAGAATGGGCAAGGATAAACAAGCGGTGGAGAAATTTGATGGGTCTGACTACGGTTTTTGGAAGATGCAAATAGAGGATCTCTTGTACAACAAAGATCTCTATAAGCCTCTAAAGGGAGTCAAGCCAGAAGGAGAAAAGCAAGAAGATTGGGATCTCATGGATCGGAAAGCCCTAGGGGTGGTTAGATCTACTTTGTCGAAGTGGATCGCAAAGACTACCAAGAAGGCGAAGACCACAAAGGAGCTATTGGATTATCTTACTGAGAGATTTGAAACCCCATCTGCTGCAAACAAGGTTGATTTGATACGCAAGATGGGTAGTCTCAAGATGTAAGAGGGAGGATCCTTAGCTAAACACATCGATGAGTTTATGGATGTAATAGACTCATTGACTGCGTTGGATATTACGTTTGATAATGAGGTTCATGCATGTTTGTTGCTAGCGTCTTTACCAGGAAGTTGGAGCGGAACGGTGCCAGCGATCAATGCTTCAGCGGGTAAGAACAAATTGAAGTATGATGATGTTAAAGACTTCTTGTTGGGTGAGGAAAATCGTTTGAAGAAGTTGGGGACATCGTCTACTTCGGGATCGGCCTTAGCTACTACTAGCAGGGGAAGGCCGGGTACTAGAAATAAAGGGAGAACTGAATCAATGGAAAACGTAATGGGTGGTAAGGGCAAGGCCATGGAGATCAGAGATAAACCAAGGGTCGCGAAAGGATCGGTGCAGTGTTATCATTGCAAGGAGTTAGGACACTACAAGAAGGATTGTCCCATGCGAGGGGATAAATCGGTGAATGTGACAGTCGAAGGTGATGATGTACTGATTCTGAGTGTTAGTAGTGCACTAGAATCATGGGTGCTGGATTTAGGGGCATCATTCCACTCTTGCGAGCATGCAGATGAGATGGAGAATTATACTTCTGGTGATTTTGGAAAGGTCTATCTGGCGGATGGAGAACCTTTGGAAATCAAGGGGAAGGGGGATGTCAGAATAGGAGCATCGGACGGGAAGATCTTACATCTACACGGGGTCAGACACATTCTGGGTTTGAAAAAGAACCTGTTATCAGTTGGGCAGTTGGATGAAGAAGGTTACAAGGTAACTTTTGGCTGCTGGAACTGGGTTATTACCAAGGAGGATTCTGAGATCGCTCGGGGTAATAAAGAAGGGACACTGTATTTGGCGAATAACACCAAGGATAGTATCGCGGTGGCGTCAGCCAAAGGTGATACGGATTTGTGGCACTGTCGATTGGGTCACATGAGTGAGAAGGGGATGAAGGTACTTTACTCAAAGGGAAGACTACCAGGTTTGAAGACAGTCGACGTGGGGATATGCGAAGATTGTGTGTCACGACCCGAAATATAGGCTCTATTTTATTAGTAATAAGTGATTATTGTTTAATTATTTGCCTATCTATTTATTTAAATTATTATTTATTTAAATATTTATGTGTGCATTTTATGTGTTATAATAATTTATGCCAAGCATTTTATTCGAGTTATTTGGGCTGGTGTAGAAGTGTTGAGTCTTAATTGTTAGTAGGGAGAGTAAGCATTTGCGTTAGTTGAAGGGGAGGGGCCTAGATGTAACCTTTTGAATAATTTCCCCCTACTCCCCTCTCCTCCCTCACCTTCTCCCTCACTCTCCCCATCCCTCTTCCAGCTAACTCTCTCCCTCTCTCTTGGTTTTGGGTAAGTTTTCTCCCTTTCTTTCTCTCTTAATTTTCTTCATCTTCTCCTTGTTATCTCTCATTTCTTAAAACATGAACCTTGTTTAGATCGTCGATAGGATCGCGTAGAACCAAAAAGAATTGAATTCCGTCAACTTTGAGATTTATCAAGTAAGTTACTTTTCCCCCATTTTGATGCTAAAATGTTCATATCATGTTTAGATAATGTTTGATGTGTTATATTTGAAGTTTGGTTGGGTTTTGAATTTGTTTGGAATTTATTTGAGTTTTTGGTTAAAAATGGTGAATTGATGAATGTTGGATTTGATTCTTGGTTTTGGGTTGATAAATGGTGTATTTGGATCCCCACCCTAGTTATAAGTGGTTTTGGTACATTTTGGAACGTGTAGAAAGAGTTGAAATGGAGTATTTTGTGTTTTGGTGAAATTTGGGGTCGAAATGAAGAACCCAGCTCTGTTCTTCCCGGCCAAAACCCAGGCCGAGCGCCCGCCCGCCTTGACCCGAGCGCCCGCCTACATGACCTTTTCTAATGGCCAGACCTTCTGGTCATTCAGGCGTCCGCCTGCCCCATGCCAGGCGCCCGCCCGCCCCCTGTTCCAGGATTTTGCCCTTTTGCTTGGTTTAAGACTTAAGGGTTATCTAGTTTAGGTTTATTTCTTCTAATTAACTTAAGATAACACCGTGGAACACTTTATTGATTGGATTTGATTCTTTTGTGAATAAATACGATATGGAATTTGATTAAGTATCATTTTGGGAATGTGGTTCATCTTTGATGTGCGGTTTTTATTGGTTTACCTTTGTGGTGATTTAATTGGATTGGTTCCCTACTTTGGAGCCTTAAGTTGTTTATTCATGCTAAATTATTATTACTTAGCATTTATTTGGAAGCCCAGCTGGCATATTTGTTGCATCGGGCGATGGGAAAGATTATAATGGCAAAGCCAAGTCCATTATAATGTTGACCATTGTTTTGCCCCCTTCTATACCCCTTTTCCAGATTGGCCTTGGAAAGGATAAGTTAGCTTCCCTTGGGAATGTATCTAGCTACCGGGCATGACTTTGTGTCATGGCTCTTGTCCTTTGTGACACTTTTATGGTTATTGGTTCCAGTACCGGGGTTTTCTCTTCGGCTTTCATGCTATTATGAAGATGATGATTTGTTTATTATTGAAGCTGCGCAGCGATCCTTTATTTGGATGTATCGGTTTGGAAAACCTTGGCTATATCCTTTGTTATGTGTTTATTTCCGCTGGTATCTGTTATGTGATAAATGCTATGTGCTATGTGATATTTATTATTGCTTATCGCTTCGTGCATCATAGCATGTCATGTAGTTGCATTAGTAACTTATTGAGATTTATCTCACCCCCTTTTCTTTTATCTTTGTTTTTCCTTAACCCCCCCCCCCAGGTGCTAAGGATTAGTCTCGCTGATCACGAGAAAGAGGACGTCGAGTGTGGATCCATTCTTTTGGGAAAGGTTGTTATAGGTTGGTTTACATTATGTAAATGTGTAACCTTTTTGGGATAGTTGTACCAAACAATGACGTCATTAAGAATTGTATATTTGTATTTTGTTGGGCATAAACTTGTGGAAGTTTATGATAGTTGTAATTGGTTTTTATCAAACTTGGTTTTGTAAAACTTTGGATAATCACCTTTTGGTATCAAATAGAATTTTTAACTTCGGTATTTCACAGTTTTGGTTTTAGAGTCGACGTCCAGATCGCGGTCTCGGGCCCGCGGGGTCCGGGGTCGCGACAGTTGGTATCAGAGCTATGGCATTAGCTCTATGTATAAGTATAGGTGGATTAGTATGACCTAGGTGGGTAGTAGTGTGCAGAGTGATTAACGGTTGATGTTTTATGCAGGTACTTGTTTACAATGGTTCGTAGAAGGAGTGGTGAAGGTAGTACCGGTAATGCAAATCAGAATGATACAAGGGAAGAAGCACGTGCCATGTTTCAAGGCATGTTCGAGGCGGCCATGAAGGCCATACATGATCAAGGTTCGAGGGTAGAACAAGCACCACCCCGCTATGGATTGGAACAATTTCTGAAGCTGAAACCGGTTGAATTCAATGGGGAGCCCGATGTTCGGAAAACTGAGTTGTGGATTGAGTCTATGGAGAAGATTTATGAGGTATTTGGTTGCTCGGATGAGGACAAGGTCCGGTTTGCGCCTTATAAGCTTGTGGGTGCCGCCGAGCATTGGTGGAAGTGTGTTAAAGCTACTTGGGATGATACTCACACGGTGTATGCGTGGGAGTTGTTTGTGCGCAAATTCAAGGAGCATTTTGTTGGGTATGCCCACACATATCTCAGTTTTTAATGTAATAGGATTTATTAGATTTGATTGATCCATCACCTAAGTTTTATTTCATGGACTTTAGACCCACATGTAAGAAGTATTTATACTTCATTTTTAAGTTGTCCATTGTTATAGAATAGGCTTAGAAATAGGGCAAGAAGATCAAGTTTCAAGAAAAATCACTCAGTGAGTTTGAGCCGCGCGTATGCGCCTCCTGCGCCACGCGCCACGCGCCTTCTTCACTCGCGCCATGCGCCATGTGTTATATAGAGCGCGCGCATAAGGATTTCTTTATAAGCTATGTTATACGCTATGCGCCCCATATGCCTTAGCGCGCGCAGTCTCTATGCGCCTCTTGGCTCAATGCGCCTCAAAGTGTTCATTCAACACTCAGTGATTTACTAAAGACTCAAAGACTTGAAGATAATTCAAATTACGCCAATGATCCAACGGTGGTTAAAAGATACATATGCGCCTAATCTGTTGACACGTGTCCTCAACGGTCACATTTATGTTGAGTGTCAAAATGGCCATAATATATGCATGCTCCAATCAACGAGCGACAGCTCATCTTATCCACAAGGATCCCCAACGGCTAGTTTTTTGAAGTTCACTATAAATACCCCATAACTTCAACATTTTGAAGTTGCTGAGTTTTGCTAAGAATTTCAAGAATTTCTCTCTCAAAGCATTTGTTGAAGATTTGAAGATTGCCTTCGTTTTTCCAGATTTCCTCAAGAACATCTTCATACCTTCATCCTTAGCCCAGATCTTCAAGCTATAACACTTTAGTTTCATTGTGCTCTAAATCATAAAGATCTAAAGAGCCTTGATCCTAAATTCACACACGCACCTCTTTAAGTTTGATCATTTAGATCCATCTTTTAGAGATACACCGGTTATTGTTTTGGATTTGTTCATTCATAGAAAATTAGATCTTGAGTTAGTGTAGGAGCTCAAAAGTTGTAATTTGTAACACTCACTCATTATATAAGATCTCCATTAGAAATCCAAGACTAACCATCTTGGTAGAGGACGTAGATCTTTCATTGATCGAACCTCTCCAAATAGCTTGTGTTATTATCTTGTCATTTACCTTCAAGTTATTATCTTCACTCACTATTTGCTTGTTTACTCATTGTAGATTGATTGAACCGAATTGTGTTGTGTTGTTATTTCATTTGCCTTAGTTCCTTATTTCAATCTCTTTGAGCCAAAATACTTAGAGTGTGTGTGCGCCCCTTTATCACACTTTGCGCCTATTTTCAATACTAAATTCCGCTGTGCATTTCACTCACTCACTTAGGCGCATTTCATAACGCTTACTTGATAAAGTGCGCATTTGCAATTGAGTTTTTCAAGGGTACGAAAAGAATTTTAAAACAGCTATTCACCCCCCCCCCCCCTCTAGCTATTTTTCATACCCTTGTTGCCCTTTGGGACCAACAAGTGGTATCAGAGCAAACACCTTTATAAAACATCTTTTCGTTTTTCAAGCTTAACAGCTTGGGTGCCGATTCTAAATGGCAAACTCAAAACCTATGGCAACTGCAAACTACAGCACTCTAAGCACGGCTATGAAACAACAAGTCATGCATTTTGCTACTGCTAATGAGCTATGGGATGCTATTGAAGAGCATATAGAAGGAGACACGGTTTGCAAGGAGAACAAGAAATACGAAGTACAAAAAAGGTTCAACAATTTCTCTCAACTCCCCGGTGAAAACTTGAGGCAAACTTATGAACGCTACTGTGAAATTATCAATCTATGTATTTCACTTGGCATGAAGTTTACTAACAAAGATTTGAATGTAAATTTTCTACAAGCTTTTGGATCAAGATACCTACATAAATCTAGCGCTCTTGAAGATGCTGGAACTTTAGACGTATGGACATTAAGGAACCTTTATGCAAATCTCAAAGTTTACGAACTCAAACTTCAGCGAATTAGCGAAACTGAAGGAAAATCAAAATCTATGGCTATGGTGGCACACAGAGAAACCGCGCCTGCACCTGCGCCTGCTCCTGCGCCTGTACAAGATGAGAAAAGTTCCGATCCTAAAATTTCCACTTCTGAGCTATTAGACATGGATGATGAAGACTTCGCTTTATTTGTGAAGAAATTTCAAAAGTTCAGAAAATTCTCAAGACCCGGCTCAACCAACAAATTTCAAGGATCTACCAGCAAAGCTCCTCAATAGTTTTCAAGGAGCAGTGATTCAAAAAGGAAAGAAGATCTTGTTTGTTTTAATTGCAGGAAACCCGGACATTTTGCATCAAGCTGCCCGATCCCCAAATTTGAATATATGCAGAAGAAGAGCATCCATACTCCCAAATTCACTCTCAAGTTCACTCGTCACAAGGGAATGGTTGCTGAAGAAGAAGCACCAGCAAATGAGCACAACACTTGGATTGAAACAGACTCCGATGAGAGCGATGAAGATTCCGATGATGGACTCGTTTGTTTGATGGCAAATGATGATGAAGTTGATGCTTATGATTCTGATGATGACTTCTCCAAGGATGTTCCCGATATGAATGCCTTGAATAAACCTATCAAGAAATCTGCAGGTTTTCAAGAAGTGAAAAAGAAGAAAGGACCAACCATCAGCGAGCTCGTTGAACAAGGATTTCTCACTCCGGCTCAAAACGATGGTGGATTGTTATTCTCACGATGTGATCTTGGAGCAAGGAACAAATTGAGAAAAGGAGCATACATTAGACCACAGGTTGAACCTACTGCTCCAATCTCCAAAATCAATAATGATGAAGTGATTGCTGAACAAGAAAAATTGTTCAAGAAGGCTGAAAAGGTAATTACTAGATTTGATAGTATGAAGGAAGCTTTAGCACTATCATGTGATGAAATTTCCCAGCTTAAGACCGAGAAATCTCTACTTAAATCTGAACTCACCCTCCTTAAGGAGCAGATAAAGAGCATGACTTCTCTTACTGTTAAAAACACTTTTCTAACAGAACAGAACTCACTTCTTAAAGTTCAAAACGATGAATTGGTTGCTCAAATTACTGATCTTAAAAAGATTACAAATGAGTGGTCCAATTCTCGTGTCACTATGGAGAATATATTTGAGTCCCAAAAAGTCAGTGGTGATAAAAGTGGCTTGGGATTCTCATCAACTAGTGACAACTTTAAATGTGATGTCTGTGCTGAAAGAGATAGTGAATTTACCAACCAACAAACTTTTGAAATTCCCAAGGAAAAACATTCTAATTCAATGGGTAAAGGACAGGAAAAAGTCAAGAGACAAACATTCCATTATGTCTACCCAACGAAGCAATTTGGGAAAGCTAATGGGAAAGATATAGCTACAGATGAACCATCTCCTAGCAAAATCATTCTTGAAAATAGGCGCGCTCCTTCTCCGAGTGCTCATTATACGCCTAAGAGCCACGCGCCTCATCGCCGTGCGCCTCCTAGCCCTATGCGCCCTCCGAGAAAAAGCGCTCCAAAATTTCAAAAGAAAGATTTTGTTAAGGCTAGTTCATCTGACCCAAAGAAGAATGCCATCCCCAAGAAAAGTAAAGAGTTTGTGAAAACTCACGTGATTGGTGGCTTTCATCATTGTTCCATTTGTGATTGTTCAGGACACAAGGCCGTGGAATGCTTTTTGCGATTCACTCCCAATGCCAAAGGACGTAAAAATCCTAAGGTCAAGCAAGAGTGGGTTGTCAAAAGTTGCTAACCCTAGGACCCAAAAGGAATAAAGGGGACCTGCTTAAATGTCTATATTTCAGGTTCTTTGTTTCATGGCTGGATCTTCAAAAGCTAGAAATTATGAATGGATTCTCGATAGTGGGTGTTCAAGACACATGACTGGAGATGAATCCTTATTAGAAGATGTCCATGAAGAAAGAGGTCCCTCCGTAACATTTGGCGATAATAACAAAGGTCAAGTTGTAGCATATGGAAAGCTCAAGAAAGACAAAGTGTGCATTGAAAGAGTCTCACTCGTCGAAGGGCTCAAGCACAACTTATTATCCATATCTCAATTCTGCGACAAAGGATTAGAATGCCATTTCACTTCAACGCAATGTCTTATCAAGAATGGCAAAACTGGAGCTATCTTACTCACGGGATATCGTAAGACAAATATTTATATTATTGATTTCCATAGTATGAACTCTAGTACTAATCTTTGTTTTGTAGCAAAAAGTGTGAACGAAAATAGTTGGCTGTGGCACAAACGCTTAAGTAACTTGAACTTCAAGTATCTATCTAAACTCAGCAGGAATAATCTTGTCAAAGGACTTCCCAAGGTTGCTGATCATCATGACAAAAAGTGCGCCGCATGTCAACTTGGCAAACAACCGAAGCAGTCATTTTCAAGCAAGTCTAATCCTTCAACTACAAGATGTTTGCAACTGCTTCACATTGATCTATTTGGACCAGTTTCCACTGCAAGTATTAGAAGAAACAAGTATACTCTAGTTGTGGTGGATTATTATTCAAGATATACATGGGTAGAGATGATGATTACAAAAGATGATTGTTATGATATTCTCACTACCTTATTTCGACTGCTCCAAACCCAAAAAGAAGATGACATCGTTAGTGTTCGATCCGACAATGGAACAGAATTCAAGAACAACGGTGTTGCTCGGTATTGTGAAGATCATGGGATAGATCACAACTTTTCAACCGCCGGAGTCCCTCAACAAAATGGCGTTGTTGAACGAAAGAATAGAACGTTGATTGAAGCGGGAAAGACGATGATAGCTGAAGCTAAATTTCCTAAGTACTTTTGGGAAGAAGCTATCAACACTGCATGTTTTACTCAAAATCGTTCCCTCATCAACAAACTTCACAACAAGACTCCGTATGAACTTTGGCGTGGTAGAACTCCCAACATTGCATTCTTCAAGATCTTTGGTTGCAAATGTTATATCCTCTACAACGGAAACGAACATAGAGGTAAATTCGATGCCAAAGCCGACGAATGTATTTTTGTTGGGTATGCCAAACACTCTAAAGCTTTTTGTGTTTTTAATAGAACTACATTAGTGATAGTTGAATCTGTACATGTTACATTTGATGAACATTCTCTCCTTGAGCCACATTTGGCTCCAAATATTGCTGATGATTCTATTGAGCTAAATGATACAGGTGCTCCTATTTATGTTGCGCCCACTCAAAATCTGAATTTATCAACTCAAGGAAATCCATCTACATCAAATGCGCCTAATTCAATGTATAATGCGCCTGGTGAATCCTCTATTGCGCCTCACTCAAATGATGCGCCTCATGATTCCTCTCACGCGCCTATTTCTACTGTTGCATCTGGTGTAAACCCAAATTTCAATTCTGAGCCAGTTCAACCCCCAAATTTCAATGACTTTGAATCTGGTGAAGATGTACCAATTGAAGACCTTCAAGTTTCTACGACTCAACCTAACTTACCTCCTGAAATTCGTGAAGTTAGAGGTCATCCAATTGCTAATATCATCGGTGATCTACAAGTTGGTGTTCGTACAAGGAGAGCTACAAACTTTGATGCTTACACTGCTTTTATCTCTCAAATTGAACCGAAGAAGGCTGATGAAGCGCTCCAAGATCCTAATTGGGTTGTTGCAATGCAAGAAGAACTCAATCAATTTGAACGATGTAAGGTTTGGACTCTAGTTCCAAGACCAAATGATCATGGAGTGATTGGTACGAAATGGGTGTTCAGGAACAAGATGGATGAGAATGGAACCATCACGAGAAACAAAGCAAGATTGGTTGCACAAGGCTATAGGCAAGAAGAAGGAATTGACTACGATGAAACTTTTGCGCCCGTAGCAAGACTTGAAGCTATCAGATTATTTCTAGCTTACGCCGCTCACAAGAACTTCAAGTTATATCAAATGGACGTGAAGAGCGCGTTTCTAAATGGTGAACTTCAAGAACAAGTCTATGTTGCTCAACCACCTGGGTTTGAAGATTCACAATTTCCAAATCATGTGTACAAACTCCAGAAAGCTTTGTATGGACTCAAACAAGCACCAAGAGCATGGTATGATACACCATCAAAGTTTCTCATCGAAAAAGGCTTCACTCGCGGTAAAATCGATACAACTCTTTTTATTACCAAACATAATGGTCATAAATTACTTGTTCAAATTTATGTTGATGATATTATATTTGGTTCTACTAATGAATTGTTGTGCAAGCGTTTTGAGAAACTAATGAAGAGCAAGTTTGAAATAAGCATGATGGGAGAACTCACATTCTTCCTCGGGCTTCAAATCAAGCAAATGAGTGAAGGCATCTTTATCAATCAAGCCAAATACACAAAGGACTTAATCAAGAAGTTTGGACTTGAGAACGCTAAAGCATACGATACTCCAATGGCCACCGGCAACAAACTCGACAAAGATTTAAAAGGTAAACATGTTGATCAAACGCTCTATCGAGGTATGATTGGCTCACTCCTTTACCTTACTGCTAGTAGGCCTGATATTATATTTAGTGTTTGTGTTTGTGCTCGTTATCAATCCGACCCTAGAGAAGCACACTTAATTGCTGTGAAACGTATTATAAGATATCTCTCTGGCACTGTTAACCTTGGACTTTGGTACACCAAAGATTCGAACTTCAAACTTGTAGGTTATTCAGATGCGGATTATGCAGCCTGCACAATTGATAGGAAAAGCACTAGTGGCACTTGTCATTTCTTCGGATATCGACTTGTGTCATGGGCAAGTAAGAAACAAGCTTCTGTATCTGTCTCAACAACCGAAGTCGAATATATCGCTGCGGGAAGTTGTTGTTGTCAAATACTTTGGATGAAGCAGCAATTGGTGGACTATGATATCATCGAAGAAAATTGTCCCATCTACTGCGACAACACATCAACAATTGCGGTTTCTGAAAATCCTGTCATGCACTCAAAGATCAAGCACATCGACATCAAATATCACTTCCTCAAAGACCACGTGGAGAAAGGCAATATTCATTTGGAACACGTGGGAACCGACTATCAAATCGCCGACATTCTAACGAAAGCACTCGACGCAAAACGGTTCATGTTTTTGAGAGGTGAAATGGGTATGCTTGAACTCAACTAAATTCAATATAGTTTTGTCAATACTAATGATTTTATGTTGTGTTGAGTTATGAGTATATTAGGTACAAATGTCAAATCATTTCAAAGTTTCAAGGAAACTTCCTGCGCTCCTAATCATCTCTTGTGCGCCTCACCCTCATGCGCGCACAGCAACTAATGCGCGCCTAAGCATCTTACGCACTTCAAACTCTTATGTGCCCTCAACCATCTTTGCGCGCCTTGATGAAGTAATGCGCCTTGACAAGTAATGCGCCCCTTCATGCGCGCATTAACTATTGCGGCTCAATCAATTCTCAAAATTTAATTTCAATGATTGAACGTATTAAATACACAAGTACCAGGTATGTTTATTCTGTTCATTTATTATAGGAATCTATGTCTTTTGACATTCCATTAATTGTTAAGGGTACTTGTGCAATTAAAATTTTCCCTCGTTTTACGCTTTTCGAAAAATTTTATTTTCTGGGATATATTTCTTGCACCCCAAACTTACACCAAAATAGATGTTTTTGGTGTTTGTGCAAAAATTAGTCAAAATTGCTCATACACTTAAAGGGAAAGTGGAGCAGTTTTTTCAAAAACCAAGATGTCACATCAGTCGTACTTTGTGTCATTCAGCATTTAATGCACTTCAAATCTCAAAATCCCTCATAAATGCGCCAGTCATGATTAGCCGCCTTTTTCAAATCCCTCATTAAAGCCATCCTTTCAACTTCCCATCTTTTTAAATTTTTGACCCATTTTTTTCTTTATCAGTGTAAAAATTTTAACCTAACCTATAAATACTCATCATCACCTACCTTTCTACTCACCAACTCCATCTCTCTATCTCTCTCTCGTCTCTCTCTCCCCGTATCTCTCTCTCTCTATCTTCATTTTCTTCTTCATTTTCTATATACATTTATAAGTTTATGGGTCCTAAGAAAGCCTCATCATCTACACAAGACGAAATGGTATGAATTCTAAACCCTTAACTCTTTAATTTTCTGAAATTCGTTTTCTTTTTTCGTCATTTCTGTGTGTGTTTTTCGTTTTTTTTTTTTTTTTTTTTTTACCGAGTTCATTTTTCTTTGATTGTTCACGCTATAATTCTCCGTTTTTATTATCGTTTGTTGGGTTGTGTTCTATTCATGATTTCGAATCTGTTGAATCCAACATTTCAACGATCAATGCTTTCTTTGTTACAAATCTGAATTTTTGGTTTCAAAATTTTTCACATTTTTCGGTTCTTCTTTTGTTCATTGTGCTTTCATTATTGATTTGTTCATGTTTTCGTTTACATATTTAGATTCCTTGTTGTCATGCGGTCATTTTGATATATTTTTTGTCTGTTTTGGTGAAGATTCATGATTTTCGTGTTCTTGGTGTTCTTCGAGCATTCAAGGGTCGTTCTTCGTGTTCTTCGTCATTCTTGCATGTTTTGGTCTCTAAAATTTTATATCTTGTTTTCGAAAATTTGAACTTTTTGATTTTCATTTCTTTCATTTGAATACTTGTTGTTTTGTTTTTGCTAAGTCAAAATTTTCACACGATATGCGCCTATATACTTCTTTATGCGCCTATTTTTATGCGCCTGAATGCTTTCTGCGCCTCTACTTGTATATGCGCCTAAATTATTATGCGCCTAAAATCTTATGCGCCTAACTTTGTACTTAGTCAAATCTTGTTGTTTTAAATTTTTCCTTAGTATTTACATAGAACCATAATATGCGCCTTGTAACTCTTTGCGCCTTTAAAATTTCATGCGCCTAATTCAATCATGCGCCTTGAATCTCTACGATTTTATGCGCCTGATTCTATTATGCGCCTCTCATTTCTTTATGCGCCTATGTTACTTTGTTCATCTTATGTTTCTACGCGCCTCTTTCACTTCTAAAATCAATCAATATTTTTTCAGGACCTTGCAAACTTCAAACTTGAAGAAACTCTTGATCTATTAGAGTTATCTGGTGAAGTGATTGGAAGAGAAATAATAGAGACCCTGCGCGTAGCTGGTCTGCTCCCTTTATTTACCATGGACCAAACTTTCTATTCTGCGCTCCTCGTGGATGAGTTCTTTTCCACTGCTGTTCTAGTGGAAATTGATGTAAATGGACGTACTCACTACAGGATTGAGGCTCGCGTTCAAAATGTTGACGTCCATATCTCCTCATCTGTGATTCGACACTTACTCGGTTTTCCATCTACGGGTGAAGATCGCATTATTGGGCGTCCGATGACTTACTCTACTGATGATCAGAACAGGATGGCTGCTTCACTTCTGAATATTCCCACACTTCAAAATAATATCAAAAACACTGAAATTCGAGATGGTGGAGAACTCTTGACTCACATTGCGCACTTGGTGGGAACTTCAATTGTTTTCAAAACCGGGAACGTGAACCGATTCATGGTGGAACAATGGGAATATACAGCTGCCATCATGGCCAAGGAGAAGCTTCACTGGCCTCACATTTTGTTCAAGACGTTGCGTGAGCAGATTGATAAGTTTGTGAAGAACAAGAGTGATGGAAAGACCAGATTTCGCTCACACTGCCTTCTTCTCACAAAACTTTTTCTAACTTATCCTGAGTTAGTTAAATTTTTGAGTGAGAATCCTGAGTATAGAATCAATGATGTTCCAACGTTTGGTAAAGCGAATTTGGACCTCAAAAAGCGCAGAAAAAAGCCTTCAAAGCGCGCCAAAGGAATTCAAATCAAAACTGTTGAAGGCTTAGTTGATGAAGACACAGAGTCAGACGATGCGCCAGTTCTTAAAGGCGCACCTTTGAAGAAGAGCGCATTGACAGCAAGCGCAACTCATCGCGCTGATCCCTTGCCAGGCGCAGAGAAAATCAAAGGAAAACGGGTGGTTGATGACCCTCCTCGTGCGCCTATCAAACGTACTAGATTTGAAACTGATGAAGAGCGTGATCTAAGGCTAGCGCAGGAAGCCAGCAGACTTGAGGCTCAAAGAAAAAGAGATGAAGATTTTCAAGCCAAACAAGCTGCTGAGTCAGAGAAGCTAGAGCGCATGAAAGGCGCTGGATCAAGTGTGGATATTGAGAAAAGGCCTTCTGTTCCCGCTCCTACCCAGCGTGCGCCTACTCAACGCGCCCCCACTCCCCGTGCGCCTCCGTTCAAATTTCAACAGACCAAAGTGTCAAGGGTAAAACTCCTTTTTGATTTTTTTGGCGATGATGTTTCAGACATAGAGGAACCAGTTCAGGGGGAGCAAGAGACCATCCCTCAGCGCACTCCTTCTCCAGTTGCGCCTCCACCTCCTTCTGGACCAGATCAAATCACAACGGAAACACTTTTTGTTGAAACTGTTGATGTTGAAACTGAAGATGAATTTGAGTCTCCTACTCATTCACCTCCTCATGCGCCTCCACCTCCTATTGCGCCCCTTCAAGATGTTGCGCCCCTTCAAGATAATGCGCCCCTGTCTACCCCTGCGCCTCCTCCATCTGCTCCCGATTTGAGCGAGGTACTTTCCATTCTTCATTCTTTGCAGCAGGGGCAAGCAAATTTAGAGCAAGGACAGACTCTAATAAAGTCTCAATTTGAGCTTCTTACTTCCTTACTCACTGATCAATCTGAAGAGATCGCTGCCATTAAGGGGAGATGACCTCTCTCAAGGACAAACTTTCTGCTCCTTCTCCTCCTCCGGCGCAGACTCAGGTTCAACCTCATACTGAATCAGGCGCAAACCACCGCTTCTGCGCCTACTTTCATACCTCAGTCTGCTGCGTCTCAATCTAACATAAACGTGCTAGTATCAAAGTTGGATGTCTTGAAAGAATTGGTCGTCACTCACTTTACTGCTGCTCACTCTAGCTCTGACAGACGCGCCGAACATATTTCTTCTGACATTATCACGGCTCAAAATGCCATTGAAGCTCACATTCAAATCTTAGAAGAAAATATTTCACAGCAGCAGCAAATCACTCAGTGCTCCATTGATGAATACCAAAACATCAATGTAAATCACTTAAGTTACATCAGAGACGGTATCACTGCCACTCACTCCAGTGTCACTGACACTCAGGGCTTAGCGAACCGTAGTCATCAGCTCGCTAAACAAATTCAGCGTTCTGTTTCAGAGATCGTTGAAGGATTGAAGGAAGATGATGCGCCTCCCAACCCTTAGTTTCTATTTTTTTGATTGTAAGTTATTAGAACTTTTTTTTGTAATAGAAACAACTCTCTCGTGTTAGTGATCTTGTGCTTACTTGTTTTAGCACCTTTTGCTTTTGTTCTATTCGAAGCTTGTAATTTGTAACTCTTACACCCCAAGTTTTAATGAGAACAATGCATCACTTATTATCAAACCTTGTTCACTCAAACTCCTTGTTTGTAGAACAATGAATATTGTTTAAATTCATATGCATCATATTGAATTGTTTCATACTTTCATGCATTAAGTTTAAACTTGGTTTAAACACATTTCAAAACTAAAAATCATATATCATTTTGAATGTGTTAAACTGTTGTTTCTATCTTTCCATATGTAATTCTTTATTCTTATTGGAATAGATTAGAAATCTATATTTTGGACTAGTGTGTGCATTAACTTGAGACATGAATTACCAATTTCATTCATTTGGACATGTTTTTATCAAGTATAATGTTTGTCCTTGATATAGTAGGTAATGGCATCAATCAAATAGGGGGAGATTGTTGGGTATGCCCACACATATCTCAGTTTTTAATGTAATAGGATTTATTAGATTTGATTGATCCATCACCTAAGTTTTATTTCATGGACTTTAGACCCACATGTAAGAAGTATTTATACTTCATTTTTAAGTTGTCCATTGTTATAGAATAGGCTTAGAAATAGGGCAAGAAGATCAAGTTTCAAGAAAAATCACTCAGTGAGTTTGAGCCGCGCGTATGCGCCTCCTGCGCCACGCGCCACGCGCCTTCTTCACTCGCGCCATGCGCCATGTGTTATATAGAGCGCGCGCATAAGGATTTCTTTATAAGCTATGTTAAGCGCTATGCGCCCCATATGCCTTAGCGCGCGCAGTCTCTATGCGCCTCTTGGCTCAATGCACCTCAAAGTGTTCATTCAACACTCAGTGATTTACTAAAGACTCAAAGACTTGAAGAGAATTCAAATTACGCCAATGATCCAACGGTGGTTAAAAGATACATATGCGCCTAATCTGTTGACACGTGTCCTCAACGGTCACATTTATGTTGAGTGTCAAAATGGCCATAATATATGCATGCTCCAATCAACGAGCGACAGCTCATCTTATCCACAAGGATCCCCAACGGCTAGTTTTTTGAAGTTCACTAAAATACCCCATAACTTCAACATTTTGAAGTTGCTGAGTTTTGCTAAGAATTTCAAGAATTTCTCTCTCAAAGCATTTGTTGAAGATTTGAAGATTGCCTTCGTTTTTCCAGATTTCCTCAAGGATATCTTCATACCTTCATCCTTATCCCAGATCTTCAAGCTATAACACTTTAGTTTCATTGTGCTCTAAATCATAAAGATCTAAAGAGCCTTGATCCTAAATTCACACACGCACCTCTTTAAGTTTGATCATTTAGATCCATCTTTTAGAGATACACCGGTTATTGTTTTGGATTTGTTCATTCATAGAAAATTAGATCTTGAGTTAGTGTAGGAGCTCAAAAGTTGTAATTTGTAACACTCACTCATTATATAAGATCTCCATTAGAAATCCAAGACTAACCATCTTGGTAGAGGACGTAGATCTTTCATTGATCGAACCTCTCCAAATAGCTTGTGTTATTATCTTGTCATTTACCTTCAAGTTATTATCTTCACTCACTATTTGCTTGTTTACTCATTGTAGATTGATTGAACCGAATTGTGTTGTGTTGTTATTTCATTTGCCTTAGTTCCTTATTTCAATCTCTTTGAGCCAAAATACTTAGAGTGTGTGTGCGCCCCTTTATCACACTTTGCGCCTATTTTCAATACTAAATTCCGCTGTGCATTTCACTCACTCACTTAGGCGCATTTCATAACGCTTACTTGATAAAGTGCGCATTTGCAATTGAGTTTTTCAAGGGTACGAAAAGAATTTTAAAATAGCTATTCACCCCCCCTCTAGCTATTTTTCATACCCTTGTTGCCCTTTGGGACCAACACATTTCATTCCGGTTGTTGATCAAAACCGAAAGGAGATCGAGCTACTCAACCTGGAGCAAGGTGTGTTGTCTATAGCACAATACTCGGCTAAGTTCATAGAATTAGCCCGGTATTACGACTATTTGGTGAGGAGCGAGGAACAGAAAGCTATGAGATTCATTCGGGGATTGAAGACCTCCATCCGTACTCAACTTATAGCCCAGAGGATTGTGACATTTCAGGATGCGGTAGACCGTGCCTATCTTATAGAGCAAGATATTGGGGAACATAAGAGGAAGACCGAGGTGGCCAACCCGAGTAAGCAAGGAGCGCAGAGCAAGTCACAACCAAGGATTGATAACCGAGGTAACTTTGGGGGACAATTTCAGTTTAAGGGGCAAACCTCACCGAGGAATCCGGGTACTACTCCGGGGATTCAGAATAGGAGGCCTTGTACCTTTTGTCAAAGGGTAGGCCATACGGAGGATAGGTGTTGGAAAAAACAAGGCAAGTGTACCAATTGTGGTGAAATGGGGCACTTTGCGAGAGAGTGCACGAGGTACCGAGGACAAGCATCCGGGTCAGGAGTTGGTAATAATCAAGGTCAGAAAAGGGATGCTACCGGGAAGCCCAAAGTCCAAGGAAGGGTATTCGCCATGAATCAACAACAAGCGACCGATGATCCTTCGGTTATTGGAGGTATTGTTTCTGTGTCTAATGTGAGCGCACGAGCGTTAGTAGATCCAGGATCATCTCATTCATACATTTCTGTGCAATTTGCTTCCATGTTAAATGCTGCATTCGAGTCTTTACCGTACGTGCTAGAGGTGTCGACCCCTATAGGAGAATGCTTGATTTCTGATCGAGTCTTTCGTGCTTGTGATGTGGTTATTTGTGGTCGTGTCCTTTGTGCGGATTTGGTAGTTCTTCCTATCCAAGACTTTGATGTCATTTTGGGTATGGATTGGTTGAGCAAGTTTCATGCTTCCGTTGATTGCCGTAAGAAAACTGTTACTTTTTCTATTCCCGATGTGCCTAAATTTGTGTTTGAGGCTAGTCCTTTGAGTAGAAGGGTTCGCTTAATTTCTTATTTGAAAGCGAGAAAATTATTGCATAGTGGTTGTAGGGGTATTTGGCTAGTGTTCTTGATACTAGGAAGGGATCCCCTAGTTTGGATAGTGTTCGGGTAGTTCGGGAATTTCCCGATGTTTTTTCTACCGAGTATGATATGCCTCCCGATCGTGAGATTGAGTTTTGTATAGACCTTTTGCCGGGTACGGCTCCAATTTCGAAAGCACCTTATAGGTTAGCTCCCGCAGAATTGAAGGAATTAAAGGTTCAATTGCAAGAGTTGCGTGATCGAGGGTTTATACGCCCTAGTGTTTCCCCGTGGGGAGCACCGGTTTTATTTGTGCGGAAGAAAGACGGTTCCTTAAGATTGTGCATCGATTACCGGAAGTTGAATCAGGTCACGGTGAAGAACAGGTATCCTCTACCACACATCGATGATTTATTTGATCAGCTTCAAGGGTCCGTGGTTTTCTCTAAACTTGATTTGAGGAGTGGGTACCATCAGTTGAAGGTTCGATCGGAGGATATTCCGAAGAATGCTTTTCGCACTCGTTACGGTCATTATGAGTTCTTGGTTATGCCGTTTGGGTTGACTAACGCGCCGGCCGTGTTTATGGATTTGATGAACCGAGTTTTCCATCCGTACCTTGACTCGTTCGTGGTAGTCTTCATCGACGACATTCTTGTTTATTCGAAATCTCGAGAGGAGCATGAACAACACTTGAGGACAGTTTTATCCGTTCTTGCGAGGGAGAAATTATTTGCGAAGTTTAGTAAATGCGAGTTTTGGCTCGAGAAGGTGTCATTTCTGGGCCATATGATTTCTAAAGATGGGATTTCGGTGGATCCTTCAAAGATAGAGGCTATAGTGGATTGGAAGAGACCCGAATCAGTGACAGAGATTCGAAGCTTTCTTGGTTTAGCCGGGTATTACAGAAGATTTATTGAGGGGTTTTCGAGGATCGCTACTCCGATGACTCAGTTGACCCGGAAGAATGTTCCGTTTGTGTGGACTGAGAAATGTGACAAGAGTTTCGAGGAATTGAAGAAAAGGTTGACTACCGCACCGATCTTGACTTTGCCTAATGGGAGCGATGGCCTAGTGATTTACAGTGATGCTTCGAAAGAGGGTTTGGGTTGTGTGTTGATGCAGAACAGAAAAGTAATTGCGTATGCTTCGAGGAAGCTGACCCCTAGTGAACAGAATTACCCCACTCATGATATGGAGTTAGCGGCTATTGTATTTGCGTTGCACAAATGGAAACACTACCTTTATGGGGCGAAGTTTGAAATTTTTACCGATCACAAGAGTTTGAAGTACCTTTTCTCCCAGAAAGAGTTGAATAATAGACAGCGCCGATGGATGGAATTGTTGAAGGATTATGATTGTACGATTTCTTATCACCCGGGAAAGGCGAATGTGGTAGCCGATGCGATTAGTAGAAAGTCTTATGTGGCTTCGATGATGGTTCGTGAGTGGAAAATGCTTGAGGATTTCGAGATTGGTCTCCTCGTGAATCGAGACATGGGGCTATTTTTGCGAATATTAGGGTATCTCCGACCCTAATTCAGAGGATAAAGGAAACTCAGAAAGAAGATCCCGAGTTGGTGAAGATAATGGGTAAATTGAAGGAAAAGAACTTCGAGGATTTTTCTATTAGCTCGAGTGGAGTGTTGACTTTCCGTGGTCGTTTTGTGTGTTCCGGATGTTGATGGAATTAAACAGAGAGTTCTTGATGAGGGTCACAAATCGAGGTATACTATTCATCCGGGTAGTACGAAGATGTATCAGGATTTGAAGCAACAATTTTGGTGGATTAATATGAAAAGGGAAATAGCCGAGTATGTATCGAGGTGTTTAACTTGTCAGCAGGTCAAAGCCGAGCATCAGAGACACGCGGGATTACTTCAGCCGTTAGAGATTCCCGAGTGGAAATGGGAGCATGTGACTATGGATTTCGTTACGGGACTACCTCGTACCTGTAGGAAGTATGACAGTGTTTGGGTAATAGTGGATAGATTGACCAAGAGTGCACATTTCTTGCCTATTGACATTAGATATTCGATGGAGAATCTTGCGACCCTTTACATTGATGAGATTGTTAGATTGCATGGAGTTCCGGTTAGCATTGTGTCAGATCGAGACCCGAGGTTTACTTCTAGGTTTTGGAAGGCGTTTCAGGAACCTTTGGGTACAGATTTGCGATTCAGTACAGCTTTTCATCCTCAGACCGATGGTCAATCCGAGAGGACTATTCAGATTTTGGAGGATATGTTGCGAGCGTGTTTGATAGACTTTTCTGATTCTTGGGATTCGCACCTACCGTTAGTGGAATTCTCTTACAACAACAGTTATCAGGCTAGTATCGAGATGGCACCGTATGAGGCTTTGTATGGAAGAAAGTGTAGATCGCCTATTTGTTGGGATGAGGTTGGTGAAGCGAAGATCGTGGGTATTGATTTGCTTCGGGATTCAGTTGAAAAGGTTAGAGTTATCCAGGATAGATTGAAGACAGCCCAGAGTCGACATAAGAGCTATGCAGATAACCGAAGGCGATATCTTAGCTTTCAGACCGATGATTTAGTGTTCTTGAAAGTGTCTCCAAAGGTGGGTATTCGTAGGTTGGGAAGAAAGGCAAATTGGCTCCAAGGTTTATTGGTCCGTTTGAGATTTTGGGAAAGGTTGGACTTCTTGCGTATCGACTAGCGTTACCGTCATCCTTAGACCGGTTGCACAACGTCTTTCACGTTTCTATGCTTCGGAAGTACGTTCATGATCCATCTCACGTGTTACCGAGGGTACCGGAGGATATTGAGCCCGATATGACTTATGAGGAACGACCGGTTCGGATCTTAGATTCTAGAGTCCAAGAGTTGAGGAACAAAAGCGTTGCGTTGGTTCGAGTTCTTTGGAGGAATCATAACATCGAGGAGTCGACTTGGGAGCTCCGAGATGAGATCGAGAGGAAATTTCCGTGGCTTTTTGTTTAAGGTGAGTCTCGTTAAAATTCGGATCGAATTTTCTTTAAGGGGGAGTGAATGTCACGACCCGAAATATAGGCTCTATTTTATTAGTAATAAGTGATTATTGTTTAATTATTTGCCTATCTATTTATTTAAATTATTATTTATTTAAATATTTATGTGTGCATTTTATGTGTTATAATAATTTATGCCAAGCATTTTATTCGAGTTATTTGGGCTGGTGTAGAAGTGTTAAGTCTTAATTGTTAGTAGGGAGAGTAAGCATTTGCGTTAGTTGAAGGGGACGGGCCTAGATGTAACCTTTTGAATAATTTCCCCTACTCCCCTCTCCTCCCTCACCTTCTCCCTCACTCTCCCCATCCCTCTTCCAGCCAACTCTCTCCCTCTCTCTTGGTTTTGGGTAAGTTTTCTCCCTTTCCTTCTCTCTTAATTTTCTTCATCTTCTCCTTGTTATCTCTCATTTCTTAAAACATGAACCTTGTTTAGATCGCCGATAGGATCGCGTAGAACCAAAAAGAATTGAATTCCGTCAACTTTGAGATTTATCAAGTAAGTTACTTCTCCCCCATTTTGATGCTAAAATGTTCATATCATGTTTAGATAATGTTTGATGTGTTATATTTGAAGTTTGGTTGGGTTTTGAATTTGTTTGGAATTTATTTGAGTTTTTTGGTTAAAAATGGTGAATTGATGAATGTTGGATTTGATTCTTGGTTTTAGGTTGATAAATGGTGTATTTGGATCCCCACCCTAGTTATAAGTGGTTTTGGTACATTTTGGAACGTGTAGAAAGAGTTGAAATGGAGTATTTTGTGTTTTGGTGAAATTTGGGGTCGAAATGAAGAACCCAGCTCTGTTCTTCCCGGCCAAAACCCAGGCCGAGCGCCCGCCCGCCTTGACCCGAGCGCCCGCCTACATGACCTTTTCTAATGGCCAGACCTTCTGGTCATTCAGGCGCCCGCCTGCCCCATGCCAGGCGCCCGCCCGCCCCTGTTCCAGGATTTTGCCCTTTTGCTTGTTTAAGACTTAAGGCTTATCTAGTTTAGGTTTATTTCTTCTAATTAACTTAAGATAACACCGTGGAACACTTTATTGATTGGATTTGATTCTTTTGTGAATAAATACGATATGGAATTTGATTAATTATCATTTTGGGAATGTGGTTCATCTTTGATGTGCGGTTTTTATTGGTGTACCTTTGTGGTGATTTAATTGGATTGGTTCCCTACTTTGGAGCCTTAAGTTGTTTATTCATGCTAAATTATTATTACTTAGCATTTATTTGGAAGCCCAGCTGGCATATTTGTTGCATCGGGCGATGGGAAAGATTATAATGGCAAAGCCAAGTCCATTATAATGTTGACCATTGTTTTGCCCCCTTCTATACCCCTTTTCCAGATTGGCCTTGGAAAGGATAAGTTAGCTTCCCTTGGGAATGTATCTAGCTACCGGGCATGACTTTGTGTCATGGCTCTTGTCCTTTGTGACACTTTTATGGTTATTGGTTCCGGTACCTGGGTTTTCTCTTCGGCTTTCATGCTATTATGAAGATGATGATTTGTTGATTATTGAAGCTGCGCAGCGATCCTTTATTTGGATGTATCGGTTTGGAAAACCTTGGATATATCCTTTGTTATGTGTTTATTTCTGCTGCTATCTGTTATGTGATAAATGCTATGCGCTATGTGATATTTATTATTGCTTATCGCTTCGTGCATCATAGCATGTCATGTAGTTGTGCATTAGTAACTTATTGAGATTTATCTCACCCCCTTTTCTTTTATCTTTGTTTTTCCTTAACCCCCCCCCCCCCAGGTGCTAAGGATTAGTCTCGCTGATCACGAGAAAGAGGATGTCGAGTGTGGATCCATTCTTTGGGGAAGGTTGTTATAGGTTGGTTTACATTATGTATATGTGTAACCTTTTTGGGATAGTTGTACCAAACAATGACGTCATTAAGAATTGTATATTTGTATTTTGTTGGGCATAAACTTGTGGAAGTTTATGATAGTTGTAATTGGTTTTTATCAACTTGGTTTTGTAAAACTTTGGATAATCACCTTTTGGTATCAAATGGAATTTTTAACTTCGGTATTTCACAGTTTTGGTTTTAGAGTCGACGTCCAGATCGCGGTCTCGGGCCCGCGGGGTCCGGGGTCGCGACATTGTGTGTTTGGCAAACAGGCGAGGAGTAATTTCTCGAGGACAGGTAGGGATTTGAGGGAAGAAAAGTTGGATTTGGTCCACACGGATTTATGAGGGCCGGCCCCGGTAACTTCTCTGGGTGGTGCGTCATATTACATGTCGTTCATTGATGATTCGACAAGGAAAGTCTGGGTTTATTTCTTGAAACACAAAGATGAGGCATTCGAGGTGTTAAGAAATGGAAGGCTTTGGTGGAGATCAGACGGGACTTAAGCTTAAATGCTTGAGATCAATAATGGTGGGGAGTATGAGCTCGGGGAGTTCAAGGAATATTGTGCAGCGAATGGCATTCGCATGGAGAAGACTCCAAAGGGCACACCACAACTCAATGGGGTTGCAGAGAGGATGAACAGGACATTGAACGAGCAGGCTAGAAGTATGAGATTGAAGTGTGGGCTTCCGAAGACGTTATGGGCATATGCAGTTGACACGGCAGCTTTCTTGATCAATCGGGGACCATCGGTACCATTGGGAAATGAAATTATAGAGGAAGCATGGAGTGGCAAGCAGGTAAATCTGTCCTTTCTTCGCATATTTGGCTGCGTTTCATATGTTCATATAGACTCTGTTGATAGAACTAAATTAGATGCTAAATCTGTAAAATGTACGTTCATTGGTTATGGCGGGGATGACTTCAGGTATAAGTTTTGGGATGACCAAAATCATAGGGTTATTCATAGTCGAGATGTTGTATTCAATGAATAGGTATTGTACAAGGACAGAAAGGGGGCATCTAAAGGGGTTAGTTCGGAACCAGAATTTGTTGAGGTGGAAATTCCAAACTCGGGTGGGAGCAGTACAGTTCATGATGACCAAGGTCAGGGGTCACTGAAGATGAACCATATACTCCAGAACCGGATATTCCGCTGCGTAGATCCAGCGATTGCGTGGATCACCTGACAGGTATACTCCTTCAAATTACTATTTGTTATTGACAGATCGTGGTGAGCCGGAATGTTATGCGGAGGCTGTTCGTAGTGCACTTTGTGATAAGTGGAAAGCTGCGATGAATGATGAGATGGACTCATTGAAAGCAATAAAACTTGGAGTTGATTAAACTGCCTAAGGGAAGAAGGCATTGCATAACAAGTGGGTTTACAGGATTAAGGAGGAAGCAAACGGCAGTAAGCGTTACAAGGCGAGGTTGGTTGTGAAGGGGTTTCAGCAAAAGTATGGTATTGATTACACCGAGGTTTTCACTCCTGTTGTGAAGATGACCACTATCAGAATGGTTCTGGGGATAGTAGTGGCGGATAACTTGTTGTTGGAACAGATGGATGTAAAGACGGCCTCTCTCCATGGTGATTTGGAGGAGGAAATTTACATGGCACAACCAGAGGGTTACTTGTCTAAAGGTAATGAGGAACTAGTTTGCAGGTTAACTAAGAGCTTGTATGGCCTTAAACAAGCTCCTAGGCAGTGGTACAGAAAGTTCGATGGATTCAGGCACGATATTGATTTTATCAGATGTGAGGGGGATCATTGTTGCTACTTCAAGAACACGGACAATGGGTACATAATCTTGCTGTTATATGTGGATGACATGTTGATAGCGGGCTCTAGCATTAGAGAGGTGAACAGATTGAAGGCTCAATTGTCAGAACAGTTCGAGATGAAGGATTTGGGGGAGGCCAGAAAAATCTTAGGCATACGGATTGACCGGGATATGGAGTCGGGTAAGTTGGTTCTTTCACAAGCAGAATACGTTTAGAAAGTCTTGGCAAGGTTTTTCATGGAAGAGGCGAAGCCAACAGGGAAACCATTGGGTATGCACTTCAAGCTATCCGAGAAGTACTCACCTAAGGGCAAGGAGGAGCGTGACAAGATGGAGAGGACTCCATATGCTTCGGCAGTGGGGAGTCTAATGTATGCAATGGTGTGTACAAGGCCGGACATTGCACATGCGGTGGGAGTAGTCAACCGGTACATGGGCAATCCAGGGAAGCAACATTGGGAAGCGGTTAAATGGATCCTGCGTTACTTGAAGGGTACTGCTGGTAAGGCTCTGTGTTTCTCAAGCAAGGATGTCGTGTTAGCGGGTTATGTGGATGCGGATTTGGCATCAAGTGATCTAGACAAGAGGAGAAGTACTACGGGTTATGTTTTTACATTGGGTGGTACGGCAATCTCCTGGGCTTCTAAATTGCAGAAGATCGTAGCTCAGTCTGTTGGGTTTTGTAGTAACATGCGCAGCGGAAAATAGCATTTAAAATTTTATGAAACCTAAAGTCTATAGATCCGTTCATATGATTGAATCAAATACTTGCAATATGAATACTAAAAAAAACTAACCCTTGATGACTTTTGAATTTGGTCTTTGATCTTGGTGGAGAAATTGAAGCTATAATCACGAACAAGTAAGAACACGAACTTTGAAGATGATAAACTTCACCCTCTAGCGGTATCCAAACCACGAACGAATATCAAGAACACTTGATCTTGGTTGCTAGACCAAAATTGTGAAACACGTTTTCACAATCAATATGAACTATATGGAATTTTATTTGTGTATTCTTTTGTTCTTCAATCTAGGATGTCTTAGAACAAAATAAAACTCTCTCAAACTCTTTGGAGACTTGCACAAAAGCTATGATATGTTCTGGCCCGAATTTGACTGTTTATATACAAGTTAGACCTATTCCAAATAGGAAACTTGTGTCTACACTCGTCCAAAATTCTTTTCCAAATCAAATTAGGAAACCAGTCCCAACATGGTGTGCGGCCACCCAAACAACCTGTGCGGTCGCACATCTATCTGGAAGGTTTCTAGTACTTTTTGAGCCAAGCTGTGCGGCCGCCCAATGCCTTTTGTGCGGTCGCACACCTGCCCCAGATTTCCCTTATTTCCAATATAGTCCTTATTTAAGATTCGTTCTATTGTATGTGACCCTCTAGGATTACACTAAGTTGGCAATGGGTTCAAACATGAAACCATAAGATATGATTAGGTTCTAGCAAACCGTCATACCTACCCAAATAGTATAACTAGATACAAGTTCGCATTCCTTTAGAACATGTCACAATCCCTTTGTCCACGATGTCATTGAACACAAGTTATGGTCAACAAGTCAACTTATTTTGTTCAATGCTGTCTCGATTCCGAATATGTTGATGATACAAATGACATTGATCTAATCAATTCATTTGAGTCCGGCCGAACATTTTCATCAACATCATTCCTACGAGAGGCCTCAGTTTGACATCTCTCCGAAGAGGGACAAATCCATTTAGCTTATTACTCTTCCCTACGTGAATCCGATTATGCCAATCATACCCTTTATACCTACCTGGTTAAAGGTAGCGTTTGAATATGTCAAACATAATATTCATCAAGTGGAAGACTATAATAACTTCATGTCTAAGGATTCGAATGACATAACTAATATAAGATATATGTACGACATAGACCATAACATAAATCTCATACAGTGGGTCATGTCCAGTACCTTGTTCCAAACAAGTACCCATAAATCTAACATGATCATCCCATGATCATTTAGCCTTTATACTAGTGCTTAACAAGTACTAGGGACCGAGATTATTATAAGTAAACATGAACAACAATAATAATCAAAACATTTCTTTATTGATATGAAATAAATGATAACAATTACAACGTTTATTAAACGTGCCTAGGGCACCACTACCAAAAATCTCCCACTTGCCCTAGGCCCAATCTCCCATGTATCTAATACCCATGGACCTAACATGACCTTCATGTTTAGCTTGTGGAAGTCTCTTTGTTAGCGGGTCCACAACATTGTAATCAGTAGGTGTAAGTACCCCCAATCTGAAATCGACCTACTTTAGAGGAATTCTTGGTACCATTGAGGGATAGCCAATGGGCCAGGGCCTCACTAAGATAAACCTGATATTCCAGGACTGAACTGGAATTAAACTTGGAAAGTTCCAGAAGCTCGCCAAGTCGAGTCGTACGGATGGTTTGGGCACATGAGGTCCCTAGCCGTACGGCTACTTTGGGCACCCTCAGCCTCTATAAATTGAACCCCATGCTGATCATTTCAGGGGGGGGAGAAACAACATAAGAAGGATTACTCTGTCAAAATCACTGCAGTAGTGTGAGAGAAGAGTGAAACAAAGAGTGAAAGAGAGAAAGGAAGATTGGCTAAACCAAAATAGGTAAAGCCACCTTCTCCCCCTCCCTTCTCTTCATCTCTAACTCTATTTTCTCTTTAATCTTTGTTTAAGTTTATGTTGATCTTTATATTACTTGCAAGACTTGTCCATTCAAGCACTTTTATATTACTTGCAAGACTTGTCCATTCAAGGAACTTTACATTTATGCAAGACTTGTCCATTCAAGCAAATATACATATATTACTCTATATTTCTCTTGTCCAAGCCATGAGATGATCCAAGGTGCCCTCCATGCCTTGTGTGGAAGAGGTTCAAACCTAGATGATCATGGCTTGTTGATTTTCATTTACATTCTTGTCTAGTTGGAATGATGCTTTTGTTGGCAATAATGATCATTCGGATGATAAAGCTTCCATCTTTATCATCCAACATTGATCTAGCTCTAAAGTCCCCTTTGGGGTTATAAAGATTCAATCTTTATGTGTTTAATTTGACTCTTTAAAGGTTAATAAGTCATAAAAAATGCCATCTTGGGGATAAAGTTTCAATCTTTAATCACCAAATGGTCAATTTTGGCCCAAAAGGCATGTTCATCAACTTTTCTCAATTTTCTCCAAAGATTGCTCATGATCACACCCAAATACTTGTTTTGGGGACTAAGTGATGATCATTTGGCATAGGAATGTTGTATTTAAACTTATAAAGTGTTTTAAACAAACTGGAATCAAAACAGTTCTGTCCAGTTTCAACAGAATGTTCTGTTTCTGCTCTGAAACTGGACTGTTCTTGACTGAACTGAAAAATCCCAGGAAACTGCCTGTACATCCGTACGGCTATGTTGGGAACAGGGGGAAAAATGTCTGTTTTTCCCTCTGATCCCTATTTTCTTAATAAACAGACCCTTTCAATTAAGTTTTTCCAAATAAAACCAATAACAGAAACTTTTTCGTTAAATACACACACACACACATGCACATTTTCAAACTAACAAGGGAGACTTGGTTTTTCCGAGGCATTTTGGGTGAACCGCAAATATGTTCTTCCCAAAGTGTAACCTGACCTCCGAACTCACCTTCTCTAACCATTTTCATTTGTTTGATTTAAAATTAACAAATGTGGCGACTCCGTTTCTTTTTCGTTAGGAAAGTTACCCGTGTTTGGCATTTCTTCCTCGTGCGAACTTCGCTTGTTTCGCCCCGAGGGACGGCATCCTTACAGTGGCGACTCCGCTGGGCAAAAGAGTGCTTACGAACTTCTCTTTAGAAGCTTTGGAAGCACTTTTGTGTGGGCCAAACTCCCGTTTCCGTTAGTTAACTTTGTGCATGATTGTGTGTGTTTGCTATTTCTGTTTGAACTGTTTTGAGTGCATACGTTCTGGAAATGCAATAAATTGGAGCATGATGATCAGAAGTTGGAGAAACTGAGAAAAAAATCTCAACCCTCTTTGTCTAGCCGTACGGCTACTTTGGTAAAGGGCCAGAATGTTGCAAATTAACAATTTTGTGCAGGGAAGCAACATTCTGAATTGCCTTCTGCTTCTGCTTGTCCAGGTTCCAAATTTACAGCCTTTCTTGTGTACATTACCTTTATTCTTTTGGCCAAAACTTGGTTTTTAAAACTTGGTTATGCATGATCTTTTGTCAATAAAAATGATTTCCAAAATCTCATTGTGCATAACCCCCTTTTTTGTAAAAATTTCTTGACTCTTCGCGTTGTGCACAACTTGCTTTGTACAAATGGTTTCAATGTAAAGATTGTTATTTTGGCAAAATGTTTGATTCGAAAATTTTTTGGTTGTGCAAAACCCAGAATTATTTTCGGTAAATGATGTTTGAAAAACTTCTTGACCTTCGTCAAGTTCTTTGTCTTCCTGAGAAATAATAATTTCGTCTTTATCAGACATAATTATTTTTCTAAAGATAAAAAAAGGAAGGAGAGAGAGAAAAGAGAAAAGATGGAAAAATAAAAACTCCTTCGAGAGTAAAATAGGAAGGAAATATTATGAGCATGTAAAATAGGCCTTCGGGCAGTTGTATTTTAAAGTTTGTGAAATAAAGATATAATTTTATACATCCTGTGTTATACACTTATTTGAGTCTATCCTGGAGTCCACAGTCTGAATAGCTACGCATTTTTGGAGTACCCGTTGAGGTAGGAGGCCGTATAGGGGAAACGTCGCGGATAGTTGACGCCGGATTGGAGACGACGACAAATTAAGGTGCATACCATGAAGGAATAAAATTTTTATCTATTTCAAAACCAAAAATATGACTATAATATTTTAGCTCATAATAAAGTACTACTATTTAACTTTCAAATACCTTAAAAAATAAATTTAAAATCAAAAATAATCTTTCAAAATGAATGAACAAGGCCTCTGGGCAATAGGAACCCCTTCGGGCACAAAGTATTTAAATAATAAAGATTATTTAAATCATTTGTTAGAATTATCTAATGAGTATTCACATACTCAAGATAAAACAAAAATCAAATGGTTAATTTTTTATCTTGAAGAATTTTTACGGAATTCTCCAAAGATCTATCATTTTACAGTGATAAATGAAGTTAGTAATTTGAAAAGACTTTTTAAATTACAAAACAAAAAGTTTTATAAAAGAACAGAGATGATTCTTTTAGACTAACAATGGTATATAAGGCTGGAAACCTACGTCTTCCTTTTAAGTTTTCCGAATGGAAAATGGAAGCAACCGGTCGAACAACGCCATGTACTAAGGAAGTCTTAAAGACTCAATATATAGAGAGCTTCATGAACTCTCTAATAAGATTTGATTCCGCATTCGAAAGGATTGATCCCCTTTTGAATCCCTGGGACGGCTGTCCTTTTTTCCACGATTGAACAAAGTCGTCTGTCGTGTATTCTTTGACTCATTGTGTATAAATTGCTTGCTCCATGCTTGTTCATACTTGTTCATATCTTGCTTATGCCATGCTCATCATGTTGAAAAACAAAATAAAAAATCTCTATTTTGACTCAAAAAGGGAATATAGAATTGACTTCACACAACGCGCACTTGGCCTTGCACGTTCCAAATACCCTTTAAGCCCGGGATGGATGCCAGATGTAGCTCGATTGGCACTCTTGTTCCCTTCGAGCGCGCACGGGTCCATTCCACCTCCCCTTCCGAGCCGAGTCAACCACACATGTCTGTGACACACAAATACCGTGACTTTGGTTGGTTTTTGGTCTAGTTCACGTTGCCATTATCTTTAAGCATGTGCCCAAAGTCAATTGTGGCCAAGTTAATGCCCGGGTTACGACTCCTTGATGTAATGCAAGCGTGGCCTAACCCGCCTCTAACTCGTGTGTTAATGACGACCACAATTAACAAAGGTCATGTGCTAAATATAGGGTAACACCTTGTCGTTAAGCCCTAATGAACGGGTCATGTTAATCATCTTTAAGCTCATGGTCGAGGATTGAGACACCTCATTCAAAATGGGGTCGTATCAGAATGTTGGTGCAGCCTTCGGAAAAGTTTCGATCCCGACTGGGGCTTAATCATGATTAGGATGACCCGCACATCAGGAGCCTTGCGATGCACTAGACCTTAGGATCATTTCTTTCGGTCGGTGGAAGCCGCTTGCCCTATAGGACCCTCGCCCGGGATAGTCCGTCCTTGGGAGTGTGCAGTACAAGTGAAAAGCGAGGGGTCTATAGGCGTAGTGATGGCCTCCACTGATCCAGGATTTAGAATAGTTACGAAAAAAGAAGAGAAATCTTTTCCAACCAATTAGGAACAAAACGTGTTTTGAGGGTACATGAATAATAAGTGTTAAGTCATTAAATTGCGCGCTAACGTTTTCTCGTGTGACAAAACCGCTTAATAATGATTATAGAAAATAAGCAAAATCCTTTTCTAAAAGGTGGAAATTGTTAAGTTCATCCAAAATGCATGGCTTGGGCTTCCCCCCAAAAGGGTCAAACTCGTTTCTCTCAATGAGTCAAAATCTCATTTGTGTCAAGTCCCCGCCTTACTCAAAGCATGACTTTTCGAGATTCTTTCCACGGTGCCCTTACGGCTTGTCGGTCCTTTGTGCTATAGGAAACAATGGCAAGCAAAGCTCAAGAAAACGAGATGGACATCAGATTGGACGCACAGGCCCGATTGGAAGGCAGAGTAAAGCTCTTAGAAAGGACAGTCAGTACAATGAGAGAGCAAGTGCGGAGGGCCGATGTTGATCGTAATGAGGCGATCAAAGTGGTCCAACAGCTCCGTGAGGAAATTAAGGAGCTCTTCCACAAGAGGGTCGAAGAATTGTGGGAGAAGAATGGCACAAAGCTCAGGAAGGACCTCGAGGAAAAATACGATGGCCGGTGCGAACTTCTACATAACCAAGCAGAGTTGTCAGATGAACTGGAGAAGCACAACTCGAGGAACACCCGAGAATACCTGCACGAGATTATAATATCTATCGAGGAAATCAAAAGGTCCTCGGAGAAGCTGTCTCCCTCCCCGGGGACCACCCCCGGTCACTCAGTCCAAGATGGGCGAAAGTCTCGAGATCAGCTCCAGCCCGTTACAGTATCCCATGGGGAGCCCGCGGTGGTTGTAGGAGGATTTCACCCCCAAGGAAAAGGGGCCCATTATCGTTGGTTCAATGAGTTAGGAATGTCGAGGGAACAAATGTTGGAGCACTTGCTCCGAATAGGAAATATGGAACTGCTGGGTCGCCACGTAATATGGGCCGAACCGCTCGGAGCGCACCATGATCCTAAGCAACACTGCAAGTATCACCAGGCCTCAGGGCATTCTACGAACGCCTGTCTCACCTTGAGAAATCATATCCAATCGCTCATCGATAAGGAGGTTATCACCAAGCAAGTCGGTGAATGGGTGTGAGGTGAAGAAAAGGAAAAAGAGGAAAAGAATTTTGGGAGTGGTCTAGCGTTGTAGGTTCTAGAAAATCCATGAAAAGTCCGTTGTGGACAAAGTCTTTTGTTTCTTTTATGAAAAGCCCTGCAAGGCAAATATTATGTGAAAAGCCACGGAATTGGGCATGGTCGAAATGGTGAATAGTAGAATGATCGAGTCAATAGAGTCAATAGCTGAGTCTATGTTTGTAAAAATTGAATCTCCCGTGAAATGGATCGTTTTTACTTCTATTCTCTCTAGACTTGAGGCATTATTTGAAAATCGCATTAATTCTCGGAATCACTTTGATTAATGTTGTCAAGTGATTGCTATATCCCCAAAATGATGAGTTGACTCCCAAGCGTAATAGTCAACAACGACTCATTAAAGGATGAATGGACCTAAACGCAAAAGAGTACGAAATGCAAACAATTAATCTCAATATGAATAAATGTTGTGATCAATTGGCATGAAGAAAATCATTAATGGCAAACCCTCCCCCATACACTCTCCCGATACACAACCCCATACACCTTTCTAAGATAAATACCTGATATATGCCAAAGACATCCCGAGACAGTAAAAAAGTGAGGGCGTTGTTGCTCAACCACCAAGGTTTAACCGTGATCACATGCGCGCAGTCAGGCAAAGGGCTTCCCGGACTTTCAAAGTCAGCCCAAAGTGACAGGCACACCGCCAAGGGGCTACAAAGGAGCTAATACCTGAAAAAGGGAGCTAGGGCTAGTGTTGTCCTCCTCCTAAAAACAAAAGAGAAAAAATTGAATGATGAGAAAAGAAAATGAATGAAAGGAAAGGAGGAGAGGAAATAGGAAAAAGAAAATGCTTGCCTCAAGGAACCCATCCACACCCAAGAGGGTTCATCCCAAGAGATCCATCTCAAAAGGATCGCCGCAAAGCAAAGTGAGCAACAGCGTCCTCCGAGACAGCAAAAAGAAACCAATCCCGGCCAAAGCTGCCCATGGCCGAACTACGGCGACCTGAGCTCCTCACATCGTGGGGAACGTAGGCAACCTTCGGGTCCGGTCATAGCATGAAATGAATCCGTCAAGCCTCGGTCCTCCCAAGAGGACCCGGCTCTCTTCCCTTGGTCCCGTCAATGACCAATCTCCCGAATAATGACTAATCCCTCCTAAACACACTTCGATCTTGCCATTGATCGAGTCTGAATCTCAAACGATCACAACATTTATGCATGTTAAGGCTAATTGCTTGAATTTTGACCTAATGCCGGACACGGCTCATTCAAGCAATCATTTTGATGACATTAACTAAGGCTGTTTTGAATGCCTCGACAAGTCTTCTTTTCCCCATCTTAGGAAAGAGCCAAACACTTGAACTTCTGTCCATAGGCTTCCTTCCTCAGAAAAGGGACTCACTCCCGTAAATGCCTATGCGTGTCTATCCGTGTGAGCAAGCATGATCTGCTTTTGTCCGCGTCAGAGTCAACTAGGCCACTCCCAGGAAGAAAAGATGATGAGATATGCGGAAGAGGGAAAAATGACATGTTTGGATTGATTAGGAAGAGGAAGCCCCTGCAAAGGTAGACCGTGTCCCGGGCAAAGAGAACACGCACCCAAAAGAATAAGGTGGGACCCGAGGAGTAGTTCCCGACAAAGGTAAAGCACTGGGGCTGGCAAGCCATAATCATGCAAATGGAAGGGCCAATGAAGAGTCATGCTTTGGGTGAAACGGTCTGAGTCAAAATAAGGTCTCCCGTCTGTCAAAATTCCCTAAAAGTGCTCAGAAAGTTTGGTAAAAAAGTCAACCATGCTTGTATGATCCGTACGGCTGGTTTTTCCCCTGTAAAAGAAATTTTTCATATCAGCAGCTCGTATCAACTGATCTCCCACAAGTGAAACTCATTTTCACTTGTTCAAAACCTGTCAGACATGTGTCAAACTCCACATAATCGAGTCCAAGCACATTTCGGGAATCCCCGACGGTCCAGAAATGACCCCAAAGCCCTCTCGAGGCCCAAGCTATGCATAAATGGTGAACTTACGAATAAAAGGGACAATATTTTAAACAACCAAAGATAACAAATTCTCATACAATGTTTTTTGAATAAAAAAAAATTGTTCAAGTTGGTGCATCGTAATCAGAATCTTGGTAAGGATCCTCCGGAGGTGAGTGAACCCTCTCCAAGGGGCGAGATGGGTACATATTGGGGTCGAAGAAGAAGATGGACTCCGCCAAGCTCGAGTCTTCACCCGAAGAGGATTGACCCGAAAAAAGGAAGGAGGAACCTGGGAAGGAGGATCGGGGTGTCTGATCGGCTGGGGCTCCACACGCTCCAAGGCCAAATGAGCAAAAGGATCCAGGGCGAGTTCGTGAAAGCCGGGGTCATGGAGCGAGTCCTGAAAGGCCTCCAAATCAGCTCCGCCTAAGGTGTGACGACGGACAAAAGACGGGGGTAGCTCCGCGCTTGAGGCTAGTCGGAAAGACCTCTCCCCACCACTCACCGAATTTCTGCTCGGCGCGAATCGTGATTCAGTCCGAGGCCCTTTGGAGGAGCGCCCAACAAACCTCTTCAACCACCTTTTGGCCCGTTTTATGAAGGAAGGCCTTTCCAGCAAAGCTCGCGCAGCGACCTGCACATGAAAGTGAAACCGCTCAGTAAAAAGGAACAGGGGTATGTGATAAGTGTGTGCAAAAGGAATGAAAGCATACCACGCCCTCAGGAGCATCCTCAGGGGGGCCCTCTCCCGCCACAGATGTGGCCACCATGTGGACCCGGCCATCTGAGTATATGTATGAGAAGTCCTGCCACATCGGAGGAACCGCCCCAGAAGCCACTACCTGCGGTGATCTTAGCCTTCGGGCCACAAAACGTCCGTATGGTTCATCGGTAATAAAATGGGATGCATCCGCCCCCATAAGGTAGGGGTCGCCCCCTCGGTATGCTACAAACATGGTGTCAGGAGGGTCGACAGGAGCCCTCTGCATGAGACCGAGCCCGTGCTGACAGAGAACCCTCTCTCCCAAGTAAAAGGCCTCTCCCCGGAACCCTACGAGCAGTCTCCTCTCACGGGTTACCCACAGAGCATCAGACGGGTCAATACCTAGCCCTTGCCCCTCATACCTCGACCAAGGAAAAAGGTTAAGCTCAGCCGGCATAGCCCCCCTTAGCACTGCCCTAACATCGGCATGACGGACAGAGACTCGTCCCTTGGATCCCCTCTTCTTTCGGGCCTCTCGAGCCCAACACACCATGGCCGGGAATGTGATAGCGGGATCAACGGTCAGCTCCCATGGATAGCCACCAAAGATCTCGTAATACTAAGCCTGAAAGGAAAAGGCCAAAAATCATTAAGGCGCCGAAAACCGAAAAGGTGAATGAGAAGGAGAAAACAGGAAAATGAGGAGGGAAAGGAATGTACCTCCAAGGCGAACTGGAAACAAGCCAAGGATTTGCTCGCTTTTCGGCTGAATTTATCGAGCTCCATGTACAGCTCAGCCAACCCGGCCTCTCCCCAAGCAATACTCTGGACGATCTCGGGAGTGGACAGTGATCCCAGTAGGGGGAACATGCATGTGGTATCGGCATTGGCAAAGAGGGTGTTGCTAAGAAGGAGCCACACGTAAGCTCGCCCGAGCTGCTCCGCCGTCACCAAACCCGCCAAATACTCCGGAATTCTGGCCCGAATGGCCCGGTCAACATCCTGCACCAGGATCCCCAAGCCCTTGGTAGGGCCCGAAAAGCCAATGAGTGCCTCAATATCCGCGGCCGAGAGCCGGTCAGCCCAGATAACTGGTCGGCCGCCGAAGGAGAGCCCGGTAATGGCAGAAAAGTCTGCGGGAGTCACGGTCACTTCCCCCCAGCTCAAATGAAAGGTGTGGGTCATATCCCACCAATACTCGCTCAAGGCAGAGATGAGTCCCAGGCTCCTGTTAGTGCTAACCAGCTGGCCTACGGCATGGATGAATGGCACCAAACTGGTACGCTCTACCCACTCTCTCGGACCAGGCCCATCGCCAATTGCCTCGGGCATGACCTCCCACAAGGAACAGCACATGTTAGGAGATCCTCGAGATTTGGGATCACCGCCCTGTAGGTAAACACAGCAAGGTATGAATAACACAATTTTAAGATACCAATGCGTATGATAAATGGATATGACGAATGAATCATGCAAAAAAATGTGATTTTACCCTTTTCAAATTGCGTTGGGAATTTGAGGGTGTGTCTTGTGAAAAAAATGTGATTTTACCCTTTTAAACTACGTTGGGCATTTAAGGGTGTGTTGCTTATGAAAAGGATGTGTGAGGTTTTGTTCAAAAGGATTTCCTCCTGTCCCAAAGAACGAAATCCGTCCCCATTTTAAGACTTAGTGTCCCGAATTTCCACAAACATGCAACGACTTATCCTAGGAAATGCTAGCATGCACTTGAATGTGTCAAAATGACTAGTCGAACCTAAGGTACAAGTCCTTTATGCACAAAATTACGGGCAATATACTTTGACTTCAAAAAGTATAGCTAGGCATGACCCATCGAGAAAACGAACACATGCCCATAATCTTAACAATCCCAATTCCATCATGATGGTACCAATTTCACAAAAATGCACCAAGAAGCACAAAATGCCCAAATTGCATAAACATGAACCCTAGGACTAAGGGGTGCACAAAATGGACAAAGATCGAGTGGGAAAGAAGACTTACCACTCGGTCATGGCACAAATAAGCGTTAGGGGACTTATAGAACCCCGCTTCCACGTCATTAAGGGCAATGGTGTAGCCCCGAAAATTGCGGACCATGTCGAGCCACTTGTCCGCCCCTCTCGGGTAACCCCTTCGCGCCCGAGCATCCATAAGTGAATCTTGAACGATTTGGAGAACGAAATCCGGAGAATTTTGATGATTTTCCCTCTCGAAATCGCCTCTCTCTCTAGGATTTTTTGCTTGGAGTTTGAAAAATACGGCAACCATCCGTATGGCTGCTGTTTTGAAAAAGAAGGAGACGCCTTCCTAAGCCGTACGGCTGGTTTGGGCGAGGAAGAATCTCAGCCCACAATTTACATTCTGGCCCCTGACACCTTGAACATGGTTCCCCTTAGGTTTCCGAAATAGAACTTAGGCCCCCGCCCTTCGGAAAATGTCTAAAATGCCCCTTTTGGCTCATGCAATTTGCTTTGAACCTAGAGAATTAATTAGGTTCCCACTGAAAATGTGTCCAGGCAGTCCATAGATGGACGTAAGACCAACTTTGTTGAAAATTAACCCGGCCGTACTTCGTAAGTCCAAGAAAATTGGCCGTCCCTGACGTAAGCCCAGTTAAAAATTATTTGATTGACCAAAAGAGAGTCAAATCCCGGCTTCGACCAAATGAGTGTCGAGAAAATCTCTTCGGCTGACCAAAAGAGAGTCAAGCCCCGACTTTGACCTATTGAGAGTCAAATTGAATGTCCAAGAAAATTGGCCGTCCCTGACGTAAGCCCAGTTAAAAATTATTGACCAAAAGAGAGTCAAATCCCGACTTCGACCAAATGAGTGTCGAGAAAATCCCTTCGGCTGACCAAAAGAGAGTCAAGCCCCGACTTTGACCTATTAAGAGTCAAATTAAATGTCCAAGAAAATTGGCCATCCCTGACGTAAGCCCAGTTAAAAATTATTTGATTGACCAAAAGAGAGTCAAATCCCGACTTCGACCAAATGAGTGTCGAGAAAATCCCTCCGGTTGACCAAAGGAGAGTCAAGCCCCGACTTTGACCTATTGAGAGTCAAATTGAATGTCCAAGAAAATTGGCCGTCCCTGACGTAAGCCCAGCAGAGATAAAATTAGGTCCCCCGAGCGACCGTTGTGAAATAAAAACTAGGTCCCCCGAGCGACCATTGTGAGATGAAATTAGGTTTCCCTTAGCGACCGTTGTGAAATGAAAATTAGGTCCCCCGAGCGACCGTTGTGAAATAAAAACTAGGTCCCTCGAGCGACCGTTGTGAGATAAAAATTAGGTCCCCCGAGCGACCGTCTTGAGATAAAAATTAGGTCCCCCGAGCGACCGTCTTGAGATAAAAATTAGGTCCCCCGAGCGACCGTTGTGAAATAAAAACTAGGTCCCCCGAACGACCATTGTGAGATGAAATTAGGTCCTCCGAGCGACCGTTGTGAAATGAAAATTAGGTCCCCCGAGCGACCATTGTGAAATAAAAACTAGGTCCCCCGAGCGACCGTTGTGAGATAAAAATTAGGTCCCCCGAGCGACCATTGTGAGATAAAATTAGGTCCCCTGAGCGACCATTGTGAAATAAAAACTAGGTCCCCCGAGCGACCGTTGTGAGATAAAAATTAGGTCCCTCGAGCGACCATTATGAGATAAAATTAGGTCCCCCGAGCGACCGTCTTGAGATAAAAGTTAGGTCCCCCGAGCGACCGTTGTGAAATGAAAATTAGGTCCCCCGAGCGACCGTCTTGAGATAAGAATTAGGTCCCCCGAGCGACCGTTTTGAAATTAGAATTAGGTCCCCCCCGAGTGGCCCCGTGAAAAGCAAAATCTAGGCCGCCCGGATGGCCCATCTTGAGAAAATAGAAAACTTAGAATGAGAAGGGCAGTCCTTGACGTAAGCCCATGATTGATCTTGCCTCTGACCAGATGAGTGTCACGCCCAAACCTTGCCTCTAACCAAATGAGTGTCACGCCCAAACCTTACCTCTGACCAAATGAGTGTCACGCCCAAAACTTGCCTCTAACCAAATGAGTGTCACGCCCAAACCTTGCCTCTGACCAAGTGAGTGTCACGCCCGAACCTTGCCTCTAACCGAATGAGTGTCACGCCCGAATCTTTGCCTCTGACCAAACGAGTGTCACGCCCGAACCTTCGCCTCTGACCAAATAAGTGTCATGCCCGAGTCCCTGCCTCTGACCAAGCGAGTGTCATGCCCGAGTTCCCGCCTCTGACCAAAGGAGAGTGACGCCCGTTCCTTAGGAAAGGATGAAAAATATCCACCTAGGTCCCAAAGGTTTGAGACACCAAGTTCTCCACCCGACCTTGAATGGTCACCCTTAGGCTTAAGACGCTAAGTTCTCCATTCGACCTCGACGGTCGCCTATAGGTTTGAGTAGCCTTAAAATCTCTCACCATTTTCGAACTACGATAGGCTTGATTCCCTCAAATAGAGATACGTAAGAATCCTATACCTCTAGGTCCAGCCATAGAACAAATCGGCTAAGCCGTCCTCCCATCAAAATGGGATGCTTATAGGTTTGAGTAGCCCTGAAATTCTCTCACCCAAATCGGCTATGCCGTCCTCCCATCAGATTGGGATGCATTTATCGACAACCCCGCTTTCTTCAAAAGCAACGTTGCCGAGGGGCTCTGTAAGTACCCCAATCTGAAATCGACCTACTTTAGAGGAATTCTTGGTACCATTGAGGGATAAACCAATGGGCCAGGGCCTCACTAAGATAAACCTGATATTCCAGGACTGAACTTGAATTAAACTTGGAAAAATCCAGAAGCTCGCCAAGTCGAGTCGTACGGATGGTTTGGGCACATGAGGTCCCTAGCCGTACGGCTACTTTGGGCACCCTCAGCCTCTATAAATTGAACCCCATGCTGATCATTTCAGGGTGGGGGGAGAGAAACAACATAAGAAGGATTACTCTGTCAAAATCATTGTAGTAGTGTGAGAGAAGAGTGAAACAAAGAGTGAAAGAGAGAAAGGAAGATTGGCTAAACCAAAATAGGTAAAGCCACCTTCTCCCCCTCCCTTCTCTTCATCTCTAACTCTATTTTTTCTTTAATCTTTGTTTAAGTTTATGTTGATCTTTATATTACTTGCAAGACTTTTCCATTCAATCACTTTTATATTACTTGCAAGACTTGTCCATTCAAGCAACTTTACATTTATGCAAGACTTGTCCATTCAAGCAAATATACATATATTTCTCTATATTTCTCTTGTCCAAGCCATGAGATGATCCAAGGTGCCCTCCATGCCTTGTGTGGAAGAGGTTCAAACCTAGATGATCATGGCTTGTTGATTGTCATTTACATTCTTGTCTAGTTGGAATGATGCTTTTGTTGGCAATAATGATCATTCGGATGATAAAGTTTCCATCTTTATCATCCAACATTGATCTAGCTCTAAAGTCCCCTTTGGGGTTATAAAGATTCAATCTTTATGTGTTAATTTGACTCTTTAAAGGTTAATAAGTCATAAAAATTCCATCTTGGAGATAAAGTTTCAATCTTTAATCACCAAATGGTCAATTTTGGCCCAAAGGGCATGTTCATCAACTTTTCTCAATTTTCTCCAAAGATTGCTCATGATCACACCCAAATACTTGTTTAGGGGACTAAGTGATGATCATTTGGCATATGAATGTTGTATTTAAACTTATAAAGTGTTTTAAACAAACTGGAATCAAAACATTTCTGTCTAGTTTCAACAGAATGTTCTGTTTCTGCTCTGAAACTGGACTGTTCTTGACTGAACTGAAAAATCCCAGGAAACTGCCTGTACATCTGTACGGCTATGTTGGGAACAGGGGAAAAATGTCTATTTTTCCCTCTGATCCCTATTTTCTTAATAAACAGACCCTTTCAATTAAGTTTTTCCAAATAAAACCAATAACAGGAACTTTTCCGTTAAATACACACACACACATGCATATTTTCAAACTAACAAGGGAGACTCGGTTTTTCCGAGGCATTTTGGGTGAACCGCAAATATGTTCTTCCCAAAGTGTAACCTGACCTCCGAACTCACCTTCTCTAACCATTTTCATTTGTTTGGTTTAAAATTAACAAATGTGGCGATTTCGTTTCTTTTTCGTTAGGAAAGTTACCCGTGTTTGGCATTTCTTCCTCATGCGAACTTCGCTTGTTTCGCCCCAAGGGACGGGATCCTTACAGTAGGTACTCTCCATATATTTATGTCTCCCCTATCAACGATTTCTCGAATGATATGAAAACGCCTAAGTATGTGTTTGGATTTTTGATGTGCTCTTGGTTCCTTTGCTTGAGCAATAGCACCATTATTATCGCAATAAAGGTCTATTGGATTAGCAATGCTAGGAACCACTTCAAGTTCAGTGATGAACTTCTTAATCCAAACAGCTTCCTTTGCAGCATCTGATGCAGCAATATACTCAGCTTCCGTTGTAGAATCAGCGGTTGTACTTTGCTTGGAACTCTTCCAGCTTACAGCTCCACCATTTAACATAAACACAAAACCCGATTGCGATCGACTATCATCTTTGTCGGTTTGGAAGCTTGCATCTGTGTAAGCATTTACCACAAGATCATATTCCATTCCTCCATAGACCAAAAACGAGTCTTTAGTCCTTCTCAAGTACTTAAGAATCGCTTTTACAGCCATCCAGTGATTTTCACCGGGGTCGGATTGGTATCTACTTGTCATGCTTAAAGCATAAGATACATCCGGCCTAGTACAAATCATGGCATACATGATGGACCCAATTGCCGAAGCATATGGAACATCATTCATTTTCTCACGCTCGTCTTTTGTCTTAGGACATTGAGTCTTGCTTAGAGAAACTCCATGTAACACTGGTAAGGTTCCTCTTTTAGAATTTTCCATATGGAATCTTCTAATGACCTTGTCAATGTATGTACTTTGGCTTAAACCAAGTAACCTCCTTGATCTATCTCTATAGATCTTAATGCCAAGTATATATGCGGCTTCACCCATATCTTTCATTGCGAAGCATTTTCCTAACCAAGTCTTCACGGACTGAAGTGTAGGAATATCGTTTCCAATGAGTAATATGTCATCCACGTATAAAATAAGGAATAGCACTATGCTCCCACTAATCTTCTTGTATACACAAGGTTCATCTTCTTTCTTGATGAAACCAAACTCTTTGACCGATTCATCAAAATGAAGATTCCAACTCGTTGAAGCTTGCTTCAATCCATAGATAGATCTCTGCAATTTGCATACCTTAGAATTCTGTTCAAAACCTTCTGGTTGTGTCATATACACATCCTCTTGTAGTTTTCCATTTAGGAAAGCAGTTTTGACGTCCATTTGCCATATTTCATAGTCATGATATGCGGCAATAGCAAGCAGAATTCTTATAGACTTGATCATTGCTACGGGTGAAAAGGTTTCATCAAAGTTAATACCATGAACTTGCCTATAACCTTTCGCTACAAGCCTAGATTTGTAAGTATGCACCTTCCCATCCATGTCAATCTTCTTCTTAAAGACCCATTTGCATCCTATGGTTTTTACACCTTCGGGCGCATCAATCAAGTTCCAAACTTGATTGTCTTGCATGGATTGCAATTCAGATTCCATAGCTCCAAGCCACTTATCCGAATCAGGAGAAAACATCGCCTCTTGATAGGTTGTCGGTTCATCATTCTCAATGATTTCGACCACATTACTATCTGTTACGAGAAATCCATATCTCTCAGGCTCGGATCGTAACCTACTAGATCTGCGAGTTGCTTGTGTATTTTGAACAGGTTCCACAACTCCTTGTGGTTCTTGTTCTTGTTCCACTATTGGTTCAATGTCATTTTCTGGGTCTCGAATCTCTTCAAGATTTATTTTACTCCCACTGATTTCTTTGGAGAGAAACTCTTTCTCTAGAAAGACACCAGTTCGGGCAACTAAAACTTTGTTGTCCTCACGGTTGTAAAAGTAATATCCTCTAGTTTTCTTTGGATATCCCACGAAAATACATTTGTCAGATTTGTGTGCAAGTTTGTCAGAGACAAGTCTTTTGACAAAAGCTTCGCAACCCCAAATCTTCATGAAAGATAAACAAGTTTTCTTTCCGCTCCACATCTCATATGGAGTCTTTTGAACCGATTTAGTTGGAACACGATTTAGTGTGAATGCAGCGGTTTCTAGAGCGTCACCCCAAAAGGATATTGGAAGATCAACTTGACTCATTATTGATCGAACCATGTCTAACAAAGTCCGATTTCTCCTCTCAGACACACCATTCCATTGTGGTGTTCCGGGTGGAGTCAATTGTGAAACAATTCCACAATTCTTTAGATGATCATCAAATTCATGACTCAAGTATTCTCCACCTCGATCTGATCGAAGTGCCTTAATACTTTTGCCAAGTTGTTATTCCACTTCATTTTGAAATATTCTAAATATCTCAAATGCTTCACTTTTATGTTTCATTAGGTAAACATACCCAAATCTACTATAATCATCAGTGAAGGTTATAAAGTATTGAAATCCTCCCCTAGAATTGCTACTTAATGGTCCGCATACATCGGAATGTATCAACCCCAATAAGTCGCTTGCCATTTCACCTAACTTGGTAAAAGGTGTCTTAGTCATTTTCCAAGAAGACACGACTCACAAGTATCATATGACTCAAAATCACATGAACCCAAAAGTCCGTCCCCATGGAGTTTTGAGATACGCTTCTCATTAATATGACCAAGACGGCAATGCCATAAATAAGTATGATTTACATCATTAGGTTTAGATTTCTTATTTATATGATAGACATTGTCATTATTTTCATTCTTGACATTCAAGACATAAAGGCCATTAAATGAATTAGCAATACCATAAAGCACATCATTTAAATAAATAGAAAATTTCTTATTCTCAATAAGAAACTTAAAACCTTCATTATCCAAACAAGAAATTGAAATAATATTTCTACTTAAATCCGGAACATAATAACAATTGTTCAAAACAAGAATTAATCCGGAAGGTAAAGTGACTTCATAAGTCCCTACGGCTAATGCAGTAACTCTTTCTCCATTCCCCACGCGTAGGTCTACTTCACCCTCTTTAAGTAGTCTCCTATTCTTTAGTCCCTGCACATTTAAACAAATTTGAGAACCACATCCGGTATCCAATACCCAAGAATCAGTGGTAGAAAGGAGAATATCTATCATATAGATACCTGAAGTCGACGCAGCCTTGCTGCCCTTCTTCTTTTTTTGCTCTTCCAAGAAAGCCTTGCAATTACGTTTCCAATGACCAATTTCTTGACAATGGAAACAGATTGCATCCTTTTGTGAAGCGGGTTTTGCCTCAGATGCCTTGGCAACCTTTGCCTTGCTTATCTTAGGTTTGATAACTTTCTTACCCTTTCCTTTGGCACTAGCCTTCTTCCCATCATGAACTAAGAGCACAGGAGAACCTTTCTCCACAATCTTCATCTCCGCAGTTTTAAGCATCCCATGCAACTCGGAGAGATTCTTATCCATTCCATGCATGTTATAATTCATCACAAACTGATTATAACTTTTAGGCAATGAATTAAGAATGAGATCCATGGCTAACTCCAATGGGATTGGATAGCTAAGTTTCTCAAGGTGCTCTACATAACCTTTCATTTTAAGCATGTGAGGACTCACTTGTTGCCCTTCATTCATTTTGCAAGAAGTGAATCCAACAATGGTCTTGTACCTCTCTTGCCTAGCTTGCTCTTGAAACATGGATCTTAACTCCACGCCTATCTCATAGGCTTCCAAATGTTCCAAACTTTGTTGGAGTTTTGAGCACATGGTAGCAAGCATGAGGCAGCTTACATCTCTAGAATCATTACGATGTTTCTTGTAACTGTCTCTTTCTGCCCTAGGGGCAGTAGGTTCTGGTTCAGCAGGAAGAGGCCCATCGAGAATGTACAACTTATCTTCTTGCCTAAGAACAATTCTTAGGCTACGGATCCAATCCATAAATTTCGTACCATTCTCTTGGAGCTTATCCTTCTCAAGGATCGATCGCAACGAAATTGATTGAGTGTTAGTAGTCATTTTCTACAAATATGCAAAATTTCCAAAATTTAATAAGTACCGATTTCATTAAAGAAATAAATAATGTATGTTTCAAACAAAAATACTCCCACTAAATTATATAACCTTCATATACATCCAATGTATAATATAATTTAATTGGGCTAAGATCAAACTTTAATTTAACTTTTGAGTCCACGGAGGCGGACTGCTCAAAACTAAATTAATTAGGTAGACAATCATGTCAATCATATCCCATATGATTCTTAGATCCTTTTATGAGATTCTTTGAGAAATCCAATTTCAAAAAGCATGTTTAATCTCATCTTTTGCCTAGGCCCAAAACTGTTTTGACGCCTAATTAAGTCCAACCATTTTAAACGTATAGGAACCATTCAATTTAATGCACCTTGCGGAGGCAAGCCCACATTGAATTAATGAACCTCATCTTGCTCATACATGAATAAAATTAATGCACCTCACGGAGGCGAACCCACATCAAAATCACCCATGTATCAGACAAGTGTTTTAATCATATCATGGAAAGGCAAAAAGAACTTAAAACTATCTTTGAAGGTTCATCACATATAGCATACAACACATTTATGAGCACACAATATAAACATGTTACGCATCAAGTTTAGCCACTAAATTAATCTCAATTAATTTAAGCATAATATTTATGTGTCATTAGTTTCTCTATAATTATGAGGATGAGACTCTTTGAACTTTGGTTATCATCTTCCAAATCAAGACAACAAGAAGTGTGGCCGAAAAGTGCGGCCGAAACTAAGCCATCAGGCATCCACAATTCCGCAATAATTCAAGAAACCAAGAAAGTAGTCCATGTGGCCGAAACTAAGCAATAGATGGTCTCGATGAACGTAGGCCAATTGCATCCACAATTCCACATGGATCTCCAATCATTGAATCAAGAACTTTGTTTCTCAATTTTAGCAATTATGAACTCTTCATAATTCTAACTTCGTTTTATCTTTGAAACTTTGATTGCGATCAAGTTTGGGAAACATAATCTCGATGAACGTAGATTAGCCATCCAAACCTTGAACCAATCTTAGAATCACAAGATCAAAACAAATAGGAAAATCAAACCCCAAGATCCACACCAAAACCAACGGCCCAAAACCCACTCCAGATCAGCAGGTCTGGCCGGTATTGTAACTGATTCGGTTGGACCCCATCAAAATTCCAAAATCTGATTCTGATTCTGACCAACTGTGCGGCCGCCCAAGAAAATCTGTGCGGTCGCCCAAACATGTGCGGCCGCCCAATATTTTTTGTGCGGTCGCACAGTAGCATCAGATAGAATTTTGAAAGTTCGAAAATTTGTCTCAAAATTGTTTTCCCCAATTATTAAAACATTGATCCAATAAAAAATTAATAATCAAACAATTCAGAATCCAACATAATTTTTAGTGCGATTCAATAGTGCGATTAAAGTTGTAAAACAATAAACCACATAAAATCAAATAACACATAAACATCATATATCCAATATTCATATCATGCTAGGCACATAAACAATTTATATACATACACCATGATCTAAGTATTGAAATAATCAACATGAACGGGGCTCTGATACCACTGTTGGGTTTCGTAGTAACATGCGCAGCGGAAAATAGCATTTAAAATTTTATGAAACCCAAAGTCCATAGATCCGTTCATATGATTGAATCAAATACTTGCAATATGAATACTAAAAAAAACTAACCCTTGATGACTTTGAATTTGGTCTTTGATCTTGGTGGAGAAATTGAAGTTATAATCACGAACAAGTAAGAACACGAACTTTGAAGATGATAAGCTTCACCCTCTAGCGGTATCCACACCACGAACGAATATCAAGAACACTTGATCTTGGTTGCTAGACCAAAATTGTGAAACACGTTTTCACAATCAATATGAACTATATAGAATTTTATTTGTGTATTATTTTGTTCTTCAATCTAGGATGTCTTAGAACAAAATAAAACTCTCTCAAACTCTTTGGAGACTTGCATAAAAGCTATGATATGTTCTGGCCAGAATTTGGCTGTTTATATACAAGTTAGACCTATTCCAAATAGGAAACTTGTGTCTACACCCGTCCAAAATTCTTTTCCAAATCAAATTAGGAAATCAGTCCCGACATGGTGTGCGGCCGCCCAAACAACCTGTGCGGTCGCACATCTATCTGGAAGGTTTCTGGTACTTTTTGAGCCAAGCTGTGCGGCCGCCCAATGCCTTTTGTGCGGTCGCACACCTGCCCCAGATTTCCCTTATTTCTAATATAGTCCTTATTTAAGATTCGTTCTATTGTGTGTGACCCTCTAGGATTACACTAAGTTGGCAATGGGTTCAAACATGAAACCATAAGATATGATTAGGTTCTAGCAAACCGTCAGACCTACCCAAATAGTATAACTAGATACAAGTTCGCATTCCTTTAGAACATGTCACAATCTTTTTGTCCACGATGTCATTGAACACAAGTCATGGTCAACAAGTCAACTTGTTTTGTTCAATACTTTCTCGATTCCAAATATGTTGATAATACAAATGACATTGATCTAATCAATTCATTTGAGTCCGACCGAACATTTTCATCAACATCATTCCTACGTGAGGCCTAAGTTTGACATCTCTCCGAAGAGGAACAAATCCATTTAGCTTATTACTCTTCCCTACGTGAATCCGATTATGCCAATCATACCTTTTATAACTACCCGGTTAAAGGTAGCGTTTGAATGTCAAACATAATATTCATCAAGTGGAAGACTATACTAACTTCATGTCTAAGGATTCGAATGACATAACTAATATGAGATATATGTACGACATAGACCATGACATAAATCTCATACAGCGGGTCGTATCCAGTACCTTGTTCCAAACAAGTACCCATAAATCTAACATGATCATCCCATGATCATTTAGCCTTTATACTAGTGCTTAACAAGTACTAGGGATGGAGATTATTATAAGTAAACATGAACAACAATAATAATCAAAACATTTCTTTATTGATATGAAATAAATGATAACAATTACAACATTTATTAAATGTGCGTAGGGCACCACTACCAACATAGTCGACTGCAGAAGCAGAATATGTGGCAGTGACTGAGGCAAGTAAAGAGATGGTATGATTGCAGAACTTCTTGGGTGAACTTGGGAAGACGCGAAGTGGTAATGCTCTCTACAGTGACAGTCAGAGTGCAATACATTTGGCAAGGAATCCGGCGTTTCATTCTAGGACGAAGCACATTGAACTGAGGTTTCATTACATCTGGCATCTCTTGGAAAGGAAGATCTTAAGGCTGGAGAAGTTATTGGGATCGGAGAACCCGGCTGACATGTTGACAAAGGTTGTAAACCTTGATAAATTGAAGCTATGTATAGCTTCAATGGGGCTTGAAGAATAAGAGAGGAGGATGGCGCTACCATGATCGAGGTGAGAACTAGGACGACACCAAGGATGAGTTAAAGACGGATACAGTCCTGATACATGGGATGATCTCTAGGTGGGAGATTGTTAGAGTAGAGATCCTCAAAGGAACAAAAAGGAGAATTCCAGGCGGAGGGAGCGAGCGGGCGCTCGGTGACCAGCATGCGGGCGCTCATTTGGACAGTAGGTTTGGTTCTTCGGAAATCAAAGGCAGGCGGGCGCCTGGTCCGCTGACGGGATTTCGGGATTCCTTTTTGTTTAGGTTTAGATCTTATTCCAGGGCATGTATTTAAGCAATGTTCCGCCCCCAAACTCATTGTAACTTCAGAATAACATATTATAGTGCAAGATCCTGGCTTGGTAGTGCCCCCAGACGTAGTCAAACATATTGACGAACTGGGTAAACAATTTCTGTGTCTTTTGCTTTGTTATTTTCTTGTGCTTTGTTTGTGTGCCATTATTTTCTTGGGGTTATTGCTTGGGTTGTGAGGGTCTAATCCACAACAACTAGCCCAAACTAGCAGTCATCAACATGGAGAAAATAATCAACACATGATAATATGATATGAAAGAACAAGAACACCATGAATTTGTTCACCCGGTTCACAATCTTCATGGCTACATCCGGAGGCACCAAGCCAAGATATCACTATAATAATATGTCGATTGTCATAATTTACACATACACTCACACGGATCTAGTATGGCTACTCCCCAATAATAATCTCACCACATTTATTATCTCTCCCTCCAAAACACACAAACAACACGGTCATGGCTGTGTTGTAGGAATACCCCCCATGGCTCTCTTAGGCCCCCGCCCCCCCCCCCCTCCTAGACACTATTTTGTGGCTCACTTGTGTATCCCAGCTTTCTCCTTCAAGCACACAATATTATGGACGACTTTATGCTTATATAGGTGTAGGAGAAGTCTTAAATCAATACATGAAAGAAATCTAGTCAAAATAGGAAACTGAGAAAAACTGGGTTGTCCCTGACGTGCACAGCCGTGCAGACCTTGCTACTCGGCCGTGCACTATGCCTGGAGCGGCTGTGCTATATTCCCCCCCCCCCCAAAATAGTAGCTTCCTCCCTGTAGTGCGCGGCCGTGCAACCCTTGTTCTGCACATTTTCGATTTCCTTCTCCTCTTTGATCTCTCCTTGATCTTCACCAACTGTAAGAACCTAGCGAGCGGTCATGCTTAGCTTAGTTCGGGTTTACTTTCTTTTGGGCTTTGTGTCATTCTGGCATATCATTTAGGTAGCATTATTATTTGCTACTATTTGACGTGTTTATGATTTGGGTATATTATTTCTGGCATTTTATATACCTTTAAAATATGCGAAATAGCACAAAAGAAGATAGAATTCAGTCAAATTCGGATTTACTGGCAGCTCTACTAGTCTGCATTAAAACGGGATAAACTTTGTGTAGAAAATTCCGATTGACGAACGGAAAAGTGCGTTAGAAACTAGACGGATAAGGATTTATATTGACATATTATTTGGTCAATTTGGTTGTGTTGATAATAGCAGGTGGGCGGTCAAAAACTGACTGAATTTCAACCAATAGGATATTTGATAGGTTTGACTTTTGGTTTAGTTAGACATTGTATATCATCGCCAACTCACCTAATGCATTTTATTAATTGGACCGAGGCTATGGGCTGGCATAAGATTGTTGTGTTTATAAATTAGTGGAGTACATAACAAAGCCTACAAAACTTGACTTTCAAAAATTAGTTTGTGCTGCTATTACATGTTGACCGAAACATGACCGACCTTGACCTTTGAGTTGCCTTATTTGGGTATAAATACAAGAGGTCTTCACTTTACCAAACAAAAAGAAATTTCTTTGGATCAGAAAACAGAAAGCGAGGGTTTCTTAAACCATACGAGTTGTAAAATCAATTTCAGCTACAATTTTAACTAATCAACACCGCACGATTGTCAAGCTCGATTAGGTGATCGATTCTAACCGAACAAAAATCATTTTAGACGGTGTAATTTTCGTAAGTGGGTAAGCTACTATCCCTTTTTAATTATGTAAATTAACTACATGTTTAATTAGCGCGTTCTAATGCTCCTAAAATTTATTATCTTGTTAGATGACTTTATTTAGTGAGTATAGAATTATTTAATGCGCTAATATGTAGTATCTGATATTGTGCCCGATTAGGACGGTTGTACCATTTTGAACAATATTTATAAAATGGTTAAAAGTCAAGCTGCTAGTTCCTTCGAGATTAGGGACCAAATAAAGTGATATAGTAACTAGAACGAGTTAATCAGCGAACCCGTCGTTGATATTATGGTACGACGTTGTCGTGATCATTTGCTATGGGTTTTGGCTATGTGGTAGATACTCATAGGTACTTGTGATGTTTAATTACAGTGATTCAGTGATTCAGTGATACAGTGATTCAGTGATTCAGTGATACGGTGATACGGTGATTCGGTGATACGGTGATTCGGTGATTCGGTGATTCGGTGATACGGTGATACAGTGATACAGTGATTCAGTGATACAGTGATACAGTTATCCAGTCATGAGCTCATGTTGATCAACATGGAGTAAGGGGTGCGGTTGATCGGAGATGTTCTCGGTCATATCTTTTTATATGTGTTTAATCAGTTATCCAGTTATACAGTGATATGTGATATGCATGATGAGTTGGTCGTTATTTCCAACTGTTATGGGACGGTTGGCGATAGGGAACCTCCCTTGTTGTGTGATATCTATTATTCAGTTATGTTGTTATGTGATTCAGCTATTCAGTTGCCTATGCTAGATCTGTTGAATTTTGGCATGCCATGTAGCCGCATGATAGTAGCTTATTGAGTCTTTGACTCACCCCTTCCTTTATTTTGTTTTCCTTAGCTCGCAAGGACGTAGCAGGTCCGTCCCAGTCAGGCCGGTGAGCTGAGTTTGAAGGGAGAACGTGGGCAGACTTTTGGGTAGTCTTCGTTCTTATATTTTGTACACTGAGGACGATTTTATAGAGTTACATAAACTCTATTTCGCTAGCACTACTATTGTATATAAGTTTCCGCTGCTGTAGTTATTATAGTAGTACTTCGATATGGTTGTAGTAGAGTTATGGACTCTATTCTATTGTATAATACAGGTTGCGTACGGCTATGTAGCCATAGAGTTTATTTATCCAGTTAGTTCCCGAGTGTGATAGCTCGTGGTGTTGTTTGTGGCTCCTATTGTTGTTGAGCCTTGTTGTTAGTTGAGGTTTAAACATGTTGAGATTTTGTGTTTTGTCTCGTGGTGATACAGTTATACAGCTCTCACGCACCATTTTGGAGTTCTGGGAAGGAGCTCAGGTTGGGGTGTGATAGAGTGGTATCAGAGCCGTGTTTGGCTCTAGCCAGGAACATATAATTGGCTTTGTTAAGTTGATCATATTGTTGGGATATTGACAATGAGTGTTTGTATGTAGGTTGTCAGAATGGTTAGTACTAGATCTGGTCGGGCGGGATCGATTGTAGTTAGGAGTAGAGATCGAGCCGAGAGTGTTAATCGTCTTGATCACCCCGAGCGGCCAAAAATAGTAAGACCTGAACCTATAGATCGTATGAATGATATGTTTGGTATGATGTGAAGGATGGTTGCAGTTATGGAAAGGCAGGTAAATACTATGAACCAACAACAGAAACCACAACAACCACAAGCACAGCCAAATGAGGGTAAACAGAATGTTCAAGGCAAGGTGTTTGCTTTAGATCAGTGTGAGGTACCTGAGTCCACTACAGTTATAGGAGGTACTATCTTTGTCTTTGATTCGAAAGCCCGAGTCCTTATAGATCCCGGGTCCTCACATTCTTACGTTGCATCTCATTTCATACGTCATTTGCATGTTCCTTGCCATTCATTACCTTATGTGTTAGAGGTTTCTACCTCGATGGGAGATTGTTTATTAGCACATGATGTGTTTAGAGGTTGTGAGATACGTGTTAGTGAGCATGTGTTACCTGCTGATTTGATTATATTGCCGATTTATGACTTTGATATCATATTGGGTATGGATTGGTTATGTTATGATGGACACTTTATGTGCCATATAGTTGATGGGTATTTGCGTATGGTTATATGTTGTTGAGAAATATGATACAGTTGCTCATTTGAATTATGAAAAGGTCTACTACTTTTGGGCCTAGTTGAATTGGTTTATGGCAGGTAAACATCTACTTGTGCAGTGCATTTGAGTCCAACTGGCGTATGCGTTTGGGGTATATTATGTGAATACGAGAATCCGGTTCACTTATGGGTGCGACACATATCGTATGTGGGTGCGACACATATCGCATATGGTGAATACAAATACCAGTTCACTTGTGGGTGCGACACATATCGCATGTGGGTGCGACACATATCGCATGTGGTGAATATGAATACCGGTTCACTTGTGGGTGCGACATATATCGCATGTGGGTGCTGCACATACAGCACACGTACGAGAGAAGGGATAAGGTGTGCATTGAAGATGATCACAAGAGTTTGAAGTACTTGTTTTCACAAAAGGAGTTGAACAATAGACAGAGAGAAGATGGATAGAAAAGTTGAAAGACCATGATTATGCCATATTATATAACCCAGGTAAGGCGAATGTAGTAGCAGATGCTTTGAGTTGAAAAACTTATATGTCTTGCCTAATGATGCGTGAATGGAAGATGCTTGAAGACTTGAAGGATTGGAAGGGGGAACATGTGACTATGGATTTTGTGACTGGATTACCAAAGACTCGTAAAAATCATGATGCAGTTTGGGTTGTGATTGATAGATTGACCAAATCTTTTCAGTTCATTCCTGTGAATATGGGTTATTCTTTGAATCAGTTTGCTGCATTGTATATTCAAGAGATTGTGGGATTACATGGTGTACCAGTCAGTATAGTCTCAGATAGAGATTCATGGTTTACATCGAGATTTTAGGGTACATTATAAAATGCTTTGGGTACAAAGTTGAACTTTAGTACAACATTTCATCCTCAAACAGATGGGCAGTCTGAGAGAATGATTCAGATACTCGAAGATATGTTGCGAGCTTGTAACTTCAAGGGAAGTTGGGATTCACATCTATCGTTAACTGAGTTTTCTTACAATAATAGTTACCAGTCGAGTATCCAAATGGCTCCTTATGAAGCATTATATGGAAGAAAATGTCGATCACCAATTTGGTGGGATGAAATTGGTGAGGCGAAACTTTGTGGTCCAGATATTGTCCGTGAATCAACTGAAAGGGTAAAGCTTATACGAGACAGGCTAAAAACGGCTCAAAGTAAACAAAAGAGTTATGCAGATAACAGAAGAAGAGATCTTGAGTTTCAAGTCGGTGACAATGTATTCTTGAAGATCTCACCTCGGAAAGGTATTCAGAGATTTGAAAAACAAGGAAGGTTAGCACCGTGATATGTTGGTCCTTTCAAGATTCTTGAGAGAGTTGGGAACTTGGCGTATCGAGTTGCCCTACCACCATCTTTAGCGGGTTTTTATGATGTTTTTCATGTCTCTATGTTACGAAAGTATATGCCAGATGCCTCATATGTTTTAAATGATAGACAGGTAGAGCTTCGACATGATCTTTCATACAAGGAACAACCAGTGCGGATTCTAGACAGTAAGGAACAAGTTCTGAGAACGAAAAGAATTCCATCGGTAAAAGTATTGTTGCAAAACCACGAGGTTGAGGAAGCTACTTGAGAGACAAAACGCGATATAAGAGATTCTTATCCCCACCCGTTCTGTGATTTGGGTAAGAATTCGAGGGCAATTCATTTTTTAAGGAGGGGAGGATGTAAGAACATAGTGAGCGGTCATGCTTAGCTTAGTTCGGGTTTACTTTCTTTTGGGCTTTACGTCATTCTTGCATGTCATTTAGGTAGCATTATTATTTGCTACTATTTGACGTGTTTATGATTTGGGTATATTATTTCTGGCATTTTATATACCTTTAAAATATGCGAAATAGCACAAAAGAAGATAGAATTCAGTCAAATTCGGATTTACTGGCAGCTCGACTAGTCTGCATTAAAACGGGATAAACTTTGTGTAGAAAATTCCGATTAACGAACGGAAAAGTGAGTTAGAAACTAGACAGATAAGGCTTTCTATTGACATATTATTTGGTCAATTTGGTTGTGTTGATAATTGCAGGTGGTCGGTCAAACTGACTGAATTTCAACCAATAGGATATTTGATAGGTTTGACTTTTGGTTTAGTTAGACATTGTATATCATCGCCACCTCACCTAATGCTTTTTATTAATTGGACCGAGGCTATGGGCTGGCATAAGATTGTTGTGGTTATAAATTAGTGGAGTACATAACAAAGCCTACAAAACTTGACTTTCAAAAATTAGTTTGTGCTGCTATTACATGTTGACCGAAACATGACCGACCTTGACCTTTGAGTTGCCTTATTTGGGTATAAATACAAGAGGTCTTCACTTTACCAAACAAAAAGAAATTTCTTTGAATCAGATAACAGAGAGCGAGGGTTTCTTAAACCATACGAGTTGTAAAATCAATTTCAGCTACAATTTTAACTAATCAACACCGCACGATTGTCAAGCTCGATTAGGTGATCGATTCTAACCGAAAAAAATCATTTTAGACGGTGTAATTTTCGTAAGTGGGTAAGCTACTATCCCTTTTTAATTATGTAAATTAACTACATGTTTAATTAGCGCGTTCTACCGTTCCTAAAATTTATTATCTTGTTAGATGACTTTATTTAGTGAGTATAGAATTATTTAATGCGCTAATATGTAGTATATGATATTGTGCCCGATTAGGACGGTTGTACCATTTTGAACAATATTTATAAAATGGTTAAAAGTCAAGCTGCTAGTTCCTTCGAGATTAGGGACCAAATAAAGTGACATAGTAACTAGAACGAGTTAATCAGCGAACCCGTCATTGATATTATGGTACGACGTTGTCGTAGTCATTTGTTATGGGTTTTGTCTATGTGGTAAATACTCGTAGTTACTTGTGATGTTTAATTACAGTGATTCAGTGATTCAGTGATACGGTGATTCGGTGATTCAGTGATTCAGTGATTCAGTGATACAGTGATACAGTTATCCAGTTATGAGCTCATGTTGATCAAGATGGAGTAAGGGGTGCGGTTGATCGGAGATGTTCTCGGTCATATCTTTTTATATGTGTTTAATCAGTTATCCAGTTATACAGTGATATGTGATATGCATGATGAGTTGGTCGTTATTTCCAACTGTTATGGGACGGTTGGCGATAGGGAACCTCTCTTGTTGTGTGATATCTAATATTCAGTTATGTTGTTATGTGATTCAGCTATTCAGTTGCCTATGCTAGATCTGTTGCATTTTGGCATGCCATGTAGCTGCATGATAGTAGCTTATTGAGTCTTTGACTCACCCCTTCCTTTATTTTGTTTTCCTTAGCTCGCAAGGACGTAGCAGGTCCGTCCCAGTCAGGCCGGTGAGCTGAGTTTGAAGGGAGAACGTGGGCAGACTTTTGGGTAGTCTTCTTTCTTATGTTTTGTACAGTGAGGACGATTTTGTAGAGTTACATAAACTCTATTTCGCTAGCACTACTATTGTATATAAGTTTCCGCTGCCGTAGTTATTATAGTAGTACTTCGATATGGTTGTAGTAGAGTTATGGACTCTATTCTATTGTATAATACAGGTTGCGTACGGCTATGTAGCCATAGAGTTTATTTATCCAGTTAGTTCCCGAGTGTGATAGCTCGTGGTGTTGTTTGTGGCTCCTATTGTTGTTGAGCCTTGTTGTTAGTTGTGGTTTAAACATGTTGAGATTTTGTGTTTAGTCTCGTGGTGATACAGTTATACAGCGCTCACGCACCAATTTGGAGTTCTGGGAAGGAGCTCAGGTTGGGGTGTGACCCCCTATGATTTAGACTCCTTTTCTCCCTCCGTCTCCTCACGGTTTTAGGACTCCACTCCCAACAAAGCGTACTAGTCCATCCATCTCTGACGCAGTTTAATCTTGGCGCAGCCCAGCCCAGCCCAGCCTAAAAACTAAACAGATTTTGTTGCAGGTACTAACAGACCTTCCCACTGTTCCCAGTGCAATAGGGTCGTAAAATCCCAAAAACTAGCTCAAATTGCTCCATCCGTCCCAAAATAAATTTTTTTTAAAAAAAATATCATGAATATTTAAAAAAAAAAAATTGGACATTCATTTCAGAAGTAACTTTTGCAGCTTAAGTAACCGAATCATCAAAGGTTATTCACCTGAGAAGGAACATTAATTATATATAAATATTGAACATTTTAGTATCTCCTATTGCTGCAACAGTAAGTTCTTTGAACTGATACATCAAGGAAATGAAACAAATGGTAAAATAATTCACAAGTATATACATACTATAAAAGACCTACAACAGGGGAGTTGCTGAAGACAGGCTTATCATCACTCTTTCTCCAGTCATCACAGACACTTTTCCTTCTCGGTTTCGCCTCTCCAAGCATTGAGATTACGTCTCTCATGGACGGCCTCTCCTTGGGGAGCTTAGCTGTGCAAAGGAGCGCTATTCTGAGTACAAGAAACATCTCTTCTTGGACATGCTGACATTGACCGGCTATGTCAGGGTCCAATGTGCAATCTGAGGTTCGACTGTTGACTTTTCCTCGCACCCATTCAACAATATCCACTGAATCTCCAAATGAAGGGTCTATAGGCTTTTTCCCAGTTATCAGCTCTAAAAGTACCACTCCAAAGCTGTATATGTCACTCTTCTCATCAACCTTCAATGTGTAACCATATTCTGCAATATCAGCATTAACACATATAGTTCAGAACCTTCTGCATTAACGAATAAAGTTCACAACTTTCTGCAATATGAACCTTTACATATGAAGTTTAGAACTTTCGCAGATTGGGCTCTCTTAACCAATAAAGTTCAGAACTTTCTGCAGTATGAACCTTTACTAATGAAGTTCAGAACCTTAAGAAGCAATAAAGATTGGCCTCTTTTATTTTTTTTCTTTCGCTAAAAAACAAGCATACTAGTTTTCATATCATAAGATCGTGATATATACATACTCCTATGAACACTAATAGATAAAGTTCAGAACTTTCTTCATTATGAGCGTAACAAATAAAGTTTGTAACTTTCTGCGATATGAACCTTAACAAATGAAGTTCAGAATCCTGTGACGAAATGGAGAGTGGGCTCTCTTTTTTGGTTATCAAACAAGCATAATAGTTTTCATATGAGCATTAACAGATAAAGTTCAGAACTTTCAGCATTAGCAAATAAAGTTGATAATGTTATGCAGTAAGTGATGATTACTAACCAGGTGCGATATATCCGTATGATCCAGCAACCATAGAGACAGTCTCGTTCTTCTGAAGCATTGTTCTAGCCAATCCAAAGTCAGCAATCCTCGCCTCAAAGTCTGCATCAAGCAAAATGTTGTTGGCCTTGACATCACGATGAATAACAGGTGGTCGACAGTCATGGTGAAGGTAAGCCAGCCCATGTGCAACTCCAAGTGCTATGTTATATCTCGACACCCAATCTACAAGCATTTTCCCTGCCTCTTTCCCATGTAAGGCCTCTCCAAGATTCCCATTCGGCATATACTCATAAATCATCATAACATCACTCTCATTGTGAAGATACCCTAATAATTTGACAATATTTCGATGCCTCAGCCGGCCTAAAAGATTCACCTCTACAAATATGTCGTCTCCACTCTCTATATCACTCTCCGCCTTCCATAGTTTCTTGACCGCGACAACAGAATTTGAACGGTTGGTTTGGGCCTTGTAAACAATCCCACTTCCACCCATCCCGATCACATTTGTGTCCTTTATGCAAGCAAGAATTTCTGCACTTGTGAAGTTAAGTCTTTGGAATGCTATAAGCCTCCATGGCCACTCCATGTTGCTCTTTGTGAAACAATCTTTGAAGAAGTTAGTACACAGAAACCATCTTCTATACAACCATCTTCCTAGCAAAACTATGATTCCTAGACCTAAAATGACCGAAATGCCCACAACAAATCCAAGAATGATGTGATGAATGCGAACCCTTTTTACCCGTGAGGTACTTCTGTAACTGTGTGAGCATGGTGAAAGTGTGGCGCCACAAAGGTCGGGATTGCCTATGAGATCATTTGGATTGATGGTCATTAGCATTCCGTTATTTGGGACAGGACCCTCTAGCTTATTATAAGAAAGATCGAGCATTTCCAAGGCGGGCGAATTGCCAAAACTCTCTGGAATCCTTCCAACGAGAGAATTATTCGACAGATCAAGAACGGACAATGTAGGCATTGATGTTAGTTGTCTTGGTATTTCTCCGGTTAAATGGTTGTTGCTAAGATTTAGCTTCACAAGCTTTTCACATGAAGCTATACTCTGTGGAATCCCTCCAACGAAATGATTGCTTGAAAGGTCTAAAGCGGAAAGTGATGGGAGGTCCTGGAACTGACTTGGGATGTTCCCGTCCAACTTATTATTCGAAGCCAAAAAAGTTTGGAGATTAGAAATAGAAAAAATGGTGGAAGGTAGGGAAGAATGTAGGTGGTTTGAGGAGACATCAATGAAAGAAAGCGAAGAAGACAAAGTGAAATCATCAGGGACATGACCCGTGAGATTGTTGTTGGCCAATTCCAACCTTTGAAGTCTTGGAAGATTTCCTAGACCTAAAGGAATTGTCCCGGAAATGTGATTGTTTTGAACTCTAACACGAATTAACGAAGAACAATTAGAAAGGCCTAATGGGAGTGAACCCGAAAAGGAGTTGTTGAAGAGAATGAGTTTGGTAAGATTGCCTAAATCACACAACCCACTTGGAATCTCACCTGACAATGAATTTGAAGACACATCTAGCCATTGCAAAGGTGAATTGGCCCCAAGATTCATTGGCAAAGGACCTGTCAGAGAATTCTGCCATAACTCAAGAACTTCAAGATTAGGCAACTCACCAATATTGCTTGGAATTGGACCTGTCAGATTATTGCACATGAGATTGAGCAGCTGCAATGTCTTTAAATCTGCTATCGCATTTGGAATCTCCCCTGAAAACTGATTATCAGAGAGATCCAAATAAACCAAAGATGTTGCATTTCCTATTTCAGGTGGAATTTTTCCTTCGAAATTGTTCTGATACAAGTACATTGTGGTAAGTTTTTTTAGCATACCCAATTCAGCTGGAATTGCACCACTCAGACTGCCAACAGCCAAGTCTAGATACTGAAGATTTGTAAGCTTACCAAATTCAGCCGGAATTGCGCCGGTAAACTCATTGTACCCGATGATCAGAGTCTCTAACGACGAAAGCTCGCCTATCTCCGGTGGGATTTTTCCGGTAAGGTTATTGCCGGAAAGGCCAAGAAACTTCAGGTTCTGCAGATTCTTGAACGTGGGTGGAATTGAGCCTTCAAAAAAACTTCCCCGGAAATCCAGACTTTCAAGAGAGGTGACATTTCCAAGATCATCAGGGAGGGTACCGGAAAAATTGTTGCTTGAGCCATTGATTGATTTCAAGCCTAGAGCTTTGTCAAAACCCCATGGGAAGCCTCCAATGAAGTTGTTCTGACTCACATCAATGGTGATTAATGAAGTGAGATTTGACAATGATTTTGGGAGGAATGAAGAGAACCCATTTGAGCATAAGTTGAGAGATTCAAGAAAGTGTAAGTCTTGAATTTGATCGGAGATGACACCGGTGAGATTCATGCCGGAGAGGTCGAGGCCGACGACGAGTCCTTGTGAGTTGCAAGAAACGCCTGTGAAATTGCAATGTAGGGAAGAATTTTCCCAGTCGTTGAGGTGATTCAGAGGATCAATTAGAGATGATTTGATGGATAATAATACTGAGAGTTCATTGTTTGATGATAAATTTGGAGATCCGTTTGCAAAAACTAAGGAGAAACCAATGTAACAGGAGAAGAAGAACAACAAGTGGCTACTCATTTTGCTCTCCATACTTGGTTTTTTTTTCCCTCTCCACTCAGATATGTGTCATTTTGTGGGTTTGTGGAAACAGAGGGTGGCAAGAAAGTGGTATAACATGGGGAATTGAAGGAGAAAGATGATTGATTAAAAAGCTGGAGATGATTAGCCAAATGGGACCCATTTCCAGCATGTCTTTGTAAGTAATATGCGTATTAGAGGTTGTGTTTGTGATTCTAAAGAAATATTGACTCTCGTGATTAAAATTGAACATGTGTTACCGGTTACTCCTTTGGTCCAAATTATCTGTCACTTTTGATCAAACACAGACGTAAGTTTGACCAATAAATTTAAACCAAAGATAACGATCTTAATAAAAAAATTAAAATTTGTTATTAAAAGTATTATTAATTATAATACAATGACAAATTTTAGATTTTTATTAGCATCATTATTTTTTATTTAAATTATTGGTCAAAGTTACATCTGATTGACCAAAAGCGACAGTTATATTGTACTAGATGGAGTAGGTGTTAAGACAAATAATTTACAGAATGTTTTTTAAATTACATTGTTTTATAAAAATGTTGTACTGATAATTTTTATACAAAAGTCACTATGTTTAAAAGTCGAACTTGTGACATGTTAAAAAAAAGATGGCCAAGATGATTCAATTTTTTCAATAACAGCTACGGAAAACATTTTATTGCAACGGTAGTTTATTATTTTAAGTACCTCTATCCCTAAATGAATGTCTAAAAAATTATAAAATTGCTCTTAATCAAGAGTAGATTTAAAATAATTTTGAACATTCATTTAAAGACAGAGGGAGTAACTTTTAATGTTGTTCATATTAAAAATTTAGGCAACACTAGGACGGAATAATGGTGATCATTAAATAGATGTCAAAAATATTTTACATATACAATTTTTATCATAAATATAACATGTGTTAAAATAATGATCACCAAAAAATATTTTCTCAAAATAGAGACTATTAAAAAAAACACTTTCTCATAAGTGGTAATATAAGAAAAATATTGTCTTAAAAATATTGAAATATTAACTATTAAAAATTGTTCTCAAATAAATAGTTTCTAAGTAAGAAAGACATTTTTTAAATTGTAAGAGGGGGAAATAATGCGATGATTAAGAAAATAAACAAGTAGAATTGTTATTTGTTAATGAGTGCTGAATAGTTTAATTATGGGGGGAGTTCGTGAGGTCTTGGGAATGAGAATAACTAATTAGTCATTATTGTTAATTATTTTTGTAAAGAAGGATGGATTTGGACTTATTGACAATCTCTCCGACATTGAAACATGGAAGGGAATGTGTTTGACAGTTACGGTTAACATGATCAATTTGTACACTACTTTCTCCTTATAATTTTCATCTAGTTTTGTCAACCCTTCTCAAGAAAGTTTTTTTTTTTTTTTTTTGAAGGATAAAAAAAGTTTTAGAATGTTTGTTATTGCTGTTAGTACAATATTTAAACTCCGGTTTTCTCGTGATTAGTTTTGTAAATCCAAATTAACCATAATATAACTATTAAAAAAGAAATAAATAACACTCTTGAAAATATTTCGACTCTTCTTTCAAAAAAAAAAAAAAAAAATATTTCGACTCTCAATAACGAAAAGTTATTTGTAACTTAAGATGATAGGTTTTGGCAAGGCTGCATAATCACTGGGTTTAATTTACTTGGTGAAACACAGAAGATGTTTTGAAAATTTTAAATCTTTGGCTTACTTGCCTTTGGTGCGGCTGGTGACTAGAATTATATTTTGACTAAATTATGTTAAAATATGCTATTTCCTCAGCTCTAGTTTAATACTCCTTTTTTTGGTTAGTTTCAGTTACTTTAAAGTATTTATTTTCTTTTATTTTAAAAATGGAAAATCATGGACAATGTTTTCAAAAATCTTGTTCGCATAAAATTCATATATTAAAAAACAATCGTTACTTACATAACTTACTTTTGAATAATGTCATCAAATGATTAATACTATTAAATCATTTTATATTGCTTCTTTAATAAATACTCACTCCGTCCCATTGTCCCATTACACGGAGAGAGTATACATGCAAACTCACAATTAGTTCTAAGTATGCTACTTAACCATTCAACCATCCGAAAGCCATATTTTCTTCTCATTCAACAGTTATATTTAGTAAACATCTCTAAAATAAAATACGATATTATCATTTTTAACAACAAAACTATTATTCCTAGAAAGAGGAGAATCTGCCCATGTTAGGTAGTTGGAATAAGTGGAAAAGTGATTGAAATTTGAAAGTACATGAACCAATCAAACAATTACAATTAAGTTTTCTCCATTTCTGTCAATGGATAATGGGTATGTAAATTTTCAGTCTGACTATATAACAATTTTTATTTTTTATTTTTTTTTAGGGAATAGACTACATAACAATTAAACTTTATAACAGATGAAGTGTATACATATATTATATTTTATTATATGAAAATAATTAAATATTTTATTACAAAAGTATATTTTATATCAACACAAAATGTTTTTAACCAGTATCAACCAATGTTCTAAAAGACCTCCGTCTAGGCCGCTTAGGCCCCGCCTAGGCGCTAGGCGTTCATGAAACGCTTAGGTCCCGTCTAGGATATTATAGTTACTTCTGAATTATCGGCCCTGCCTAGATCCCGCCTAGCGTTTTTTAGAACCTTGGTATCAACACAAAATTGATTTATGTTATATTGAACCGCATAAGCTGCAAATTCTTCTGGCAACCAAAAGCTATAGTCATAGGGCCATTTACAGGGGCGGATGTAGTATATGACCAGGGTGCGCCAATGCATACCCTGGATTTCCCAAAAAAAAATTACCGAGTAGTTATAAAATATATATATATATATATATATATATATATATATATATATATATATATATATATATATAGGGGTGTAAATTGTGATTTTTGAAAGAAGAGGGGTGCAGAGTGTTAAAAATAAAACTATTCTTAAAGATTAAACACTACTTAAACGGGAAACGCATAAGAGACCATCTAGTTTTTTTTTTATACGCCACATTCCAATTATTTCGCTCTGCAAATCGCAAATCGCAAATCGACGTCGGAGAAGACGCCGGCAGCACGGCACAGTCGCACAGAAGACCACCGGCCACGGCGGCAAGTCGCATGTCTCCGTGAATCCGCATTCCATTTCTTCGCTCAATCGCTCTGCAAATCGCAAATCGACGAAGACGACGCGACGCCGGCACAGTCGCCTCTTCCGTGATCTGCCCCTGTTTTCCTTCCTCCACAATGTCTCAATCTCAAAAAGGTATTTTTTTAAAAAAATCATTTTTAGGGTTTTAAAATCTGAAATTGATGATTTGGGGATTTATTGAGCAATTGTTGTTATCATTTTTGATAGGTAAGCAATCTAAGCTTGATGGATTCTTCTCCAAACGCCCTCGATGTGAGCCATCGGCTTCGGTTCCAACAGTGGCTGGCTTCTCCTTCCTCTGGAGCTCCGCTTCTCCGGCAATGTCTCAATCTCAAAAAGATATTTTTTGTAATTCAATTTTAGGGTTTTAAAAATTGAAAATTGATGATTTGGGGACATATAGAAAGGAATTTGCACCATTTCACTATAGTCTGGGGACATTTAGAGTTGCCACAGCTCAGAGCCCCAAGTTATATATTTTTTTTTATTTTTAGATGAATATTCAAATTTTAAATTGAGGGATATTTGTAAAATTTTAAATTTAAGCATCTTTAGCAACATCTATATCTATATCTATACTATATTAAAAACAAGTGAGTCATTTTCCCTCCAAAAAATATCATTATCAAGGGCAAAAGTGTAATCTTCACTAAACAAGGACAAATATGTCATTTGTTGGTAGTGGTGCCCTAGGCACGTTTAATAAACGTTGTAATTGTTATCATTTATTTCATATCAATAAAGAGATGTTTTGATTATTATTGTTGTTCATGTTTACTTATAATAATCTCCGTCCCTAGTACTTGTTAAGCACTAGTATAAAGGCTAAATGATCATGAGATGATCATGTTAGATTTATGGGTACTTGTTTAGAACAAGGTACTGGACATGACCCGCTGTATGAGATTTATGTCATGGTCTATGTCATACATATATCTCATATTAGTTATGTCATTTGAATCCTTAGACATGAAGTTATTATAGTCTTCCACTTGATGAACATTATGTTTGACATATTCAAACGCTACTTTTAACCGAGTAGTTATAAAGGGTATGATTGGCATAATCAGATTCACGTAGGGAAGAATAATAAGCTAAATGGATTTGTCCCTCCACGGAGAGATGTCAAGCTTGGGCCCCTCGAAGGAATGATGTTGATGAAATGTTCGGCCGGACTCAAATGGATTGATTGGATCAATAGGATTTGAATTATCAACATATTCGGAATCGAGAAAGCATTGAACGAAACAAGTTGACTGTTTGACCATGACTTGTGTTCAATGACATCGTGGACAAAGGGATTATGACATATTCTAAAGGAATGCGAACTTGTATCTAGTTATACTATTTGGGTAGGTATGACGGTTTGCTAGGACCTAATCATATCTTATGGGATCATGTTTGAGCCCATTGCCAACTTAGTATAATCCTAGAGGGTCACACACAATAGAACGAATCTTTAATGAGAAGACAATGTTGGAATTTAGAGTCAAAGGACCTTGGAGGAATTTCTGGAAACATTCTGGGCTGTTTGGTCTACCGAGCGGGCGCTTGGTTCAGACCAGGCGGGCGCCTGAATTAATTCCAGAAAGACAAGGACCTTCTGGTCATTCAAGCGGGCGCCTGGTCCTTTACAGGCGGGCGCCTGGTGCTGTCGACAGGAAAATTCCTAATTCGATTTAGGAAGGTTTTTGGCACAAGATTCCTATTTGGAATAGGTCTTAATTGTGTATAAAACCACCAATTCGGCCAGACCATATAGACTAGTGCTTTTGTGAGTCTCAAAGAGTTTGAGAGAGATTTTATTTTGTTCTAAGATATCCTTGATTGAGGAACAAAATAATTCACAAATAAATTCCATATAGTTCTTTATTATATTGTGAAAGTGTGTTTCATAATATTGGTCTAGCAACCAAGATCAAAGAAGCTCCTTTGATATTCGTTCGAAGTGTGGATACCGCTAGAGGGTGAAAATCATCATCTTCAAAGTTCGTGTTAGTCTTCAAATCTCCACCAAAGACCAAGAGAAAATTTGATAGCCATCAAGGGTTAGTTATTCCTCTATTCATCTTGTTGTATTTGATTTAATCATACGAACGGATCTATGGGCTTTGGGTTTCAAAATTTTAAATTGCTATATTCCGCTGCGCATGTAACTTGAAAACCCAACAGTGGTATCAGAGCCCCGTTCATGTTGATTAATTCAATACTTGGATCATGTTGTGTGTATATAAATTATTTATGTGCCAAGCATGATATGAATATTGGATTATATGATGTTTATGTGTTTTGTGATTTTATGTGGTTTATTGTTTTTCCAACTTTAATCGCACGATTCAATCGCAATAAAAATTATGGTGGATTCTGAATTATTTCGATTATTGATTTTTGATTGGATCAAAGTTTTAATAATCGGGGAAAAATAATTTTGAGACAAAATTTTCGAACTTGAAAATTCCATACCATTCTGACCATACAGGCGCTCGCCCGCGCTGGACCAGGCGCGCGCGCGCTGCAGGCGCCCGCCCGTGCTGGACCAGGCGCGCGCTCGCTAGGCCAAAATGTCCTGATTTTGTTCAAAATCTGGTTCTGGAATTTTTCGATAAATCCAACAAAACCAGTAACAAGACCACTTCAGACTTGCTGATCTGGAATGGGTTTTGGGTAGTTGGTTTGTGTGTGGATTTTGGGGTTTGATTTTCCTATTTGTTTTAGTCTTGTGATTCCTAGATTGGTTCAAGTTTTGGATGGCTAATCTGCGTTCATCGAGATTGTGTTTCCCAAAATTGATCGCAATCAAAGTTTCAAAGATAAAACGAAGTTAGAATTATGAAGAGTTCATAATTGCTAAAATTGAGAAACAAAGTTCTTGATTCAATGATTAGAGATCCATGTGGAATTGTGAATGCAATTGGCCTACGTTCATCGAGACCATCTATTGCTTAGTTTCGGCCACATGGACTACTTTCTTGGTCTCTTGAATTAGTGCAGGATTGTGGTTGCCTAATGGCTTAGTTCGACCGCACTTCTTGTTGTCTTGATTTGGAGATAATGACCAAAGTTGAAATAAGTCTCATCCTCATAATTATAGAGAAACTAATGACACATAAATACCATGCTTAAATTAATGGAGATTAATTCAGTGCCTAAACTTGATGTGTAACATGTTTATATTATGTGCTCATAAATGTGTTATATGCTATATGTGATGAACCTTCAAAGAAAGTTTTAAGTCCTTTTGCCATGCCATGATTAAAACACTTGTTTATACATGAGTAATTTTATGTGGGCTCGCCAAAGCGAGGTGCATTGATTTTATTCATGTTTAAGCAAGATGAGTGAATAAGAGTTTCCTATGCGTTTAAAATGGTTGGACTTAATTAAGCGTCAAAACAGTTTTGGGCTTAAGGCAAAGATGAGATTTAACATGCTTTTTGAAATTGGATTTCTTAAAGAATCCCATGGAAAAGAACTGAGAGTCATATGAGATATGATTGACAAGAGTTGTCTACCTAATTGATTTAATTTTGAGCGGTGCGCCAAAGCGTACTCAAAATTAGATTAAAGCGGGATCTCAACCCATTTAAATTATACTATACATTGGATGTATAAAGAAGGTTGTATAATTTAGTGGGAGTATTTTGTTTTAAAATACATTAATTATTTCTTTAATGAAAAATTGGTACTTATTAAATTTTGGAAATTTTGCATATTTGTAGATAATGACTAATAACACTCAATCAATGTCGTTGCGATCGATCCTTGAGAAGGATAAGCTCGAAGAGAATGGTACTAACTTTATGGATTGGATCCGTAGCATAAGAATCGTTCTTAGGCAAGAAGATAAGTTGTACATTCTCGATGGGCCACTCCCTGCTGAACCACCGCCTACTGCCCCTAGGGTAGAGAGGGACAATTACAAGAAACATCGTAATGATTCTAGAGATGTAAGTTGTCTCATGCTTGCTGCTATGTGTTCAAAACTCCAACAAAGTTTGGAACATTTGGAAGCCTATGAGATAGGCGTGGAGTTGAGAACCATGTTTCAAGAGCAAGCTAGGCAAGAGAGGTACAAGACCATTGTTGCATTCACTACTAGTAAAATGAATGAAGGGCAACAAGTGAGTCCTCACTTTCTTAAAATGAAAGGTTATGTAGAGCACCTTGAGAAACTTGGCTATCCAATCCCATTGGAGCTAGCCACGGATCTCATTCTTAATTCATTGCCTAAAAGTTATAATCAGTTTGTGATGAATTATAACATGCATGGAATTGATAAGAACCTCTCTGAGTTGCATGGGATGCTCAAAACTGCAGAGATTAAAATTGTGGAGAAAGGTTCTCCCGTGCTCTTGGTTCATGATGGGAAGAAGCCTGGTGCCAAAGGCAAGGGTAAGGCAAAAGTTGTCAAACCCAAGATAAGCAAGGCAAAGGTTGCCAAGGCTTCTGAGGCAAAACCCGATTCACAAAAGGATGCAATCTGTTTCCATTGTCAAGAAATTGGTCATTGGAAACGTAATTGCAAGGCTTTCTTGGAAGAGCAAAAGAAGAAGAAGAGCAGCAAGGCTGCGTCGACTTCAGGTATCTATATGATAGATATTCTCCTTTCTACCACTGATTCTTGGGTATTGGATACCGGATGTGGTTCTCACATTTGTCTAAATGTGCAGGGACTAAAGAATAGGAGACTGCTTAAAGAAGGTGAAGTAGATCTACGCGTGGGGAATGGAGCAAGAGTTGCTGCATTAGCCGTAGGGACTTATGAAGTCACTTTACCTTCCGGATTAATTCTTGTTTTGAACAATTGTTATTATGTTCCGGATTTAAGCAGAAATATTATTTCAATTTCTTGTTTGGATAATGAAGGTTTTAAGTTTCTTATTGAGAATAAGAAATTTTCTATTTATTTAAATGATGTGCTTTATGGTATTGCTAATTCATTTAATGGCTTTATATCTTGGATGTCAAGAATGAAAATAATGTCTATCATGTAAATAAGAAATCTAAACCTAATGATGTAAATCATACTTATTTGTGGCATTGCCGTCTTGGTCATATTAATGAGAAGCGTATCTCAAAACTCCATGGGGACGGACTTTTGGGTTCTTGTGACTTAGAGTCATATGATACTTGTGAGTCGTGTCTTCTTGGAAAAATGACTAAGACACCTTTTACCAAGTTGGGTGAAAGGGCAAGCGACTTATTGGGGTTGATACATTCCGATGTATGCGGACCATTAAGTAGCAATGCTAGGGGAGGATTTCAATACTTCATAACCTTCACTGATGATTATAGTAGATTTGGGTATGTTTACCTAATGAAACATAAAAGTGAAGCATTTGAGATATTTAGAATATTTCAAAATGAAGTAGAAAAACAACTTGGCAAAAGTATAAAGGCACTTCGATCAGATCGAGGTGGTGAGTACTTAAGTCAAGAATTTGATGATCATCTAAAGAATTGTGGAATAGTTTCACAATTGACTCCACCCGGAACACCACAATGGAATGGTGTGTCTGAGAGGAGAAATCGGACTTTGTTAGACATGGTTCGATCAATGATGAGTCAAGTTGATCTTCCAATATCCTTTTGGGGTTACGCTCTAGAAACCGCTGCTTTCACACTAAATCGTGTTCCAACTAAATCGGCTCAAAAGACTCCATATGAGATGTGGAGCGGAAAGAAGCCTTGTCTATCTTTCATGAAGATTTGGGGTTGTGAAGTTTTTGTCAAAAGACTTATCTCAGACAAACTTGCACACAAATCTGATAAATGTATTTTCGTGGGATATCCTAAGGAAACTAAAGGATATTACTTTTACAACCGAGAGGACAACAAAGTGTTTGTTGCCCGAACTGGTATCTTTCTAGAGAAAGAGTTTCTCTCTAAAGAAATCAGTGGGAGTAAAATAAATCTTGAAGAAATTCGAGACCCAGAAAATAACATTGAACCAATAGTGGAACAAGAACAAGAACCACAAGGAGTTGTGGAACCTGTTCAAAATACACAAGCATCTCGCAGATCTAGTAGGTTACGATCCGAGCCCGAGAGATATGGATTTCTCGTAACGGATAGTAATGAGGTAGAAATCATTGAGAATGATGAACCGTCAACCTACCAAGAGGCGATGTTTTCTCCTGATTCGGACAAGTGGCTTGGAGCCATGGAATCCGAATTGCAATCCATGCAAGACAATCAAGTTTGGAATTTGATTGATGCACCCGAAGGTGTAAAAACCATAGGATGCAAATGGGTCTTCAAGAAGAAGACTGACATGGATGGGAAGGTGCATACTTACAAAGCTAGGCTTGTAGCGAAGGGTTATAGGCAAGTTCATGGTATTGACTATGATGAGACCTTTTCACCCGTAGCAATGATCAAGTCTATAAGAATTTTGCTTGCCATTGCCGCATATCATGACTATGAAATATGGCAGATGGACGTCAAAACCGCTTTCCTGAATGGAAAACTCCAAGAGGATGTGTATATGACACAACCAGAAGGTTTTGAACAAGATTCTAAGGTATGCAAATTGCAAAGATCCATCTATGGATTGAAGCAAGCTTCTAGGAGTTGGAATCTCCGTTTTGATGAATCGGTCAAAGAATTTGGTTTCATCAAGAACGAAGATGAGCCTTGTGTATACAAGAAGATTAGTGGGAGCATAGTGCTATTCCTTATTTTATATGTGGATGACATATTGCTCATTGGAAACGACATTCCTACACTTCAGTCTGTGAAGACTTGGTTAGGAAAGTGCTTCGCAATGAAAGATATGTGTCACGACCCGAAATATAGGCTCTATTTTATTAGTAATTAAATGATTTTATTTAATTATTTGTTTATTTATTTATTTAAATTATTATTTATTTAAATATTTATGGGTGCAACTTATGTGTTATAATAATTATGCCTAGCATTTTAACTGGGTCATTTGTGCTAGTGTAAAAGTGTTGAGTCTTATTAGTTAGTGGGGAGTTTAATTGAAGAGGTAGTATTGGGGGAGGAGCCTTTTTATAACATTTCAAACATTTCTTCATCTTCTCCCTACTTTCCTCACCTTCTCCCTCACCCTCACCACTCTCCCAGCACACTTCTCTCTCTCTCTTCTAAGGTAAGCTTTCTTTTCTCTTTTCCTTCTCTCTTCATTTTATCCATCTTCCTCTCATTATTATTCATTTCTTAAAACGTGAACATTGTTTAGATCGTCGATAGGATCGTTGGAAGCCAAAAATATTTGAAATCCATCAACTTTGAGAAAATCCAAGTAAGTTGCTTTTCCCCCATTTTAATGCTAAAATGTTCATATCATGTTTAGATATTGTTTGATGTGTTACATTTGAAGTTTGGATGAGTTTTGAATTTATTTGGAATTTATTTGGGTTTTTGATCAAAAATGGTGAAATCTTGAATGTTGGGTTTGATTCATGATTTTGGTTGTTAAATGTTGTTTTAGGAGTCATTTTAGACTTATAAGTTGTTTTGGTACATTAGTATGCTAGTTGGAATGTTGGATTTTGGGTGGAAATGTGTTTTGGGTATAAAAATGGAAGAACCCATGTTGTTCTTCCCGATTTCTGGCAATCCGGAAGATTGGGCGGCCGCACAAAACTTCCTGGGCGACCGCGCACCTTTCTGAAAGCTTTTGTTCTTGTTCTGAGGGATTTTGGGCGACCGCACGGTCCATTTTGGGCGGCCGCACAGATCTCTGAAAATTTACATTTGTTGTTAAGTTGTGATTGAAGAACACGTTTTGGTCTAAGCCTTGGGTGTCCTTCTAGTTGACCTTAGTGAACATTGTAGTACACTTTAGTGAAAGAATTGGGTCCTTGTGATCAAGGTTGTGTTTGAAATTCATTAATTGTTAATTGGGATTCTGGAGCACCTTTATTGTGTATTGTTGGTTCATTTCATCTTCTTGGTGATTACTTGGCATGATTCCCTACTTTGGAATCCTTTGTTGTTTATCGTGCTAGTATTTTATTACTTAGCCTTTACGTGAAAGTCCAGCTGGTATTTTGTGTGTGTTTGGGCGATGGGAAAGATTATAATGGCAAAGCCAAGTCCATTATAATGTTGACCATTGTTTTGCCCCCTTCTTTACCCCTTCTCCAGATTGGCCTTGGAAAGGATAAGTCAGCGTTCCTTTGTGAATGTATCTGGCTAGCGGGCATGACTTTGTGTCATGGTCCTTGTCCCTTGTGACACTTTTATGTTATTGGTTCCGGTACCGGGGTTTTCTCTTCGGCTTTCATGCCATTATGAAGATGATGATTTGTTGATTATTGAAGCTGCGCAGCGATCCTTTATTTGGATGTTCCAGTTTGGAAAACCTTGGCTATATCCTTTGTTATGTGTTTATTTCCGCTGCTATCTGATATATGATAACTGCTATGTGCTATGTGATAATAACTATTGTTTATTGCTTATTGCATCATAGCATGTCATGTAGTTGCATTAGTAACTTATTGAGATTTATCTCACCCCCTTTTTCTTTTATCTTTGTTTTTCCTTAACCCCCCCCCCCCAGGTGCTAAGGATTAGTCTCGCTGATCACGAGAAAGAGGACGTCGAGTGGGATACATTCTTTTGGGAAAAGTTGTATAGGTTGGTTTACATTATATCAATGTGTAACCTTTTGGGGATATTTGTACCAAACATTGACGTCATTAGGTTTTTGTACATTTGTATTTTGTTGGGCATAAACTTGTGGAAGTTTATGATAGTTGTAATTAGTTTTTATCAAACTTGGTTTTGTAAAACTTTGGATCATTACCCTTTTTGGTATCAAATGGAAATTTTTAACTTCAGTATTTCATAGTTTTGGTTTTAGAGTCGACGTCCAGATCGCGGTCCCGGGGCCCGCGGGGTCCGGGGTCGCGACAGTTGGTATCAGAGCCATGGCATTAGCTCTATGTATAAGTCTAGGTGGATTAGTATGACCTAGGTGGGTAGTAGAGTGCGGAGTGATTAACGGTTGATGTTTTATGCAGGTAATTGTTCTCAATGTCTGGAAGAAGAAACAGAGGAGGTACTAGCGGGGCACAGAATCAGAATGATACAAGGGAAGAGGCTCGTGCCATGTTTCAAGGCATGTTTGAGGCGGCCATGAAGGCCATACATGATCAAGGTCCGAGGGTAGAGCAAGCACCACCCCGTTATGGATTGGAGCAATTTCTGAAGTTGAAGCCGGTTGAATTCAATGGGGAACCCGATGTTCGGAAAGCTGAGTTATGGATTGAGTCTATGGAGAAGATTTACGATGTGTTTGGGTGTTCGGATGAGGACAAGGTCCGGTTCGCGGCTTACAAGCTTGTGGGAGCCGCCGAGCATTGGTGGAAAGGTATTAAAGCTACTTGGGATGATACTCACACGGTGTATGCGTGGGAGTTGTTCGTGCGCAAATTCAAGGAGCATTTCATTCCGGTTGTTGATCAAAACCGAAAGGAGATCGAGCTACTCAACCTGGAGCAAGGTGTGTTGTCTATAGCACAATACTCGGCTAAGTTCATAGAATTAGCCCGGTATTGCGACTATTTGGTGAGGACCGAGGAACAAAAGGCTATGAGGTTTATTCGGGGATTGAAGACCTCCATCCGTACTCAACTTATTGCTCAACGGATTGTGACTTTCCAAGATGCGGTGGACCGAGCCTATTTGATAGAGCAAGATATCAGGGAACATAAGAGGAAGACCGAGGTGGCCAATCCGAGTAAGCAAGGAGCACAGAGCAAGTCACAACTAAGGATTGATAATCGAGGTAACTTTGGGGGACAATCTCAGTCCCGAGGGCAACCGATTCCAAGGAACCCGGGTACCACTTCCGGGAACCAAGGGAGCCAAATGAGGAAGCCTTGTACCTTTTGTCAGAAGGTAGGCCATGCGGAGGATAGGTGTTGGAAAAAGCAAGGCAAGTGTACCAATTGTGGTGAAATGGGGCACTTTGCGAGAGAGTGCACGAGGTACCGAGGTCAAGCATCCGGGTCAGGAGTTGGTAATAATCAAGGTCAGAAAAGGGATGTTACCGGGAAACCCAAAGTTCAAGGGAAGGTTTATGCCATGAATCAACAACAAGCTACCGATGATCCATCCGTTATTGGAGGTATTGTTTCTGTGTCTAATGTGAGCGCACGAGCGTTAGTAGATCCAGGATCATCTCATTCATACATTTCTGTGCAATTTGCTTCCATGTTAAATGCTGCATTCGAGTCTTTACCGTACGTGCTAGAGGTGTCGACCCCTATAGGAGAGTGCTTGATTTCTGATCGAGTCTTTCGTGCTTGTGACGTGGTTATTTGTGGTCGAGTCCTTTGTGCGGATTTGGTAGTTCTTCCTATCCAAGACTTTGATGTCATTTTGGGTATGGATTGGTTGAGCAAGTTTCATGCTTCCGTTGATTGCCGTAAGAAAACTGTTACTTTTTCTATTCCCGATGTGCCTAAATTTGTGTTTGAGGCTAGTCCTCTGAGTAGAAGGGTTCGCTTAATTTCTTTTATGAAAGCGAGAAAATTATTGCATAGTGGTTGTGAGGGGTATTTGGCTAGTGTTCTTGATACTAGGAAAGAATCCCCTAGTTTTGATAGTGTTCGGGTAGTTCGGGAATTTCCCGATGTTTTCTCTACCGAGTATGTTATGCCTCCCGATCGTGAGATTGAGTTTTGTATAGACCTTTTGCCGGGTACGGCTCCAATTTCGAAAGCACCTTATAGGTTAGCTCCCGCAGAGTTGAAAGAATTAAAGGTTCAGTTGCAAGAGTTGCTTGATCGAGGGTTTATCCGCCCTAGTGTTTCCCCGTGGGGAGCACCGGTTTTGTTTGTGCGGAAGAAAGATGGTTCGTTGAGATTGTGCATCGATTACCGGAAGTTGAATCAGGTTACGGTAAAGAATAAGTATCCTCTACCGCATATCGATGATTTGTTTGATCAGCTTCAAGGGTCCGTGGTTTTCTCTAAACTCGATTTGAGGAGTGGATACCATCAGTTGAAGGTTCGATCGGAGGACATTCCGAAGACTGCTTTTCGCACTCGTTATGGTCATTATGAGTTCTTGGTTATGCCGTTTGGGTTGACTAACGCGCCGGCCGTATTTATGGATTTGATGAACCGGATTTTCCATCCTTATCTTGATTCGTTCGTGGTGGTTTTCATCGACGACATTCTTGTTTATTCGAAATCTCGAGAGGAGCACGAGCAGCATTTGAGGACAATTTTATCCGTTCTTGCGAGGGAGAAATTATTTGCGAAGTTCAGTAAATGCGAATTTTGTCTCGAAAAGGTGTCATTTCTGGGTCATGTGATTTCTAAAGACGGGATTTCGGTGGATCCTTCAAAGATTGAAGCCATAGTGGATTGGAAGAGACCCGAGTCAGTGACCGAGATTCGTAGTTTTCTTGGTTTAGCCGGGTATTACAGAAGGTTTATTGAAGGGTTTTCGAGGATTGCTACTCCGATGACGCAGTTGACCCGAAAGAATGTTCCGTTTGTGTGGACCAAGAAATGTGACAAGAGTTTCGAGGAATTGAAGAAGAGGTTGACTACCGAACCGATCTTGACTTTGCCTAATGGGAGCGATGGCCTAGTGATTTACAGTGATGCTTCGAAAGAGGGTTTGGGTTGTGTGTTGATGCAGAATGGGAAAGTAATTGCGTATGCTTCGAGGAAGTTGACCCCGAGTGAACAGAATTACCCGACTCATGATATGGAGTTAGCGGCTATTGTCTTTGCGTTGCACAAATGGAAGCACTATCTTTATGGAGCGAAGTTTTAGATTTTTACCGACCACAAGAGTTTGAAGTACCTTTTCTCCCAGAAAGAGTTGAATAATAGACAGCGCCGATGGATGGAATTATTGAAGGATTATGATTGTACGATTTCTTATCACCCGGGAAAGGCGAATGTGGTAGCCGATGCGATTAGTAGAAAGTCTTATGTGGCTTCGATGATGGTCCGTGAATGGAAAATGGTTGAGGATATTCGAGATTGGTCTCCTCGTGAATCGAGACATGGGGCTATTTTTGCGAATATTAGGGTGTCTCCGACCCTAGTTCAGAGGATAAAGGAAGCTCAGAAAGAAGATCCCGAGTTGGTGAAGATAATGGGTAAATCGAAAGAAAAGAATTTCGAGGATTTTTCTTTGAGTTCGAGTGGAGTTTTGACTTTTCGTGGTCGTTTGTGTGTTCCGGATGTTGATGGAATTAAACAGAGAGTTCTTGATGAGGGTCACAAATCGAGGTATACTATTCATCCGGGTAGTACGAAGATGTATCAAGATTTGAAGCAACAATTTTGGTGGATTAATATGAAGAGGGAAATAGCGGAGTATGTTTCGAAGTGTTTAACGTGTCAGCAGATCAAAGCCGAGCATCAGAGACCCGCGGGATTACTTCAGCCGTTAGAGATTCCCGAGTGGAAATGGGAGCATGTGACTATGGATTTCGTTACGGGACTGCCTCGTACCCGAAGGAAGTATGACAGTGTTTGGGTAATAGTGGATAGATTGACCAAGAGTGCCCATTTCTTGCCTATTGACATCAGGTATTCGATGGAGAAGCTTGCGACCCTTTATATTGATGAGATCGTTAGATTGCATGGGGTTCCGGTTAGCATTGTGTCAGATCGAGACCCGAGGTTTACTTCTAGATTCTGGAAGGCGTTTCAGGAAGCTTTGGGTACAGATTTGCGATTCAGTACAGCTTTTCATCCTCAAACCGATGGTCAATCCGAGAGGACTATTCAGATTTTGGAGGATATGTTGCGAGCGTGTTCGATAGACTTCTCCGATTCTTGGGATTCGCACCTACCGTTAGTGGAGTTCTCTTACAACAACAGTTATCAGGCTAGTATCGAGATGGCACCGTTTGAGGCCTTGTATGGAAGAAAGTGTAGATCGCCTATTTGTTGGGATGAGGTCGGTGAAGCGAAAGTTTTGGGTATTGATTTGCTTCAGGATTCAGTTGAAAAGGTCAAAGTTATCCGGGATAGATTGAAGACAGCCCAGAGCCGACATAAGAGCTACGCAGACAACCGAAGGCGAGATCTTAGTTTTCAGACCGGTGATTTGGTGTTCTTGAAAGTATCTCCAAAGGTGGGTATTCGTAGGTTCGGAAAGAAAGGCAAGTTGGCTCCGAGGTTTATTGGCCCGTTTGAGATTTTGGGAAAGGTTGGACTTCTAGCGTATCGTCTTGCATTACCGCCATCTTTGGACCGGTTGCACAACGTCTTTCACGTTTCTATGCTTCGGAAGTATGTTCATGATCCGTCTCACGTGTTACCGAGGATACCGGAGGATATTGAGCCCGATATGTCTTATGAGGAACGACCGGTTCGGATCTTAGATTCTAAAGTCCAAGAGTTGAGGAGCAAAAGCATTTCATTGGTTCGAGTTCTTTGGAGGAATCATAACATCGAGGAGTCGACGTGGGAGCTCCGAGATGAGATCGAGAGGAAATTTCCATGGCTTTTTGTGTAAGGTGAGTCTCGTTAAAATTCGAGTCGAATTTTCTTTAAGGGGGAGTGAATGTCACGACCCGAAATATAGGCTCTATTTTATTAGTAATTAAATGATTTTATTTAATTATTTGTTTATTTATTTATTTAAATTATTATTTATTTAAATATTTATGGGTGCAACTTATGTGTTATAATAATTATGCCTAGCATTTTAACTGGGTCATTTGTGCTAGTGTAAAAGTGTTGAGTCTTATTAGTTAGTGGGGAGTTTAATTGAAGAGGTAGTATTGGGGGAGGGGCCTTTTTGTAACATTTCAAACATTTCTTCATCTTCTCCCTACTTTCCTCACCTTCTCCCTCACCCTCACCACTCTCCCAGCACACTTCTCTCTCTCTCTTCTAAGGTAAGCTTTCTTTTCTCTTTTCCTTCTCTCTTCATTTTCTCCATCTTCCTCTCATTATTATTCATTTCTTAAAACGTGAACATTGTTTAGATCGTCGATAGGATCGTTGGAAGCCAAAAATATTTGAAATCCATCAACTTTGAGAAAATCCAAGTAAGTTGCTTTTCCCCCATTTTAATGCTAAAATGTTCATATCATGTTTAGATATTGTTTGATGTGTTACATTTGAAGTTTGGATGAGTTTTGAATTTATTTGGAATTTATTTGGGTTTTTGATCAAAAATGGTGAAATCTTGAATGTTGGGTTTGATTCATGATTTTGGTTGTTAAAAGTTGTTTTAGGAGTCTTTTTAGACTTATAAGTTGTTTTGGTACATTAGTATGCTAGTTGGAATGTTGGATTTTGGGTGGAAATGTGTTTTGGGTATAAAAATGGAAGAACCCATGTTGTTCTTCCCGATTTCTGGCAATCCGGAAGATTGGGCGGCCGCACAAAACTTCCTGGGCGACCGCGCACCTTTCTGAAAGCTTTTGTTCTTGTTCTGAGGGATTTTGGGCGACCGCACGGTCCATTTTGGGCGGCCGCACAGATCTCTGAAAATTTACATTTGTTGTTAAGTTGTGATTGAAGAACACGTTTTGGTCTAAGCCTTGGGTGTCCTTCTAGTTGACCTTAGTGAACATTGTAGTACACTTTAGTGAAAGAATTGGGTCCTTTGTGATCAAGGTTGTGTTTGAAATTCATTAATTGTTAATTGGGATTCTGGAGCACCTTTATTGTGTATTGTTGGTTCATTTCATCTTCTTGGTGATTACTTGGCATGATTCCCTACTTTGGAATCCTTTGTTGTTTATCGTGCTAGTATTTTATTACTTAGCCTTTACGTGAAAGTCCAGCTGGTATTTTGTGTGTGTTTGGGCGATGGGAAAGATTATAATGGCAAAGCCAAGTCCATTATAATGTTGACCATTGTTTTGCCCCCTTCTTTACCCCTTCTCCAGATTGGCCTTGGAAAGGATAAGTCAGCGTTCCTTTGTGAATGTATCTGGCTAGCGGGCATGACTTTGTGTCATGGTCCTTGTCCCTTGTGACACTTTTATGTTATTGGTTCCGGTACCGGGGTTTTCTCTTCGGCTTTCATGCCATTATGAAGATGATGATTTGTTGATTATTGAAGCTGCGCAGCGATCCTTTATTTGGATGTTCCGGTTTGGAAAACCTTGGCTATATCCTTTGTTATGTGTTTATTTCCGCTGCTATCTGATATATGATAACTGCTATGTGCTATGTGATAATAACTATTGTTTATTGCTTATTGCATCATAGCATGTCATGTAGTTGCATTAGTAACTTATTGAGATTTATCTCACCCCCTTTTTCTTTTATCTTTGTTTTTCCTTAACCCCCCCCCCCAGGTGCTAAGGATTAGTCTCGCTGATCACGAGAAAGAGGACGTCGAGTGGGGATACATTCTTTTGGGAAAAGTTGTATAGGTTGGTTTACATTATATCAATGTGTAACCTTTTGGGGATATTTGTACCAAACATTGACGTCATTAGGTTTTTGTACATTTGTATTTTGTTGGGCATAAACTTGTGGAAGTTTATGATAGTTGTAATTAGTTTTTATCAAACTTGGTTTTGTAAAACTTTGGATCATTACCCTTTTTGGTATCAAATGGAAATTTTTAACTTCAGTATTTCATAGTTTTGGTTTTAGAGTCGACGTCCAGATCGCGGTCCCGGGGCCCGCGGGATCCGGGGTCGCGACAATATGGGTGAAGCCGCAGATATTCTTGGCATTAAGATCTATAGAGATAGATCAAGGAGTCTACTTGGTTTAAGCCAAAGTACATACATTGACAAGGTCATTAGAAGATTCCGTATGGAAAATTCTAAGAGAGGTACCTTGCCCGTGTTACATGGAGTTTCTCTAAGCAAGACTCAATGTCCTAAGACAAAAGATGAGAGTGAAAAAATGAATGATGTTCCATATGCTTCGGCAATTGGGTCCATCATGTATGCCATGATTTGTACTAGGCCGGATGTATCTTATGCTTTGAGCATGACAAGTAGATACCAATCCGACCCTGGCGAAAATCACTGGATAGCTGTAAAAGCGATTCTTAAGTACTTAAGAAGAACTAAAGACTCGTTTTTGGTCTATGGAGGAATGGAAGATGATCTCGTTGTAAATGCTTACACGGATGCAAGCTTCCAAACTGACAAAGATGATAGCCGATCGCAATCGGGTTTTGTGTTTATGTTAAATGGTGGAGCTGTAAGCTGGAAGAGTTCCAAGCAAAGTACAACCGCTGATTCTACAACAGAAGCTGAGTATATTGCTGCATCGGATGCTGCAAAGGAAGCTGTTTGGATTAAGAAGTTCATAACTGAACTTGAAGTGGTTCCTAGTATTGCTAATCCAATAGACCTTTATTGCGATAATAATGTTGCTATTGCTCAAGCAAAGGAACCAAGAGCACATCAAAAATCCAAACACATATTTAGGCGTTTTCATATCATTCGAGAGATCGTTGATAGGGGAGACGTAAATATATGCAGAGTACCTACTGATGACAATGTTGCGGACCCGCTAACAAAGGGACTTCCACAAGCTAAACATGATGGTCATGTTAGGTCCATGGGTATTAGATACATGGGAGATTGGGCCTAGGGCAAGTGGGAGATTGTTGGTAGTGGTGCCCTAGGCACGTTTAATAAACGTTGTAATTGTTATCATTTATTTCATATCAATAAAGAGATGTTTTGATTATTATTGTTGTTCATGTTTACTTATAATAATCTCCGTCCCTAGTACTTGTTAAGCACTAGTATAAAGGCTAAATGATCATGAGATGATCATGTTAGATTTATGGGTACTTGTTTAGAACAAGGTACTGGACATGACCCGCTGTATGAGATTTATGTCATGGTCTATGTCATACATATATCTCATATTAGTTATGTCATTTGAATCCTTAGACATGAAGTTATTATAGTCTTCCACTTGATGAACATTATGTTTGACATATTCAAACGCTACTTTTAACCGAGTAGTTATAAAGGGTATGATTGGCATAATCAGATTCACGTAGGGAAGAATAATAAGCTAAATGGATTTGTCCCTCCACGGAGAGATGTCAAGGTTGGGCCCCTCGAAGGAATGATGTTGATGAAATGTTCGGCCGGACTCAAATGGATTGATTGGATCAATAGCATTTGAATTATCAACATATTCGGAATCGAGAAAGCATTGAACGAAACAAGTTGACTGTTTGACCATGACTTGTGTTCAATGACATCGTGGACAAAGGGATTATGACATATTCTAAAGGAATGCGAACTTGTATCTAGTTATACTATTTGCGTAGGTATGACGGTTTGCTAGGACCTAATCATATCTTATGGGATCATGTTTGAGCCCATTGCCAACTTAGTATAATCCTAGAGGGTCACACACAATAGAACGAATCTTTAATGAGAAGACTATGTTGGAATTTAGAGTCAAAGGACCTTGGAGGAATTTCTGGAAACATTCTGGGCTGTTTGGTCTACCGAGCGGGCACTTGGTTCAGACCAGGCGGGTGCCTGAATTAATTCCAGAAAGACAAGGACCTTCTGGTCATTTAAGCGGGCGCCTGGTCCTTTACAGGCGGGCGCCTGGTGCTGTCGACAGGAAAATTCCTAATTCGATTTAGGAAGGTTTTTGGCACAAGATTCCTATTTGGAATAGGTCTTAATTGTGTATAAAACCACCAATTCGGCTAGACCATATAGACTAGTGCTTTTGTGAGTCTCAAAGAGTTTGAGAGAGATTTTATTTTGTTCTAAGATATCCTTGATTGAGAAACAAAATAATTCACAAATAAATTCCATATAATTCTTTATCATATTGTGAAAGTGTGTTTCATAATATTGGTCTAGCAACCAAGATCAAAGAAGCTCCTTTGATATTCGTTCGAAGTGTGGATACCGCTAGAGGGTGAAAATCATCATCTTCAAAGTTCGTGTTCAAGCTTTGTGATCGTGATCAAGTCTTCAAATCTCCACCAAAGACCAAGAGAAAATTTGATAGCCATCAAGGGTTAGTTATTCCTCTATTCATCTTGTTGTATTTAATTTAATCATACGAACGGATCTATGGGCTTTGGGTTTCAAAATTTTAAATTGCTATATTCCGCTGCGCATGTAACTTGAAAACCCAACATCATTATCTTTAATTTGATACAAGCATTCAACTTTGCATGTAAATTTATTTTTAGGGCAAATTGCATTTTAGTTACCTGAGTTTTTCGTCAAGTTTCAATTAGTTACCCAGTTTGTGTTTCGGTCAATTTAGTTATTGAATTTGTCTTTTTGTTACAATTAGGTGTAAAATTGGTTAGTTCGTCAAAAACCTAACGAAAATAGATGAAAAAATGTAACAAACTTTTACCAAAATTGCGATGATCACCCCTATAGTTTATATTATTTCAGTTTGCCCCCACCCTTATAAATTTTCCAGAAAAATATACTCCCTCCCCTCCCCTCCAATCGTTCACACATACGCGCTCTCTCTCTCTCTCTCTCTAGCCCACGGCCTCTCCCTCCGCCGCCGTCAAATTCTCCGACTCCAGCATGGAAGAAAGGAGAAAAAGAAGAACAAGAAACAAAAACACAAACACCCAAATGACCAATCCACAAAATCCACCTCCGATTTCTCCTTCAAACCCAACTCCGACGTAAAGGGTCTCCGTTTCGGCGACCAATTCATCGTGAAATCCTTCACAATCCACTCACACTAGGCCTGGGAACGAAGAAATCAAAGGTGATTTTGTTCGTGTTCGAGTCGGAGAATATGAAAGCGGCGGTGGACCGGTCGTGGCCGGCGGAGATACCGCTAGGAGAAGTGAACTGGAAGCTGATAAGGGGATTGGGTGTGTGAATATCAGATCAAGATCTAGATATTCACACACCCAATTCTGTAGGTTTGATTTTGTAGGTTTGATTTGAGCGAACCCAATTCTGGGTTTGATTTTTGTCTAATTATGTGGGTGATTTCTGCGTTTGTTCGTCTGTGTGTGCGGCGTTTGTGCGAACCCAAATGTGTTGGTTGATGGTTGTTTTGGTTAGCGGTCATTTTGCCGTTCATGGTGGTGTTTTTGGTAGTGGATTGCTGTGGTGGGTGGTGGTACAGAGGAAGAGTTAGGTTGCAGGTGAATTTCACCAGAGTTAAGGTTGGGGGAATGGTACAGAGGAAGAGTTATTGTTGTTGTTGATTAGAAGATAGGTGGTTATGGTAGTAGCCGGATTTGGGTGGTGGTGATGACCGGATTTTGAGAATGTGATGATGACGGTGGTTATCGTGGTTGCCGGACTTGGGCTTGTTATTGTTGTTGTTGGTTAGAAATAAGATAGCTCTTAACATTCGTTAGTTTGGGGGTGTAATGGAATAATTTAAACTTTAGGGTTGATCATTGCAATTTTGAAAGAACTTTGTTACATATTTCATCCATTTTCGTTAGGTTTTTTACGAACTAACCAATTTTACACCTAATTGTAACAAAAAGACAAATTCAATAACTAAATTGACCGAAACACAAACTGGGTAACTAATTGAAACTTGACGACAAACCCAGGTAACTAATTTGCAATTTGCCCTTATTTTTATATGATACTTTAAATCGTTTATTTAGTAAAAATATTTAATTTGATCAATATGTAGTGAAAAATTACTAATTGATGCGGACATTAAGGCGTTGAAGTTTTTGAATTCATTTGCACGCGTGCGCAGAAACCGCCGTAACTTTTAACTCCGGATGAAGCACGGAACACACCGAATATTAAATCGAACGTCGTAGCGTGACTAACAAAAGTCGTTATCTCTAACTTTATTTGGTAGAAGTAGTCAACTTTTCATGTATATTTATTTCTATATGATAATTTATATTTTCTTGAATTAATGAAAAAAATAGATGTAATCAACATCTATTCTATACTATATTAAAAACAAGTGAGTCATTTTCCCTCCAAAAAATGTCACTATCAAGGGAAAAAGTGTAATCTCCACTAAACAAGGACAAATATGTCATTATCTTTAATTTGATACAAGCATTCAACTCTGCATGTAAATTTATTTTTATATGATACTTTAAATCGTTTATTTAGTAAAAATATTTAATTTTGATCAATATGTAGTGAAAAATTACTAATTGATGCGGACATTAAGGCGTTGAAGTTTTTGAACTTATTTGCGCGCGTGCGCGGAAACCGTCGTAACTTTTGACTCCGGATGAACCACGGAACGCACAGCATATCAAATCGAACGTCGGATCGTGACTAACAAAAGTCGTTATCTCTAACTTTATTTGGTAGAAGTAGTCAACTTTTCATGTATATTTATTTCTATATGATAATTTATATTTTCTTGAATTAATGAAAAAAAATAGATGTAATCAACATCTATACTATATTAAAAACAAGTGGGTCATTTTCCCTCCAAAAAATATCACTATCAAGGCTAAAGTGTAATCTCGACTAAACAAGGACAAATATGTCATTATCTTTAATTTGATACAAACATTCAACTTTGCTTGTAAATTTATTTTTATATGATACTTTAAATCGTTTATTTAGTAAAAATATTTAATTTTGATCAATATGAAGTGAAAAATTACTAATTGATGCGGACATTAAGGCGGTGAAGTTTTTAGACTCATTTGCGCGCGTGCGCGGAAACCGTCGTAACTTTTGTCTCCTGATGTACCCGGAACGCACCGCATATCAAGTCGAACGTCGGAGCGTGACTAACAAAAGTCGTTATCTCTAACTTTATTTGGTAGAAGTAGTCAGGTTTTCATGTATATTTACTTCTATATGATAATTTATATTTTCTTGAATTAATGAAAAAAAATAGATGTAATCAACATCTATCTATATCTATACTATATTAAAAACAAGTGAGTCATTTTCCCTCCCAAAAATATCACTATCAAGGGTAAAAGTGTAATCTCCACTAAACAAGGACAAATATGTCATTATCTTTAATTTGATACAAGCATTCAACTTTGCATGTAAATTTATTTTTATATGATACTTTAAATCGTTTATTTAGTAAAAATATTTAATTTTGATCAATATGTAGTGAAAAATTACTAATTGATGCGGACATTAAGGCGTTGACGTTTTTGAATTCATTTGCGCGCGTGCGCGGAAACCGTCGTAACTTTTGACTCCGGATGAAGCACGGAACTGTAGACACCCCTCTTTGGACCTCTCACCCCGATTGCATGCATAGTTTTTTTATTTAACTTGTTTTTGTTAATTTTTGTTACTTCCGTTAAGTTCCTAACTGATTCTGTTAGTTTTGGACTAAACTGCATAACAGAGTTAACTTTTAGAGTCATTCTGTCATTCTGTCTTTTTCTCCCGCGGGCGCTTCCGGGAGTGTTATCGGGATGCGCGCGCGTCTCGCTCCTAAAGCGGGACCCGCGCGCCTCCCATTATGGCAGTAACGGATTGCACCTTATTTCCCTCCCTTTTCTTATTTACAAGCATCTTCTTGATCACAAAAACATCTCCTTTTACATCCACATTCATTCCTCCTTATTTCATAACTCTCAAATCCTTTATTCTAGCCATTCTTCATAAAAACAAAATATTTCATTTTATTATTATTTGATTTTCTTTTATTTCTTTCATTAATTCTTTTATTTATCTTTTTCTTGATTGGTCAATTCCATTTCACATGGATTGACCAATTTCCCTCCAACCTTTTCCTCCTAATTTTACCTATAAAAACCATCATCTTCTACCTTAGAAAGGACCTCATTTTTAGACCTGGACCACATTTTTAGACTTGAATTTTCTCTATACACACACTATACACAATTCTCTACACAAATTCTCCCAACAAGAGTTCTTCGTAACAAGACTCTACACACAAATTGTTCTACAACAATTTCCCTACCACAACACCATTTTCAAGTCCAAGTTTGAAGTCCTCTTTCTTAAGGTACTTTATTCTTCTTCTCTCATTTTACATGTCTTAGTAATGTATGCAATCCCCATCAATTGGGACATGACCAAATGACCACTTTACTACATTAAAGTTGGTTAAGGTTATCTCCCTGCATTTTAATCTCTACTTTAATTTACATTCTCATTTCTTAATGTAATTATCTAGCAATCATTCGACATGTAATCTTTAGTATAAATCAATAAACAAGCAATTCTCATTTATGTTTCCTCTATAAATTTCCCCTTTCTTCTTATTGTAATTTGTTAGCACTTTTTATTATTAATTAATTGAAGGACATTTAGCATTAGAACACCAAAAGTAGCAAGACCCGCGTAAGCGGGGCGGAGTGGGTGTTTAAATACTTCCCACTCCGTCACCTAACCCCCGAACCCTTCTCTTCCCGAATCTCTGGTTTTCGTACAAAAAGGCTATCTTTCTTAGGTTTTCTCGTGTTCCTCTAAAACGTGGGTGGCGACTCTTAAAATCAATTAGACATCCTAGGTAATTCACGCGCTCTAGCCAAGCCGTGGTCCCCCGGGCTATCTACAGTGGCGACTCTGCTGGGGATATAGAGGGTTAAACTTGCGTTTTTCATTTTTGGTGTTCTTTTATTTCATTTTCTGGGCATTCTGGTAAAAAGGGTAGGAAGCGCGCGCCTCTGGCCTTCTTGGCCTAAAGCGCGTGCGTCCGACCCCATTTACCAGACTCGCCCGCATTCCGTCTTGTCCTTCAATTCCATGTTTCTGTGCTAATGTTTACTGCAGGGGAAAAAGTTCTATAATTTAGGGTCAAGGCAATCCCTTGAACCCGCTGATTTGCAGGTACTGCCCAGAAGAGGGCGCCTCCACTTCTCTCAGTCTAACGCGAGCGCCTCCCGAGTAGGCTTCTGAATGCGCGCGCTTCCGGGCATTTCCCAGAAACAGAAACAGTGAACAGAATGGACAGTTTTGACAGTGTGTGGGCACCGGGCCTGCACAGAGCAACTTTTATTTCCTGTTCATTTTTATCGGTCACACGGGTGATTCGAAAGTTGTAAATTATGTGCTTATTTGTTTTTTTTCTATTTCCTTTGAAAAAAAAAATTGTTACTTGTTAGACCTCACACTACGTGCACAATTCTTATCAACTGCTCACTATCGAGTCGCACAAGTCCAACCCCAAACCCGTCGAGGCCCGTCCTAGGAAGTTTCAAGCTCCACTCGACCTTGACTCTTCCGAAGCGGTCAACCTCAGCCCGTGGCGTAGTTCATGACTACATGCCGGGGGTGACCTTTAAGCCTCTCTTTAGCCGAGCACCAACCACACAACTCTAGTTAGGGTCTAACACTCCGTGACTCAAGTCGGTTTCCATGTGCCGAGATTTCCCTAAACTAATGTCTTCAAATCATACATGCCACTCGTTGTTATGGACGAAATAAAAATCCGTCCCCAAAGTGGTCATAATGGACGCTAATAAAAAATCCGTCCCCGCATGTATGATTTACTACATTAATTTAGTTTAATCCCGACACATGTAGGATTCACAAGCGTGGTGGAATCCGATGAGTATATGGGACCGCGAGAAGGTCTATATACTAGTGTGACGATTCCACTATTTTTCTAAAAACCTCAAAAAGGACCACGTCCTTCCGACTTTTGTAAATAAAAAAAAAGAGTCATTTTTCTTATGTGGTTGAGTCTTTTTCCTTTGTTTGTGGGTTAATTATTTTCCTCAAAATATGTTTGTGGGGCCAACCTAAGATCGACCGTGTTCTCTCAAAAGATCCAATGGCTTCCAACAGCAACAACAACAAGGGTGAGAACATCTCCGTGTCCAATGAAAGGCTCTTCAACATAATAAGAGCCATGGGGGAACAAATGGATAGACTTGTCGAGGAAGTCCGCCGCAAGGATGATTTATGGCAATCCCGTCTTGATCTCGAGAGGAAGATTCACAAGGAAGAAGTGTCCGAACTTAAGGCTCGTTTGCAAGAGCTCACCGACAACAAGGCAAAGGTCCACGGTAAAGCATGCTCAAATGGCTCATCCCTCAAAAGTCCCAAAGGTGCCACCAACGACCGTGTATATACTCCTCTCAATGGCATGACCATCACCGAGGCCTACGAAGCACTCAAAGCCAAGGGACAAGTTTCTCCTCTCTAAGGGTACAAGCAACCACAACCATTACGTCGCAACCATGCCCACCACAAATGGTGTGACTATCACCAATGCAGCGGTCATATCATCGAGGATTGCTTCTCCCTCCGCAACATCATCCAAGATTTGATTGACAATGGTGAATTTACCGTGGGTGAAGAACAACAGTCAGAGAGTGAGAACATGCAAGAACTCATCAAGGAAGGGGCTCAGATTTGAAATGGGGCCTCAACAAGAGATCATGCCACAAGAAAGACTACAACAACAATCTCCGTTTCTCTTTCTCTACCTAGAAATAGGATAAAAAAAATTAAAGAGTCAAAAGTCCTCTTTAGTGTGCATTAAAGTTTTCTCTCGTCCAATGTTAAATTTTGAGTCAATCATCAAATAAAAGTCGTTCTTGTCCTCATACACTCTTCCGAGTTGTTCAATTAACTCTTGGCAAAATGATGAAAAAATGTCTAAACAAGTTTTGGAATGAAGGCCATCGCTTGAACGCCTAGGGCTAAACATCAACGACGGCATCAACAACGAAGACATCAACAACGACGAAATCAAGACAAAGAAAGGTGGAGCAATGATCATGAAGCAATGTTTTCAAAAGGGGATAAAAAAAAAAAAAAAAAACTCGCTAGGTTGAAACCCTCAAATCAACCTAGGCAAAAGTTAGAGCACAAAAAAAAAAAAAAAAAAAAAAATCCCCCTTCATTCAAAGAAGTTCACAACAACAACATCATTCCACCAACGAAGGACGAAGCGACATCAACAATCATCACGACGAAGCAACAATTCCATCACGACGAATGGAGAATCCACAAGAACTATGGTGACCTGAGCCTCTTCACTGGAGGAACGTAGGCAACCTTCGGGTCCGGTATCATGCAAGAAAGAAGATATGTTTAGCCCTAGCGCGTTATGGTGATCGGCCTTCCTCTCGAACTTGTCAAGACATCTTTGTACGATTCATTTGCCAATGAATTAATCACCTAAAGATTGAACAACTTTCTTAGATTTGGAATCGCATTTCGTTCCTTGTCGAGTCTAGGAGCTTCTATTCTTTCTGCATACTCCCAATTTCTTGCAATCAAATTGGGGCTTTCCTTCTCTTCTCTCTTAATGACTTACTTGCCTTCGTGAGTCATTCAAAAAATATACATACATGAAGTCAATACTAGGGACACTTCCCTAGTCGAGTCAATGTCAGTCATCTTTAGTGACAAGAGGTCTTCACCGCAAAATCACATGTCTTATCTCCTCAGCCAGAGTCAATGCACACTTCCTCATTAATCGAGTCAAAAAAAAAAAGAGAAGACGCAAAAGAGATGCCCGCTAGATTGAAAACCCGAAAGGGCGGTCTAGGCAAAAAACAGGGTGCGTCATAAAAAAAATGAGAGAGTGAGAGAGAGAAGGGAAAGAGAAATGGAGATCTCCGGCCTCTAAGGAAGACAACTGCACAAGCTCTACATTGGATCTCCTCAACAAATCAATTCCCCACTGAGTCAACTTTGGGATTGCAAAAGGCTCGACAAGATATGGCACCATCAAATGTTGTCTTGGGTTATCGGCATCATTCTCCAGCAGTGTGCATTTTTGGGTTCATGAAAAGAAGGCCCGTGGTAACCAAGACCCATCCGAGAACGATCCCATCATAAAAGGGCACGAGGTTGCAAAAATAATCCCTAGCTAGTCCATTGGCTTGGGCAGCAAATAGCAACAACATGTGTCTCAGTTTTCAAAGCTCATGCAAGTATGTGCTTATAAAGTATGCCGAAAGGCTCCCGAGAAATGGAGTAGCTCTTGCCATGTCCTCTCATGTTTGTTCCCTCGCACGAGGATGAGTCACTCTTGCTTTGCTCAACAAATGGTGACGCCCTAGGGGCTATGTGACTCAAGAACAAGGGCTTCTTTTGCTTCATTTGACAATCAATAAGCCCTAGGGGATACGCTCAAGAAAGATGTATGAGACTATCCTCAAAGTCTCTCAAAAGGAATGTCAAGAAACACCTGCTTGTCATGTATGCTCATACTTGTTCCCCCGATCAAGGATAGTCCCTTCTCATTCCATTCCTGATCAATGATGTCACTCTAAGGGCTACGGTCAAGTCTTAAAGGCTCCCTCGGCAAGAAGCAATTCACTTCAATGTCCCCAGCAACATTGGAAGCTTCCTCAATTCGGCACCGAAGGTCTCAAGGGGCTTCGCAATCTACAATCCTTTGGGCTACAGCATTACAACAATCCAAGTAAAGGGCAATATTGGGGCTTCGCAATTAACAAGCTTTTGGGCAGTGGTACCCGAGCAATGCAATTTGGGAGTAGTCTTATGGCTCCATGAAAGGGATCAAGCTTCAATGGTCCCTCAACACTTCTAGTCAAAAGGCCTCTTGGTTTTAATGAAGGCTCCGATGATATGAATGAATTTGATGATTCTTGTTAGAACTCACAGTGAGATTCTGAAGGAAGTCTTAGAGAAAAGGAAAAAGATTCAATATGCTAGACTCACCCAGCTGAGTTATAGCGGGCAATGCCAATATGTTAACTCTATAAGCAGAGTTACGGCCAATCCCAATGTTTCTGCAAGTACTGCACCCCCTTCTCCAAGATCAAAAGCACAGGCTGCATCCGAAGATCCGTCGTCGGCTCAACTCAAGAAGACTCAAGCAAACATACCGTTCGAGACTTTGTCACACCAAGACCTGTAGATACCCCGGGGAGCCACGGCTTTAGGCTCGAGCGTGTGAGTGATCCTAGGATGTCTAACTTGTTTTAGGGTGTTTAGAGTCGCCACCTATGTTTTGAGGAACATAATAAAAACCTATTGATTATAGCCTAAGTTTGATTACGAAAACAGAGATTCTTTGTTTTGAGGTTCGAGGGTTAGATTACGAGATGGGAAGTACCGAAACACCCATCTCGCCCAACTAAAGTTGGTCTTGCTTGATCAAACTCTACATGAATAATAACGTTCTTCTTCTTCTTCTTTAAGTCATAAAAAGGGGGGGGGTTTAAAATAGAGTTTGGAATGTAGGAGATAACTCCTTAACCAACCTCAATGAGATGAGGTGATCATTAGAGTCATGTCCCAAAATGATTTGGGTGATTGCACATTTGATTAGAGTAAAAGAGAGAGAGAGGAGATGAAGTAGAAAAGAAAGGAAAAGATGGACTTTTACCTACAATTTGAATAACTTCAAATATTGCTTGATGAGATCCTTGGAGAACCTTTAGAAAGTGATTTTGGTATAGTTTTTGTAAGTTTAATTTTCGGTCCTTGAAAATGGAGGTAAAGGGAGGTTTTTATAGGTGAAAGAGGGGTGTTTTTGGTGCCAAAACTCAGTCACCAAGAAATCCTTCCCGGGCAAAATCCTGTAAATTGAGCAAGGGAGAGAATCCTGGCCAGAAATCTGTAACTGACGCCCAGAGGCCCGCGCTTCCTGCTTTGGGGGTGGGAGGCGCGCGCGCCTGGCTCCTCCTGTCGGAGGCGCGCGACTCAGAGAAGGCAATTTTGACAGAATGGACTAGAAAGTCAGCCCTGTCATTCAGTTTAGTCCCTGGACTTAACGAAGTCAGTCAGGAACTTAACGGAAGTGACAGAAACTAACGAGAAACACTTAAAATGGGGAGAAACACAAGATCAAATGTGCAATTAGGGTGAGCGGTCCAAGGCGGGGTGTCTACAGAGCCCCTCGGCGACGGGGATTGCAAAGCAAAACACGTCGACGAAAGTTAAAAACACCCGCCGAGGACATCACCAAGAAAAAGCAAAGACTCGATGAAAGCAGGAGTTTGAAATTGCGAGAGATAGTGGTGCGCTCCCTGTGTGAGCGGCTTTTGTTGATATAGGGGGTGCCATGATCCGTTAGGTGAACCTGCCGGCTGAATGTTTTGAACGAGGCCGTTAGTGAACCTTTTGAGCGAGGCCGCTGGTGAACCTTTGGAGAGGCCGTTAGTGAACCTTTTGAGGACGAATCTGTTAGTGAAATCCGTTGATGAGGCCGTTAGTGAACCTTTGAGGACGAATCTGTTAGTGAAATTCGTTGATGAGGCCGTTGGTGAACCGTTGTGGAGGCCGTTAGTGAACCTTTGGAGAGGCCGTTAGTGAACCTTTGAGGACGAATCCGTTAGTGAAATCCGTTGATGAGGCCGTTAGTGAACCTTTGAGGACGAATCCGTTAGTGAAATCCGTTGATGAGGCCGTTGGTGAACCTTTGTGGAGGCCGTTAGTGAACCTTTGGAGAGGCCGTTAGTGAACCTTTGAGGACGAATCCGTTAGTGAAATCCGTTGATGAGGCCGTTAGTGAACCTTTGGAGAGGACGAATCCGTTAGTGAAATCCGTTGATGAGGCCGTTAGTGAACCTTTGAGGACGAATCCGTTAGTGAAATTCGTTGATGAGGCCGTTGGTGAACCTTTGTGGAGGCCGTTAGTGAACCTTTGGAGAGGCCGTTAGTGAACCTTTGAGGACGAATCCGTTAGTGAAATCCGTTGATGAGGCCGTTAGTGAACCTTTAAGGACGAATCCGTTAGTGAAATCCGTTGATGAGGCCGTTGGTGAACCTTTGTGGAGGCCGTTAGTGAACCTTTGAAGAGGCCGTTAGTGAACCTTTTGAGGACGAATCCGTTAGTGAAATCCGTCGATGAGGCCGTTAGTGAACCTTTGAAGAGGCCGTTAGTGAACCTTTGAGGACGAATCCGTTAGTGAAATCCGTTGATGAGGCCGTTAGTGAACCTTTGAAGAGAACGAATCCGTTAGTGAAATCCGTTGATGAGGCCGTTAGTGAACCTTTGAATGAGGCCGTTAGTGAACCTTTGAAGAGGAAGAATCCGTTAGTGAAATCCGTTGATGAGGCCGTTAGTGAACCGTTTGAATGAGGCCGTTAGTGAACCTTTGCAGACGAATCCGTTAGTGAAATTCGTTGATGAAATATTGCTTGAAGTCTCGTGCCACTTGGAGTCACACTTGACTTTTTTTGAATTGTGGGGTGCGGGTACAGTTGACCGTGACCAAGAATGTTCATGCTGGGGATGAAATGTTGATATTGACTCTTGAGGGGGGTATGGCACCCGTGACAGAACTTAGGGAGTTTGGAATCCGTGGGGAAACCTTGATACGGTGCATGGTTTCTTGCATGGGAGACTGCTCCTGAACCTGCCTGATGATGGGAAGAGCGCGCGTCCGGGCCTCGTTATGGGACGCGCGCGCCTCGGATGAGTATGTCGGGGGCGCGCGCCTGGCGCATAAGTTCAGCATATTTAAACAGGCTATTCGCTGTTTTCGGCCAGTTTTCAAAAATTTGAAGAACCCTCCAAATTCCAAGCCCAATTTTTGTAGAGAAATCACCCCAAAACACTTTCTTGCTGTTCTAGGATCAATTCCGTCAAAGAAACGATGTCGGATCGTCAGCAATCACCTCCGTTTGAGATGCCACAGGGCGAGGAGCCCGAAATTGGGGTTGAAGCTATGGACCCGAGCTTGCTTATTTTCCGGCCTCATACCCACATTTCTCACTTCGTGACTTCGGGTTTGGTAAGAATGCCTCACCTTTCTTGCCGATTTCGGATTTCATGAAGTTCTGTTTTCTTTACCCGAAACATTGCTGCAGCAGCTTTATGGTCATTCTTTGCATGTTGTTCATTGTTGCTGATTTGTTGTAAGAAACATGTTGGGGCGCCCATTTTCATGTTCACATACTTGCTCGTACATTGTTCTTGTCATTGAAATCTCTGTGTTGAGTTCATCCGTTTTCTAGCAGTCATGCTGATAAAATTTTTGCTGTTCCTTCTTTCCTTTCAGGAGTGGACCCGTCTGACAGAGATTCGCGGTGGGGCTCATGGGCCCATCTCTATATGGAAGAGGTTGCCTGAGAATGTTCGGGCCCGAGTCACAGGGACTCATTTTGGTCTTTTTGTCACTAGCCTCCCAGCTTTGAAGAATGACCCTGATGTGGTTCAGGCATTGAGGGAGAGATGGTGGGATACCACCCATACCTTCCACTTACCCATGGGCGAGGTGACTATGACGCCTACCGACTTCACAGCTTTGACGGGCTTGCCGTTCATGGGGGTGCCTGTCCCTTTTGGTTTGAGAGGGGCTGTTCGGACTCCGGACGAGTTACTGGCCTTGGTTGACTGCCGGTTCGAGGTTAAGAATTCTCGAGTGACATGGGGGCGAATTCGGGCTTATTTCAGCATCTTGATGGCAGAGGCTCGAGGTGTTACTGCTGATCGGGTCGATGCCATGGCCCGTTGCTTTATTTGGTACTTGTTATCCCATACTCTGTTTGCCAATGGGGGATCTTCAGCCTCTTTGGCTCTGCTTGACTTGTTAGTGGACTTGGACCAGATCGGCCAGTATAACTGGGGCGCAGCGGGCTTAGCTGCTTGTTACCACGGCATGGATTTGACCAGCCGCTCGACCACCAGCTCTGTTATGGGCTTCAGCTTGCTGTGGGAGGTATACCACTTATTGTCCCTTTTATATTCCCCTTGCCTTGGTCATAACTGCCTTTCCCATTGACTGTCATTAACTTTGTTTCTGCCTCTTGTCTACAGCTTTGGGCTTTTGCTATCCTGAATCTGAGGGATTTCAAGATTGCCAAGGAAGGCCAGCCCCAGTATCCGGACTGCGCACGATGGGCGTATAAGGAGAGGAATGTGAAGACTGGCACGAACCCCATTAGTCTTACTTCGGCCCGACGGCACTTGGACACCCTGAGGCCTGAGTCTGTTGCCTTCTCTTTGTATCCGTGGAGATCAGTTCAGCACTGGTTTGAGCACACTCTTATTCCTACCCGTTCTCGGCTTTTAATGAGTTCGGGTGAGTGCATGGCTCTGTACTTGGGAGATAGAGTATTTTGGCAGCATGGTACCCAGGTGACAGATTTTTACACCCCCCCTCGTCCTGCAGTTCCTGACGTTCCTCCTTTCTACCCTCGTAACTGGAGGTCACTTTCAGAGGCTAATCGCACGGCATATATGGCAAGGGTTGATGCCGTCCCTTATATTCACTTGGATCAGGATTATGGCCTCTTCAGGGAGAACAACTTGATGCAGGGCTTTATGTTTGCTGATCCGAGGAGATCACAGGCTGCTCCTTCGACCTCCGCTCGGTTTTATACTACCGGTGCCGGGTATTGTTTTGATCCTCCTTTGCCTCCTCCTTATTACACTTATTCCAACTTCGGGGTCTTTGAGGAGCAGAGGGAGATTGTTCCCGAGGATATGTCACCGGAGAGAGAGCCTCCCGCTCAGGCTGCTGTGGTATGTTTTTCTGACCATCTTTGCATTTCTCAGTTCCAGTCTTGTTTTTTCTGTCCTTTGTATTGATGTAATTTCCTTTTCCTGTTCTTTGTTGCAACAGGTGCCCGTGGCCGCTTATAGGCACTTGGGTAGGCATAACAAAGGGATGAGGCGGAGGCTTCGTCAGCTGGAGGAGAGGGTGCTGGAGCTGTGCAGGGATTTTGCTGCCATGACTAGAGGTGCTACTGGTGCTGTCTCTGGTGCTGCGAGAGGAGCTGCCCGAGGTGCTCGGGGCATGGGACGAGGCTGCAGGGATGCTGCACTAGACATTGATGAGGCTGTCTCTTCGGCGAGGCAGTCGTTGAGCAGGAGTCTGAGCCACGGGGGTAGCCATAGTAGGAGCCTAAGCCGAGAAGGTAGCCAGAGCCGGGGTGGTGCTAGTTCGTCAGGGAGAGCTGCTAAGAGGACCCGTCCTGATGTTGTGATTGAGACATCTGAGTCTGAGGATGATGATGACGATGATGATGATGAGGATGACGATGATGATGATGAGGAGACCGAGAGCGGCAGCAGGGGGTGAGCACAGTGTTGGTGATGACGTGCCCGAGCTGTTGTGGCTGAGAGGATGAGGGATTGAAACACTTTTACTTTTGCATCTAATAACATTTAACATGTATTTACAATCCTATTTATTTTACTACTCATTTTTATGTTCTATTAACGACTCGATCTTAGATGTCGACCCTTTACAAACAAATGTGTGCCCAAAGGATGCTTGTTGTCGATGCTTGAACTCCTTTTTATTGCTGGGATCCGATTTTGCTGCAGGTTGGATATGTTGAAGTGCTTGGGTTCTGTTCTGAACTGACAAGGGTTGTTTCTGTCTGAACTGCTGTCAAAGGCGCGCGCGTCGGGCCTTGCTTGTGGGAGGCGCGCGCGTTGTGCAGCCTTGGTCGGAGGCGCGCGCTTCTGGCCTGCTGAATTACAGCCCCTTTCTTTTTCTGATCAGAATGTTCCAACAGCTATAAATTTTGAACCATTTTCGACCAGAATGGTCACACAGCATTCTTTTGCAAACACTTTCTCCTCTTAAACCACAAAATTCTTGTCATAATGGCCCCAATGACTTTCTCCTTTGAAGTTAAGGTTTCCGTCCCCGAGGGTGAAAAGTCCGTTCCAGTGGTGAATGCCGTTCCAGCTGTGGGGTCCGTCCCGATGGTGGAGAAGCGTCCGAGCGTTTTTGATCGTTTGGGAAGGCCCAATGACGATGTTGTTGACCCCGTGAGACCGGTGGTTCATGTGCGGGACTATAGACCCCGTCATTTTCCCAAGAAGAAGAAAGGTAAAGGAAATTCCTCCTATGTGTGGAAGCATCCCATGGTTGTCCCCGCTAAGGCTCCGCTTGATAAGGGCAAAGGGAAAGCCGTTGATGAAGCTCCGTCCCGTCCTAGCGTTTTCTCCCGTCTTGGCGGTCCCAAGAATGTTCCGTCCTCATCCAAGAAGACTAAAGGACATAACAAGAAGCAATGGATTCCCAAACCTAAGAAAGATTAGATTTTTCTTTATACCCCAAGAGATTGCAATTAGACCACTTTGTTTTAGGATTTAGTATTTTGATGTATTTTGTTGCTCAATAAATCCGTTGTAATGGTTTGAATAATTCATTGAATGAATAAAAATTGCATTTTGTTATTTGAAGTGAATTGGGTATTTTTGATATGTTTTAGACCGCACCCGAAGGTTGCCTACGTTCCTCCAGTTGGGAGGCTCAGGTCTTCGTAGTTCAAACAAACAAAGACCATTTCTTTTTTTTTTTTTTTTTTTTTTTTTGTGTGCACCCTGTTTTTTGCCTAGACCGCCCTTTCGGGTTTTCAATCTAGCGGGCTTCTTTTTTGCACGTGCTCTAATTTTTGCCTAGGCCGCCCTTGCGGGTTTTCAACCTAGCGAGCGATTTTTTTTTTTTTTTTTTTTTTTATGGTCTTTGTTTATTAAGCGTAGAACCTCTTGAGCTTGTCGAGGTTGACCTCCTTTGGCAGCTGGTCACCATCTAAATCCACGAGCCGGACTGCACCACCGCTTAGTATCTTTTTGACCACGTACGGACCGATCCATCGAGGTCCCCATTTCCCCAAGGGATTCATGGCGTTAGGAGGATGTTGTCTTAAGACCAAATCTCCTATGTTGATGTTTCGAGGCTTCACTTTTTTGTTGAAAGCTCTTGCCATCTTTTGCTGATATGCCCTCGTGCGTTCGAGTGCTCTTAACCTTTTCTCGTTGAGTAAGGCTAGCTGTTCGTATCGACTTTGCATCCAGTTGACCTCGTTGACTTGATTCTCGAGGAGGACCCGTAGAGATGGGACTTCAAGTTCGATAGGGAGTACGGCTTCAGAACCATAGACTAATGCATAAGGAGTTTCTCCTGTTGCGGACCGTATTGATGTGCGGTAGCCCCACAATGCTAATGGTAGCTTCTCGGGCCAATCCCTTCCTGTTGAGGCCATTTTCTTGACGATGGTCTCGATGGTTTTATTTGCTGCTTCAACCGCGCCATTTGCTTGGGGATGGTAAGGAGATGACTTGTGCTTGGTGATCTTGTATTCTACCAAAAGTGCATCCATTTCTTTCTCAAAGTGAGAGCCGTTGTCGGAAATGATTTCATGAGGCATGCCGTATCGGCACATGATGTTAATCTTTACAAATTCGGCCACTTTCTTGGCGTTGAGGGTCCGATAGGCTTGTGCTTCGACCCACTTTGTGAAGTAGTCGACTGCCACTAGGACGAACGACTGCCCATTGCTCCCGGCAGGATGAACTTTACCGATGATGTCTATCCCCCAACAAGAGAAAGGCCAAGGTGTAACCATGTTGTAAAGTTGTGAGGGTGGAGCATGTTGCAGATTAGCGTGGAATTGGCACTTGGCACACCTTTTGACTTTCTCGATACAGTCTCGTTCCATAGTGCTCCAATAGTAACCAATGCGAAGTATCTTCTTGACTAGCATAAACCCATTCATGTGGGGTCCACATTCTCCTTCGTGCACTTCACACATTATCTCTTGAGCTTCAGCCTCATTGGCGCATAAGAGATTGATCCCGTCGTGGTGCCTTTTATAGACTCGGTCCCCAATCAGTACGTATCGAGAGGCTAACCTTTGCAGATCTGCTTGAGACTTCTTATTTCTATTCTCGGGATAAGTGCCATCTTTGAGGAAGTTCATGATATCCGAATACCACGGAGAGTTTGTTTGCATCTCGTTGATCTCGATACTCATGCAATATGCCGGACTGTTCCTTCGAGCAATTTTGAAGGGCTTCACCATTTTCCCTTTGGGCATTTCGACTAATGAAGCTATAGTGGCCAGTGCATCGGCGAAGCGATTCTTATCCCTTGGCAGGTAGTTGAAAGTGATCTCTTGGAATTGTTCAACCAGTTCTTCAAGGTGCTGACCATACTGTTGGAGAGTCGGGTCTTGGGTTCGCCACTTTCCCGATTGCTGATTGATAAGGAGCAAAGAGTCACCGAATACTTCTAGTTCTGTGATGTTTCTGTCGAGAGCTGCTTCGAGCCCCGCTATACATGCTTCGTACTCGGCAATGTTGTTGGTAGCTTTGAATTCCAGGCGGATGGCAATGGGAGTGTAGATGTCTTTTGGATCAACAAGCAATATTCCTATACCAAAGCCGTGTTTATTGGCGGCGCCATCGAAAAAAAGTTGCCACTTATTTTCCTCGGTTGCAGTACAAATTAAATGCTCGTTGGGGAACTGTACGTCTTCCCCTTGACAAGGTTAGTGAGCTTTTCTTTCATTAGCTCCATCTCGGCCTCGTGGGCCTCCCTTTGGCTGTCAAGGTGGGATTGCCAAATGTCGTCTTTGCTTTGTGCCTCCTTATTAAGGGTGGAGACTTGCTCTTGGAGGAGTTGGACCATGGTTGAAACTTGTTCGAGAGACATGGTGTTGCTGCTGCCGGTCATGGTTGATGTAGTAGCTGTTGGAGTGATCTCTTCACGGACTAACCGATTTGCTGAATCCCGGTAGACTCTGTAAGTACCAATTGAACCTATATTGCAGAAGAGGCCCTTGTCAGTCTTGAGCAACACTTGCGGTCCACGAAGAGGCTTAGAACACACAGTTGGGCACACGACTCGAACCACATAAGAAAAGACTTTTTTTTTTTTTATAAGTCGGAGGGAATGAATCCCTTTTGGGGTTTCTAAGAAAATAATGGAATCGTCACACTAGTATATAGACCATCTCGCGGTCCCATATACTCATCGGATTCCATCGCGCTTGTGAATCCTACATGTATCGGGATTAAACTAAATTAATGTTGTAAAGCATACATGCGGGGACAGATTTTTATTTTCGTCCAAATAACCACTTTTGGGGACGGATTTTTATTGCGTCCGTTTCAACAAGTTGGCATGTATGATTTGAAGACATCAGTTCAGGGAAATCTCGGTACATGGAAATCGACTTGAGTCACGGAGTGTTAGACCCTAACTAGAATTGTGTGGCTTGTGCTCGGCTTGAATATGAGGCTCAAAGGTCACCCCCAGCATGTAATCTTGAACTACGCCACGGGCTGAGGTTTACCGCTTCGAAAGAGCCAAGGTCGAGTGGAGCTTGAAACTTTCTAGGACGGGCCTCGACGGGTTTGGGGTTGGACTTGTGCGACTCGATAGTGAGCAGTTCATAGGAATATGTGCATGTAGTGTGAGGTCTAACAAGTGACAAATTTTTTTTATTTATTTATTTTTTTTAAAAAGAAAGAAAAACAAACAAAACACATAAGCACATAAATTACAACTCCCGAATCACCCATGTGACCGGTAAATAAAACACAAAATTAAAACAGTCCGAGGGTTCAATTCTGTTCTGATGCAGGCAACTGTGCCCACACCCCACTGTTCTGCTCAGTCACTGAAACCTGTCTCTGTTCTGGGAATCAACCCAGAAGCGTGCGCCTCTGAGTGCTGATGTGGGACGCGCGCGCATGGCGAAATGCTTATGGGAGGCGCGCGCTTCTGGGCACACCTGTCAGAATGTCAGACTTTGGACTCAGGGGATTGCCCTGGTCCTATGTTCATATTGTAACCCCTGCAGAAGTGATTAGTGCAGAATAGCAGAAGAAGATGATGAAGAACATGAAGAAGTGGGCGATTCTGGTTCTTGATGCGGGATGCGCGCGCCTTAGGATTAAGAGGCCAGACGCGCGCGCCTCCCCCATCAGGAATCAGAATGCCCAAAAAAGATGTAGATTTCGATCAGAATGCAAGTTTAACCCTCAAAACAGTCCCCAGCGGAGTCGCCACTGTAGATACCCCGGGGAGCCACGACTTTAGGCTCGAGCGCGTGAGTGATCCTAGGATGTATAACTTGTTTTAGGGTGTTTAGAGTCGCCACCTATGTTTTGAGGTGTTGGGTTTCGTAGTAACATGCGCAGCGGAATTTAGCATTTAAAATTTTGAAACCCAAAGCCCCATAGATCCGTTCATATGATTAAATCAAATACAATAACATGAATATAGGATAAAACTAACCCTTGATGGCTATTAAATTTTGTCTTGGTCTTTGGTGGAGATTTGAAGACTTGATCACGATCACAAAGCTTGAACACGAACTTTGAAGATGATGATTTTCACCCTCTAGCGGTATCCACACTTCGAACGAATATCAAAGGAACTTCTTTGATCTTGGTTGCTAGACCAAATTGTGAAACACGTTTTCACAATGAATTTGAACTATATGGAATTTTCTCTCTTGTGTATTATTTTGTTCTTTGACCAATGATGTCTTAGAACAAAGTAAAACCTCTCTCAAACTCTTTGGAGACTCACAAAAGGCTAATACTGAAGTTCTGGCCGAACTCATTCTTTTATACACAAGCAAGACCTATTCCAAATAGGAATCTTGTGTCAAAAGACATTCCAAATCTAATTAGGAAAGTGCCAGCCAACAGTACTGTGCGGCCGCCCAGAATACACTGTGCGGTCGCACAATTATCTGAAACAAAACTGGTACAAATCTGAGCTAAGTGTGCGGCCGCCCAGTCGGCACTGTGCGGTCGCCCACTTCCCCAGAATTTCCAAAATTCCAATTTAATCCTTTTAAAGATTCGTTCTATTGTGTGTGACCCTCTAGGATTATACTAAGTTGGCAATGGGTTCAAACATGAAACCATAAGATATGATTAGGTTCTAGCAAACCGTCATACCTACCCAAATAGTATAACTAGATACAAGTTCGCATTCCTTTAGAATATGTCGTAATCCCTTTGTCCACGATGTCATTGAACACAAGTCATGGTCAAACAGTCAACTTGTTTTTGTTCAATACTTTCTCGATTCCGAATATGTTGATAATCCAAATGCCATTGATCCAATCAATTCATTTGAGTCCGGCCGAACATTTCATCAACACCATTCCTACGAGAGGCCCAAGATTGACATCTCTCCGAAGAGGGACAAATCCATTTAGCTTATTATTCTTCCCTACGTGAATCCAATTATGCCAATCATACCCTTTATAACTTCCCGGTTAAAGGTAGCATTTGAATATGTCAAACATAATGTTCATCAAGTGGAAGACTATAATAACTTCATGTCTAAGGATTCAAATGACATAACTAATATGAGATATATATTCGACATAGACCATGACATAAATCTCATACAGCGGGTCATGTCCAGTACCTTGTTCCAAACAAGTACCCATAAATCTAACATGATTATCGCATGATCATTTAGCCTTTATACTAGTGCTTAACAAGTACTAGGGACGGAGATTATTATAAGAAAACATGAACAATAATAATAATAATCAAAACATCTCTTTATTGATATGAAATAAATGATAACAATTACAACGTTTATTAAACGTGCCTAGGGCACCACTACCAACAATCTCCCACTTGCCCTAGGCCCAATCTCCCATGTATCTAATACCCATGGACCTAACATGACCATCATGTTTAGCTTGTGGAAGTCCCTTTGTCAGCGGGTCCGCAAGGTACTCTGCATATATTTACGTCTCCCCTATCAACGATCTCTCGAATGATATGAAAACGCCTAAGTATGTGTTTGGATTTCTGATGTGCTCTTGGTTCCTTTGCTTGAGCAATAGCACCATTATTATCACAATAAAGGTCTATTGGATTAGCAATGCTAGGAACCACTTCAAGTTCAGTTATGAACTTCTTAATCCAAACAGCTTCTTTTGCAGCATCCGATGCAGCAATATACTCAGCTTCTGTTATAGAATCAGCGGTTGTACTTTGCTTGGAACTCTTCCAGCTTACAGCTCCACCATTTAACATAAACACAAAACCCGATTGCGATCGGCTATCATCTTTGTCGGTTTGGAAGCTTGCATCCGTGTAAGCATTTACAACGAGATCATCTTCCATTCCTCCATACACCAAAAACGAGTCTTTAGTTCTTCTCAAGTACTTAAGAATCGCTTTTACAGCTATCCAGTGATTTTCGCCAGGGTCGGATTGGTATCTACTTGTCATGCTCAAAGCATAAGATACATCCGGCCTAGAACAAATCATGGCATACATGATGGACCCAATTGCCGAAGCATATGGAACATCATTCATTTTCTCACGCTCATCGTTTGTCTTAGGACATTGAGTCTTGCTTAGAGAAACTCCATGTAACACGGGCAAGGTGCCTCTCTTAGAATTTTCCATACGGAATCTTCTAATGACCTTGTCAATGTATGTACTTTGGCTTAAACCAAGTAGCCTCCTTGATCTATCTCTATACATCTTAATGCCAAGAATATATGCGGCTTCACCATATCTTTCATTGCGAAGCACTTTCCTAACCAAGTCTTCACAGACTGAAGTGTAGGAATGTCGTTTCCAATGAGCAATATGTCATCCACATATAAAATAAGGAATAGCACTATGCTCCCACTAATCTTCTTGTATACACAAGGCTCATCTTCGTTCTTGATGAAACCGAACTCTTTGACCGATTCATCAAAACGGAGATTCCAACTCCTAGAAGCTTGCTTCAATCCATAGATGGATCTTTGCAATTTTCATACCTTAGAATCTTGTTCAAAACCTTCTGGTTGTGTCATATACACATCCTCTTGGAGTTTTCCATTCAGGAAAGCGGTTTTGACGTCCATTTGCCATATTTCATAGTCATGATATGCGGCAATGGCAAGCAAAATTCTTATAGACTTGATCATTGCTACGGGTGAAAAGGTCTCATCATAGTCAATACCATGAATTTGCCTATAACCTTTCGCTACAAGTCTAGCTTTGTAAGTATGCACCTTCCCATCCATGTCAGTCTTCTTCTTGAAGACCCATTTGCATCCTATGGTTTTTACACCTTCGGGTGCATCAATCAAATTCCAAACTTGATTGTCTTACATGGATTACAATTCGGATTCCATGGCTCCAAGCCACTTGTCCGAATCAGGAGAAGACATCGCCTCTTGGTAGGTTGACGGTTCATCATTCTCAATGATTTCTACCTCATTACTATCCGTTACGAGAAATCCATATCTCTCGGGCTCGGATCGTAACCTACTAGATCTGCGAGTTGCTTGTGTATTTGAACAGGTTCCACAACTCCTTGTGGTTCTTGTTCTTGTTCCACTATTGGTTCAATGTTATTTTCTGGGTCTCGAATTTCTTCAAGATTTATTTTACTCCCACTGATTTCTTTGGAGAGAAACTCTTTCTCTAGAAAGACACCAGTTCGGGCAACAAACACTTTGTTGTCCTCACGGTTGTAAAAGTAATATCCTCTAGTTTCCTTAGGATATCCCACGAAAATACATTTATCAGATTTGTGTGCAAGTTTGTCTGAGACAAGTCTTTTGACAAAAGCTTCACAACCCCAAATCTTCATGAAAGATAGACAAGGCTTCTTTCCGCTCCACATCTCATATGTAGTCTTTTGAACCGATTTAGTTGGAACACAATTTAGTGTGAAAGCAGCGGTTTCTAGGGCGTAACCCCAAAAGGATATTGGAAGATCAACTTGACTCATCATTGATCGAACCATGTCTAACAAAGTCCGATTCCTCCTCTCGGATACACCATTCCATTGTGGTGTTCCATGTGGAGTCAATTGTGAAACTATTCCACAATTCTTTAGATGATCATCAAATTCTTGACTTAAGTATTCTCCACCTCGATCTGATCGAAGTGCTTTTATACTTTTGCCAAGTTGTTTTTCTACTTCATTTTGAAATATTCTAAATATCTCAAATGCTTCACTTTTATGTTTCATTAGGTAAACATACCCAAATCTACTATAATCATCAGTGAAGGTTATTAAGTATTGAAATCCTCCCCTAGCATTGCTACTTAAGGGTCCGCATACATCGGAATGAATCAACCCCAATAAGTCGCTTGCCCTTTCACCCAACTTGGTAAAAGGTGTCTTAGTCATTTTTCCAAGAAGACACGACTCACAAGTATCATATGACTCGAGGTCACATGAACCTAAAAGTCCGTCCCCATGGAGTTTTGAGATACGCTTCTCATTAATATGACCAAGACGGCAATGCCATAAATAGGTATGATTTACATCATTAGGTTTAGATTTCTTATTTACATGATAGACATTGTCATTATTTTCATTCTTGACATCCAAGATATAAAGGCCATTAAATGAATTAGCAATATCATAAAGCACATCATTTAAATAAATAGAAAATTTCTTATTCTCAATAAGAAACTTAAAACCTTCATTATCCAAACAATAAATTGAAATAATATTTCTGCTTAAATCTGGAACATAATAACAATTGTTCAAAACAAGAATTAATCCGGAAGGTAAAGTGACTTCATAAGTCCCTACGGCTAATGCAGCAACTCTTGCTCCATTCCCCACACGTAGATCTACTTCACCTTCTTTAAGCAGTCTCCTATTCTTTAGTCCCTGCACATTTAGACAAATGTGAGAACCACATCCGGTATCCAATACCCAAGAATCAGTGGTAGAAAGGAGAATATCTATCATATAGATACCTGAAGTCGACGCAGCCTTGCTGCTCTTCTTCTTCTTTTGCTCTTCCAAGAAAGCCTTGCAATTACGTTTCCAATGACCAATTTCTTGACAATGGAAACAGATTGCATCCTTTTGTGAATCGGGTTTTGCCTCAGAAGCCTTGGCAACCTTTGCCTTGCTTATTTTGGGTTTGATAACTTTCTTACCCTTTCCTTTGGCATTAGCCTTCTTCCCATCATGAACCAAGAGCACGGGAGAACCTTTCTCCACAATTTTCATCTCTGCAGTTTTGAGCATCCCATGCAACTCAGAGAGATTCTTATCCATTCCATGCATGTTATAATTCATTACAAACTGATTATAACTTTTAGGCAATGAATTAAGAATGAGATCCGTGGCTAGCTCCAATGGGATTGGATAGCCAAGTTTCTCAAGGTGCTCTAGATAACCTTTCATTTTAAGAAAGTGAGGACTCACTTGTTGCCCTTCATTCATTTTACAAGTAGTGAATGCAACAATGGTCTTGTACCTCTCTTGCCTAGCTTGCTCTTGAAACATGGTTCTCAACTCCACGCCTATCTCATCGGCTTCCAAATGTTCCAAACTTTGTTGGAGTTTTGAACACATAGCAGCAAGCATGAGACAACTTACATCTCTAGAATCATTACGATGTTTCTTGTAATTGTCTCTTTCTACCCTAGGGGCAGTAGGCGGTGGTTCAGCGGGGAGAGGCCCATCGAGAATGTACAACTTATCTTCTTGCCTAAGAACGATTCTTATGCTACGGATCCAATCCATAAAGTTAGTACCATTCTCTTCGAGCTTATCCTTCTCAAGGATCGATCACAACGACATTGATTGAGTGTTATTAGTCATTATCTACAAATATGCAAAATTTCCAAAATTTAATAAGTACCGATTTTCATTAAAGAGATAAATAATGTATTTTCAAACAAGCAAGACCTATTCCAAATAGGAATCTTGTGTCAAAAGACATTCCAAATCTAATTAGGAAAGTGCCAGCCGACAGTACTGTGCGGCCGCCCAGAATACACTGTGCGGTCACACATTTATCTGAAACAAACTGGTACAAATCTGAGCTAAGTGTGCGGCCGCCCAGTCGGCACTGTGCGGTCGCCCACTTCCCCAGAATTTCCAAAATTCCAATTTAGTCCTTTTAAAGATTCGTTCTATTGTGTGTGACCCTCTAGGATTATACTAAGTTGGCAATGGGTTCAAACATGAAACCATAAGATATGATTAGGTTCTAGCAAACCGTCATACCTACCCAAATAGTATAACTAGATACAAGTTCGCATTCCTTTAGAATATGTCGTAATCCCTTTGTCCACGATGTCATTGAACACAAGTCATGGTCAAACAGTCAACTTGTTTTTGTTCAATACTTTCTCGATTCCGAATATGTTGATAATCCAAATGCCATTGATCCAATCAATTCATTTGAGTCCGGCCGAACATTTCATCAACACCATTCCTACGAGAGGCCCAAGCTTGACATCTCTCCGAAGAGGGACAAATCCATTTAGCTTATTATTCTTCCCTACGTGAATCCGATTATGCCAATCATACCCTTTATAACTTCCCGGTTAAAGGTAGCGTTTGAATATGTCAAACATAATATTCATCAAGTGGAAGACTATAATAACTTCATGTCTAAGGATTCAAATGACATAACTAATATGAGATATATATTCGACATAGACCATGACATAAATCTCATACAGCGGGTCATGTCCAGTACCTTGTTCCAAACAAGTACCCATAAATCTAACATGATCATCGCATGATCATTTAGCCTTTATACTAGTGCTTAACAAGTACTAGGGACGGAGATTATTATAAGTAAACATAAACAATAATAATAATAATCAAAACATCTCTTTATTGATATGAAATAAATGATAACAATTACAACGTTTATTAAACGTGCCTAGGGCACCACTACCAACATGAGGAACATAAGAAAAACCTATTGATTATAGCCTAAGTTTGATTACGAAAACAGAGATTCTTTGTTTTGAGGTTCGGGGGTTAGATTACGAGATGGGAAGTACCGAAACACCCATCTTGCCCAACTAAAGTTGGTCTTGCTTGATCAAAATCTACATGAATAATAACGTTCTTCTTCTTCTTCTTTAAGTCATAAAAAGGGGGGTTTAAAATAGAGTTTGGAATGTAGGAGATAACTCCTTAACCAACCTGAATGAGATGAGGTGATCATTAGAGTCATGTCCCAAAATGATTTGGGTGATTGCACATTTGATTAGAGTAAAAGAGAGAGAGGAGATGAAGTAGAAAAGAAAGGAAAAGATGGACTTTTACCTACAATTTGAAGAACTTCAAATATTGCTTGATGAGATCCTTGGAGAACCTTTAGAAAGTGATTTTGGTATAGTTTTTGTAAGTTTAATTTTCGGTCCTTGAAAATGGAGGTAAAGGGAGGTTTGTATAGGTGAAAGAGGGGTGTTTTTGGTGCCAAAACTCAGTCACCAAGAAATCCTTCCCGGGCAAAATCCTGTAAATTGAGCAAGGGAGAGAATCCTGGCCAGAAATCTGTAACTAACGCCCAGAGGCGCGCGCTTCCTGCTTTGGGGGCGGGAGGCGCGCGCGCCTGGCTCCTCCTGTCGGAGGCGCGCGACTCAGAGAAGGCAATTTTGACAGAATGGACTAGAAAGTCAGCCCTGTCATTCAGTTTAGTCCCTGGACTTAACGAAGTCAGTCAGGAACTTAACGGAAGTGACAGAAACTAACGAGAAACACTTAAAATGGGGAGAAACACTTAACGAAGTCCGTTTGATGAATCCATTGGTGAATCCATTGAATGAGTCCGTTAGTGAACCCTTGTTGACGAATCCGTTAGTGAACCCATTGGCTGAATCCGTTGGTGAATCCATTTGCTGAACCCGTTTTGTGAGTCCGTTGGTCGAATCCGTTCGTGAATCCGATGGACGAGTCCGTTTGTGAACCCGTTGGCTGAATCCGTTAGTGAATCCATTTGCTGAACCCGTTTGTGAGTCCCTTGGTCGAATGCTTGTACCTGTTATATGTATGTTTTTACAGATATATGTGCTTGTGTGAGATGTGAAATAGAAATTGAGAGAAAATTGTGATTGTGGTGTGATGTGATTTGAGAAGCAGAGATTGCTTGAGAGAGATTTTTCGAGAATGGAGAAATTGCTTTTGTGTGCTGTGTGATTTTTGAGGAAAGTATTAATGAATGATGTTCTTACCTACACTTACCATGGCCGCTTGATTCGGGATGGAGATGTTGTGGCTTTGATGAAGATGATGAACTGCTCTTGCTTTCGATGGAATGTTGGTGAGATGACATTCTGAATGATGGGTTGGTCGTGCCAAAGGCTGCCTACGTATCCCTTGAAGGGAATCAGACCAGCGTAGTTCAAGGATGATAGAGAATGCTGGAGAAGAAGCTAGGAGCAAATACTTTTACGCAAGTAAAGAGACAAGAAAAAGAAAAATAAAAATCTTTTTGTCTTTTTTTTTTTTTTAGTTCGTGGGTGAACCATTTTAAGCATTGTGTGTTTGTAAAGTCAACCCAAGATCAAGTCATGTTCGATCGAAGTCCGAATTGCTTTGTTGAATTCTGTCGTTGTCGCCGTTGTGCCCAACGATATGTGATGTCTAGCCCCAAGAGATTTTTCGATTATGGGGCTTCAAAAGACTATCGATGCCGAGATACCAAGGGGTTGCTGATTGTGAAGCCCCTAGAACGCCTTCGATACCAAACTTTAAGTGACTCGTGAAGCCCCAAGATAAATCATCTCTTGGCCCATTTAAACAAATCGCCTTTGGTTGTTGATGTGAGCAAGTCCCAAGAGGAGATTATTGATACCAAGGTTCGAGAGATTGCTAAGCCCCAAGTGTCATGTACTTGTTGTTTGCGAGCTTCAAGATGGTGGAATGCGAAGACCTTTCGATGTAAAGCCCCAAATTATCTTGGAATCGGCTCGGCATTGAGAGCGGATGCAACGTCTGGTAGGATTCTTGATAGAGATCTCCTTCTTACTCTTACTGGAGAGATGAATAGCCTCAGTGGTCGGTACCCAAATTACGGAAAGCTTATGTCAAAAGATGCATTCGTGTCTTGCGGTGCCGTCGAGGTCGCGGATGATAAGGTCTTGGTGTGATAAGGTCCCCAAATAGGTATGCTTGCTTGAGTCTTCTTGAGTTAAACTGAAGACGGATCTTCGGATGCAACTAGTGCTTGAGGCGCAAGAGCCACACTTTTTACTTTTGATCTTGGAGAAGGGGGTGCTGAATTGCAGAAACATTGGGATTGGCCAAGGCATTTCCCGCTATAACCCTGTTTTGGTAGAGTTTAGCATATTGAATCTTTTTCCTTTTCTCTAAGACTTTCTTCATAATCTCGTCGTAAGTCACAACATGAGAATCATCAAATTCATTCATAACCTCAGAGCCCTTCTTTCAAACTAGAAGACCTTTGACGTGAAGTACTGAGAGACCCTTTAAGTAGGGATGGCCAAAACCGGTTCCGAGCCCGGTTCCGGTTCGGCAAAAGGGTGACCCTGAACCGGCCCGCGCTTACCCCGGTTCCGGTTCCGGTTTGGCACAATCCGGTTCCGGTTCGGTCCGGTTCCGGTACGGTTCCGGTCCCCCCTTTTAAAATTATTGAAAAATAAGGGATTTTCGGTCCGGTTCCGGTCCGGTTCGTCATATATATGACCCTGAACCGGCCCGGATGCCTTGCGGTTCCGGTTCGTCCGGTTCCGGTTTCCTCCGGTTCTTTTCCGGTTTTCCGGTTCCGGTCCGGTTTGGTCATCCCTACCTTTAAGTTTGGACCGCTCCCCACGTTTCATTGCATCGAGTATCATTACCCAAAAGATTGTCGAAGCCCCTTAAAAAGACTTCGGTGCCAAATTGATAGAGGAAGCTTCGAGTGTTGCACATGACTTTGCTAAGGCCATTGTTGGGAGGTGAAGTGAATTGCTTCTTGCCAAGGGAGACTTTCAAACTTGAGTGTAGCCCCTAGAGTGCCACCATTGATTGTAAGTGGAGCAAGAAAGGCCTATCCTTGATTGGGGGAACATGCATGAGCACACATGACAAGAAGGCTTCTCGACATTGACTTTGAGAGACTTTGAGGATAGTCTCACACATCTTTCTTGAGCGTAGCCCTAGGGCTCATTAACTGTCAAATGAAGCAGAAGAAGCTCTCGTTCTTGAGTTACATAGCCCCTAGGGCGTCATCATTTGTCGAGTAAAGCAAGAGACTCGTCCTCGTGCGAGGGAACAAACATAAGAGGATATGGCAAGAGCTACTCCATTTCTCGTGCGACCTTTTGACATATTGTAGGGGCACATTCTCGGAGAAGCTTGAAAACTGAATTACACGTTGTTTCCATTCGCTGCCCAAACCAATTGACTCACTGGGGACTATTTGTGCAACCTCGTACCCCTTTTTGACTTTTTGATGACATATCAATCATGAGATCATTCTCGGACGGGCCTTCTTTCGCATGAGCCTAAAAATGCACATTGCAAGAACAATCTCTCTTATGCCAATAACTCAAAACGACCTTTGATTGAGCCTTTTGCAATTCCAAAGTTGACTTGGCGGGGAATTGATTTGCTGAGGAGATTCAATGTAGAACTTGTGTAGTTGTCTTCTCTAGAGGCCGGGGATCTCCATTTCTCTTTTCCTTCTCTCTCTCACTCTCTCACCATTTTTTTTTATGACGCACCCTGTTTTTTGCCTAGACCTCCCTTTCGGGTTTTCAATCTAGCGGGCATCTCTTTTGCATCTTCATTTTGACTCGATTAATGAGGAAGTGTGCATTGACTCTAGCTGAGAATGAGAGACATGTGATTTTGCGGTGGAGACCTTTTGTCACTAATGATGAGTGACACTGACTCGACTAGGGAAGTGGTCCCTAGTATTGACATGTATTTTTATTTATTGAATGACCCACTAAGGCAAGCAAGTCATTAAGAGAGAAGAGAAGGAAAGCCCCAATTTGATTGCAAGAAACTGGGAGTATCGCTGAAAGATAAGAAGCCCCTAGACTCGACAAGGAACGTGAAAGCGATTCCAAATCTAAGAAAGTTTTTCAATCTTGAGGTGATTAATTCATTGGAAAATGACTCGTACAAAGATGTCTTGACAAGTTCGAGATGAAGGCCAATCACCATAACGTGCTAGGGCTAAACATATCTTCTTTCTTGCATGAGACCGGACCCGCAGGTTACCTACGCTCCTCCAGTGTAGAGGCTCAGGTCACCGTAGTTCTTGTCGATGCTCCTTTCGTCGTGAGGAATTGTTGCTTCATCGGTGGATGATGATGTCGTTGTGAACTTCTTTGAATGAGGGGGATTTTTTTTCTTTTTTGTGCTCTAACTTTTGCCTAGGTTGATTTGAGGATTTCAACCTAGCGAGTTTTTTTTTTTAAATCCCTCTTTGAAACATTGCTTGATTTCTCCATGGTTGTAGTTCCACCTTGCTTTGGCGCTTGATGTCTTGGATTTGTCGTTGATGTTGTTGCCTTCGTCATGATGTTTATCCCCTAGGCGTTCAAGTGATGGCCTTCGTTCTAAAACTTGTTTAGATATCTTTTCATCATTTTGCCAAGAATTAAATTGAACAACTTGGAAGAGTGTATGAGGACAAGAACGAATTTTATTTGATAAGACCGACTTAAACTTTAACATCAAAGAGAAGGAAGAAAACTTAATGCACTCATAAGAGGACTTTTGACTCTTTTTTTTCTTTTTTATTATTCCTATTTCTAGGTAGAGAAAGAGAAACGGAGATTGCTGTCTTCGTCCTTGTCGTTGTAGTCCTTCTTGTTGAAGCCCCTAAGTCATTCCTTATTTCACGGTTGCTCTTCACCCACGGTAAATTCACCGTTGTCAATCAAATCTTGGATGATGTTTCGGAGAAGGAAGCATCCCTCGGTAGTGTGGCCGCTATGCTTGTGATAGTCGCACCATTCACCAAATGCATGATTCTTTTGTATCGTCTTCGGCTTGTACCCTTCCAAAGGCTTGACCTTTCCACTTGCCATCAAGATTTTGAATGCTTCGGCTCGGGTCATTCCTAGGAGAGGAGTGAAAACTCGGTTGTTGGCGGTACTTTTGTGGCTTTTGAGGGACGGGCCACTTGAGCATGTTTTACCATTGAAATTTGCCTTGTTGTCGGTGAACTCTTGCAAACGGGCCTTAAGTTCAAAAACCTCTTCCTCGTGAATTCTCCTCTCGAGATCAAAACGGGCTTGCCATAAATCATCCTTGCGGCGGGCATCCTCGACAAGTCTATCCATTTATTCCCCCATGGCTCTTATTATGTTGAAGATCCTTTCGTTGGACACGGAAATATTCTCACCCATGTTGTTGTTGTCGTTGGAAGCCATTTGACCTATTGAAAAAGCACGGTTGATCTTAGATTGGCCCACAAACACCTCTTGAGTAAAATTAATTTCACGCACAAACAAAAGAAAAGACTCAACCACATAAGAAAATGATTTTTTTTTTTTTATAAGTCGGAAGGAGGGAGTCGTTTTTGGAGTTTCTAGAAAAATAGTGGAATCGTCACACTAGTATATAGACCTTCTCGCGGTCCCATATACTCATCGGATTCCACCACGCTTGTGATACCTACATGTGACGGGATTAAACTAAATTAATGTCATAAAGCATACATGCGGGGACGGAGTTTTATTTCGTCCGTAATAACCACTTGGGGACGGAGTTTTATTTCGTCCATAACGACCGCTTTTTTCTTTTGAAAACGGCATGTATGATTTGATGACATTAGTTTAGGGAAATCTCGACACACGAAAACCGACTTGGTCACGGAGTGTTAGAACCTAACTAGAATTGTGTTGGCTTGTGCTCGGTTAAAGAGAGGCTTAAGGTCACCCCCGGCATGTAGTCATGAACTACGCCACGGGCTGAGGTTTACCGCTTCGAGAGAGTCAAGGTCAGGTGGAGCTTGAAACTCTCTAGGACGGGCCTCGACGGGTTTGAGGTTATGAACTTGTGCGACTCGATAGTGAGCAATTCATAGGAATATGTGCATGTAGTGTGAGGTCAAGCCAAGTGACAATTTTTTTTTTCAAAAAAAAAGAAAAAACAAATAAGCACATATTTACAACTTTCGAATCACCCGTGTGACCGATAAAATAAATAGAAAATAAAAGAGTTTATGTGCAGGCCCGGTTCCTACACACTGTCAAAACTGTTCATTCTGATCACTGTTCTGTTTCTGGAAAATTGCCCAGAAGAGCGCACGTTGGGCAGTGAGAATGGGAGGCATGCGCCTCCGAGCGAAAGAGGCCGAGGCGCCCTATTCTGGGCAGTACCTGCAAATTCGTGGGTTCAAGGGATTGCCTTGACTCTAAATAGCAATTATTTCCCCTGCAGAAACTTGTTAGCACAATAACATGGAATGGAAGGACAAGAAGGGAGGCGGGCGATTATGGTTCAAAGGGTCGGACGCGCGCGCTTTAGGCCAAGAAGGCCAGAGGCGCGCGCTTCCCACCCTTTTTACCAGAATGCCCAGAAAACAGATATAAGAACACCAAAAGTAAGAAACGCAAATTTAACCCTCTAAACCGTCCCCAGCAGAGTCTCCAATGTAGATACCCTGGGAGAGCCCACTACTTAGCTAGAGCGGTGGAAGGTGTAGATACCCCGGGGGACCACGGCTTGGCTAGAGCGGTGAATTATCCTAGGATGTCTACTTGATTTTAAGAGTCGCCACCTATGTTTTAGAGGAACATAAGAAAAACCTAAAGAAAGCCAATTGTTGTACGAAAACCAGAGATTCGGGAGAGAAAGGGGTTCGGGGGTTAGGTGACGGAGTGGGAAGTACTTAAACACCCACTCCGCCCCGCTTACGCGGGTCTTGCTACTTTTGGTGTTCTAATGCTAAATGTCCTTCAATTTAATGATAAGAGAAATGTGCTAACAATTATAATGAAAAGAAAGGGGAAAATAAAGGGGAAATAAAATAGAATTGATTTATTTATTTAATGATAAAGATTACATGTAACAAATAATGTTAAAGGATTACATTAAGAGATGAAGAGAAATTAACATGGTGAATTAAAGTTAAGATTAAAATGTAGGGAGATAACCTTAACTAGCTTCAATATGTGAAGTAGTCATGTTGGTCATGTCCCATTAATGGGGATTGCATACATCAAGAAGAAGACAATAAAGGAAGAAAATGGAGTTGTACCTTGAGAAAGAGGACTTGAAACCTTGACTTGAAAGTGTTGTTGTTGTAATGAAATTGTTGTAGAACAATTTATGTAGAGTCTTGTTACTAAGAACTCTTGTTGGGAGAATTTGTGTATAGTGTAGTTTGTGAATCAAAGTTGAGGTCTAAGGTCTTGTGTATAGTTTTTGTAGAGAAGATGAAGTTGGTCCCTTCCTAAGGTAGAAGAAGATGGCTTTTATAGGTAAAAAGAGGAGGGAAGACTTGGAGGGAAATTGGTCAATCCATGTGAGATGGAGTTGACCAATCACAAATAAGATAAATAAAAATAATAAATAAATAATAAAGAGAAAATAAAATATTAATAAAAAGAAATATTTTTGTTTTAATGAAAAGGCTAGAATAATGGGATTGGGAGGTTACAAAACTAGGGGGGATGAATTTGGATGTAAAAAGATGGTTTTTGTGATCAAGAAAAGATGTTTGTAAATAAGAAAAGGGATGGAAATAAGGTGCAATCCGTTACTGCCATAATGGGAGGCGCGCGGGTCCCGTTTTAGGGGCGAGACGCGCGCGCATCCCGATAACACTTCCGAAAGCGCCCGCGGGTAAAAATGACAGAAAGACTCTAAAAGTTAATTCTGTTATGCAGTTTAGTCCAAAACTAACGGAATCAGTTAGGAACTTAACCGAAGTAACAGAAATTAACAAAAATAAGTTAAATAAAAATACTATGTATGCAATCGGGGTGAGAGGTCCAAAGCGGGGTGTCTACAGATCCCCTCAGCGACGTGGATTGCGAAGCAAAACGCGTCGACGAAAGAAAGACAACCGCCGAGGACATCGACAAGAGAAAACAAAGACTCGATAAAACATGAATTTGAAATTTGCGAGGGATAGGGGAGCGCTCCCTGTGTGATCGGCTTTATTGATATAGAAAGGATATGGCGGGATCCGTTTTGCTGAAGCGGGATCCGTTTACTGAAGCGGGATCCGTTTGCTGAGGCGGGATCCGTTTGCTGATGCGGGATCCGTTTGCTGAAGCGGGATCCGTTTGCTGAAGGCGGGATCCGTTTGCTGATGCGGGACCCATTTGCTGATGCGGGATCCGTTTGCTAAAGCGGGATCCATTTGCTGATGTGAGATCCGTTTGCTAGAGGCGGGATCCGTTTGCTGATGGCGGGATCCGTTTGCTGATGCGGGATCCGTTTGCTGATGCGGGATCCGTTTGCTGAATGCGGTATCTTTTTGCTGATGCGGGGTCCGTTTGCTAAGGCGGGATCCGTTTGCTGAAGCAGGATCCGTTTGCTGGAATGCGAGATCACCGTGGACCAAGTTGATGTTACAGCTGCTATTGACTTTATCTTGGGGATGTGGGCATGGTTGACTGTGGACCATTTTCTGCTGGGGATGAAGTGCTTTGAGTAGCGGATGCTGTTGACTTCATGGTGGTACCTGTTATGTGTGTGCTTGGCAGGTATATGTGTTTGTGCAAGAGAATGCATGAAGTGTGAAAGGAAGAGAGAAATTGTGCTCGTGGTGCAATGTGATTTGAAAGCAGTTTTGCATGAGAGAGAAGTAAAGTGATTCTGTGTGTGAAGTGATTTTTGAAAGCAGAGATTGCTTGAGATGAATGATGTTCATACCTTCACTTACCATTGCCGCTTGATTGGGGATGGATTGCTGAAGGATGTTGATGCTTTTGCTGAAGAATGTCCATGCTTTGGATGGAGAATGAAGATGTTGATGGTGATGAATTGGCGGAGAGTGTCGCTGCCTTGATGATGAATTCGTTTTTGATGGAGTGTCGGTGAGATGGTATTCTGGGTGATGGGTTGGTCGTGCCAAAAGGCTGCCTACGTATCCCTTTAAGAGAATCAGACCAGCGTAGTTCAAGGATGATGGAGAATGCTGGGGAGGAAAAGCTAGGAGCAAAGCAAAGTAGAGCACATACTTTTGCACATAGAAGGAGAAAAAGAAAAAGAAAAATCTTTTTTTTTTTTAGTTCATGGGTGAACCATTTTAACCATTGTGTGTTTATAAAGCCAACCCAAGATCAAGTCATGTTCGATCGAAGTCCGGATTGCCTTGCTTGAATTATGTCGTCGTTGCCGTGGTGTCCAACGAAATTGATATCTAGCCCCAAGATATTTGTCGATTATGGGGCTTTCAAAAGGGACTATCGATGCCGAGATGCCAAGGGGTTGCTGATTGTAAAGCCCCTCGAATGCTGAACTTTGAGTGGCTTATGAAGCCCTATAATGAATCAACTCTTAGCCCATTCAAATAAACTGTCTTTTGTTGTCGACGTGGGCAAGCCCCAAGAGAAGATCATTTATTCCAAGCTTTGAGAGATTGCTAAGCCCCAAATGTCATGTGGGCTTCGAGATGGCGGGATATGAAGACCTTTCGATGTGAAGCCCCAAATCGGCTTAGTTTTGTATTGAGAGCGGATGCACCATTGGGTAGAACTCTTGAAGGCGATCTCCTTCTTTCTCTTGCTTGTAGATGGATGGACCTTTTTGCGGTTGATACCCAAATGTAGTATGGTCTTCGGGAGACGTCTCGTGGGAGATGGTGATGTTGTTGCAGATGATAAGGTCTTGGTGTGATAAAGTCTCGAACGGTATGTTTGCTCGAGTCTTCTTGAGTTGAACCGACGGCGGATCTTCGGATGCAGCTTGTGCTTTTGATCTTGGAGAAGGGGGTGCTGTATTGCAGAAACATTGGGATTGGCCGTAACTCTGTCTCTAGAGTTAACATATTGGCATTGCCCGCCATAACTCAGCCGGGTGAGTCTAATATATTGAATCTTTTTCCTTTTCTCTAAGACTTCCTTCAGAATCTCGCTGTGAGTTCTAACAAGAATCATCAAATTCATTCATATCATCGGAGCCTTCATTTAAAACCAAGAGGCCTTTTGACTGGAAGTGTTGAGGGACCATTGAAGTTTGATCACTTTCATGGAACCATAAGACTACTCCCAAATTGCATTGCTCGGGTACCACCGCCCAAAAGCTTGTTAATTGCGAAGCCCCAATATTGCCCTTTGCTTGAATTACTGTAATGCCGTAGCCTAAAAGATTTGTAGATTGCGAAGCCCCTTGAGACCTTTCGGTATAAAGCTTCAAATGTTGATGGGGACATTGAACTGAATTGCTTCTTGCCGAGGGAGCCTTTAAGACTTGACCATAGCCCCTAGAGTGCCATCATTGATTGCGAGAAAGGTCCATCCTTGATTGGGGGAACGAGCACGGGCACACATGACAAGAGGGATTTTTGACATCCCTTTTGAGAGACTTTGAGGATAGTCTCACACATCTTTCTCGAGCATAGCTCCTAGTGCTTATTGATCGTCAAATGAAGCAAAAGAAGCCCTTGTTCTTGAGTCACATAGCCCCTGCGTCACCATTTGTTGAGAACAACAAGAGTGACTCATCCTCGTGCGAGGGAACAAACATGAGAGGACATGGCAAGAGCTACTCCATTTCTCAGGAGCCTTTCGGCGTACTTTAGAAGCACACACTTGCAGAAGCTTTGAAAACTGAGACACATGTTGTTGCTATTTGCTGCCCAAGCCAATTGACTAGCTAGGGATTATTTGTGCAACTTCGTGCCCTTTTATGATGGGCTCGTTCTCAGATGGGTCTTGGTTACCACGGGCCTTCTTTTCATGAACCTAAAAATGCACACTGCTGGAGAATGATGCCGATAACCCAAGACAACCTTTGATGGTGCCATATCTTGTCGAGCCTTTTGCAATCCCAAAGTTGACTCGGTGGGGAATTGATTTGTTGAGGAGATCCAATGTAGAACTTGTGCAGTTGTCTTCCTTAGAGGCCGGAGATCTCCATTTCTCTTTCCCTTCTCTCTCTCACTCTCTCATTTTTTTTATGACGCACCCTGTTTTTTGCCTAGACCGCCCTTTCGGGTTTTCAATCTAGCGGGTATCTCTTTTGCGTCTTTTTTTTTTTTTTTTTTGACTCGATTAATGAGGAAGTGTGCATTGACTCTGGCTGAGGAGATAAGACATGTGATTTTGCGGTGAAGACCTCTTGTCACTAAAGATGAGTGACATTGACTCGACTAGGGAAGTGTGACACGCCCCAAGTCCCGGGATTCCCAAATAGAACCTCGAACCTGGTGCGCGTAACTAACAAGAAACAAGAAACTAACGGGAAACAGGAAAAATACCTGTTAAAAACAAAACTGACAGGATATATATACTCAAGAGTAGGGAGCTAAGATAGCTCACACGAGTTCTAGACCAAGAAAATTAAAACCAAACAAGGTTACATTTAGCTGAAGACATGCCTAGCAAATAAGCTAGCAACAAGAACTGTCTAGGGACAACAAATACTACCCCAATATAAGCCCAGAGTTTATTAACTCATACAAGATCGTCCTTACCAAAATATAAAAGGACACTAACTTCGAACAAGAATATCCTGCTGAGTAAGTTCCCAGCTAAATCGAGCCTCACTGCGTACTATCCCCTGCTTTCCTGGGGGGGACAATTAAACAAATAAAGGGTGAGATAAATCTCAGTAAGCTATTAACATGCAACTATATGTCATGTTATCATGCAATACAAGCAATACAAGTAGATACTCAACTAAACATATATCAAGTATCATCAAGTAACAAGTATAGGAGAGGCTAAGCCAACCCAACAAGTAATCAAGCTCAAGAAAGGCTCAGGTAACAAGTAGTCAAGTAGTGTGAGAGGCTAGACCAGCTCACCAAGATGCACATAGGCCTATCACGCATTTTTACCTGAATCCTTCCTTATTCCTCCCAAGAATACCATTTGTTGTCGATGCTTTTCTAGCTGATGACAACCAAGAACAAGAACAAGAACTGCTGTTGAGTATATAAGAAGACCTGGTAACCAGTGTCATCCACAAGAACAAGATCCATGAGGTGAACAAGACAGGAGTTAGCATTCACTTAGGTCAGGCTTATTGCTCCAACCAAGGAAGCTATGCCCTTACTATGGTCGGTAGTAAGGGGTCAGGCGGAAATACATAGGGACCCGATTGTCACTTAAACCCCAGCTCTCGCGACAAGTGTGAACCTATATATTTTCGAACAAGCAAGGAGAACCAGCTGGACTCACACAAGAATGCACAAGTAGATGTTTACTTGAACTACGAGAACAGAACTCAGTCCCTTAATAGTGGACTATTCTTTATGCACCATGTAATCATGTATCATGTGCTCACGAGACTATGCACCATGTAATCATATATCATGTGCTCATGAGAATATAAGTACACGTACTCAATTATTGCGAATACCAATCAAGTTCAACTATGGCACGTAAGTGTCCATGTAGCACGATCAATCCAAGTTAGGGTTTATTAATAACATACCTCAATCACGTAGTAGGGTATATCATTTAGTCACATGCCAAGTTTGCACGTACATATTTATGTCACGTTTAACACATTAAGGTGTCTATCACGATACCCTTACTATCAAGTAGAGCCCAATACCTTAGACTCTAAACACGTAATAGAATAGGTCACATCATACCTAGTCACAGTCATATCTCATGTATATGTATCGTTAATAATCGAATACATTTTCTAACACATATTGTGTTCTGTAGTTACTCTTATTAACTTAAATCGTAGTATTCACGATTATATGAATTATCTTCATATTACACTAGTCCCTATTTTCTTTAGGAACCCATTTCAAGACAAGATATCTTCTTTATTCTTTATATACTTTATTAAGTATATACACAATTAAAACCAATCACTAGCACTTTAGTGTTTGTTCATAACACTTACAATACACACGTATCAAGTTCAAGTATGTAGTAGAGTTAATCATTCTCTATCTGGTTCCATATCCCAACTCTTTTGGTTATTCATACCATGTATCAAGTAATCAAGAAGTAACATTCTATCACGTAAATATATGCAAGATTTGCATATACACATCAAGACTCTTTCAAGTTTATTACCATACACCTATATTGGTGTCACGGCACGTACAAGATTTTATAATCTTATTTTCAAGTCTTAATCCAATTATTTGGATGTTCAAGTCATGTACAAGATTTTATTGTCTTATACTTCAAGTTACTGTCTCAACTTAAGACATTCAAGACATTCAAGATATTCAGGACATTCAGGACATTCAAGACATTCAGTACATATACAAGATTTTATCATCTTATATCCAAGTTCTCAATCCATTTCTTTGGATGGTTAAACATGTACAAGAGTTAATTATCTTATACTTCAAGTTCAAGCTAGGAAGATGAATTATACATCTTTCACATATTATTTTCCAATCCTTTTCTTAGGATATTCAAGCTCAAGACATCAGTTGGTGCCCCTAAGGTACATAACCATGAACTTCAAGACACATAAAAGAGTTACTACTCTTATATCCAAGTTATCATTTAATTATGATTCAAGTCCACATTTCATTTGTTCACAAAGGGGACTATTTTCAGTACTAGAGTGTTCTACAACACTCATCTAGGCCATCTAGGGTAGTACCCTAAACCTAGACCAAGAATACTTCGAGTTCAAATTAAGTAAATGGAGCTATACAACTCATACTTACAATTTCATAATCCCCTACATAGGATATTCGAGCTCAAGACACTAATTTGGTGCTCTCAAGGTGCACAAACATAGGTTCCAAGACAAGCATAACACATAAGTGCTTGTTCATAGCACTTTCAAGACACATAAAAGAGTTGTTACTCTTATACTTAAGTTCTCATTTTGAGTTCTATAAGTGTCCATGTACAAGACTAAGTTCTCATTTTAATTCAATGAGTATACACGTTTAAGACCAGTTCTGATGCCCCTAAGGTGTCACAACACTTGCTAGGACATCTTATACTAAGGTTATATACCTTAACTAGAGTTACTTCCAACTTATACAAACTTTAAACAACATTTTGTTCTTCAGGTAACTGTGGCGGTCGCCTAAAATGGCCTGTGCGGTCGCACACAAGCAGGTCAATTCCTTTGAAAAACCTTTCAGAAAGATGGGCGGTCGCCCAAGGTTTTTGTGCGGTCGCACAAGGTACCAAAATGCGAAATTTTCATTTCTTTCCCAGGTTAAGAAATCTCCGTCCCAAACGTAGGAGTAACTTTCTATTAACATTTTAATACACCCAAGAGTATACAAACATTTTCTTAACACCTATTTTCAAGCTCAATTCATTTCTTTTACCGTCCCATAAATAATAGGACATTTCTTTTTATTCCAATTTAATATTTCACCGACCCAAAAGTATAAGTACAATTTTATATTATTGTAATAACCCGAACTACCTTTTCTATTTTATTTATCTTAAACTCTTAATTATTAATGGGCCAAACTTAATAATTAGTTTAGTTTAGTTATTGGGTCAAAAGTACAAAGCCCAATTCATTAACTAGGAGGATTAGGAGTTCAATTTAAATAGGGAATTGGAGAGCCCCATTAATATAAATACTCCTCTTAAACCCTAAGGCTTTCTCAGTTACCGCACAAAAAGAAAAAAAAAAAAAAGAACGGAGAGTTGAGAGAGAGCAGCGGCCGGTGAAGCGCAGAGAGAGAGAGAGAGAACGGGAGAAGGAGAAGAAAAGAGAGAAGGCGATCGTGTTCGCAAAGGTAATTCTAGAAACCCTCAAACCTTTCTCTCTTCATCTTTGTAATTCAATTTGTGTATCAAGAAACCTTACGATAGCAATTGGGCAACTAGGGTTTAGTGGCATACGATTAAGGAGGAAGAGGATGGACTGTGGAAGTGTGTGTGTGCTGCGTGTGTGTGTGATTGGGGTGCGTCTGGGTGTGCGGTGGTGTGTGTGTGTGTGTGCGGCGTGGGTGTCTGTGTGTGCGTTGTGTGCAGATGGTGGGTGTGTGTGTGTGGGCTGATGGTGGGTGTGGGTGTCTGAAGTTGTGGGTGTGTTCAGATGGTGGGTGTGTGTGTCTGAATGTGTGGGTGTACCAGAGTGTGTGTGAATCAGAGTGGTGGGTGTGTCTGTCAGTAGGTGTACTCAGTAAGTGTGTGCAGAAAGTGTGAAATCAGTGTGTGTAATTTGTGTAGTGAAATTGAGAATTGGGGATTGACTAATAAAAACCCTAGGGGTGTTGTAGTCATTCTTAAAGTTATTGGTTAACTAGGAAAGAGGTGATAGATGACTAAACCATGGAATTAATCGAGTAAAAAGAAGTAAATTGGGACGGAAGTAAAATAGCATTTTTCTCATGTCTAAGGCTAGACTATTTCATGTTGTAGATTGTCCAAGCGGAGTAAAGCAAGCTAGTAGAACACGAAGCTAAGGTAAGGGATTACGCTCTTAGTTGTGTATTGATTCTTAATCCTTTGTTAGGATTCCCAATCTCTGTTTTATAAAGTAAACTATCTGTGTGGCTAGATAGTCTTTTAATAACTATTCCGTTCTGCGAATTGTTCCGTCTCTTGTTATCCACTCTATTGATATTGTTATTGTTCAATAGGGCTATCATGTGTATGATTGATTTTGTAACCTTGGTGTCCAAGTGAGATGTGTATCTTTTAAAAAAGTGATCAAGTAAGGTTTGTAAAGTAAGCTTTGTTTTGTAAAAGCTCTTTAAAGTGAATTTTTATAATAAGTAAAGTGACTACAGTTATCCATAATCCCGAAACGGATAAGTGGACCCCTTACAGTTATCCATAGTTCTAAGTTGAACATGTGGACCCCTTTGCGTTGCTTGATGAGGTAACGTAGGTTATCATGATATACCGATTTTGGGTGCGGTCAGTAGAAACCCGAGCCCTGGGTACAGCACGTGCTTAATCCCTAAATGAAGTAAAGTAAAGTAAAGAAAAGTAAAGTGTGAGTAAAATGTTGTGTTTTGGAAACTGCCTCTGAAGCCACATGTTTTCAAGTAATGAATTGTTTTTCATCAAGTAAATGTTTCTTTTCAAACTGAGTGTTAGTTTGATCCTTGAGTTATATCCGTTCATTGTAATTCATTGTTACCGTTCGTTTCGGTCATCTCCTCTTAGTACCCGAGGGGATACCGTATGAACTTACTGGGCATTGTTCGCTCATTCCTTTCATCTTTTTCTCTCTCCAGGTTATAAATAAGCAGATCAAGAGTCGCAAGGTTGGCGGCTTAGGAGTTATCTTTTAATAAAGTAATTAGTGGTTATGTTTCCGTTACGGTTAAGTTATAAACTTTACTTCCCGTTAGTTACCGTTTGAGCTAGTGGTTTGTACTAGCCGTTGTGGATTTGAACGTTGGTTAAAGTTTGAATTGTGGTTATTTGTAGCCGTTGGGCATTCTGATTATGGGAATTATTCGTATTAAGTTATTATCTAATTGTAGTGAAAAGTTGGGGTGTTACAGTTGGTATCAGAGCCCCGGTTTAAGATTACTTGGGAGACTCAGAATTAGAAGTTAAGACTATTGGGAGAAGTAGTACTTAACTATTGTGGGCTTTAGAACTCTGATAAGAACAAAGTACTTTTGGGAAGCACTAAAGAAGGGAAGCTGCTATTTAGGGAAACTTTCCATTTTAGGAAACTTTCTAAATTAGGAAACTTTCCTTTTATAGAAATTTGCTATTTTAGGAAAGAACCTAAAGGGAGGTTCTAAATGAGGATGAGTATGTACTTGAGTATGGCTTGAGTGATTGATATTTTCTTTTAAGAATGAATTACACTATGGGATGTTTGTGATTTTAATGCTTGTGTGTTTACATTGTAGATCATGGACGGACTAAAGACAAAACACCCAAGGAGAGAGCAATCGTAAGGGGTGCATGGACGATTAGGCAGCTTAAGGGACAATTGACAAAGAAAAAGAAGGAAGCGGACTATACCTTTGACAAATGGATGCAAACTAGAGGTTTGTGGTATAAGGCTCGAGAAGAAATAGAAAAGCTAAAAGAAGCAATGAACAAAAAGGATGAAGAAATAGCCAATATCAGGGAAGAATTTTATAGGAATTTCTACAAAGAACCAATGGCAGAGAATGTGGTGACTGAAGAAGAAGCCACCGAAATTGACATTATTGTGGAGGGCAGTGAAGCTGCCCCGATTATGATTGAAGATGAAGTACTGGAGGAAGAACCGGTCCCTAGGCCAAGAGGAAGGCCAAGAGGTTCAAGAAAAGTTTATGTGCCAACTGGAAGGCCTAGGGGTAGGCCTAGGAAAAATGTAACCCCGTGATTATGAGGGGAGTAGCCATTTATTAGTATTCTTTTTAGAAGTTAGCATTCTTTCATTAAAGAGGTTTAGTATTCTTTTTAGTTCTATTAGTAAAGAACTTAGTGATTATTTTAGTTTAGTTCAGTTAAATAAATAAAAGTTATTTTTAAATTAAGTTATTTCTTGTCATGTGATTCCTTAAGTTAAACTATGTTTGAATAAACTTAGTGCATGCGTTAAATTATAGTAACCAGTTCTGTGGGGACGGCGTATAAAAGTATGAAATTCGTTTGAGTACAACGACTAATATAGTTAAAGACCTAAAGTAAGGTCGATGCAGTGAAAGGTCTAAAGTAAGACCGATATAAACACATAAATAGGTACGTGAAGTTAGTATGAGACCAAGTTAAGTATAGACTCTAGATGAAACAGTAAAGTGTGAGGTCAAGTAACCGACCTAGTTAAATCAATTGTCATTAATATGTAAAACCCGTTTTCGTGGTGGGTCATCAATCAGTTATAATTCAATCTTTCTTAACTTCAGATGTCTGGAAGAGGAAGAGGGACCCGTGGCAACGCTCGCAACGCGGGAAACCAAGGTAATGTTGATCCGAACATGGCGAACCTTCTGCAAACGCTGAACCAGACCGTGGCTGGAATCGGACAGGTGGTGAACCAACTAGCACAACCTCAAAACCAACCCCAGCAGGTACCAATGAGAGATCCGCTGGAAATGTTTCAAAGGAGGAAGCCGGACACTTTCTCCGGTACCTCAAAGGAGAAGCCGGAGGACTGGGTCAAGGATATGGAGCACATTTTTGAGACTTTGGAATGTACCACAGAGCAGAAGGTAGTTTTTGCAACATTTATGCTAAGGAGTGCGGCTCGCACTTGGTGGGATGCAGAAAAGAGAGCAGCTTTGGCTAGGGGTGAAGGAAATTTCACCTGGGAAAGGTTTAAAGTGTATTCAATGAGAAATACTACCGGCTAGTGTACGTCACGCCAGAGTGGCAGAGTTTTTGAATTTAACTCAAGGTGACAAGACGGTAGACGAGTATAGTGAAAGGTTCACAGATCTGCTGGAATTTGCACCAACCTTTTTCGACAGCGAGGAACAAAAGGCCAGGAAGTTCGAAGCCGGACTGAGTGATCGGATTCGATACAGAATCACTCCTCTGCAGTTAGCGACATATGGGTTAGTGCTAGACAGAGCCAGAATTGTAGAAAGAGAGTCTGATGAGTACCGCAGCAAGAGGGATGAAAAGAAGAAGTCTGGAGACAAGTCTACTAATAAAGATTCAACTGGGAACAAGGGACAGTTCAACGACCGAGACCGTGATAATCATGGAAAGAGGAAAGCTGAGGGAAGCTATGATCGTACAGCAAACAAGTACCCGAACAGAAACTTTGGAAACCGAACCGCATACGATAAGGGAAAGGCTAAAGAGCAGGGGACCGCCGAAGTATGCCCTGCGTGTGATGGCAATCATAAGGCTGACGCGTGCAAGTACAGAGACAGGAAGTGCTATAACTGTGAAAAGATTGGGCATCCGCAGTGGAAGTGCCCAGAACCGAAAAAGAATGCACAAACTCATGGAGTGAAGGCGGAAGACAAAAGTAAGACTGGTGGTCAGGGACGTGTGTACACCATGACTGCTAGAGATGCTAGAGCCACAAATGACTTGGTGGCAGGTACGCTTCAGTTATATTCTCGCAACGTATACGCTTTGATAGATTCTGGTGCCACTCATTCTGTGATTAGTTCTAAGTTGGCAAAACAGTTAAAATTGTCACCTAAGGCGTTAGAAGTACCCTTGGTAATTAATACCCCGACTAAGGAGTCGATCCCAGTTACTTCAGTGTTTCAAAGTTGTCCTCTAAGGATAGGCGATAGAGAACTCGAGGTTGATCTTATATGTCTGGATCTCAGTGATTTTGACATCATCCTAGGTATGGACTGGTTGGCTGCGTATCATGCCAAAGTAGACTGCTTTAGAAAAGAAGTGAATTTTGAATTACCCTCTGGAGAAGGATTTTGTTTTCAAGGGTCGAAACCAAGAGTCCGAACGGGTCTGATTTCCGTAATGAAGGCTCGTAAACTGTTAAGGAAAGGTTGTGAGGGATTTCTTGCGTATGTTGGTGAGTCAAACAAGAAAGAAGTGACCATCGAATCCCTCTCCATAGTAAAAGATTTCAAGGATGTTTTTCCCGAAGATTTGCCAGGAGTACCGCCGGAGCGAGAAGTGGAGTTTTCGATAGATCTAGCACCTGAGACTGCACCGATTTCAAGAGCACCATATAGGATGGCTCCGCCGGAGCTTAAAGAGTTAAAGGAGCAGTTACAAGAACTTTTGGACAAGGGCCTGATTAGACCGAGTGCATCACCGTGGGGTGCGCCGGTATTATTTGTAAAGAAGAAGGATGGGTCGATGAGACTATGCATTGACTATCGGGAGTTAAACCGTGTGACAATTAAGAATAAGTATCCTTTGCCAAGGATCGATGATTTGTTTGACCAACTCCAAGGTGCATGCTACTTCTCTAAGATTGATCTGCGTTCTGGTTACCATCAGTTAAGAGTGAAAAAGGAAGATGTAGCAAAGACGGCTTTTAGGACAAGGTACGGACACTACGAGTTCTTAGTAATGCCGTTTGGGCTGACAAATGCGCCTGCTGTGTTCATGGAGCTTATGAATAGAGTATTTCAAGAATATTTGGACAAGTGTGTAATAGTATTCATCGATGATATCTTGGTGTATTCGAAATCAAAAGAGGAGCATGAAGAACATTTGAAATTAGTATTACAGATTTTGAGGGAGCAAAAGTTGTATGCCAAATTTAAGAAGTGTGAATTCTGGCTTGAGGAAGTAGCGTTTTTGGGACATGTGGTATCTAAGAATGGGATAGCAGTTGACCCTGCAAAGGTTGAGGCTATAGTTAATTGGGAGAGACCAACTTCTGTTAGTGAGATAAGGAGCTTTTTGGGTTTAGCAGGGTACTACCGTAGATTCGTGGAAGGGTTTTCGAAGTTATCTCTACCATTGACCAGGTTAACCACAAAAGGGACGAGATTTGTGTGGTCAGACGATTGTGAGAAGAGTTTTCAAGAATTGAAAGGGCGATTGGTGTCTGCGCCTGTCCTTACGTTACCAACAAGCAGTGATGGCTTCGTGATCTATAGTGATGCTTCATTGAAAGGTTTGGGTTGTGTGTTGATGCAAAATGATAAAGTGGTGGCTTATGCGTCTAGGCAACTCAAGAACCACGAGAAAAACTATCCTACCCACGATTTGGAGTTAGCGGCCGTGGTGTTTGCATTGAAAATTTGGAGACACTATTTGTATGGGGTACCATGTGAAATTTACACCGACCATAAAAGTCTTAAGTACATTTTCACTCAGAAAGAGTTGAATATGAGGCAAAGGAGATGGCTAGAGTTACTTAAAGATTATGATTGTAAAATCTTGTATCATCCTGGGAAGGCCAATAAGGTGGCTGATGCATTAAGCAGAAAGAACCATGGAACATTAGCGACTATGATTTCTAAGGGGGTAAGTGAATTGAGAGATAGTGAAATAGTAAAGCTAGAGGTTAAAGTTAAAGGCTATTTGGCTCAGATGAGTGTCCAACCAACACTGTTAGTGAGAATCAAGGAAGCTCAGAATGTGGATGACGAGTTGGAAGCGATTCACAAGGTTATCAGTAAGAAGGGAATGGTAGACTTCCGTGTTAGCGACGATGGGATCATGAGGTATCGATCAAGGATTTGGGTGCCTAATAATGATAGTATCAAGAGGGAAATTCTTGAAGAAGCTCACTGTTCAAAGTTTTCGGTCCACCCTGGGAGCACTAAGATGTATAAAGATCTAAAGGAATCCTTTTGGTGGAACAATATGAAGAGTGAGGTGGCGGAATTCGTTTCTAAGTGTTTGGTGTGTCAGCAAGTGAAAAGTGAACACCAGAAACCTGCGGGACTACTACAATCGTTACCTATTCCAGAGTGGAAGTGGGAACACATCACTATGGATCTGGTGATTGGACTTCCCAAGACGTTGAAGGGTCATAACGCAATTTGGGTCATAGTGGATAGGCTCACTAAATCGGCTCACTTTCTAGCAATCAAGGTGACTGATTCGTTGGAGAAGTTAGCTAAGTTGTACGTGGATGAGATCGTAAGGTTACATGGGATACCGGTCTCTATAGTGTCGGATCGAGATGCAAGATTTACATCGAATTTCTGGAAGAGTTTACAGAAAGCGTTGGGGACGGAGTTAACTATGAGTACAGCGTTCCACCCTCAGACAGACGGACAGTCAGAAAGGACGATTCAAACTCTCGAAGACCTACTGAGAGCAACGTCGTTAGATTGGCAAGGAGCGTGGGATGATCATCTACCACTAGTAGAATTTGCCTACAACAACAGTTACCACTCTAGTATTGGAATGGCGCCGTATGAAGCTCTTTATGGGCGGAAATGTAGATCGCCTGCGTGTTGGGATGAAGTAGGCGAAAGAAAGTTAACTGGACCCGAGATTGTTCAAGTAACGGCGGATAAAGTTCAACAGATTCGCAAGTGGTTGTTAACTGCGCAGAGTAGGCAGAAATCGTATGCAGATAATCGAAGGCGCGATCTGGAGTTCCAAATAGGAGATCATGTATTCTTGAGGATCTCACCGACAAAAGGGGTCATGCGATTTGGGATTCGTGGGAAGTTAAGTCCTAGGTACGTGGGGCCGTTCGAGATTCTAGAACGAATAGGAGCGGTAGCCTATAAGTTGGCTTTACCTCCTGTGCTGTCTGGTGTGCACAATGTGTTTCACGTGTCGATGTTGAGGAAATACGTAGCTGACCCGAGCCACGTCATAGAGTACAAACAGTTACGTTTTCGTGAAGACTTGAGTTATGATGAAAAGCCGGTAAAGATTGTAGATCGTAAAGATCAAGTTTTGCGGAAGCGAGTGATTCCGTATGTAAAAGTACAGTGGAGCAATCACACGGAAAGAGAAGCCACGTGGGAGCTCGAAAGTGAAATGCGTGATATGTATCCCGCTTTGTTCGAAGATTAAGGTACGTTTAGTTTGGAGGACCAAACTCTTTTAAGGGGGTAAGAATGTAATAACCCGAACTACCTTTTCTATTTATTTATCTTAAACTCTTAATTATTAATGGGCCAAACTTAATAATTAGTTTAGTTTAGTTATTGGGTCAAAGTACAAAGCCCAATTCATTAACTAGGAAGGATTAGGAGTTCAATTTAAATAGGGAATTGGAGAGCCCCATTAATATAAATACTCCTCTTAAACCCTAAGGCTTTCTCAGTTACCGCACAAAAAGAAAAAAAAAAAAAGAACGGAGAGTTGAGAGAGAGCAGCGGCCGGTGAAGCGCAGAGAGAGAGAGAGAGAACGGGAGAAGGAGAAGAAAAGAGAGAAGGCGATCGTGTTCGCAAAGGTAATTCTAGAAACCCTCAAACCTTTCTCTTCATCTTTGTAATTCAATTTGTGTATCAAGAAACCTTACGATAGCAATTGGGCAACTAGGGTTTAGTGGCATACGATTAAGGAGGAAGAGGATGGACTGTGGAAGTGTGTGTGTGCTGCGTGTGTGTGTGATTGGGTGCGTCTGGGTGTGCGGTGGTGTGTGTGTGTGTGTGCGGCGTGGGTGTCTGTGTGTGCGTTGTGTGCAGATGGTGGGTGTGTGTGTGTGGGCTGATGGTGGGTGTGGGTGTCTGAAGTTGTGTGGGTGTGTTCAGATGGTGGGTGTGTGTGTCTGAATGTGTGGGTGTACCAGAGTGTGTGTGAATCAGAGTGGTGGGTGTGTCTGTCAGTAGGTGTACTCAGTAAGTGTGTGCAGAAAGTGTGAAATCAGTGTGTGTAATTTGTGTAGTGAAATTGAGAATTGGGGATTGACTAATAAAAACCCTAGGGGTGTTGTAGTCATTCTTAAAGTTATTGGTTAACTAGGAAAGAGGTGATAGATGACTAAACCATGGAATTAATCGAGTAAAAAGAAGTAAATTGGGACGGAAGTAAAATAGCATTTTTCTCATGTCTAAGGCTAGACTATTTCATGTTGTAGATTGTCCAAGCGGAGTAAAGCAAGCTAGTAGAACACGAAGCTAAGGTAAGGGATTACGCTCTTAGTTGTGTATTGATTCTTAATCCTTTGTTAGGATTCCCAATCTCTGTTTTATAAAGTAAACTATCTGTGTGGCTAGATAGTCTTTTAATAACTATTCCGTTCTGCGAATTGTTCCGTCTCTTGTTATCCACTCTATTGATATTGTTATTGTTCAATAGGGCTATCATGTGTATGATTGATTTTGTAACCTTGGTGTCCAAGTGAGATGTGTATCTTTTAAAAAAGTGATCAAGTAAGGTTTGTAAAGTTAAGCTTTGTTTTGTAAAAGCTCTTTAAAGTGAATTTTTATAATAAGTAAAGTGACTACAGTTATCCATAATCCCGAAACGGATAAGTGGACCCCTTACAGTTATCCATAGTTCTAAGTTGAACATGTGGACCCCTTTGCGTTGCTTGATGAGGTAACGTAGGTTATCATGATATACCGATTTTGGGTGCGGTCAGTAGAAACCCGAGCCCTGGGTACAGCACGTGCTTAATCCCTAAATGAAGTAAAGTAAAGTAAAGAAAAGTAAAGTGTGAGTAAAATGTTGTGTTTTGGAAACTGCCTCTGAAGCCACATGTTTTCAAGTAATGAATTGTTTTTCATCAAGTAAATGTTTCTTTTCAAACTGAGTGTTAGTTGATCCTTGAGTTATATCCGTTCATTGTAATTCATTGTTACCGTTCGTTTCGGTCATCTCCTCTTAGTACCCGAGGGGATACCGTATGAACTTACTGGGCATTGTTCGCTCATTCCTTTCATCTTTTTCTCTCTCCAGGTTATAAATAAGCAGATCAAGAGTCGCAAGGTTGGCGGCTTAGGAGTTATCTTTTAATAAAGTAATTAGTGGTTATGTTTCCGTTACGGTTAAGTTATAAACTTTACTTCCCGTTAGTTACCGTTTGAGCTAGTGGTTTGTACTAGCCGTTGTGGATTTGAACGTTGGTTAAAGTTTGAATTGTGGTTATTTGTAGCCGTTGGGCATTCTGATTATGGGAATTATTCGTATTAAGTTATTATCTAATTGTAGTGAAAAGTTGGGGTGTTACAATTATACTAATATACCCATTTAGGGATACTTCCATTCATTTCCCCGTACCACAAATAATGGTACAATTTTTCTAATAATATTTAAATCAAGTTACTATTTTACCGTCTCACGAATAGGAGTGTAATTTTTTCAATACTTTTCAAGAATTTCCCAGGTGCTATTCATGCTTGTTATTATACGAATACTCCTTCGTCCCAAATTCACAAGTATCACGAAAATTGCCCAAAAACACAATTTTAACAAGAACAAGTAGCGGGAATAACATATATGCATGTTATTACAAGTAAGGGGGAGTCAATAACTTACCTAGTCAAAAATCAAGTTGACCCAAACTAATTTCTGTTCGGCAGGAAACGCTCTATTCAGCGCCACGAATATTTATCCGGGATCAGAATCACGAACAGAGGGATAATTAATCGCGAGGAGTCGAGAATAGGGTAAAATTGAACTCCCTTCTAGGAAACAGAGAGAAAGTACGAGAAACTTTGAGAAAATGAATTGCCTTTCTCAGGCAACAACATTATATACTTGGAACTTTCCAAGAATTGCACTAGGCCCCTCAAGTTTCACTTCCTACAAAAAGGCCCCTAAACTTTCAACTTTGACATTTAACCACCTTAATTTTCTAAAGTAATTAAATAATTAACTCAAATAAAATAGCATATAATATGCTAGTCAAGAATTTAACAAGCAAGTCAAGAATTTAACAAATAAGTCAAATATTTAACGAGATTAAGGATGGGCGTTACATCCTCCCACCTTAAAGAAAATTCGTCCTCGAATTTTACTGATCAAGATTATAACATATATAATCAACAAATAGAACTCAAGAGCATCAAGACTATACACATATACTCACAAATAGATATTACACGTATGCTCACAAATAATCTATGCAATCCAGATGTATCAATTATAACATCGAAACACATAAAGTCAAGCAGACTCGATTAGTCAATCCACTATATCGGTGAAACTTGACATATCCACTAAAATAATAGAACTGGTCATATCCTCCAGATCACTGTAATACTAGTCAAATCCACTAGGCAATCTCAATACTGAAGTTGTGGTCATCCATCATTTCAATATTCAGAACTGACTTTACGTATATCAATCCATCAAGACAATCCATCAAAAGATGTAGCTCTCGGGTGTCAAATAGTTAACAATGGAGCTGCCTTCGAAATTCATTCATGAATCTCTAACAAGACCAAGAAATCTCAAGAACACACGTACCTTGGTTGTTTCCACTTATAGGTCAACACAGATACTCATTTCAGACATCCACTACAAGGTAGATATATCCTCTATCAAGAAATTCTCAAGTTGAATCTTCAACTCGTTTAACTCAATCGAGGTCAAGAACATTAATCCAGGTGTCAGCACTGTATTTGCACTGTAACCACTCAAGATAATCCAAGTTTCTCATCAAGAATGGATACATCCATCTGGTTTGGTATAGAAATTCCACTATCAATCACATAGGTTAAATACCCAGTACAATCTCAAGAACCCTTTCTAGACTTTCAATGCAAAATATGAATATTACACATAATTATATCATGCTCACATATATAGTCAAGCATACTAGCATAGAAATAATTACCATCTATTGTGGTAAACAAGAATGACCTAACACATAGAAAGTCAAGTCATGACACGTATCACATCAATGTCCCATCTAGGTAACATGACCAAGTTAACATAGAACGTATAGGGTGTTATCACCCACACTTCTATCAAGCTCTTATTCATAACAATATCAAGCACGTAGTCTCTTACTAGAGAATACACTTCCACGTAATTCACGAGATAAGGACAAGCATGCATATATAGCACGAAAAAATGTCCACTAGACAAGATAGATACGCCTAAGTCTTTAAAGACTCGCGCTCTCGATTCTCAAACCATCTAATCCAATTGGATCAACACTATCAAAACCAGTCCTATGCCTGGTATGACAACAAGTAACGAAGCACTCGGCGTCGAAAACATACCCAAGACTAACCCAACCTAGGCCATAGACCCTATCCAGGCTTAGAGCTAAACCATAGCTCTGATACCACACTGACACGCCTCAAGTCCCGGGATTCCCTAATAGAACCTCGAACCTGGTGCGCGTAACTAACAAGAAACAAGAAACTAACGGGAAACAGGAAAAATACCTGTTAAAAACAAAACTGACAGGATATATATACTCAAGAGTAGGGAGCTAAGATAGCTCACACGAGTTCTAGACCAAGAAAATTAAAACCAAACAAGGTTACATACAGCTGAAGACATGCCTAGCAAATAAGCTAGCAACAAGAACTGTCTAGGGACAACAAATACTACCCCAATATAAGCCCAGAGTTTATTAACTCATACAAGATCGTCCTTACCAAAATATAAAAGGACACTAACTTCGAACAAGAATATCCTGCTGAGTAAGTTCCCAGCTAAATCGAGCCTCACTGCGTACTATCCCCTGCTTTCCTGGGGGGGACAATTAAACAAATAAAGGGTGAGATAAATCTCAGTAAGCTATTAACATGCAACTATATGTCATGTTATCATGCAATACAAGTAGATACTCAACTAAACATATATCAAGTATCATCAAGTAACAAGTATAGGAGAGGCTAAGCCAACCCAACAAGTAATCAAGCTCAAGAAAGGCTCAGGTAACAAGTAGTCAAGTAGTGTGAGAGGCTAGACCAGCTCACCAAGATGCACATAGGCCTATCACGCATTTTTACCTGAATCCTTCCTTATTCCTCCCAAGAATACCATTTGTTGTCGATGCTTTTCTAGCTGATGACAACCAAGAACAAGAACAAGAACTGCTGTGGAGTATATAAGAAGACCTGGTAACCAGTGTCATCCACAAGAACAAGATCCATGAGGTGAACAAGACAGGAGTTAGCATTCACTTAGGTCAGGCTTATTGCTCCAACCAAGGAAGCTATGCCCTTACTATGGTCGGTAGTAAGGGGTCAGGCGGAAATACATAGGGACCCGATTGTCACTTAAACCCCAGCTCTCGCGACAAGCGTGAACCTATATATTTTCGAACAAGCAAGGAGAACCAGCTGGACTCACACAAGAATGCACAAGTAGATGTTTACTTGAACTACGAGAACAGAACTCAGTCCCTTAATAGTGGACTATTCTTTATGCACCATGTAATCATGTATCATGTGCTCACGAGAATATGCACCATGTAATCATATATCATGTGCTCATGAGAATATAAGTACACGTACTCAATTATTGCGAATACCAATCAAGTTCAACTATGGCACGTAAGTGTCCATATAGCACGATCAATCCAAGTTAGGGTCTATTAATAACATACCTCAATCACGTAGTAGGGTATATCATTTAGTCACATGCCAAGTTTGCACGTATATATTTATGTCACGTTTAACACATTAAGGTGTCTATCACGATACCCTTACTATCAAGTAGAGCCCAATACCTTAGACTCTAAACACGTAATAGAATAGGTCACATCATACCTAGTCACAGTCATATCTCACGTATATGTATCGTTAATAATCGAATACATTTTCTAACACATATTGTGTTCTGTAGTTACTCTTATTAACTTAAATCGTAGTATTCACGATTATATGAATTATCTTCATATTACACTAGTCCCTATTTTCTTTAGGAACCTATTTCAAGACAAGATATCTTCTTTATTCTTTATATACTTTATTAAGTATATACACAATTAAAACCAATCACTAGCACTTTAGTGTTTGTTTATAACACTTACAATACACACGTATCAGTTCAAGTATGTAGTAGAGTTAATCATTCTCTATCTGGTTCCATATCCCAACTCTTTTGGTTATTCATACCATGTATCAAGTAATCAAGAAGTAACATTCTATCACGTAAATATATGCAAGATTTGCATATACACATCAAGACTCTTTCAAGTTTATTACCATACACCTATATTGGTGTCACGGCACGTACAAGATTTTATAATCTTATTTTCAAGTCTTAATCCAATTATTTGGATGTTCAAGTCATGTACAAGATTTTATTGTCTTATACTTTAAGTTACTGTCTCAACTTAAGACATTCAAGACATTCAAGATATTCAGGACATTCAGGACATTCAAGACATTCAGTACATATACAAGATTTATCATCTTATATCCAAGTTCTCAATCCATTTCTTTGGATGGTTAAACATGTACAAGAGTTAATTATCTTATACTTCAAGTTCAAGCTAGGAAGATGAATTATACATCTTTCACATATTATTTTCCAATCCTTTTCTTAGGACATTCAAGCTCAAGACATCAGTTGGTGCCCCTAAGGTACACAACCATGAACTTCAAGACACATAAAAGAGTTACTACTCTTATATCCAAGTTATCATTTAATTATGATTCAAGTCCACATTTCATTTGTTCACAAAGGGACTATTTTCAGTACTAGAGTGTTCTACAACACTCATCTAGGCCATCTAGGGTAGTACCTAAACCTAGACTAAGAATACTTCGAGTTCAAATTAAGTAAATGAGCTATACAACTCATACTTACAATTTCATAATCCCCTACATAGGATATTCGAGCTCAAGACACTAATTTGGTGCTCTCAAGGTGCACAAACATAGGTTCCAAGACAAGCATAACACATAAGTGCTTGTTCATAGCACTTTCAAGACACATAAAAGAGTTGTTACTCTTATACTTAAGTTCTCATTTGAGTTCTATAAGTGTCCATGTACAAGGCTAAGTTCTCATTTTAATTCAATGAGTATACACGTTTAAGACCAAGTTCTGATGCCCCTAAGGTGTCACAACACTTGCTAGGACATCTTATACTAAGGTTATATACCTTAACTAGAGTTACTTCCAACTTATACAAACTTTAAACAACATTTTGTTCTTCAGGTAACTGTGCGGTCGCCTAAAATGGCATGTGCGGTCGCACACAAGCAGGTCAATTCCTTTGAAAAACCTTTCAGAAAGATGGGCGGTCGCCCAAGGTTTTTGTGCGGTCGCACAAGGTACCAAAATGCGAAATTTTTATTTCTTTCCCAGGTTAAGAAATCTCCGTCCCAAACGTAGGAGTAACTTTCTATTAACATTTTAATACACCCAGGAGTATACAAACATTTTCTTAACACCTATTTTCAAGCTCAATTCATTTCTTTTACCGTCCCATAAATAATAGGACAATTTCTTTTTATTCCAATTTAATATTTCACCGACCCAAAAGTATAAGTACAATTTTATATTATACTAATATACCCATTTAGGGATACTTCCATTCATTTCCCCGTACCACAAATAATGGTACAATTTTTCTAATAATATTTAAATCAAGTTACTATTTTACCGTCTCACGAATAGGAGTGTAATTTTTTTCAATACTTTTCAAGAATTTCCCAGGTGCTATTCATGCTTGTTATTATACGAATACTCCCTTCGTCCCAAATTCACAAGTATCACGAAAATTGCCCAAAACACAATTTTAACAAGAACAAGTAGCGGGAATAACATATATGCATGTTATTACAAGTAAGGGGGAGTCAATAACTTACCTAGTCAAAAATCAAGTTGACTCAAACTAATTTCTGTTCGGCAGGAAACGCTCTATTCAGCGCCACGAATATTTATCCGGGATCAGAATCACGAACAGAGGGATAATTAATCGCGAGGAGTCGAGAATAGGGTAAAATTGAACTCCCTTCTAGGAAACAGAGAGAAAGTACGAGAAACTTTGAGAAAAATGAATTGCCTTTCTCAGGCAACAACATTATATACTTGGAACTTTCCAAGAATTGCACCTAGGCCCCTCAAGTTTCACTTCCTACAAAAAGGCCCCTAAACTTTCAACTTTGACATTTAACCACCTTAATTTTCTAAAGTAATTAAATAATTAACTCAAATAAAATAGCATATAATATGCTAGTCAAGAATTTAACAAGCAAGTCAAGAATTTAACAAATAAGTCAAATATTTAACGAGATTAAGGATGGGCACTACAAAGTGTCCCTAGTATTGACTTTGTATATATTTGTTGAATGACTCACGAAGGCAAGTAAGTCATTAAGAGAGAAGAGAAGGAAAGCCCCAATTTGATTGCAAGAAATTGGGAGTATGCAGAAAGAATAGAAGCCCTAGACTCGACAAGAAACGGAAAGTGATTCCAAATCTAGGAAAGTTGTTCAATCTTGAGGTGATTAATTCATTGGCAAATGAATCGTACAAAGATGTCTTGACAAGTTCGAGATGAAGACCGATCACCATAACGCGCTAGGGCTAAACATATCTTCTTTCTTGCATGAGACCGGACCCGAAGGTTGCCTACGTTCCTCCAGTGAAGAGGCTCAGGTCACCGTAGTTCTTGTTGATTCTCCATTCGCAGTGATGAATTGTTGCTTCGTCGTGATTGTTGTCGATGTTGCTTCGTCCTTCGTTTGGTGGAATGATGTTGTTGTTGTGAACTTCTTTGAATGAAGTGGGATTTTTGTTGTTGTTTTTTTGTGCTCTAACTTTTGCCTAGGTTGATTTGAGGATTTCAACCTAGCGAGCCTTTTTTTTTTCTTTTCTTTTTTTTTTTTTTTTTTTATCCCCTTTTGAAAACTTTGCTTCATGATTGTTGCTCCACCTTTCTTTGTCTTGATTTCGTCGTTGCTGATGTCTTCGTTGTTGATGCCGTCGTTGATGTTTAGCCCCTAGGCGTTCAAGCGATGACCTTCATTCCAAAACTTGTTTAGACATTTTTTCATCATTTTGCCAAGAATTAATTGAACAACTTGGAAGAGTGTATGAGGACAAGAATGACTTTTATTTAATGATTGACTCAAAATTTAACATTGGACAAGAGAAAACATTAATGCACACATTAGAGGACTTTTGACTCTTTTTTTTTTTTTAATCCTATTTCTAGGTAGAGAAAGAGAAACGGAGATTGTTGTCATCATCCCCCAATGTCGTTGTAGCCTTCCTTGCGGCATGATCTCTTGTTGAGACCCTATTTCAAATCTGAGCCCCTTCCTTGATGAGTTCTTGCATGTTCTCACTCTCTAACTGTTGTTCTTCAACCACGGTAAACTCACCATTGTTAATTGAATCTTGGATGATATCGCGGAGGGAGAAGCAATCCTCGGTGAGATGACCGCTGCATTGGTGATAGTCACACCACTTGTGGTGGGCATGGTTGCGACGTAATGGTTGTGGTTGCTTGTACCCTTAGAGAGGAGAAACTTGTCCCTTGGTTTTGAGAGCTTCGTAGGCCTCGGTGATGGTCATGCCATTGAGAGGGGTATAGACACGGTCGTTGGTGGCACCTTTGTGACTTTTGAGGGATGAGCCACTTGAGCGTGTTTTACCGTGGACCTTTGCCTTGCTTCGGTGAGCTCTTGCAAACGAGCCTTAAGTTCGGACACTTCTTCCTTGTGAATTTTCCTCTCGAGATCAAGACGGTCTTGCCACAAATCATCCTTGCGGCGGGCATCCTCGACAAGTCTATCCATTTGTTCCCCCATGGCTCTTATTATGTTGAAGAGCCTTTCGTTGGACACGGAGATCTTCTCACCCTTGTTGTTGTTACCGTTGGAAGCCATTGGACCTATTGAGAGAACACGGTCGATGTTAGGTTGGCCCCACAAACATATTTTGAGTAAAATAATTAACCCACAAACAAAGGAAAAATACTTAACCACATAAGAAAAATGACTCTTTTTTTATTTATTTATTTACAAAAGTCGGAAGGACGTGGTCTTTTTTGGGGTTTCTAGAAAAATAGTGGAATCGTCACACTAGTATATAGACCTTCTCGCGGTCCCATATACTCATCGGATTCCACCACGCTTGTGAATCCTACATGCGTCGGGATTAAACTAAATTAATGTAGTAAATCATACATGCGGGGACGGATTTTTTATTTGCGTCCATTATGACCACTTGGGGACGGATTTTTATTTCGTCCATAACAACGAGTGGCATGTATGATTTGAAGACATTAGTTTAGGGAAATCTCGGCACATGGAAACCGACTTGAGTCACGGAGTGTTAGACCCTAACTAGAATTGTGTGGTTTGTGCTCGGCTTGAATATGAGGCTTAAAGGTCACCCCCGGCATGTAGTCATGAACTACGCCACGGGCTGAGGTTTACCGCTTCGAAAGAGCCAAGGTCGAGTAGAGCTTGAAACTTTCTAGGACGGGCCTCGACGGGTTTGGGGTTGGACTTGCGCGACTCGATAGTGAGCAGTTTATAGGAGTATTGTGCATGTAGTGTGAGGTCTATCACGTGACAAAATATTTTTTATTTTTTTTCAAAGAAAGAAAAAAAAACAAATAAGAACATATTTACAACTTTCGAATCACCCGTGTGACTGATAAAAATGAAACAGAGAATAAAAAGATGGTTTTGTGCAGGCCTGGTGCCCACACTGTCAAAACTGTGTATTCTGTTCAATGTTCTGTTTCTGGAAAATTTCCCAGACGCGCGCGCTTTGGGCCTTGAGGATGGGAGGCGCGCGCCTTAGGCACTAGAGGGCAGAGGAGCCCGCTTCTGGGTAGTACCTGCAAATCAGTGGGTTCAAGGGATTGCCTTGACCCTAAATTATAGAACTTTTCCCCTGCAGACATTGTTAGCACAGAAACATGGAATTGAAGGACAAGATGGGAGGTGGGCGATTCTGGTAATAAGGGTCGGACGCGCGCGCTTTAGGCCAAGAAGGCCGGAGGCGCGCGCTTCCTACCCTTTTTACTAGAATGCCCAGAAAACAGATATAAGAATACCAAAAGCAGAAAATGCAAGTTTAACCCTCTATATCCCCAGCGGAGTCGCCACTGTAGATACCCGGGGGACCACGGCTTGGCTAGAGCGGTGAATTATCCTAGGATGTCTACTTGATTTTAAGAGTCGCCACCTATGTTTTAGAGGAACATAAGAAAAACCTAAAGAAAGCCAATTGTTGTACGAAAACCAGAGATTCGGGAGAGAAAGGGGTTCGGAGGTTAGGTGACGGAGTGGGAAGTACTTAAACACCCACTCCGCCCCGCTTACGCGGGTCTTGCTACTTTTGGTGTTCTAATGCTAAATGTCCTTCAATTTAATGATAAGAGAAATGTGCTAACAATATAATGAAAAGAAAGGGAAAATAAAGGGGAAATAAAATAGAATTGCTTTATTTATTTAATGATAAAGATTACATGTAACAAATAATGTTAAAGGATTACATTAAGAGATGAAGAGAAATTAACATGGTGAATTAAAGTTAAGATTAAAATGTAGGGAGATAACCTTAACTAGCTTCAATATGTGAAGTAGTCATGTTGGTCATGTCCCATTAATGGGGATTGCATACATCATGAAGAAGAAAATAAAGGAAGAAAATGGAGTTGTACCTTGAGAAAGAGGACTTGAAACCTTGACTTGAAAGTGTTGTTGTTGTAATGAAATTGTTGTAGAACAATTTGTGTAGAGTCTTGTTACTAAGAACTCTTGTTGGGAGAATTTGTGTATAGTGTAGTTTGTGAATCAAAGTTGAAGTCTAAGGTCTTGTGTATAGTTTTTGTAGAGAAGATGAAGTTGGTCCCTTCCTAAGGTAGAAGAAGATGGCTTTTATAGGTAAAAAGAGGAGGGAAGACTTGGAGGGAAATTGGTCAATCCATGTGAGATGGAGTTGACCAATCACAAATAAGATAAATAAAAATAATAAATAAATAATAAAGAGAAAATCAAATATTAATAAAAAAAAATATTTCTGTTTTAATGAAAGGGCTAGAATAATGGGATTGGGAGGTTACAAAACTAGGGGGGATGAATGTGGATGTAAAAAGATGGTTTTTGTGATCAAGGAAAGATGTTTGTAAATAAGAAAAGGGAGGGAAATAAGGTGCAATCCGTTACTGCCGTAATGGGAGGCGCGCGGGTCCCGCTTTAGGGGCGAGACGCGCGTGCATCCCGATAACACTTCCGGAAGCGCCCGCGGGTAAAAATGACAGAAAGACTCTAAAAGTTAATTTTGTTATGCAGTTTAGTCCAAAACTAACGGAATCAGTTAGGAACTTAACCGAAGTAACAGAAATTAACAAAAATAAGTTAAATAAAAATACTATGTATGCAATCGGGGTGAGAGGTCCAAAGCGGGGTGTCTACAGAAGGATCTGTTGGTCCCAAAGACACAACAAGGGTATGAAAGGAGGCTAGAGGGGGGGGGTGAATAGCCTACGTAAAATTTCAACCCTTTTTCAAAATTCAACAAAGTACTTACAATCTTGAATTTTGCGGTCAAGTAATAAACCGTGCGGTCAAGATGTAATATGCACAGCGGAAGTTTTCGATGGAAATAAGGTAGAGTTGGTTTTGACTAAAATCTCTAAGTAGGAATACCAGAACTCACGGTCAACCAAGTCGCGGTCAAATGAGTCTGGTCAAGGGTAAGTGCGGTCAAGAGATTTGCGGTCAAGAGATGGTTGAGAGTTTGAAAGTTGTTGTCTTAAAAGTTTTTGGCAAAAGATCAGTTAGTCAGATTTTAACTTAGGCAATGTGGAGAACAAACAAACACAATTCACAATACGTTCTTAAATCTGAAAGATCAAACACTAAAAAAACAAACAAGATTAATATGAACAAGTGAAGAACAAGATGAACAATACTTGAAGGTAAATTTGCAGAAAGTAAAATGACACAAGTATTTGGAAAGGTTCGATTTGTTAAACGATCTACGTCCTTTACCAAGATGGTCAGTCTTGGATTTTGAATGGAGGTATATATTGATTCTTGAGTGTACAGATTACAGAGATGAAGTATTGAATCAACACCTACTTTCTATGAAGAACAAATCCTAGACTTAGACCAGTGTATCCCTTTTGATTCAATCTAAGTGATTGATCAATTGGGGTGAGTGTGTGTGTAAGAATCTGAAGCTCTTTGAAATCTATATGATTTAGAGCCTAAAGAATCTTATGTGTTACAAGGCTTGAGATGACTTGTTTGTTGCTGGAGATCTTTGAAGGTTTGAAGGTGAGTTCTTTGAAGATTCAAAGGATTCTGGAAATCTTGAGTATGATCTTCAATCACCAAGTATTTCAACAGCAATTTCTCTCTTAGAATCTCAGCTCAGTTCAATGAAGAACTTAAGGGCTATTTATAGCCTTGAATGAGAAAATAGCTGTTGGATTTACTTGGGCTCCAAGTTGAAGGACAATGAGCTGTTGAATTCTGATTGGAGCTCAATCTGAGTTTGTCCTTTTTGCAGATAAGAGGTGGTCCCACTGAGATTCAAATTTGAATTACTTGAGATCCAAGTTCTGCAACGTTCTAAACTAACCATAGTTTGACCATGGTTTAAGTTTGAACATACTTGGGTTCTTGAACTTCTGCTCATCTGCGGTCAAGACTTGCGGTCGAAACTCTTGCGGTCAATATGCCTAAGGGCATCTGCGGTCAAGATAAGCCACAAAGTTCACGGTCACTGACTTCCGGTCAAGTGATTCACGGTCAAGTGGTCTTCCACGGTCAGGTGGTCTACCACGGTCAAGTGAATTCACGGTCAAGGTCTTGACTACTAGTATTCCAGACTAAGAAAATTTTCAGCCTATCAATCTAAAGCCTATACTATCAAAGTGGACTATTCTAAAAGAATGAAGTTTAACACTTCTTACAATATATCCTAAAGTCCACAAAAAGATAAAATTAGGTTATGGGATCAATCAAATCTAGGTAATAGGAGTGGTTTATAATAAGCATACCCAACAATCTCCCCCTATTTGATTGAGACCATTACCTACTATAACAAAGGCTAATTCATTGTACTTGGTAATAACATGTTTTCAAGAAAATAATATTTTATGAATTTCATGCCCCAAGTCAATGCACACTCTAAGCCAGTGTCATTGATTTCTATCAGCCTAAAAAGATAAAAAAAGATACTAATCCTAGCAAGATAGACATATAAGGTTTGAATGCAATTTTAGAGAAAATAACAATAAGTATGCAAATGCATCAAACAAACATTCAAAAGACACTCATAAATATCCATTCACGTATAGGGAGTGCAGAACCAAAAGAGGGATTAAAGTTTTACAGATCCAAATAAAAACAGACATAAAAGTAAATTGTTTTGGGACAAACAAATGTAAAATTGTTTTGGGACATCACAAATCAATAACAAAGTTTCAAATGACCATACACGGTCATATTCAAATGATGCGGTCAACCCAAGTATGGATCTCCTTCAAAGTAACCAAATTTTTTGAGAGGCCAACTCCAGGAATGATGATGGGGTCCTTGAGATCATTGATTTCGAGGAAGTCCATGTTCACGGTTGGAAATTCAAAGCTGTCTTCACCTTCATCTTCATCAGCAGCAAGTCTGTTCCCATGTCCGGTCGCTTGATTTTGAGATGAGGAGCCTTGAGATCCAGCAATGCTATCCACGGTCAATTGAAGAGTTGAAATTTTGTTAATGACTTCCTGCACAATTGAGTTAGCAATTTCATAAACTCTATCAATCTTGGAAGTTTGACCTTCAAGTCGTTGGGTGTGGACTTGCATAGCTTGCCTCATAGCTTCTATCTTGGGCGTGAAATTTTCTGCGACCGATAACAAACCAACAGAAACGCTTGCGTTGATTTCCGCTTTGAGAGAGGTATTGACCTTATCCATCTTCTCAAATAAAAAATTCTTGTTGCCTGTCATCACCTTTGACATTTCTTTGCCAGCTTCATCAATTGTCTTGACCAGTGAACGGTCAATGGAATTGGATTGTGCCTTGAGTTCCTCTTTAAGATCAGCACGGGTGAGAGAAGCAGTAGAAGTGGATGCGGTCAAGGCAGTGTTGGGATTCACGGTAGCTAGACCTTCAAGAATAGCCTTTGTTATGTTCTGACTCTCCCCCTTAATGGTCTCAACAACAGAGGTCTTGAGCTGATCAACCTCATTCTGCAACTTAATCTGGTTTGCAGCAAGCTTTGCAACCTCACCTTGAGTATCAAGGTTGATCTGAGTCAAGAACTCAATAGCAGTTAAAATGTGAGCCATTTGATCGACCGTACCAGAAGCGGTCGGAGGAGCTTGAGTAGACTGAAGGGGTGAGGGAGCAGGAGACTTGGTTAAAATATCATCATGGTCACTGGGTACACGGTCGCCATCTTGACCGTGACCCTGAAGCTCAACATCAGTGGACTTGCCTTGTTCAGCGGTCGCCTCAACAGGATGCACTTGATCATTATCACTAAAATCAGGACTGTCTATATTCACAATTTTCTCAACATGTTCAACATCACCACTTTCAATATCTTGATTACCAGATTCACCACTTGATTCTACCAACTCCACATCATCTGGTTCATCAACTAAGTTAAGAGTGTGCTTTGCTCTTTGACGTTGCGGTTGAGTGGGAGGGACATCAATATCCTCATCACGGTCGCCTTGCATAGGTGAACCGGATGGAGTGAAGACAGGAGATGCGGTCGACGGAGGCGGTTGAGATACCTTGGTTTTCTTTGAGGTTTGGATGGGACTTAGAGAGAGATCCCTTTTCTTGGATTTCTCCCCCTGAGATGGAATGGGGAGTGCAGAAGACTTTGTTTTGAAGGATTTGGATGGTGCGGTCGGAGAGGGCACGGTAGGCTTGGAGACGGTTGATTTGGAGGGAGGTACGGTTGACTTTACTTTGAGAGGAACGGTAGATGGAATACTGGAAGGGGGCTTGACTGTTGAAGGTTCTTTAATAATCACTCCGGTCAGCGGTCTGGGTTTGGAAGGAGCGGTCGAGGCACTAGCAATTCCTTTGCCTTTGACCCTTCTAGACACTTGTTCCTCAGCTTCTTCATCATCCTCTTCATCATCATGAACAGATGAGGACTTTCCAGGAGCATCAAGTCCTAATGCTAATCTAGCAGCCTTGGTGAAGTTAGGAGGGATGTATTTTTCTCTTTTATGCTCAGGTTCACGGTTTCTGTACTCTTGATACTGAACATCACCAAACCTGTTGCGGTAGGTGGATCTCATAGTCTTGATGTCAAAGACCTTGGATAATGAGATAGTCACACTAGCATCTTTGTCCCTGTTGATTTCCCTTTGAACTTCAGGGATGAATTTGAATAGGAGGGAAAGGAACCTGGTGTTTTTCTTGTACTTGGTGATGGCCTGATCAGATAGTTGCTTCTTGTAATCATAAATGTGGTCCAACAATAGTCCATACAAGATCTTGGGCCAGTTCAATGTTCGACCGAGATAAATTGCGGTTGATAGTTTCCATTGAGTGGAATTGAAGTTGCCATGGTTACCACTCTTACAGAGAAGACCGTGGCCAACCAGATGACCAATATAGTACATCACCTCAGGAAATGTCTTGCGGTAGGGCTTGCAGACATCAGTAGATCCAATCAATCTCATTGCTAGACCATCATACTCCTCATCAGTTAGGGAGATAGGGGTCTCAGTGTCGATGTCAAGGCCAAGTGTGGCAGCAATGTCGGTGTAATCAATCTCAACTTTGTGACCGTAAACCTCAGCTTCAATCCAATTGAGCGGTCTGTTTTGATCATCTCTCCCTTTGATTTCTTTTGCTGTGGAGTAGAATTCCCCGACTGCGGCAAGGTAGTGATCAGGTTGATTCATGGTGAAGTAGTGAAGTATGCCATATTTCTTCATCCTTTTGATCAAATGCCTCCCAATGGCATCCTTTTGGAGGTCTTCATAGTCAATAACGCACCCAGGAATGAATGCTTGTTCTTCCTACAAAATTGAGAAAGTTAGCAACACTGATGCGGTCGACCAATGTGCGGTCGAAGGATTAATGATGATGCGGTCGACAGGCACACGGTAGGCAGAGAGAACGGTCGACGCAAAACACTTAGAAATATTTTAACGAAGCTTCCAAAAATACGCACAAACACCATATCACTATGTGTAATAAGATGATACGAATCAAAAAGTGATTTCTCATGAACACCAAGAACACCTCAAGAACATGAAGAATACTGTTCATGACGAAAACCCAGAAAATGATTCTATGCACGAAAATCAACAAAAATTATATCAATGTGAGCATAAAAACCGATTACACGCATAAATAACATCAATTTCATTATCAAAACAACATAAATTCCCAGAATATGAAAGGGCAGAGTTTAACCAAAAAGCTTCAAAGAAATTTCATGTCATAGAGAGATTTAGCAACTATAACAAGAATCTAAGCATTATATAGAACTCGAAATCATGAAAAAGATTAAAATGAGCATCATCAAAGCATAAAACAACCTAGAAATTGAATCAAGACAATAGAATATGAGGGGTTGTTGAAACCCACCAAAAACAAAAACGAAAACTGAAATTAGGAGAGTTTTGGGTCAAGAAATCATACCATTGTGTCTTCAGAAAGTTGTTCTTGCGATTTCTTAGATGATTTTGTTGGTTGAGTTGATTTTGGTGCCATTTACAGAGAAAATGAGAGTGAAATGATGAAGAAATGGAGAGAGGGTGAACTGGGTTTGTAGAGAGAGAGTAGAGAGAGACAGTGAGTAGAGAGAGAAAGTGAGGAAGGGTTTCTGATAAAAAGAATATGCAGAGAGGAGGAGAGAGTAGTTGAACGGTTTGTACAGAGAAGTGGGAGGTTAACTCTGCAAAATTCAGGGATTTGACCAGAGATGTCCTTTTGCCATAAATGCATGGATAGTGACGGCGGACATAAATAAGGGAATAAAATTAATTGCAAATGATTTGAATTAAATGAAAACGAGGGAAAAGAGGAAATTACAAAATTACCCCTTTGGATGACTAGGAGGATCCTAAAATTTGCTAAGTTAGAAATACTTACCTGGTCACCAAACTTTTGCGGTCAGGTGCTTGACCATGAATATTTGCGGTCAAGAATGTTACCTTGGCCTATGTATGCTTCTTTAAATCAGTGAACGAATATCATCATTTTCCCATGCGGTCGGCTTCTTTAAAGCCTGAACAAATTACATCTTTGTATGCGGTTAATGGGGCGGTTGGCATATGAGCGGTCGACATTTATGCGGTCAGCATTGATGAGGTTAGTAAGCTTTGATAGATTTTGATGCTTCGACCGGAATTACTTGACCGGTGAGATGGTAATCGACCGTTGAGACCTACTTGGATTTGGACTTAGAGAAAACACAATACATTAGCACAAACAAGATATATGGACATGTAATTAAAGTTCTAGCATACCCATCTCTCCTCTAAGATACCTAAATCTCTTGGAGTCCAGAGCCTTGGTGAGAATATCTGCAATTTGATTGTCAGTACTCACATACTCTAGATGGATATTACCTTTTTCCACATGATCCTTGAGAAAGTGGGATTTGATATCAATGTGTTTGGTCTTTGAATGCATGACAGGGTTGTTGGAGACAGCAATGGTAGATGTGTTGTCACAATAAATTGGACAATTTTCTTCTTTGATTCCGTAGTCGACCAATTGTTGCTTCATCCATAGCACTTGGCAGCAGCAGCTTCCAGCAGCTATATATTCAGCTTCAGTGGTAGATACAGAGACTGAGGCTTGTTTCTTGCTTGCCCATGAAACTAGTCGATTTCCAAGAAAATGACATGTTCCACTCGTGCTTTTCCTGTCGATGGTACATGCTGCATAATCTGCATCTGAGTAACCTATAAGATCAAAATTTGAATCTTTGGAGTACCAAAGTCCAAGGTTAATAGTCCCAGATAGATATTGAATAATACGTTTAACAGCAATAAGATGTGCTTCTCTAGGATCAGCTTGATAACGTGCAGAAACGCAAACACTAAACATGATATCTGGTCTACTAGCAGTTAAGTATAGGAGAGAGCCAATCATACCTCGATACAAGGTTTGATCAACCTTCTTACCTTTCAAGTCTTTGTCTAGCTTGTTACCAGTAGCCATAGGAGTGTCGTATGCCTTTGCATTTTCAAGTCCAAATTTCTTGATGAGATCTCTTGTGTACTTTGGTTGATTGAGGAAGATGCCTTCAGCACATTGTTTAATTTGAAGCCCAAGGAAGAATGTTAATTCTCCCATCATGCTCATCTCAAATTTGCTTTTCATTAGCTTCTCAAATCGCTTACACAACAATTCATTAGTAGAACCAAAAATAATATCATCTACATATATTTGAACTAATAAAGTATGATCATGATATTTAGCAATGAATAAAGTTGTGTCGATCTTACCACGCTTGAAGCCTTTCTCTAGGAGAAATTTAGATAGAGTATCATACCATGCACGTGGAGCTTGTTTGAGTCCATATAAAGCTTTACGGAGTTTGTAGACATGATTTGGAAATTTGGGGTCTTCAAATCCGGGCGGTTGAGCAACAAAGACTGTTTCTTGAAGTTCTCCGTTGAGAAATGCACTCTTCACATCCATTTGATATAGCTTGAATCTTTTGTAAGAGGCATAAGCTAAGAATATCCTTATAGCTTCGAGTCTTGCAACGGGGGCAAATGTTTCATCATAATCAATGCCTTCTTCTTGTCTATATCCTTGTGCAACCAACCTAGCTTTGTTCCTTGTGATGCTTCCATTCTCATCCACCTTGTTTCGGAACACCCACTTTGTACCAATCACTCCTTGATCTTGTGGCCTTGGAACTAAGGTCCAAACTTTGCATCTTTCAAATTGGTTGAGCTCTTCTTGCATAGCAACAACCCAACTTGAGTCTTGGAGTGCTTCATCAACTTTCTTGGGTTCAACTTGAGATATAAATGCTATAAGTGCATCATAGTTTGATCTTCTTGTACGAACACCAGAATGCAAATTACCAATGATATTTTGAATTGGGTGATCTCTAACCTCACGAACTTCTTGAGGTATATCTGGTTGAGTTGATGGTGGCTGTAAATCTTCTAGTGGTACATCATTTGTGCCATCCCAATCATAAGTAATTTGAGGGATAGGTTCTTCCACATTGATGGGTGTTTCAACTTCAACTCCATTTGAGGTAGCAGCAGATGTGGTAGTTTCTGGTGCTTCATATGAGGTAGATGGAGGTGCAGTTGAGGTAGATGGGTTTCCTTGAGTTGATTGATTTTGTGGTTGATTTGTACCAGTCTCATTAAGCTCAACAAAATCATCAGCAATATTTGGAGCCATATGTGGCTCAAGGAGAGAATGTTCATCAAAAGTAACATGGACAGATTCAACTATCTTAAGAGTGGTTTTATTAAATACACGAAAAGCTTTTGAGTGTTTAGCATACCCAATAAATATACCTTCATCGGCCTTAGGAGCAAATTTACCTCGATGTTCTTTACCGTTGTAGAGTATGAAGCATTTGCATCCAAATATCTTGAAGTATGCTATGTTGGGGGTTCTTCCTCTCCAAAGTTCATAAGGAGTTTTGTTGTAGGTCTTGTTGATGAGGGATCTATTCTGAGTGAAGCATGCTGTATTGATGGCTTCAGCCCAAAAGTATTGAGGTAGCTTTGCTTCAGCAATCATTGTTTTTCCGGCCTCTATCAACGTTCTATTCTTTCTTTCCACAACACCGTTTTGTTATGGAACTCCAGCAGCAGAGAAGTTGTGGTCAATACCATGATCATCACAGTATTGAGAAACACCGTTGTTCTTGAATTCTGTACCGTTGTTGGATCGAACACTAACGATGTCATCTTCTTTTTGTGTTTGGAGCTGTCTAAAGAGTGCGGTCAAAATGTCATAACAATCATCTTTGGAGCTCATCATCTCGACCCACGTATATCTTGAGTAGTCATCTACCACAACTAAGGAATATCTATTTCCTCCAATACTTGCGGTAGAAACAGGTCCAAACAGGTCCATATGTAGTAGTTACAAACATCTAGAAGTTGAAGGTGTCGTCTTGCTAGAGAAAGACGCTTTTGGTTGTTTGCCTAGTTGACATGCTGTGCACTTCTCATCGTGGTGATCAGCTACTTTGGGTAGACCACGAACTAGATTTTCTCTACCAATCTTGGAGAGATACTTGAAGTTTAAGTGACTTATTCTTTTATGCCACAGCCAACTATTCTCACTAACATTCTTTGCTACAAAACAGAGATTAGAAGAAATGCAAGATGAATTAAAATCAACAACATAAACATTTTTCTTACGAATCCCTTTGAGCAAAGTGACGCCGGATATGCCATCTTTGATGAGACAGAAATTTGAAGTGAAGTGGCATTGTAATCCTTTGTCGCAGAACTGAGATATTGAGAGTAGATTGTGTTGTAGTCCAATAACTAGAGAGACTTCTTGGATGGTGATTTTTCCTTTACGAATGACTCCATATCCTACAGTCTTTCCTTTGTTATTATCTCCGAAGGTTACTGATGGCCCTTTTTCTTCATGGACATCTTCTAATAAATTGATATCTCCGGTCATGTGCCTTGAGCAGCCACTATCGAGATACCATAAACTTGATTTATCCTTGAAGTGTCCAGCCATTAAGCAGAGGACCTGTAAAATAAACATTTAAGAACAAGGTCCCCTTTTTATTCTTTTGGGTCCAAAGGGTTAGCAACTTTTGACAACCCACACTTGCCTCACAGAAGGAGGGTTACTCTTTCTGGGATTGGGTGTGAATCTCAAAAGACATTCAGCAGCCTTGTGACCATAACCATCACACACAGAACAATGGTGGAAGCCACCCAACTGAGGGTTAACAAACTTCGTTGAAGTCTTGAGCACAACATTGTTTACTGGTATGGATGAGGTCTCCTTAACAAAGTTCATCCTTTTGAACTTTGCTGCCTTGCCGCCACTTGCGGTCGCCGGCTTCCAGGATGCGGTCGCCAGCTTCCTAGGTGCGGTCGACTGACCTCGCGGTAAGTACATGCGGTCGGGAGACTTAGCAACCTTGCTGGTGCTTGCCGCAGCAGCAGGTTCATCCATGGCAATACCTTTCAACTTTGCCTTGCCAGTTTGTTTCTTAGGGTAGACATAATTAAACACTAGTTTCTTCTTTGGTTCTTGTCCTACACCCTTTGAAACATGATGTTTAGCCTTCGACTCTTCCAAAGTTTGCTGGGTAAATTACTCATCTCTTTCACAACAAGATGCACATTTAAAGTTGTCACTAGTTTGGAATCCCAAGCCTTCCTTATCACCACTAGACTTTTGGGATTCTAAGATTTGTTCCATAGTGACACGAGAATTGGTCCACTCATTTGTGATCCTTTTCAGGTCATTTATCTCAGCAACCAATTCTTCGTTTTTAACCTTAAATATAGCATTTTGTTCTTCTAAGAAACGGTTTCGATCAGTAAGAGGAGTCATACTCTTGATCTGCTCCTTAAGGAGGGTGAGTTCAGATCTTAATAGAGATTTCTCCGTCTTAAGCTGGGAAATTTCTTCAGTTGAAAGTGCTAAAGCTTCCTTCATGCCAGAGAATTTACTAATTACCTGTTCAGCTTTTGCAAACATCTTTTCTTGTTCATCGGGGGAAATGTCAAATTTGACTTGTGGTGTGGTGGACAGAACTTCCTTTACTTTGGGGTTTAGTAGAGCCTTCTTTGCTGCACTCACATCACATCTTGAAAATAGAAGATCACCATTCTTTTGAACCGGAGTTAGGAATCCCTTTTCTGCAAGTTCATCGGCCGTATAACTTATCCGTTTAGGTTTTGCATTTGGTGAGCGACGACTTTTATTATCATCCTCATCATCGGACTGAACGACCAAACAGATGTGACCTTCAGAATCCTCATCGCTTTCATCAGAATCTGACTCTATCCAGGTAGCTAACTCTTTTGTGGTAGAGTCCTCTTCAGCAACCATCCCCTTTTGCTTTGAGTATCTTGGATTGAAGTTGCTTTTCTTCTTCATATACTCATACTTGGGAATTGGGCATTCTGATGCGAAATGACCGGGTTTCCTGCAATTAAAACAAACGAGATCCTCTTTCTTCTTGGAGAAGTTGAAGTTCTCTTTCTTCTTTGAAGGGCTGCTCCTTGAAAACCTTGTTGGAGCTTTGCTTGTTGATCCGGGTCTTGCTGTCTTTCTGAACTTTTGGAATCTTTTCACGAATATAGCAAAATCATCATCATCCATATCAAGTAAATCTGATGTGGAGATTTTTGGATCTTCTTCCTCGATCACTTCTTCCTTTTGAGCAACCAACGATAAGCTCTTTGTTTTTCCTTCCATTTCAGCAATGTTGTTAAGCTTGATATCAAAGACCTTGAGGTTGGCATAGAGGCTTCTGAGAGACATGTCATCTAGTAGCTTGGTATCTTCAAGAGTGTTTCCTTTGTGTAGATATTGCGAACCAAAAGCGGCAAGAAAATTAACATTGATTTCTTTCTTGGTAAGCTTCTTTCCGAGTGCTGTATAAGTACTCACGATCTCACAATAACGATCATAAGTGGCTCTTAGTGATTCACCGGGGATCTTAGCAAAGTTGTTGAATCTTCTTTGAATTGCAAACTTTTTGCTTTCCTTGCAAGCTTGATCTCCTTCGATGTAATCTTCAATTGCATCCCAAAGTTCTTTTGCAGTAGAACATTCCATGATCTGTCGACGCTGTGACGTACTCAAGGTACTTAGAAGTATGCTTTTTGCTTTCACATCCATTCCAACCAGTCTTTTCTCTTCATCGGTCCATTCAGCTTTTGGTTTCTTGATAGTCGGATTTGCACCATTGGTTTCTGGATCCGGATTAGCTTTCATTGGGAAGTATGGTCCAATGGTAAGACAATCACCAAGTTGCTCGTCCATGGAGTAGAACTGAGTTAGAATGCTGTGCTTCCATACGTCAAAATTATCTTCGTCGAACGCTGGAACGTGAGTGAAGTTAACCGTTGCCATAGTTTTCTGACTTGCCATTTCGAATCGGCACCCAAGCTGTTAAGCTTGAAAAACAGAAGTTTTATAAAGGTGTTTGCTCTGATACCACTTGTTGGTCCCAAAGACACAACAAGGGTATGAAAGGAGGCTAGAGGGGGGGGTGAATAGCCTACTTAAAATTTCAACCCTTTTTCAAAATTCAACCAAGTGCTTACAATCTTGAATTTTGTGGTCAAGTAATAAACCGTGCGGTCAAGATGTAATATGCACAGCGGAAGTTTTCGATGGAAATAAGGTAGAGTTGGTTTTGACTAAAATCTCTAAGTAGGAATACCAGAACTCACGGTCAACCAAGTCGCGGTCAAATGAGTCCGGTCAAGGGTAAGTGCGGTCAAGAGATTTGCGGTCAAGAGATGGTTGAGAGTTTGAAAGTTGTTGTCTTAGAAGTTTTTGGCAAAAGATCAGTTAGTCAGATTTTAACTTAGGCAATGTGGAGAACAAACAAACACAATTCACAATACGTTCTTAAATCTGAAAGATCAAACACTAAAAAAACAAACAAGATTAATATGAACAAGTGAAAACAAGATGAACAATACTTGAAGGTAAATTTGCAGAAAGTAAAATGACACAAGTATTTGGAAAGGTTCGATCTGTTAAAAGATCTACGTCCTTTACCAAGATGGTCAGTCTTGGATTTTGAATGGAGGTATATATTGATTCTTGAGTGTACAGATTACAGAGATGAAGTATTGAATCAACACCTACTTTCTATGAAGAACAAATCCTAGACTTAGACCAGTGTATCCCTTTTGATTCAATCTAAGTGATTGATCAATTGGGGTGAGTGTGTGTGTAAGAATCTGAAGCTCTTTGAAATCTATATGATTTAGAGCCTAAAGAATCTTATGTGTTACAAGGCTTGAGATGACTTGTTTATTGCTGGAGATCTTTGAAGGTTTGAAGGTGAGTTCTTTGAAGATTCAAAGGATTCTGGAAATCTTGAGTATGATCTTCAATCACCAAGTATTTCAACAGCAGTTTCTCTCTTAGAATCTCAGCTCAGTTCAATGAAGAACTTAAGGGCTATTTATAGCCTTGAATGAGAAAATAGCTGTTGGATTTACTTGGGCTCCAAGTTGAAGGACAATGAGCTGTTGAATTCTGATTGAAGCTCAATCTGAGTTTGTCCTTTTTGCAGATAAGAGGTGGTCCCACTGAGATTCAAATTTGAATTACTTGGGATCCAATTTCTGCAACGTTCTAAACTAACCATAGTTTGACCATGGTTAAGTTTGAACATACTTGGGTTCTTGAACTTCTGCTCATCTGCGGTCAAGACTTTCGGTCGAAACTCTTGCGGTCAATATGCCTAAGGGCATCTTCGGTCAAGATAAGCCACAAAGTTCACGGTCACTGACTTCCGGTCAAGTGATTCACGGTCAAGTGGTCTTCCACGGTCAGGTGGTCTACCACGGTCAAGTGAATTCACGGTCAAGGTCTTGACTACTAGTATTCCAGACTTAGAAAATTTTCAGCCTATCAATCTAAAGCATATACTATCAAAGTGGACTATTCTAAAAGAATGAAGTTTAACACTTCTTACAATATATCCTAAAGTCCACAAAAAGATAAAATTAGGTTATGGGATCAATCAAATCTAGGTAATAGGAGTGGTTTATAATAAGCATACCCAACAGGATCCTAGGATGTCTATTTGATTTTAATTGTGAGAGTCTATGTTTTTAGAGGAACATAAAAAAAACTTAGAAATAGCCTAATTTATGTACAAAACCAGAGATTCGGGAAGAGAAGGGTTCGGGGGTTAGGTGACGGAGTGGGAAGTACTTAAACACCCACTTCGCCCCACTTACGCGGGTCTTGCTACTAAAGGTGTTCTAATGCTAAAAAGTCCTTCAATTTATTAATATTGCTAACAATTATAATGTAAAGAAAAGGGGAATTGCAAAGGGAAATAAAAGAGAATGTTTTATTGATTTTTATGCTAAAGATTACATTAAGAGAAAAATAATAAATTGAAATAAGGATTGAAATGTAGGGAGATAACCTTAACCAACTTTAATGTAGTAAAGTGATTATTTGGTTATGTCCCATTGATGGGGATTGCATACATTAAAAAGACATATATAAAATAAGAAGAAGAAGAAGTAAAGTTGTACCTTAAGAAAGAGGACTTCAAACTTTGACTTGAAAAGAGTTTTGATGCTTGAGTTGTTGTTGGGAGAATTCTTGTAAAGAGAATTCTTGAGAGAATTGTGTATAGTGTCTTTGTGAAGAAATTTCAAGTCCAAGAACTTGTGTATAGTTTTCCTATAGAAAAGAAATTGGGGTCCTTTTCTAAGATAGAAATGAGAGGTTTTTATAGGTAGAAAAGAGAGGAAAAGATGGCTTTTCAACCAATAAGAAAATAAATAAATAATAAATAATAAAGAGAAAATCAAATAATAAATAAAAGAAATATTTTATTTTTAAGAAATGTCTAAGAATATGGGATTGGGAGGTTACAAATAAAAAGGGTTTAAAGCTAGAATAAAACATGTGATGAAAAGAGGTGTTTGTGAACAAGAAAATGGAGGGAAAATGCTCCAGTCCGTAACAACCAAAATGGGAAGCGCGAGAGTCCCGCTTTATGGGCGAGACGCGCGCGCGGCCCGTTGACATTGTCGGAGGCGCCCGCGGCAGAAAAGGTCAGAATGACAGAAATGAATCCAAAGTTAACTATGTTATGCAGTTTAGTCCAAAACTAACAGAATCAGTTAGGAACTTAACTGAAGTAACAGAAATCAACGAAAATAAGTTAAATAAAAATACTATGTATGCAATCGGGGTGAGAGGTCTAAGGCGGGGTGTCTACAGATACTTTAAATCGTTTATTTAGTAAAACTATTTAATTTTGATCAATATGTAGTGAAAAATTACTAATTGATTTTGACATTAAGGCGTTGAAGTTTTTGAACTCATTTGCGCGCATGCGCGGAAACCTTCGTAACTTTTGACTCCGGATTAACCACGGAACGCACAGCATATCAAATCGAACGTCGGATCGTGACTAACAAAAGTCGTTATCTCTAACTTTATTTGGTAGAAGTAGTCAACTTTTCATGTATATTTATTTCTATATGATAATTTATATTTTCTTGAATTAATGAAAAAAAATAGATGTAATCAACATCTATATCTATATCTATACTATATTAAAAGCAAGTGAGTCATTTTCCCTCCAAAAAATGTCACTATCAAGGGCAAAAGTGTAATCTCCACTAAACAAGGACAAATATATCATTATCTTTAATTTGATACAAGCATTCAACTTTGCATGTAAATTTATTTTTATATGATACTTTAAATCGTTTATTTAGTAAAAATATTTAATTTTGATCAATATGTAGTGAAAAATTACTTATTGATGCGGACATTAAGGCGTTGAAGTTTTTAGACTCATTTGCGCACGTGCGCAGAAACCGTCGTACCTTTTCACTCCGGATGAACCACGGAACGCACCGCATATCAAATCGAACGTCGGAGCGTGACTAACAAAAGTCGTTATCTCTAACTTTATTTGGTAGAAGTAGTTAGCTTTTCATGTATATTTATTTCTATATGATAATTTATATTTTCTTGAATTAATGAAAAAACATAGATGTAATCAACATCTATCTATATCTATACTATATTAAAAACAAGTGAATTATTTTTCCTCCCAAAAATGTCACTATCAAGGGCAAAAGTGTAATCTCCACTAAACAAGGACAAATATGTCATTATCTTTAATTTGATACAAGCATTCAACTTTGCATGTAAATTTATTTTTATATGATACTTTAAATAGTTTAATTAGTAAAACTATTTTATTTTTATCAATATGTAGTGAAAAATTACTAATTGATTTGGACATTAAGGCGTTGAAGTTTTTGAACTCATTTGCGCGCGTGCGCGGAAACTGTCGTAACTTTTGACTCCGGATGAACCACAGAACGCACCGCATATCAAATCGAACGTCGTAGCATGACTAACAAAAGTCGTTATCTCTAACTTTATTTGGTAGAAGTAGTCATATTTTCATGTATATTTATTTCTATATGATAATTTATATTTTCTTGAATTAATGCAAAAAAAAATAGATGTAATCAAAATCTATACTATATTAAAAACAAGTGAGTCATTTTCTCTCCAAAAAATGTCACTATCAAGTAGGGGTGTAAATGGTTCGGTTTGGTTCGGTTTGGGGGTATTTACGGACCGAACCACTAGTCATCGGTTTGTGAAAATTCCAAACCAAACCGAACCATGAAAAATTACAAACCGAACCAAACCGCTATGGTTTGGTTCGGTTTAGTTCAAACCGCGGTTTAATTATGTGGTTCAAACCGAGGTTCAAACCATAGTTTAGACTACGGTTCAAATTACGATTCAAACCGCAACTCATTATTGCATTTGTTTTAATTTTCCGTGATCACGGAGGAAGTGCGAAAGATGTGGATCTTGAATAGGAAAGTCGGATGACAAGAGAGACTAGACGAAGAGAGAGACCGAAGGAAAAAAAACACACTTTATAATATAGATCGTGGAGAGAAATCGGTAATTTATGTATCGCAAATTACAATGAAGATAACAAACGATGAAATTAATATTAATTAAAATACAAAATGGGAGTTATGATTAGTCTATGTAATGATCTAATAATAATTAAATTTTAATAAATATACAAAAATATTAAATAAGATGTGAAACTGGAGTTATGATTAGTTTATGTAATGTGGTTTAGTCTGGCGGTTCGGCTTGGTAGTTCGGTATCGCGGTCTCAAACCGTGGTTCGGTTTGGTTTGGTCTGAAAAGGTCAAACCAAACCGAACCATGTGGTTTACCAATATTTGAGACTGAACCGAACCATTGGTGCTTGAAAACCAAACCAAACCGCATGGTTGGTTCGGTTCGGTCTCAAACCGTGGTTTGAACCGAACCACTTACACCCCTACTATTAAGGGCAAAAGTGTAATTTCTACTAAACAAGGACAAATATGTCATTATCTTTAATTTGATACAAGAATTTAACTTTGCATGTAAATTTATTTTTATATGATACTTTAAATCGTTTATTTAGTAAAAATATTTAACTTTGATCAATATCTAGTGAAAAATTACTAATTTGCGCGCGCGTGCGGAAACCGTCGTAACTTTTGACTCCGGATGAACTACGGAACGCACCACATATCAAATCGAACGTCGGAGCGTGACTAACAAAAGTCATTGGGCAAAGCATGCAGTGTTCAAAATGCAAAAAAAAAAAACATAATTTATGGCCTCAAACAGGCTTCTAAAGTTTTTAAAATGTTTTTGTACATATTCGTATTTTTTCCTTTGTGCTTAATAAAAGTATCACCTCGTACATCGCACGGGTGTAACTCTAGTAAGTACATAAAAGCCATTTATAATCTCACTATATTGTATTATGAGTATGAATATGAGTATGAGTATGAGGATGAGTATGAGTAGGGATGGCAACGGGCCGGGTTTGACTAAACCCGGACCCGACCCGCAGTAACATGTCTTAGTACCAAACCCGGCCCGTTTGATGGTGAACCCGTATCCGCCCGTACCCGGCCCGAAATCGCCAGAGCATTTTTTTTTTTCGTGTTTAGCCCAACCTAAAGTCACCCTAGAGTTGTACTCCCAAAAAGCATCGAATACACCAAAAATGAAATTAATCAAATTTTAAAACCCAGATGTGTAGGAGATTTCAATTTCTAGTTTTGGGTTATTGAATTTGGGGTTTTCGGCTTTGGGTTCTTGATTATCGCAGAAGGCAGGAGTGAATCGCAAAGAGGGAGAGAGAGAGAAGAGAAGGAATGGCTTACCGTTGGAGAGGAAGACGGCGACGATTTCCGTTGGAGAGGAAGATGGCGACGATTGCAGAGAATGAGATAGCCGGAGCCGCAGCTGCTAGATGTCGCCGACTCTAATTGTAATCGCTGATTCTTGTCTCTGCTCAGTAACGGCGCAAATGGAAACCCTAACTGGACAAATGCAACTTCTCTGTGTATATATACTAGGTTGTGGAAGTTATAATGGGATATCATAAGGGTATAACAGGAAAAGCACATGCTAACATACTACGCGGGTCGGGTCGGGTTCGGGCGGGTTGGACTGCTTTACCAAACCCGAACCCGACGGGTTTTGAAAATTAGCTACCAAACCCGCCCCGCTCGGGCCGAAAAGTCTCGGAAACTGGTCTGGTTCGATGAAATTGCCATCCCTAAGTATGAGTATGAGCTTGTTGTATTATGAGTATGAGCATGAGTTAGAGCTTGTTCTACGTTGAGGAATGATTTAGAACTTACACAAAAAATAGACATTTATTTTTGGAACATAATTTAAAATTTTGAACATTTATTTAAGGTCGGGGGGGTGTACTAATATTGTATACTTTCCATGTTGTAAGTACCCCAATCTGAAATCGACCTACTTTAGAGGAATTCTTGGTACCATTTAGGGATAAACTAATGGGCCAGGACCTCACTAGGATAAACATGATATTCCAGGACTGAACTAGAATTAAACTTGGAAAAATCCAGAAGCTCGCCAAATCGAGTCATACGGATGGTTTGGGCACATGAGGTCCCTAGCCTTACGGCTATATTGGGCACCCTCAACCTCTATAAATTGAACCCCATGCTGATCATTTCAGGGGGGGGACGTTTTGAGAGTTGTTACTCTGCCAGTTTGAGAGCAGAAAGTGAGTTATACACATATTTGAGTGATTAGAGAGGAAGATAGGCATAACCATCATAGGTGAAGCCTCCTTCTCCCCATCTTCTTCTTCATCTCAAACTTTCTTTTATCTTTGTTAATATTACTTGTTCATCTTGTATTATTTCTTCTTGTTCTTGCAAAGTCTTGTCCATTTCAAGCACTTTACATTTCTTGCAAGTCTTGTCCATTTCAAGCACTATATCTATGTATTATACAAGTCTTGGCCTTCCAAGCTATATATATTATGATTATATATGTATGTGATCCAAATCATGAGGTGATTCAAGGTGCCCTTCACACCTAGTGTGTGATTTATGGGATAAAACCTAGGATGATCATGATTTGTTACATTTTATGTTGATGTTGTTCTTGTTTGGCCATAAGAGTCATGATTGGGGGATAAAGTTTCAATCTTTATCATCCCAACCATGACCTAGCCATAAATCACCAAGTATGGGACATAAAGATTTGATCTTTGTGTTATATTTGTGTCCCTAAAGGTTTAAACTTGCATAATAAGTCCATTTTAGTGGTAAAGTTTCAATCTTTATCCACCAAAATGGTCATTTTGGCCTAAATGCCATGTTCATCAACTTTTCATAAATTTCTCCAATGATTGCCTTTGATCACACCCAAATCTTTGTTTTTGGGGTTCCTTTGGTGATCAAAGTGCATAGGAATGAACCATCCAAAGTCTTGTTATTAATCATAAACTGGAAATCAACATTCCAGTCCAGTTTCAGCAAAGATACTCTGTTTTGACTGAAACTGGACTGTTTTTTGATAAACTGTAAAAATGCCCTGGAGAGCCCTCCCCATCCGTACGGCTACTTTGGCCGGGGAGGACATTTTCCAGTTTTTTCCTTTTTGACCAGAAAGTTTGCAAAATAAACCTTTTCTGTTAAAAAACTAACTGGTTTTGTCAAAACAGTCAGTTTGTCCCATTTTGAAAACACACACACACACATAAGCACTTTCGTTAAATAACATTAGGGAGACTCGGATTTGTCCGAGGAGGCTTGGGTGACGTGAAACTCTCCCCAAGACGTAACCTGACCTCCGAACTAATAGAATCTATAACCTTTTCTTTTGTTGGGTTAAATAATTAACAAAAATGGCGACTCCGTTATGTTTTGTGAGATAACCGTGTTTGGCGTTTCGCCCCCAAAACACGTCGCGTTCTCCGCGCGTGGGGGCGGGATCCTTACAGTGGCGACTCCGCTGGGGAGTTAAATGTTCTCAAACTTCTTTTTAGAAGCTTTGTGGATATTTATGTGTGGGTCAAACTCCCGTCCCCCGTTTTCGTTAACTTTTGTGCTTGTTTTGTGTGTGCTGAGTTTCTGTTTGAACTTTCTGGAGTGAAAACTGTTCTGGATGTGCAATAAACTGGGGCTTGATGATCAGAAGATGGAAAAACTTCAAAAAATAATTGCCAGCATTCTATAGCCGTACGGCTATGTTGGGCAGGGAACAGAATGCTCCAAAATTTAACAATTTTGTGCAGGGCAGGAACATTCTGTGTCCCTTTGCCTTCTGCTTTTCCAAGTTTCATTTACTGTTTGGTTCGTGCACATTACCTTCCTCTTTTCTAGCCAAAACTTTTTTTTTTTGAAGATTGGTTATGTACAAAATTTTGGACATAAATTTGGATTTTCAAAACCTCCTTGTGCATAACCCACTTTGTAAAAGGTTTTTGAATTCTTTGTTGTACACAACTTGTTTTGCAAATGATTTTCAAAAGAATTGTTCTTCTTGAAAGATGTTGATTTCAAAGGATTCTTTGGTTGTGCACAATTTGTTGTACATGCGAGTTTTGGCTTTGTTCATAAGATTCTTGCTTGATTGCTTTTGTAAATAGCTCGTTCATGCTTGCTCATTGTTGTTGATTATACATTGCTCATAATGTTAAAACGGATTGGAAAATTTCTATTTTGACTCAAAAGGGAACATAGAAGGCTTCACACTACACGCACTTGACCTTGCACGTTCCAAATACCCTTGAAACCCGGGATGGATGCCACGATGCAGCTTGATTGGTGCTCTTGTGCCCTTCTAGCGCGCACGGGTCCATTCCACCTCCCCTTCCGAGGCGAGTCAACCACACTTGTCCGTGACACACAAATACCGAGACCTTGGTTGGTTTTTTGGTCTAGCTCACGTTACCACGTCCCTAATACGTGTCTGATATTAATTGTGGCCAAGTTAATGCCCGAGTCATGACTCCTTGTGAAAGAAAGTGTGATCATGGTCAACTTCGACCCGGTCCTTGACTTACGCGTTAATGTTGACCGTAATTAACCTAAGTCACGTATTAAGGATAGGGTGACACTGTTGTTGAGCCCTAATGAATGGTCCATACTAATCATCCTTAAGCCCAAGGATAAGGTTCGAGAGCCCTCATCAAAGATGAGGTTACGCCAGAAGTCCCTTAAGTCCCTAAGACGAATCTCGATCCCAACCGGGGCTTAATCATGATTGGAATGGACCGCACATTGGGAACCTCGCAATGCACTAGACCCTAGGATCGTTAATTTCGGTCGGTGGAAGCCGCTTTCCCTATAGGACCCTCGCCCGGGACAGTCCATCCCTGGGAGCGTGCAAGACAGGTGAAAAACGAGGGGTCTATAGGCGTAGTGATGGCCTCCACTGATCCAGGATTTAGAATAGTTGCGAAAAAGAAGAGAAATCTTTTCCAACCAGTTAGGAATAAATGTGTTTTAAGTAAACATGAACATAATTAATAATAATGTATCGTCATGTTGCATGAGCCTAAACCCATTCTCCCAAACACCAACCCGAGTTGATACCCGAGTCTGAAATGAGCCTCCTTCTCCTCCGCAGCTCGTAAGAAGTGGGTCAGAGTTCAGGGTCATCATCTGATTAGTGCCGAGTCTGACAGTTCATCAGCAGCTTCACTCAGACTTCTCCGAATGGCTAGTCCGGCAGGAAGTAGTAGTGGGGGTGACAACGCAGCGGATCCAAATGGTCTTAGTAGGGAAGAGCTGGTACAAGCTCTAGAGGCCGCCAGGGCCCGGGAAGAGAATGTCAGGAAATGTCATGAGGATATGCAGAATAGGGTTATGGAGGCCATGAGGCAGGGAGGGGTAGCCGTTGTGTTTGAAAACGACGGAAGTTTTGTGGAGATCACTGATGAAGAGGGAATTGAGAATGTGCAGCCCCAAGGATATAACCGGGTTCCGCCCCCTCAAGCTTACCCAAATGTGGAGACCTCACGTCCTGCATTCCAAGTCACCATTCACCAAGATGTGCCTACCACTCATGCTTCATTTGTCCTGCCAGGCAGTTTTCCCATATACCCGCCAGGGTTCAACTTGTATGACACAATCCCAAGTAGCCGAGCACCTTTGGCTCCAGCTACCATTGGCCAGCCACCTCCGGCTTTGCCAACCACATCTCGAGAAGTGCGTTACCTACTTTACCATCCAATAGCCCAAATCCTTGATGCCATCCCACAACATATCCCGACGAGTAACCCGGCACCAGGGTATGTCTACACCCATTTGCCACCTCAAAATACTCCTCCGATGGTCCCATCCACCACTTCACCTCCCGCCATAATACCAGTAACGAGCCAAATCGTGGGATCAATCAACTCAAGCCCACATGTGGGCCCCCAGATGGGGTGGTTGGTAGAGATATTGAAACAAATGGAAGAGAGATTTGAGGGGATGAACGAAAGGAAATCATCCTTGGGGATCACCGACCCCAACAAGATTGTTCTTCTGCCTCATAAGTTCAAAATGCCAGAGATAGACAAATTTGACGGAACTGCCTGCCCCCAGACACATCTCAATGCCTATACTTTAGCCATGAGAGCAAAAGGGTGTACCATGCAACAAATGGCCTATCACTTCCAACTGTCCTTGAGAGGAAACGCCCTCAAATGGTTCTTCCACTTGAAAGATGAATCCCGAGCAACATGGGATGCGATCAAAGAAGCATTCCTCACAAAGTATCGGTCAAACCTAGAATGGGAAACTAACCGGGTTGATCTGCAAAGCACCCTGCAAAAGGGAGATGAACCAATAGGAGAGTTCTACAAGAGGTGGAATTATAAACTTGGAGAGATTTCCAATCCTCCCACAAAGAAGAACAATTAGACATTTTCCAATCATGTCTGAAACCTAAGCTGCGGGCCTTGATCAGTCATCATTTTTACCCCAACCTCCGGGCAATGGTCACTGCCGGGTCTAAATTCGAAAAAACCCTCAATGAGCAATCCTCTGCTCAGGCCAGTGGCAACTCCTACAGATATCGTCCCCCGACAGTCGGTAAAGGGGAAAGAAGCCGTGGGAGCTATAAACAATATCCAAGGGGAGAATCCGAGACAAACCCCGCAAAAGGCTGGGAACTAGGAAAGGCGCCCGTATGTTAGATTCGAGGACTTTGGGATGCCCTTGGGAAAGGTGTTTGAGGGGCTAGTTAAACAAGGCCTTACCAAACCCCTGGTTAACTTCCAACCCAGCAACCCTGAGAGGTATCATGACAAGAGCAAGAGGTGTGCATTCCACAACTACCATGGGCACGACACTGATGATTGCCCCACTGTAAAACGCATCATCATAGACTTGATTGCCAAAGGGAAGCTTGAATGCCCCCAAAGTCTAAATGTAATCAACAACCCGTTCCCCAACAACCATGGCATTAATATGATTGAATTTGGGCCGGCCGATGTGAATATGATTGAGTTCGGGGAGCTGACACCGATGAACCTTTTGGAATTCAATGTCCCGATGACTGAGATTGGGGAGGAATGGAAGTAAACCCTATGGACATATGTGCAGGAATGAAACATGAAATGCCCGTCTGACTCTATGATTGCCAATGTGATGAGTGCAAAGGTCCCCCACCAAAATTCTGATGAATTGATCGTAATAACACTCACCGAGCATAAGCTCACGTTCGAAGAATGCATGGAGGAAATGGAAAAGTCCGTTAAGAGCACGTTGAACAGCGAGAGCCATGGCTCAAATGGGGTTTATCCTCCACACGATGATTGCTTCCATGTCATTGAAGCATGTAGTTCATCCACCGGCAAAAGGACAGTTAAACAAGTGGGTCACCCCAATGGGAGGAATGGGTCCGGAATTGCAAAAACCCCGGAAATCACCAACTATGAAAGGTATCTCGCCCGAATGAAAGGTGCTATTCGCTCTATGCCCCATGAGGAGCTCCGAATCCTATGTGAAAGTGATGATGATGAGGTATCTTCAAATATGCCTCCTTGTGTTCCTTCCCCGAGATTAGAAGAAGAAGGCTTTCCAGCCTTAGATGACTTCTTAGATTTGCCACCGTTATCTCCACCGCCACCGCTGATTGATGGGTCCGTATTCCCGAATTTCTACTGTTGCATGCTTACTTTGGAAAAACTCCGTGAAACCGTAGTAGTTGAGAGGAGCCAAAGCCACCACCCTATCTCTCTAGAAAATATCCGCGAGTCAGCAAACACCCCGAAAAGAATGGTCATGGTGAATGAGTTAAGAAAGGAAGCATGGCCATATGGTACCCAAAACCCCTCGTCACTCGAAAAAGGGGCGGAAGAGGTTGACGATACATTTGAAGTGAGTGTACTGACTCGATCCGGGCAGGTGCGCACGGAGAACCCTAGGAGACCTCCGCCACCAGAACACCAAATGCCTCCCCCTCTTGCTAGTGAGGCAAAATCCCTATATTCCGGAGAAGAGGATCCCATCTTAACCCAGCTCAAAAGGACACAAGCTAACATATCTTTGTGGTCCCTCCTCACTTCCTCCTACCCTCACAAGCTCAAATTGGAGGAATGCTTAACCCAAACTATGGTACCTACCATGGCTACCCCCGAAGAGGCCATGCAAATGATTGGAAGTGTTCAATATGGAAATGTCATCACATTCACGGACTTGGATTTACCGAAATATGGGGCTAACCACAATGAAGCCCTCTACATCACGGTGCAATTGGATGGGCGCCGCCTCCCTCGGGTTTTGGTTGATAATGGCTCCGCCATGAATGTCCTCCCTGCTAAAATGATGGATCTACTTGGTCTAAAGACCTCCGACCTAAAGCCTTCCATGATCACCATTAAGGCTTATGATTCCACGGTCCGCTTAGTCCTAGGGGTGGCCACCTTGAACCTTTGGTTCGGAAAACAGATAATGCCAACCGACTTCCAAGTACTTGACATCCCCATATCCTTCACCGCCCTATTGGGACGCCCATGGCTCCATAAAGTCAACGGGGTAGCCTCCACCCTCCACCAATGTGTAAAATATGTGCAAGAGGGCAATTTGACAACCATTTATGGGGATAGTGTTACTACAGAGGGAACCATCACCAATGGGATTCCCGTGTTAGAAATCAAACATGAGGAGAGCGGCATGGTTTTGATCGGCTTCACCGAGATACCATCCAAAACCCACATCTGTTGTGTAGATCTTATGCTCACCAAGGACAGGATTCCCCCTGCGATGAGAATGATGTGTTTGATGCACTACCTCCCGGTGCTTGGTCTTGGAAGGAAACTCCAAGGGACCCACAAGATTGTTGAGATCAAGGAGCAAAAGACGCTCCATGGCTTGGGTTACAAACCCACCCCCGAGGACCTTAGGATGGATAAGGAAATGGCTCGGAAAAGAAGCCAAGCCAGGGCTCAAGGGATTCCGTTTAAGGCTCCCAACCTCCGCCCTTACACTTTCGATATGAGCCGCTACTTTGTGAGAGGAGGGGTCCAAACCGAGACCCCAGAGCCGAAGGAGCCAATGATGACCAATTAGGATAAGTTGCAAGGGGACCTCAAAAGATTCCGAGGGATGGTGGCTAACCCCGTAAGGAGGGCATTTCTGGATGCACCTAAAATGACCGGTCCTACCGAGACCACCATAGGTCACGAATACACCTTTAAAGGAGTGCCCGAGATGGTAAGGGAATTTGAAACCTTGTCTATGATGGAGTCTGGCCAAGAAAAGGAACGTGTATGGGGTCAAAATGGTAGATGCAAGTTTGAGAATATAGCTCCCAAGCACGCCACCAAGGAAGTCATGGACGACGAATGGGATGGTGTGGTAATGCAAGAAATGTTTGGGGAAAAGTTGGTCGTGCCTGATCTGATTGGCCTCGAAAAGGAAATGATTGCTGTGATAGGAGATGGGTCTCCTGGGATCTTTGACCCTCTCACCTTGGTAAGCCCGACGGACATGCCTCTGAAGAATTGGGTGACTTTCTCTGGACCGGTGGCGAGCAAGGAAGAAATGACCACGAAGCTTGGATTGCTTCCCCGCCCCCTAGGGTCAAGTGTCATAGGGTCCAATGTAGTCGAGTCCCCTCAATCTCTTGTCTTTGAATTTGAGTCTCCCTCCTCCGAGGGCCTCACGCCCGAGGATTATGAACTTGTATCCAACATTGTATTCCCGTTTGCATTAAATGAAATGATAGACCTTTCCGAGTATCCCCTCATTGCCAACTTATTAGATGATAAATTAACTAATAATATAAAAACGGTTAATAATGAATCACATAATAATGCAGACACACTAAACGAACAAAACATTAAACAATCACCAAAGCAGGTTGTTGACCGAGAGGAAAGTCGTGCCCAAGCTGCCGAAGAGGTTTTAACTAAGGTGAATTTGGGGACTGAAAATGAGCCGAAAGAGACACAGATTGGTAGCTACTTCAAAGGAGCCGAAAAGGAAGCTTTGGTTGAGCTACTTAAGGAATATGTGGATGTGTTTGCTTGGTCTTACAAGGATATTCTGGGGTTGGATTCTTCGATCGTTGAACACAGGATCCCCATGGATCCCGAAGTGAAACCTGTCAAGCAAAAGCTTCGGCAAATCAAACCGGAATGGTCTTTGCAAGTCAAAGAGGAGATCGAGAAGTTGCTCCGGGTCGGCTTCATAAGGGTGATAGAGTACCCCTCGTGGCTATCCAACATAGTAACAGTCACAAAGGCCAACGGAAAGGTCCGATGTTGTGTCGAGTTTAGGGATCTCAATAAGGCGAGTCCCAAAGATGATTTCCCCCTCCCGAACATCAACATGCTTGTAGATACAACCTCTAGTTTTGAGGTCAAATGTTTTGTGGATGGTTTTGCCGGGTATAACCAGATTAAGATGGCCGAGGAGGACCAGGAGAAGTCCGCCTTCACCACCCCCTGGGGGACCTTTTGCTACACCGTAATGCCTTTTGGATTGCGAAATGCTGGGGCTACCTACCAAAGGTCCGCAACCGCACTCTTCCATGATATGATCCATAAGGAGATAGAGGTGTATGTCGATGATATGATTGTACATTCCAAGGGCACCGGCGGCCAGCACTTGATAGACTTGAGAAAGTTCTTTGACAGGCTCAGGAAGCACTCCATGAGGCTCAATCCGGCCAAGTGCACTTTTGGGGTTTCTCGTGGCAAGGTCTTGGGGTACATGGTCACTGAACGAGGCATCGAAGTTGACCCCCAAAAGATTAAGGAAATCGTGAAAATGAAGCCACCTCGTACCCAAACAGAGGTAAAGGCCTTCATGTGAAGGTTGAAATACATTAGCCGCTTCATAAACCAGCTTACTCCCACATGTGAGCCCATCTTCAAATTGCTAAAGAAGAATGCCGAGGTTGAATGGAATGAGGAATGCCAAAGAACCTTTGACAAGATTAAGGCCTATCTCATCCACCCACCAATCTTGTGCCCCCTGCACAAGGATAAGCCACTCTTGCTCTACCTAACAGTGACTGATACGTCAATAGGAGCAATGTTGGCCCAAGAGAGGAAGGATTCTAAGGTAGAAAATGCCATCTACTTTGTGAGCCGTAAGTTACAAGGGATCGAGCTCAACTACTCCCCAATTGAAAAGACTTGCGCTGGATTAGTATGGGTCGTAAGAAAGTTGAAGCATTACATGCAGGCCCACCCAATACAGCTCATCTCCAAGATAGACCCCATCAAATGCTTGTTGGAAAAGCCATCCTTGTCCATGAGACTTGCCAAATGGTCTTTCTTCCTAGCCGAGTATGATATCAGTTATGTGTCAAGAAAGGCAGTCAAAGGAAGGGTCTTAGCGGAATATTTGGCGGACTTCCCTAGTAATGAGGAAAAGGAGCCCGAGCCGCAATTCCCTGATGAAGGGATTTTTGCCCTCGAAGGGGAAAATTGGTGGCAATTGTTCTTCGACAGTGCCGCCAATAAAAGAGGAAATGGCATTGGATTGCTCTTGGTCGACCCAAAAGATGAGCACACCCCCATCGCCATTAAGTTGAACTTTGATGTAACCAACAATGCCGCGGAATATGAGGCGTGCACGGCCAGCTTGGAAGCATCCCTGGAAAGGAATGTGAAAGAATTGGAGGTATACGGAGATTCGGCTTTGATCATCAACCAAGTCTCCAACAAGTGGAAAACACTGGACCCTGGTTTGCAAAAATATCATGCCTACATGGAAGAGCTCACGGCATAATTCAAGGAAGTTAGCTTCCACTACTTGACTAGGGACCGAAACCGTTTTGCCGACGCCTTAGCTACTTTGGCCTCATTGGTAGAAATCCCCGAGGGAAAGTCAATAAAACCTTTCCGAGTTGGGAAGAAAGAAAATCCGACGTACTGTTATGAGATTGAGGCCACCCCAGAAAAGGTGGAGGAGCCATGGTACAATCATATTTACCGATTCCTTAAGGAAGGAGAAACCTCCTTCATGAATGAAAAGGGGAAATATGTGGATGGGGTAAAAGCTAAAAGCATGGCGGCACTCAAGCGGCTAGCATCTCACTATGTCATCTTGGGGGACATCTTGTACAAAAAGCGCCATCAGGGCCTTGTCCTTAGGTTTATAAGCACGGAAAAGGCAAAAGAGATCATGAAAGAAGTTCATGGCAGAGTGTGTGGTCCTCATATGAATGCGAGGGCATTAATGCATGTCATCTTACGGATGGGCTACTTTTGGATCTCAATGGAGACCGATTGCATACGATTTGTGAAAAGGTGTGACAAGTGTCAGCGGTTCTCTAACCTCAACCACCTACCTCCTCACCATCTCTACTGTATGACCACGCCATGGCCTTTTTCAAAATGGGGCGTTGACATCATTGGGAAAATTTCCCCGCCTAGGAGCAATGGCCACGAGTTTGTTTTGGTAGCCGTGGATTACTTCACAAATTGGGTAGAGGCTAAATCCTACAGGGTCCTCACTTCCAAGAAAGTTGTGGGATTTGTAAAGGAAAACATCATGTGTCGGTACGGGGTCCCAAACGAAGTTATCACCAATAATGGCTCGCACTTCGAAGGTGAATACGATCAATTATTGGGAGAATTCCGAGTCACTTGCCACAAATCCTCCCCATATAGGCCTCAGACCAATGGTGTAGTGGAGGCCGCCAACAAAACGCTCGAAATGATTATTAAGAAAATGGCAACACGGGGAAGAGATTGGCCCGAAAAGCTACATCTACCACTGTGGGGCTACCGGACCTCGGTTAGAACCGCCACTGAGGAAACCTCTTTTGCTTTGACTTATGGAATGGAAGCCATGCTCCCAGCTAAGCTGGAGGTACCGTCATTGAGAATTTTGTTGGAGAACAAAATCCATGAGGTTGATTGGCTTCGGAGCCGGCATGATGAATTGGCCTTGTTGGACGAACGTCGTCTGAAGGCAATGGAGCACATCCGTACCTACCAAGGGAGAATGGCACGAGCTTTTAATAGAAAGGTGAAGCCCCGACAAATTCGGGTAGGAGATTTGGTCCTTAAGGAAAAACCACCCGGGAGGTCTAACCCCGATGGAAAATGGGAGCCTGTGTGGATCAGTCCCTTTGTGGTACAAGAGATCTTCTCGGAGGTGCAATGAGGCTTGCGGACTTGGATGGCAACCCTTTCATGCACCCGGTCAACGGTGATAAGCTCCGTCGTTACTTTGTTTTAAAAAAAAACAAAAAACAAAAAACTTGTAGGTGCTAAAAGAATATACCCACCTAGATTGAAAACCCATTTGGGTGGTCTAGAGAAAAAACAGGGTCGCACCCAAAATTTGTAAAAAGTGAACTACGATGACCTGAGCCCCTTAGTCTCATTTGTAAGAGGGGAACGTAGGCAGCCAATTATTGGTCCGGTCTAAAAAATGAATAAAAATCAAATTTGGTTTCGAGCAAAGACTCCATGTGAATGCAAATTGGCTTCATAAGTAACCATTTTCATTACAATTAAAACACTTCTTTGATGAGTTCAAGCACGGTCTACTCTCAATTCAACTAACATGCTTAAGACATAACTAAGACACCTAAAATGAACTAATGTGTCTGCAATGGCAATGGGTGGATACATGGAAATATAGGACTATCACTGTTCCTCGTCCCTCCACTTCTTCTTCTGACTTCTTCGAGTCTTCTTTTTATTCACATCGAAGATGTCGATCCCTCCCTTCCATGATCGGGTATCCTCCCGACATCCTCAACCAGCCCGGTTGCTCTCAAAGCCGCATTGGCAACGGTCCGAGCTCGAAGATCTTCCATTCGTACCCCTGCCCTAGGCATCGCAGCCATTCTCCTATCAGCCAAGACTTGATAGTCCTCGACAATGTCTCCAGTAATGTTATGGCCACTCGCCACGGCCTCGGTCTCTCTCAAAACCCTGCTAGGGTCATGAGTCCCACCAAGAATAGCCTCACGCCTCTCCTCAATGAGCCTCTGAGTCTATCCCATAGTCTGTTCATACCAGTCTAAGTAGACCGTGGTTAGAACCACGCTGGCTGCACGCCCAAGAAGCACCCGAGCCGGAAAGAGGGAACAAGTCCACAATCGGGAAAGAAGTGAAATAGTGGAAGAATCCCATATAGACAAAGGTGGAAGCTTCAAATGCTCCGGGTTAACACCGGACCACTCCAACATTGGAGTCTGCAGTAATCCAAACTGACGATGGACCAAAGAAGGGATGTGATATCCCCCATCCCACATCGGAAATATGTGGGAATTGAGTGTGCTATATAGAAGGCCCATACACTCCTACTAAGCATCAAATCATCCATTGGACTTTTGGAGTCCTGTGATGGGCTGTGATTGACCCAATTGAGGAGATGCTTGGTGGGCTAGTGTATGGTACCTATGTGGCGGGTCGGGTCTGCGGACTCGGGTCGTTACAGTTGGTATCAGAGCGGAACCCCGGCCTTAAGGCTTGCGAGCTAGCCCGGGGGTACGATCTGGGTATTGATTGACCTTACCAGGGACGGCAAGGGTTTGAGTGGGGGAGATTGTGATATCCCCCATCCCACATCGAAAATATGTGGGAATTGAGTGTGCTATATAGAAGGCCCATACACTCCTACTAAGCATCAAATCATCCATTGGACTTTTGGAGGCCTGTGATGGGCTGTGATTGACCCAATTGAGGAGATGCTTGGTGGGATAGTGTATGGTACCTATGTGGCGGGTCGGGTCTGCGGACTTGGGTCGTTACAAGGGATATAGTAAGACGATCCCAAGAGTCCCAGCACCCGAACAAAAGGGGAACTGTCCTGATACTCCCGCACCGAGCCGATACGCCAATGTGGGACCGACCAACGGATCTCGACAGTCGTGATGCTAGCCATGTAAGTCTCTCAGTCACTCTGAATGAAATCCAAGAGAATGCCTCTCAAGGAATAAGACCACGGTCTGTGAGAGACAGGAGCCTCGGGAATGGCCATCAACCTCTCCCTCAACCAAAGAGTGAGTAAGGCGGGGCTACCGCTACGCATGAAGCCGTCTCCTAAAGCCAAGTGGTCCATGCCATGAAGGGTTTCGCCCAAGATCAAGGGGACAATATCCTTCCCCGCATGGCACTCCTCTAGGACACTCAGTAAAACACTATGACAAGTACCTTTGGATCCAACCATGAAGAAAAAGGCAAGAATGCACAAGCCAAAAGCATTCCAAGAAGCCTCATCCGTGCGATCCATGAACTTCTCGGGGAGATCCAAAATGTCAATGAAAGTGTGATTAAGGACCATGCATTGGTCCTCTTCCAAAGGAATGTCGAGAAGAGAGACCAACCTTTCAACACACATGATGTCATCAACCGAGGGAAGAGCAATGACCTCCGTGTCCACGCCACCCACCAAAGCCTTGAAATCCTCATAGGTTGGAGTTATTTCATTGTAAGAGAAGCAATATACATGTCTCCTGACATCCCAAAAGGACGCAGCGGCTCTTAATAGCTCAAGATCCGGGATGAACTCCTTGAGAGACTATAGGGATTGGAGGCCGAATTTGGACCGGAAAACTCCCTTGTGACTCCTCATACGGTATCGCATCCAAAGCCTAAGGTTGCCCTCAAAGCATTCTTGATGAATTTTGGACAATTTTGGTGGTTTTTCCATGAGAAAAGGTTCCATGGAAGAGAAAGCTTTCGAAATGAAGATGGTGAACTGATTGATGAACTTCAGACTATGGCATTTAAGAAGATGACCAGGCCTGGAACAAAATTGAATGAAAAAGGAGTGTTTTCTCCCCTAGCCGTACAGCTACTTTAGCCCTGCCAGAATTAATGATTTCTTGTTGAGAGATAGCTTTGTGGTCCTACCCATTCAAAGCCCCTTCCCAACCAAAGTCATAAATACCCCCAAAAAATGCCCTTTTCGGCTCATGCAACTTGAATTGAACCTAGAAAAAATTAGGTTCCCAATGAAAACCAAAACCGGGTAGTCCATAAATGGACGTAAGACCAGCTTTGTTGAAATTGACCCGGCCGTGTTTCATAAGCCCGAGTCAAGAATGTGAGCTTTGTTGAAATTAGCCCCACCGTGTTTCGTAAGCCCAGGTTAAGAATGTAATCTAGCCCGGCCGTGTTTCGTAAGCCCAGGTTAAGAATGTAATCTAGCCCGGTCGTACTTCGTAAGCCCAGGTTAAGAGTGTGAAATTAGCCTGGCTGTACTTCGTAAGCCCAGGTTAACAGGTTAAAAATATGAAAAAGTATCCTTTGGTCGTCCGGTGTGACATAAGACCATTAGGTTTTGTGAGATTGTGTCATTTGGCGGTCCGGTGTGACATAAGACCATGAGGTTTTGTGAGATTATGCCCTTTGGCCGTTCGGCGTGACGTAAGTCCATTAGGTTAGACCTATCCTTTGGCAGTCCGGAATGACATAAGTCTATTAAGCTCCGTGAGATTCATCCTTGGCCGTCCGGCGTGACGTAAGACCATTGAATTTTGTCGACCCGGCCGTACTTCGTAAGTCCAGGGTAGAAAGTGAAATCGTGAAAGTCTCGGCCGTACCTCGTCAGTCTAGGATGAAAGTTAAGATGTTATCGCATCAGTAGCCCTTGGTAGGGCGTAAGACCAGTATAGTCATGATCAGGTTAAGAAAACCTTTGTCCCCGAGAGTGGACAGGTTATAGAAAACCTATCAATATGTCCCGGCAGTCCGGAGGGACGTAAGACCAGCCTTGTAGTCGACCCTCCGCCATGAGACAAGTTGACCAGTTTGAGTAGTCGACCCTCCGCCATGAGACAAGTTGACCCGTTTGAGTAGTCGACCCTCCGCCATGAGACAAGTTGACCAGTTTGAGTAGTCGACCCTCCGCCATGAGACAAGTCGACCCGTTTGAGTAGTCGACCCTCCGCCATGAGACAAGTTGACCAGTTTGAGTAGTCGACCCTCCGCCATGAGACAAGTTGACCAGTTTGAGTAGTCGACCCTCCGCCATGAGACAAGTTGACCAGTTTGAGTATTCGACCCTCCGCCATGAGACAAGTTGACAGTTACCCTCGAGACGACCCTCTCCGATAGAGCCAAGTCGATCGAGTCTAGCCTCTGAGCCATGCCCATCATTTGAGCCTCTGAGCCATGCCAGCCCCCCTTTGGTCAACCTCCTCCGAATAGGGCGAAGTTGACCAAGCTCGTCCTTTGAGCCATGCCTGTTTAGGAAAGGATAAATGGATATCCACCTAAGGCCCATAAGTTTGAGTAGCCTTAAAATCTCTCACCCGAACTACGTTAGGCTTGATTCCCTCGAATAGGGATACGTAGGAATCCTATACCTCTAGGTCCAGCCATAGAACAAATCGGCTATGCCGTCCTCCCATCAAAATGGGATGCTTATAGGTTTGAGTAGCCTTAGAACCTCTCACCCAAATAGGCTATGTCGTCCTCCCATCAAAATGGGATGCTTATAGGTTTGAGTAGCCTTAGAATCTCTCACCCAAATCGGCTATGCCGTCCTCCCATAAATGGGATGCTTATAGGTTTGAGTAGCCTTAGAATCTCTCACCCAAATCGGCTACGCCGTCCTCCCATCAAAATGTGATGCTTATAGGTTTGAGTAGCCATAGAATCTCTCACCCAAATCGGCTATTCCTTCCTCCCATCAAAATGGGATGCTTATAGGTTTGAGTAGCCTTGAAATTCTCTCACCCAAATCGGCCAAGCCGTCCTCCCATCAGATTGGGATGCTTGTTTTATCGACAACCCCGCTTTCTTCAAAAGCGACGTTGCCAAGGGGCTCTGTAAGTACCCCAATCTGAAATCGACCTACTTTAGAGGAATTCTTGGTACCGTTTAGGGATAAACCAATGGGCCAGGACCTCACTAGGATAAACCTGATATTCCAGGACTGAACTGGAATTAAACTTGGAAAAATCCAGAAGCTCTCCAAGTCGAGTCGTACGGATGGTTTGGGCACATGAGGTCCCTAGCCGTACATCTATGTTGGGCACCCTCAGCCTCTATAAAATGAACCCCATGTTGATCATTTCAGGGGGGAGAAAACATTTTGAGAGTTGTTACTCTGCAAGTTTGAGAGCAAAAAGTGAGTTATACACATATTTGAGTGATTAGAGAGGAAGATAGGCATAACCATCATAGGTTAAGCCTCCTTCTCCCCATCTTCTTCTTCATCTCAAACTCTCTTTTATCTTTGTTAATATTACTTGTTCATCTTGTATTATTTCTTCTTGTTCTTGCAAAGTCTTGTCCATTTCAAGCACTTTACATTTCTTGCAAGTCTTGTCCATTTCAAGCACTATATCTATGTATTATACAAGTCTTGGCCTTCCAAGCTATATATATTATGTGTTGGGTTTTGTTGTAACATGCGCAGCGGAAAATAGCATTTAAAATTTTATGAAACCCAAAGCCCATAGATCCATTCATATGATTAAATCAAATACAACAATATGAATACTAGAAAACTAACCCTTGATGACTTTGAACTTGGTCTTTGATCTTGGTGGAGAATTGAAGCTTTAATCACGAACAAGTAAGAACACGAACTTTGAAGATGATAAGCTTCACCCTCTAGCGGTATCCACACTTTGAACGAATATCAAGAACACTTGATCTTGGTTGCTAGACCAAAATTGTGAAACACGTTTTCACAATCAATATGAACTATATGGAATTTTACTTGTGTATTATTTTGTTCTTCAATCTAGGATGTCTTATAACAAAATAAAACCTCTCTCAAACTCTTTGAGACTTGCACAAAAGCTATGATATGTTTTGGCCCGAATTTGGCTGTTTATATACAAGTTAGACCTATTCCAAATAGGAAACTTGTGTCTAAACCCGTCCAAAATTCTTTTCCAAATCAAATCAGGAAACTAGTCCCGACATGGTGTGCGGCCGCCCAAAACAACCTATGCGGTCACACATCTATCTGGAAGGTTTCTGGTACTTTTTGAGCCAAGCTGTGCGGCCGCCCAAACCCTTTTGTGCGGTCGCACACTTGCCCCAGATTTCCTTAATTTCCAAATTCCTCCAAAGTCCTTCGACTCAATATTCCGATATAGTCCTTATTTAAGATTCGTTCTATTGTGTGTGACCCTCTAGTATTATACTAAGTTGGAAATGGGTTCAAACATGAAACCATAAGATATGATTAGGTTCTAGCGAACCGTCATACCTACCCAAATAGTATAACTAGATACAAGTTCTCATTCCTTTAGAATATGTCACAATCCCTTTGTCCACGATCTCATTGAACACAAGTCATGGTCAAACGGTCAACTTGTCTTTGTTCAATACTTTCTCGATTCCGAATATGTTGATAATACAAATGACATTAATCTAATCAATTCATTTGAGTCCGGCCGAACATTTTCATCAACATTATTCCTACGAGAGGCCTAAGCTTGAGATCTCTCTGAAGAAGGACAAATCCATTTAGCTTATTATTCTTCCCTACGTGAATCTGATTATGCCAATCATACCCTTTATAACTACCCGATTAAAGGTAGCGTTTGAATATGTCAAACATAATGTTCATCAAGTGGAAGACTATAATAACTTCATGTCTAAGGATTCGAATGACATAACTAATATGAGATATATGTACGACATAGACCATGACATAATTCTCACACAGCGAGTCATGTCCAGTACCTTGTTCCAAACAAGTACCCATAAATCTAACATGATCATCCCATGATCATTTAGCCTTTATACTAGTGCTTAACAAGTACTAGAGACAGAGATTATTATAAGTAAACATGAACAACAATAATAATCAAAACATCTCTTTATTGATATGAAATAAATGATAACAATTACAACGTTTATTAAACGTGCCTAGGCACCACTACCAACAATCTCCCACTTGCCCTAGGCCCAATCTCCCATGTATCTAATACCCATGGACCTAACATGACCTTCATGTTTAGCTTGTGGAAGTCCCTTTGTTAGCGGGTCCGCAACATTGTCATCAGTAGGTACTCTGCATATATTTACGTCTCCCCTATCAACGATTTCTCGAATGATATGAAAACGCCTAAGTATGTGTTTGGATTTCTGATGTGCTCTTGGTTCCTTTTCTTGAGCAATAGCACCATTATTATCGCAATAAAGGTCTATTGGATTAGCAATGCTAGGAACCACTTCAAGTTCAGTAATGAACTTCTTAATCCAAACAGCTTCCTTTGCAGCATCTAATGCAGCAATATACTCAGCTTCCGTTGTAGAGTCAGAGGTTGTACTTTGCTTGGAACTCTTCCAGCTTACAGCTCCACCATTTAACATAAACACAAAACCCGATTGCGATCGACTATCATCTTTGTCGGTTTGGAAGCTTGAATGTTAGCATTTACCACGAAATCATCTTCCATTCCTCCATAGACCAAAAACGAATCTTTAGTTCTTCTCAAGTACTTAAGAATCGCTTTTACAGCCATCCAGTGATTTACACCGGGGTCGGATTGGTATCTACTTGTCATGCTTAAAGCATAAGATACATCCGGCCTAGTACAAATCATGGCATACATGATGGACCCAATTGCCGAAGAATATGGAACATCGTTCATTTTCTCACGCTCATCTTTTGTCTTAGGACATTGAGTCTTGCTTAGAGAAACTCCATGTAACACTGGTAAGGTTCCTCTTTTAGAATTTTCCATACGGAATCTTCTAATGACCTTGTCAATGTATGTACTTTGGCTTAAACCAAGTAGCCTCCTTGATCTATCTCTATAGATCTTAATGCCAAGTATATATGCGGCTTCACCCATATCTTTCATTGCGAAGCATTTTCCTAACCAAGTCTTCACGGACTGAAGTGTAGGAATATCGTTTCCAATGAGTAATATGCCATCCACATATAAAATAAGGAATAGTACTATGCTCCCACTAATCTTCTTGTATACACAAAGCTCATCTTCGTTCTTGATGAAACCAAACTCTTTGACCGATTCATCAAAATGGAGATTCCAACTCCTTGAAGCTTTCTTCAATCCATAGATAGATCTCTGCAATTTGCATACCTTAGAATTCTGTTCAAAACCTTCCGGTTGTGTCATATACACATCCTCGTGTAGTTTTCCATTTAAGGAAAGCGGTTTTGACATCCATTTGCCATATTTCATAGTCATGATATGCGGCAATAGCGAGCAGAATTCTTATAGACTTGATCATTGCTATGGGTGAAAAGGTTTCATAATAGTCAATACCATGAACTTGCCTATAACCTTTCGCTACAAGCCTAGCTTTGTAAGTATGCACCTTCCCATCCATGTCAGTCTTCTTCTTGAAGACCCATTTGCATCCTATGGTTTTTACACCTTCGGGCGCATCAATCAAGTTCCAAACTTGATTGTCTTGCATGGATTGCAATTCAGATTCCATGGCTCCAAGCCACTTATCCGAATCAGGAGAAGACATCGCCTCTTGGTAGGTTGTCGGTTCATCATTCTCAATGATTTCCACCTCATTACTATCCGTTACGAGAAATCCATATCTCTCGGGCTCGGATCGTAACCTACTAGATCTGCGAGTTGCTTGTGTATTTTGAACAGGCTCCACAACTCCTTGTGGTTCTTGTTCTTGTTCCACTATTGGTTCAATATTATTTTCTGGGTCTCGAATCTCTTCAAGATTTATTTTACTCCCACTGATTTCTTTGGAGAGAAACTCTTTCTCTAGAAAGACACCAGTTCGGGCAACAAAAACTTTGTTGTCCTCACGGTTGTAAAAGTAATATCCTCTAGTTTCCTTTGGATATCCCACGAAAATACATTTGTCAGATTTGTGTGCAAGTTTGTCAGAGACAAGTCTTTTGACAAAGGCTTCACAACCCCAAATCTTCATGAAAGATAAACAAGTTTTCTTTCCGCTCCACATCTCATTTGGAGTCTTTTGAACTGATTTAGTTGGAACACGATTTAGTGTGAATGCAGCGGTTTCTAGAGCGTAACCTCAAAAGGATATTGGAAGATCAACTTGACTCATCATTGATCGAACCATGTCTAACAAAGTCCGATTTCTCCTCTCGGACACACCATTCCATTGTGGTGTTCCGGGTGGAGTCAATTGTGAAACAATTCCACAATTCTTTAGATGATCATCAAATTCATGACTCAAGTATTCTCCACCTCGATCTGATCGAAGTGCCTTAATACTTTTTGCCAAGTTGTTTTTCTACTTCATTTTAAAATATTCTAAATATCTCAAATGCTTCACTTTTATGTTTCATTAGGTAAACATACCCAAATCTACTATAATCATCAGTGAAGGTTATGAAGTATTGAAATCCTCCCCTAGCATTGCTACTTAATGGTCCGCATACATCGGAATGTATCAACCCCAATAAGTCGCTTGCCCTTTCACCTAACTTGGTAAAAGGTGTCTTAGTCATTTTTCCAAGAAGACACGACTCACAAGTATCATATGACTCAAAGTCACATGAACCCAAAAGTCCGTCCCCATGGAGTTTTGAGATACGCTTCTCATTAATATGACCAAGACGGCAATGCCACAAATAAGTATGATTTACATCATTCGGTTTAGATTTCTTATTTATATGATAGACATTGTCATTATTTTCATTCTTTGCATTCAAGATATAAAGGCCATTAAATGAATTAGCAATACCATAAAGCACATCATTTAAATAAATAGAAAATTTCTTATTCTCAATAAGAAACTTAAAACCTTCATTATCCAAAGAAATTGAAATAATATTTCTACTTAAATCCGGAACATAATAAAAATTGTTCAAAACAAGAATTAATCCGGAAGGTAAAGTGACTTCATAAGTCCCTACAGCTAATGCAGCAACTCTTGCTACATTCCCCACGCGTAGGTCTACTTCACCCTCTTTAAGTAGTCTCTTATTCTTTAGTCCCTGCACATTTAAACAAATGTGAGAACCACATCCGGTATCCAATACCCAAGAATCTGTGGTAGAAAGGAGAATATCTATCATATAGATACCTGAAGTCGACGCAGCCTTGCTGCCCTTCTTCTTCTTTTGCTCTTCCAAGAAAGCCTTGCAATTACATTTCCAATGACCAATTTCTTGATAATGGAAACAGATTGCATCCTTTTGTGAATCGGGTTTTGCCTCAGAAGCCTTGGAAACCTTTGCCTTGCTTATCTTGGGTTTGACAACTTTCTTACCCTTTCCTTTGGCACTAGCCTTCTTCCCATCATGAACTAAGAGACAGGAGAACCTTTCTCCACAATCTTCATCTCCGCAGTTTTAAGCATCCCATGCAACTCGGAGAGATTCTTATCCATTCCATGCATGTTATAATTCATCACAAACTTATTATAACTTTTAGGCAATGAATTAAGAATGAGATCCGTGGCTAACTCCAATGGGATTGGATAGCCAAGTTTCTCAAGGTGCTCTACATAACCTTTCATTTTTAGCATGTGAGGACTCACTTGTTGCCCTTCATTCATTTTACAAGAAGTGAATGCAACAATGGTCTTGTACCTCTCTTGCCTAGCTTGCTCTTGAAACATGGATCTTAACTCCACGCCTATCTCATAGGCTTCCAAATGTTCCAAACTTTGTTAGAGTTTTGAGAACATGGTAGCAAGCATGAGACAGCTTATATCTCTAGAATCATTACGATGTTTCTTGTAACTGTCTCTTTCTGCCCTAGGGGCAGTAGGTTCTGGTTCAGCAGGAAGAGGCCCATCGAGAATGTACAACTTATCTTCTTGCCTAAGAACAATTCTTAGGCTACGGATCCAATCCATAAAGTTCGTACCATTCTCTTGGAGCTTATCCTTCTCAAAGATTGATCGCAACGAAATTGATTGAGTGTTAGTAGTCATTGTCTACAAATATGCAAAATTTCCAAAATTTAATAAGTACCGGTTTCATTAAAAAAATAAATAATGTATTTTTCAAACAAAAATACTCCCACTAAATTATATAACTTTCATATACATCCAATGTATAATATAATTTAATTGGGCTAAGATCCAACTTTAATTTAACTTTTGAGTCCACGGAGGCGGACCTCTCAAAACTAAATTAATTAGGTAGACAATCATGTCAATCATATCCCATATGATTCTTAGATCCTTTTATGAGATTCTTTGAGAAATCCAATTTCAAAAAGCATGTTTAATCTCATCTTTTGCCTAGGCCCAAAACTGTTTTGACGCCTAATTAAGTCCAACCATTTTAAACGTATAGGAACCATTCAATTTAATGCACCTTGTGGAGGCAAGCCCACATTGAATTAATGAACCTCATCTTGCTCATACATGAATAAAATTAATGCATCTCGCGGAGGCGAACCCACATCAAAATCACCCATGTATAAACAAGTGTTTTAATCATGGCATGGCAAAAAAGGAACTTAAAACTTTCTTTGAAGGTTCATCACATATAGCATACAACACATTTATGAGCACATAATATAAACATGTTACGCATCAAGTTTAGCCACTAAATAAATCTCCATTAATTTAAGCATAATATTTATGTGTCATTAGTTTCTCTATAATTATGAGGATGAGACTCTTTGAACTTTGGTTATCATCTTCCAAATCAAGACAACAAGAAGTGCGGCCGAAACTAAGCCATCAGGCATCCACAATTCCGCACTAATTCAAGAAACCAAGAAAGTAGTCCATGTGGCCGAAAGTAAGCAATAGATGGTCTCGATGAACGTAGGCCAATTGCATCCACAATTCCACATGGATCTCCAATCATTGAATCAAGAACTTTGTTTCTCAATTTTAGCAATTATGAACTCCTCATAATTCTAACTTCGTTTTATCTTTGAAACTTTGATTGCGATCAAGTTTGGGAAACACAATCTCGATGAACGTAGATTAGCCATCCAAACCTTGAACCAATCTTAGAATCACAAGATCAAAACAAATAGGAAAATCAAACCCCAAGATCCACACCAAAACCAACTGCCCAAAATCCGCTCCAGATCAGCAGGTCTGGCCGGTATTGTCACTGATTCGGTTGGACCCCATCAAAATTCCAGAATCTGATTCTGATTCTGACCAACTGTGCGGACACCCAAGAAAATCTGTGCGGTCGCCCAAACATGTGCGGCCGCCCAATATTTTCTGTGCGGTCGCACAGTAGCATCAGACAGAATTTTTAAAGTTCGAAAATTTGTCTCAAAATTGTTTTCCCCGATTATTAAAACTTTGATCCAATCAAAAATTAATAATCAAACAATTCAAACTCCAACATAATTTTTAGTGCGATTCAATAGTGCGATTAAAGTTGTAAAACAATAAACCACATAAAATCATGTAACACATAAACATCATATATCCAATATTCATATCATGTTAGGCACATAAACAATTTATATACAGACAACATGATCTAAGTATTGAAATAATTAACATGAACGGGGCTCTGATACCACTGTTGGGTTTCGTTGTAACATGCTCAGCGGAAAATAGCATTTAAAATTTTATGAAACCCAAAGCCCATAGATCCATTCATATGATTAAATCAAATACAACAATATGAATACTAGAAAACTAACCCTTGATGACTTTGAACTTGGTCTTTGATCTTGGTGGAGAAATTGAAGCTTTAATCACGAACAAGTAAGAACACGAACTTTGAAGATGATAAGCTTCACCCTCTAGCGGTATCCACACTTTGAACGAATATCAAGAACACTTGATCTTAGTTGCTAGACCAAAATTGTGAAACACGTTTTCACAATCAATATGAACTATATGGAATTTTACTTGTGTATTATTTTGTTCTTCAATCTAGGATGTCTTAGAACAAAATAAAACCTCTCTCAAACTATTTGAGACTTGCACATAAGCTATGATATGTTCTGGTCCGAATTTGGCTGTTTATATACAAGTTAGACCTATTCCAAATAGGAAACTTGTGTCTAAACCCGTCCAAAATTCTTTTCCAAATCAAATCAGGAAACCAGTCCCGACATGGTGTGCTGCCGCCTAAAACCACCTATGCGGTCGCACATCTATCTGGAAGGTTTCTGGTACTTTTTGAGCCAAGCTGTGCGGCCGCCCAAACCCTTTTGTGTGGTCGCACACTTGCCCCAGATTTCCTTAATTTCCAAATTCCTCCAAAGTCCGTCGACTCAATATTCCGATATAGTCCTTATTTAAGATCCGTTCTATTGTGTGTGACCCTCTAAGATTATACTAAGTTGGCAATTGGTTCAAACATGAAACCATAAGATATGATTAGGTTCTAGCGAACCGTCATACCTACCCAAATAGTATAACTAGATACAAGTTCGCATTCCTTTAGAATATGTCACAATCCCTTTGCCCACGATCTCATTGAACACAAGTCATGGTCAAACGGTCAACTTGTCTTTGTTCAATACTTTCTCGATTCCGAATATGTTGATAATCCAAATGACATTAATCTAATCAATTCATTTGAGTCCGGCCGAACATTTTCATCAACATTATTCCTACGAGAGGCCTAAGCTTGAGATCTCTCCGAAGAGGGACAAATCCATTTAGCTTATTATTCTTCCCTACGTGAATCCGATTATGCCAATCATACCCTTTATAACTACCCGATTAAAGGTAGCGTTTGAATATGTCAAACATAATGTTCATCAAGTGGAAGACTATAATAACTTCATGTCTAAGGATTCGAATGACATAACTAATATGAGATATATGTACGACATAGACCATGACATAAATCTCATACAGCGAGTCATGTCCAGTACCTTGTTCCAAACAAGTACCCATAAATCTAACATGATCATCCCATGATCAATTTAGCCTTTATACTAGTGCTTAACAAGTACTAGGGACGGAGATTATTATAAGTAAACATGAACAACAATAATAATCAAAATATCTCTTTATTGATATGAAATAAATGATAACAATTACAATGTTTATTAAACGTGCCTAGGGCACCACTACCAACATTATGATTAGATATGTATGTGATCCAAATCATGAGGTGATTCAAGGTGCCCTTCACACCTAGTGTGTGATTTATGGGATAAAACCTAGGATGATCATGATTTGTTACATTTCATGTTGATGTTGTTCTTGTTTGGCCATAAGAAACATGATTGGGGGATAAAGTTTCAATCTTTATCATCCCAACCATGACCTAGCCATAAATCACCAAGTATGGGACATAAAGATTTGATCTTTGTGTTATATTTGTGTCCCTAAAGGTTTAAACTTGCATAATAAGTCCATTTTGGTGGTAAAGTTTCAATCTTTATCCATCAAAATGGTCATTTTGGCCTAAATGCCATGTTCATCAACTTTTCATAAATTTCTCCAATGATTGCCTTTGATCACACCCAAATCTTTGTTTTTGGGGTTCCTTTGGTGATCAAAGTGCATAGGAATGAACCATCCAAAGTCTTGTCATTAATCATAAACCGGAAATCAACATTCCAGTCCAGTTTCAGCAAAGATACTCTGTTTTGACTGAAACTGGACTGTTTTTCTGATAAACTGTAAAAATGCCCTGGAGAGCCCTCCCCATCCGTACGGCTACTTTGTAGGGATGACCAAACCGGAACGAAACCAGAAAACCGGACCGGAACCGGACCGAAAAATCCCAGAACCGGAGAAAACCGGGGAGGGAACCGGACGAACCAGAACCGCAAGGCATCCGGGCCGGTTCAGGGTAACATATATGCCGAACCGGACCGGAACCGGACCGAAAATCCCTTGTTTTTCAATAATTTTAATGGGGGGACCGGAACCGGACCAGAACCGTACCGGAACTGGATTGTGCCAAACCGGAACCAGGATAAGCGCGGGCCGGTTCAGGGTCACCCTTTTGCCGAACCGGAACCGGGCCCGGAACCGGTTTTGGCCATCCCTACTACTTTGGCCGGGGAGGACATTTTCTAGTTTCTTCATTTTTTACCAGAAAGTTTGCAAAATAAATCTTTTCTGTTAAAAAACTAACTGGTTTTGTCAAAACAGTCAGTTTCTCCCATTTTGAAAACACACACACACACACAAGCACTTTCGTTAAATAACATTAGGGAGACTCGGCTTTGTCCGAGGCGGCTTGGGTGACGTGAAACTCTTCCCAAGACGTAACCTGACCTCCGAACTAATAGAATCTCTAACCTTTTCTTTTGTTGAGTTAAATAATTAACAAAAGTGGCGGCTCCGTTATGTTTTGTGAGCTAACCGTGTTTGGCATTTCGCCCCCAAAACACGTCGCGTTCTCCGCACGCGGGGGCGGGATCCTTACACATGTCCCATAACAAACAACTCATCTCATTAAGAAACCGGAAATAAGAATGACAAAAACTTGTATGAGAACACCATGACCCGTCTCATAGTAGAGACGGGTCATAGATTAGGGTTATTGGTATGTTTCTTACCCATGACCCGGACCCATGACCCGCGGGCAAAAAATATATATATATTTCTTTTTTTAGTTTTTATATTTTTATTTTGGTGTTTTTTCGGTTTGCAAAAAGTAATAGTTACTATAACTAAATGTAACAAACGTGTTACTTATATGTAACCGTTTGTATACATAAAAATAATGCATACTCCTTGTGTCCCAGCTCACTTGATACTTATTTCCATTTTAGTCCATCACAGCTCACTTGACACTTCCCAAAATAGCCTACCTTTTATAATTTTATATTCACTATACCACACCACTCATTCTCTCTCTTCATTTTCCACCATTCAATTTATTCAACCAACACTACTATTTACACCACTCATTCTCTCTCTTCATTTTGTACCACACATTTTTTTTTATTTTATTCTTTTTCCTTAGTTATTGTGCCCCCCTCTTGGGTGTCAAGTGAGGTGGGACGGAGGGAGTATATAAAAAAAGTAACAGTTTTTTTTTTTCATTTTCCAAAAGTAATACTTATTATAACTAAAATATAACGAAAGTGTTACTTATATGTAACAGTGTTTATACATAATTGTAACACATGTATAGAAAAGTAATAATTCAACCCTTTACACTTTTAGAACTAAATACACTTGTGTTAGGAACATTGTAAAAATAAGAAAGTAACAATTTTTATAAAACGAATGTCACATTTTACTATTATAATAACATTTTAAAACAGTTACGTTTACTTGTATAATAGTATATCCATATGTCTTCAAATAATAAGTTACAATGAGTTCAATTTATCATGATACATGTAAAAGTATTATATTATCTATATAAATCTGTTACAATTTCACCTGCTAAAGTGTTACATTTACTTGTACAAATAATTACATTCATGTATATAAGTTTTTATTTTTCAAATGTTACTTTCTTTCAAAAAAAAAAAATCTCCACAAACACTATTACATTTCAGTATAACGATAATTACATTTAGTTATTGTTAGTGTTACACGTATTTATAGTTAGTATTACAGTTGAAAGATGAGTAAAATGAGCTATTTGTTTTTTGTAAAACTGGTGTTACGTTTACTTATAAAAAAATGTTACTTTATAAGTAGAGCACAAAATCTTCTCACAAAATGAGGTGACGATATTTTATTGGTTGCATCGATAATGGACCTGCCACACTCTAATTAAAATCATCAATCAAATTATTACACCTTGGATTTTGTGAGCAAGATTTTGTGACTTTTTTGTGCCTCTAGTATTATTCTTATAAGTAATACAGTTGTTACATTTAATTATAAAGTGTTAAGTTTTTTATCTCTTGAGTTTGAGTTTTTTCTTTATAATTTGCATTCAAAATTTTATAATGTAATTTATGTTCGGCTGAAAAAAAAAAAAATCCACCACATCACTGGCTATCTATACCATATAACATGTTTCATGCAATCAAATATTTCTTGTACAATAATGTTTTGCATAATTATGTAGAAATAATTGCGTAAGTGCATCATTTAATTTATTGTAATTAGTAAGTGTGGGTCCCGTCCCGGGGGGATATGTATGATGATATCGACCATGAAAACACAAAACGAGGTCATCCCCATACTAAAATCACATGCACCCATCTGCCTCTGTGAACTGTTTCATTATAAAAATAAAAGAAAACAGAATATCCGAAAGGGTGGAATAACAATGTTTTTAATAATAAAAAAAAAAAAAAAAAAAAAAAAAAGGAGAGAGGAAAAATGATTGAAGAAGGTGGAAAGGGCTGGCCTTGCAAGAGGCCCATGTGAAAGGTTGAAGGCAATGCAGGTTCCTTCCTTGGGAAAGAAAGGACGTGGGCATATATGGTGTATCTACGGCTACTTATTTTCGTTTTGAGCATCTCATACTTATGGGGGTGATACTATATACAAGGCATGCAATTTACAAGGCACCCGGAAATGACTAAAATGCCCTTATATATATACTTTAAAAAAAAAAACCTTCTCTCCCTCCTCTCATTCAACTCGTTTCTTCTTCTTCTGCGCTCTCTCTCTCTGCGCTCTCTCTCGACCGACGCCGCCCACCACAACACCACCACCATACACAACAAAATGAAGACAAACAAGCTCCCTATCACCGGTGGAAAGTCCGGAGCCGCCTCTTCTACCGCCGCTCCAAAAGTAATCCTAATTTCTAAACCTAAATTTCAATTTGAAAACCCAACATTAATTTTATGCCTAAAATCGATTATATAACGCTTAATGTTGTTTAAACCTATCCTAAATGGTTCTAATTGCGATTTCGTAACATAAATTGGAGTTTTTTTGTTGAATCGGATACGGATTCGTGGGCATAAAATTTGAAATTGTCGGGGTGTGTTTCGTATGAACACACACGAGCTTCCTGTCAACATGTCGTGTATTAGCACACGATATGTAAACTGATGAATCAGTTTACATTTCGTGTGCTAATACACGACATGTTGATGTGCATTTCGTGTGTATTTACACGACATGTTTGTCAACATTTCGTGTATGAGCACACGACATGTAAACTGATTCATCAGTTTACATATCGTGTGCTCATGCACGAAATGTTGACAAGTATGTCGTGTAAATACACACGAAATGCACATCAACATTTCGTGTATTACCACACGAAATGGTATCTGTGAAGTGAATTTTGTTTAGATTTTTTGTTGTTAAATATTTCAACTATAATTGTTGCTTATTTATTGTCTCTTGTTTAATTTTTTGTAGGGACGTAAACCTGCGACTGTCTCTAATAGAAAGAGGAAGGCCGAGGAGGCAGGTGCACTTAGAGATGCACGTACCAAAATGAGGCACGACAAGAATGTCGTGATTGAGCAGGCTCAGGATGATGAGATGGATAGTGAGGAGACGGGCTCAGAGGGGTCGGAGGAGGAGTCATCTTCTGGTACTCGTTCCGGAGGTGCATTTGTGCATGAGGCACACCGATCTGGTGATGATGATGAGGAGGAGGAGGAGGAGGCGGAGGAGAAGAGTTTAGGTTCGAGACCTCGCAAGAGGCGGGCCAGAAAGGGGAAAGAGGCTAAGGATGAGGAGTGGGTGCTTAGGAGTAACCCCGGTGGGGGTCCGAAGGTGTTTGATTTGTTGTACGGGTTTGGTCATCACCGAGCCCGTAAGATCTGGGAGAACGCCACTTGTGAGCCGGTGTTGAAACGGCAAACCAGGCAGCAGATTCTAGATAAGTAAGTATATGATTATTTTATTAAATAGTTTTATTATTTGTTGTTAGTGTTTAAACCTCTTTTGTTCCCGAAAAACAGTCCCATTTTGACATTTTGTTCACACAAAAAAAAATAATCAAAATGAGACTGTTTTTTGGAACAGGTGGAGAATTAATTATAATGTTTTGTTTGGAATCAACAGATTCTCGCCTACTGCTGTACCGGAGGGTGATAGAGCTTGGTGGGCTCGTGTTGAGGGTACGGGCCTCCATTGTCTGCATGATGCTACCATTCGTCGGCCTAGCATGGCGCTCTTAACGGCGTTTGTAGAACGGTGGTCTCCTGAGAGTAACACCTTCCACATGCCGTGGGGGGAGATGACGATCACTATGCATGACGTCACCCATATCCTAGGTATATTCTTGTTTGCTGTATATTTTTTATCAACAATTTCATTAATTTTATCAATTTCATAAATTTTATCAATTTTATTAATTATTTCATTTTCAATTTATAGGTATCAGCTGCTCAGGTGGCCCTGTTAAGAAGGCGGTTCCAGAGCCTGATCTGGCCGGTATCAGGACACGTCTTAGAGGTTGTGAGAAGGGCACGACCTACTCTTTAGATGGTCTCCGCCGTTGCTTTGAGACCCCTTCCGACATGACCGCCGACGAGCGTGCTTCCACGTACATCATGTTCCTCCTGGGCTCCACGTTGTTCGTGGACAAGACTCAGGATAAGATGCCCTCAGCCTACCTTTCATTGTGCGTGGATATTGATAGAGTGGGGGGTCTCTCCTGGGGGACAGCTGGGTTGGCATACCTATACCGGGAGTTGGGGAAGGCGTCTAGATATGGATGCAAGCAGATTGGGGGTTGTTTGAGTCTTCTGGAGGTAATATTTAACATTCCTTTAATAATTACAACATGTATTTATTGTTATAAAATTGTTTACTTATTTATTTCATACATTTGCAGGCGTGGATATACGAGTACTTTCCGGATTTCCGGAGAGATATTGACCTGGCATGGACGGAGGCCCAGCCGAGAGCTCGTAGATGGGTACCTACTGATACGGCCGGAAGGGATATGCCCCATCTATTGAAGTTCCGGTACACCCTGGACACGATGACGGTTGATAGGGTGAGTTAGTTATATTTAAAGTTTTACAAATTGTTATACTCCCTCCGTCCCAGTGAAAGTGGCACTAGTGCTAACTTTGACCAATAACTGTTATTGGTCAAAGTTAGCACTAGTGCCACTTCCACTGGGACGGAGGGAATATTCTGTTGACGTTGTCTAACAAAATCATTTTTAGGTTTGTTGGACTCCCTACGGTACCACCCCAGAGGCGCTTTTGCCGGTCTCATACTTATTCAAAATATTCAATTTTCTCTCTCCTACCCACTCACAATAACTATCTACTAACTTATTTTATGTCTCCTACCTACTCAAAATACTAATTTTTCATAGTTTCCGTGAAATCACTTTTAGTATTAATACTAATAAATATAGGACCGAGGGAGTACTTATTACTCCCTCCGTTTCAAATTATCTGTCGCTTTAGGAGTGAAAAATTGTTTCAAAATATCTGTCGTTTTACTATTATCAATGCACTTTTACCTTTTTGTCTCAATTATACTCTTATTAATGATGGTGAAAGTATCTCTCATGCAAACATTTAATCACCTAGAAAGTTGAATTATTTAGGGGTAAATGGGTTTTCTTAACATGCATTAATTATATTTTTTAATATGTGTGAAAAAACCTAAAGCGACAGATATTTTGAAACGGAGAGAGTATTGAACAGATAGGGGACACCCCGGCATAATGCACAACCTCCTTTCATTCCACCACCATTGTCATTTTTACGATTTTTATTCCATACTGCGGCGGACCAGATTTTGCTACACCCTCCCTATAATGGGTCAATTTTTATAACTCCACTCCACTGCAAAATGATTATCATATTAAAAAAAAAAAAAAAAAAGAGGTGGTCTCCCATGAGAATAAGGGGATCCATCTCATGCATGAGACGGGTCGACCCATGACCCATGAGGTATGACCCGCCACGTGGCAGCCTCCCAGAGGTCCAAAAAAAAAAATTTGTTTTTTTTTTGAGTGTTTATATTATTTTTTCGGATTTTCAGCCGTTCACCAAAATTAATAGTTACCATAACTTAATGTAATGAATTTATACATATAAAGTAACATTGTTCATAAGATAACGTAACACCTGTTTTACAAAAACAAAAGCTCATTTTACCCATTTTTTAAAAATGTAATACTAACTATAATTACATGTAACCCAAACAATATCTAAATATAATTATCATTTATACTGAAATGTAATAATGCTTTTGCAAAAATATAAAATATTGTGTATTTTGATTTAATTTTTTGAAAGAAAGTAACATTTGAAAAGTAACAACTCATATATGAATGTAATTGTTTGTACAAGTAAATGTAACACTTTAATAAAAGAAATTATAACATATTTCTATAGATAATGTAATACTTTTACATGTAACACTAATCAAGTGTATTTAGCTCTAAAAATATAAATGGTTGAATTATTACTTTTTCTATACATATGTGTTACAATTATCTATAAACATTATTACATATAAGTAACACGTTCGTTACATTTTAGTTGTAATAAGTATTACTTTTGGCAAACGAAAAAAACATAGAAAAAAACATTGTTACTTTTCTGTATATATGTATTACTTTTATGTATACAAACTGTTACTTTATATGAATACAGTCATTACATTAAGTTATAGTAACTATTACTTTTGACAAACCGAAAAAAATGGCCTATGAGAGGCTGCCACGTGGCAGGTTCGACCCCTGGGTCCTGGATGAGACGGATCGGATCATGCATGTGTGCACACAAGTTTTTGTCAAAAAAAAAAAACCAAAATTGTCTTTCGATATTTTAATTTCTATTCATGATATATTTTCAAAAATAGATGTTTGAGCAAAGATTTTCATACACTTTTGCTACTAAAATTTATGCGTATTTGAATTTCTAAAAAATTTCAAAGTAAATAAAAATGTAATACCCGTGAAATTTCGTAAGATATTTTGTGTGATTGTTTAATTTTGGGACATTTATATTAAATATTTGGATTGGACCTGTTAAGATTGCAAGTGATTATTTTGGGCCTTGTTTTATTTTTTAGTTATTATGGGGTTTTTATTTGGGCCAACGAGATTAAATGGATTGGAGAAGCTAAATGGGCTTTGGCCTAATATATGGATAATTAGGTAAAATTCTTGTTATTAGTGTGTACTAAGTATATTCAAGTTGTTATATACTCCCTCCGTCTCAAAATAGATGTCGTTTTGGAGTGTTTCACACATATTAAGAAATGCCGTTAATGCATGTGAAAAAGTCTCATATACCCCTAAAGTAATTCAACTACATAGGTAATTAAATGATTAGGTAAGAGATAGTTCACTATCATTATTAAGGGTATAATTGGTATAGAGCAATAAAAAAGCTTTGAAAATAGTGAAACGACAAGTATTTTGAGACAAAATTTAACTCCCAAAACGACATCTATTTTGAGACGGAGGGAGTACTATATTAATGTTTTAATGTGGGTAATTTGGGACTTTCTTCGTAGTAGGATTATTTTTAGACTAAAACTCATGTGCGAACAGCACAACCCGTCTCATTCATGAGACGGGTCGGTTCTTGACCCGCCCGCCAGACCTACGAACCGGCTCCAGGACCCAGGGGTCGACCCTGCCACGTGGCAGCCTCTCATAGGCAAAAAAAAAAAAAACTTTTTAAAAAAAAAAAAATATTTTTTTGGTTTTTTTTCGGTTTGTCAAAAGTAATAGTTACTATAACTTAATGTAATGATTGTATACATATAAAGTAACAGTTTGTATACATAAAAGTAATACATATATGCAGAAAAGTAACAGTGTTTTTTTCTATGTTTTCTTCGCTTGCCAAAAGTAATACTTATTACAACTAAAATGTAACGAACGTTATGTATAATGTAACAATGTAACATAATTAATATTATCATTTTTAGAGCTAAAAACACTTGATTAGTGTTACATGTAAAAGTATTACATTATCTATAGAAATATTTTATAATTTCTTTTATTAAAGAGTTACATTACTTGTACAAACAATTACATTCATACATATGAGTTTGTTACTTTTCAAATGTTACTTTCTTTTAAAAAATTAAATCAAAATACACAATATTTTACATTTTTGCAAAAGCATTATTACATTTCAGTATAAATGATAATTACATTTAGATATTGTTTGGGTTACATGTAATTATAGTTGGTATTACATTTGAAAAAAATGGGTAAAACGAGCTTTTGTTTTTGTAAAACAGGTGTTACGTTTACTTATGAACAATGTTACTTTATATGTATACAGTCATTACATTAAGTTATGGTAACTATTACTTTTGGTGAACGCTGAAAAGCCGAAAAAATAATATAAAAACTCAAAAAAAAAAAAAAAAAAAAAATTGGGGCCTATGGGAGGCTGTCACGTGGCGGGTCATGCCCCATGGGTCCTGGGGCTACCCATCTCATACATGAGACGGATCCCCTTGTTCTCATGGGAGACCACCTCTTATTTTTATGATTCACAAGAATTCTACTCCCTCCGTCCCATAACAATGGGCACAAAATGACTCTTGCACAAGAATTAAGAAAAGTATAAATGTTGTGAGTATGAAAAGTGAGTGGGAGAGAAAAAGTGTAAATCTTGTGAGTGTAAAAATAAAGTAGGAGAGAGGATGAGTGGGATAAATAGTAAAGATTCTTTCCATTTTAGTAATGTGCACATTTGAATGGGACGCCCAAAATGGAAGTTTGTGCCCATTGTTATGGGACAGAGGGAGTATACAAGAAGGTGAGAGGTGACGTTGGTGAGAGGATATTGGGTGTGTTTCCTCTAATACTTAATTACTTAAGGTAGTGTGAACTTTGATTAAGAGAGTTAATTATATATGCATAATTGTTTTTCGATGTTTGGCAATGGACCTTTGGTGGCTGGTATGCAACATGGAATATTTTACGAGTCTTTTAATGAGGTAGGAGAGATTATGCGGTGTCGATCCGTGTCAATTTAATCACATGATTATTTTTTTGATATCCGTCCCATCATTGTGCTCCATTATTATTGATACGTATATTGATTGTTCAGTCAAATTTGATAATTGCTTTGATATTAAGGTTGCTTTGAAAAGTATTTTTTTATTGAAAGCATGCTATATGAGTTTTGGTTCTCAAATAAACGAAATTTGTTATATGGAATGGTTTCTGATGTAGCTAATTATGTGACGGTCGGTGTGGATTTTGTTATCATGATTGCGTTGATTCGGCTCCGAGTGTGGGCGTCAACGATTGAGATTGAGTTTGTGTCTGATTGTTAGACCACTAAACCCGAACTGCATCAGATTGTGAAGTATGATCGAATGGTATTTAGTTTATGAAAAGTTGAGTCTTATAGGACGTCCATATTTATAATTTTATGGACTGTGTTATTTGATATTTGTGTTTTATTGGCCTCTGTGATACTGTGTATCCCTTTTCTTATTGATCCCTCAGCTCACCCCCCCCCCTCCAGTTTTAGTTTTGCAGTTGATCGTGGATCAAGCTTCCAGATAGAAAAGATTGGGTCAAAGCAGTTTGTTGAGCATTTAGGTCTATTAGTGTTGCTTTGTACAACATTGTTTTAGATCTGTAAGTTGTAATATATTGATATTTATGAAAATTTAGATTGTGAAATTTCGGGTCGTTACAATTGGTATCAGAGCATTGGGATTAGATCTTTAAAGTGAATAAAGATTTTGATACCAGAATACATTTGGATACTTGATACTAGAATTTGAGCCCTTTAGAAATATTGGATTTCTTTTAAGTCAAATAGGTGCCTTCATTATGGAAGATTTGTGGAACAGAAGCCTAACGGATTTGAGAGTTGAAGTTAAAGATAGAATTCGAGGAAGAATTCCTTTTAAGGGGAAAATAATGTAATACCCGTCAAATTTCATAAGATATTTTGTGTGATTATTTAATTTTGGGACATTTATATTAAATATTTGGATTGGACTCGTCTAGATTTCAAGAAGTGATGATTATTTTGGGCATTGTTTTATTTTTGGGTTATTATGGGGTTTCTATTCGGGCCAACGAGATTAAATGAATTGGAGAAGCTAAATGGGCTTTGGCCTAATATATGGATAATTAGGTAAAATTCTTGTTATTAGTATGTAAGTATTAGGCCTGGTAATTGGGCGGGTTGGGTCGGGTTGAGTCGGGTTAAGACGGGTTAGCGGGTTGGGACGGGTCCAACCCGTTAGAGCCCGTTTACTTTCACGGGTTAAATGGGTCGGGTGGTGAGCGGATCGGGTTGACCCGTTAAGCACAATTCCCCCCCCCCCCGGCTTGTTGTGACCCTTGGATATAACCCCAAATTAATCTCTGCCGCTAGATTGATTTAGAAAAAGTGAAAAACCCTACTTACCTACTCCCTTGCTGCGCCTCTAGTCCTCCACTCCCTGTTTCTCTCGCTCTCTCTCACACACCTCTTTCTTCTCTTTCTTCCCCTAAATCAATGTTAAGTCTAATTTCGCTGGAAAACTGTATCTTCCTTTTTTTTCCACTACACCACCCAAACTATCTCTCCATTGACGTCGCCGGTTCTCGCCATTGATGCCGTCGTTTCCAGATCTCGCCAAAACAGCCACCACTTCGGTGGATCTGGCCATCGACGCTTCCACGACCACCACCACTTCAACAGTTATCGCCACCGCCACCACCAATTCGCCGTCGACTTTTCCCTCCTCACCGTCGGCCATAGTCTACCTCACATGGTGATCGATCCTTCTCTTTCTTCCCCTAAATCTCAGAAGAAAAAATAAGTTCAAACCTTTATCTCTCTCTCTCCTTTTTTTTTCCTCACTTCGTCATCTCTCTGCCTCTCATTTCGGCTGGGTTGATGTAGTAGATCTGTTTTAAGACGGGTTAAGACGGGTTGACGGGTTGACCTGTTTTAACCCGCTAATTTTCACGGGTCCAAACGGGTAACCCGTTTCAACCCGTCTTTATTAACGGGTTGTGTTGGGTCAGGTAATTAACGGGTTGGGTTGGGCGGGTTATTAGGTAACGGGTTGAAATTGCCAGTCTAGTAAGTATATTCAACCCTAAACCTAGAATTAGTATCAGTTAGTAGAAAACAATAGTTATATTTCGTTCGAGAATGACAGTAGCCACGGCAGAGGGTCGATGACCTAGCTGCACAACAGACATCTTTTCCCTTGAGGTACTGTTGGGTATACCCACTTATTGTTGGTGTTGGTGCCCTAGACACGTTTGTTAAACGTTGTATGTGTTATCATTATATTCATATTAATGAAGAGATATTTAGGTTATTATTAATGCTCATGTTTGCTTATAATAATCTCCGTCCCTAGAGCTTGTTAAGCACTAGTATAAATGCTAAATGATCATGGGATGATCATGTTAGATTTATGGGTACTTGTTTGGAACAAGGTACTGGACATGACCCACTATATGAGATTTATGTCATGGTCTATGTCATACATATATCTCATATTAGTTATGTCATTTGAATCCTTAGACATGAAGTTATTATAGTCTTCCACTTGATGAAGATTATGTTTGACATATTCAAACGTTACCCTTAACCAGGTAGCTATAAAGGGTATGATTGGCATAATCGGATTCACGTAGGGAAGAATAATAAGCTAAATGGATTTGTCCATCTTCGGGGAGATGCCATGATTGGGCCCCTCGAAGGAATGATGTTGATGAAATGTTTGGCCAAACTCAAATGGATTGATTGGATCAATGTCATTTGGATTATCAACATATTCGGGATCGAGAAAAGTATTGAACAAAACAAGTTGACTTGTTGACCATGACTTGTGGACAAAGACATCGTGGACAAAGGGATTGTGACATGTTCTAAAGGAATGCGAACTTGTATCTAGTTACACTATTTGGGTAGGTATGACGGTTTGCTAGAACCTAATCATATCTTATGGATTCATGTTTGGGTCCATTGCCAACTTAGTGTAATCCTAGAGGGTCACACACAAAAGAACGAATCTTAAAAGGACTTAATTGGAATTATGGATCGAAGGACCTTTGAGGAATATTAGGAATTTAGAGGAGGAAATCTGGAAAGCAACATGGTCCGGTCGGACCTTGTGAAGGACCCGGCCGGACCCATGATGATCCGGGCGGACAGGTCTTGTGACCCGGGCGGACCTAGTTCGTTCGAGGAAAAGATTTCCTGTTCCATTTTCTTGCGGGTTTAGACACTTGTTTCCTATTTGGAATAGGTCACACAAGTATTTAAACAGCCTCTAGTTGCCTTAATCAGCCATATGTATTATGTTATGTTTGTGAGAGCCTCCAAGGGTTTGAGAGATTTTATTTTCTTGTTCTAAGACATCCCTAGATTGAAGAACAAGAATGCACATACATAATTATTTCATATAGTTCTATACATCATGAAAGCGTGTTTCATGATTTGGTCTAGCAACCAAGATCAAGTGTTCTTGATATTCGTTCGTGGTGTGGATACCGCCAGAGGGTGAAACTTATCATCTTCAAAGTTCGTGATTCTTGCTATGTTCGTGATCAAGGTTTCAAGCCTCTATCGAATTCAAGGTTGCAAAATCAAAGGCATCAAGGGTTAGTATTCTAGTATTCACTATGTTGTATTTGACTTAATCATATGAATGGATCTATGGGCTTTGGGTTTCATAAAATTTAAATGCTTAATTCCGCTGCGCATGTTACTACGAAACCCAACACTTATATCTCATGTGTTTTAATGTTAGATTTGATTGATACGTTACCTAAGTTATATTTTATGGACTTTAGGACCCTATGTAAGAAGTATGTGTACTTTATTTTTTTAGATAGTCCATTTTATAGACAAGGCTTTGTAATAGGATCAATATCAAAAAAATTCTAAGTGTCAGAATGCTTGTGTGCCCCTTATCATCAGTACGGTGCGCCTTTTACAAAGTAGTGTGCCTAGTTCAAACATGGTGCGCCTATCATGAAGTGATGCGCCTCATTGTTTGTGAAACTTTAGATTTTGGTGCGCCTATGTATAGTGCGCCTACTATACATAGCGTGCCTATCATTTATGCGCCTCTCTCAACACTTAGACAAATTTAAAGAAATTGTGAAGATATGAAGACTCAAGTATTCAAACTCAAATCCAGAATCCAACGGTGGATCAAAGTTTTGAGAGAACCGAAGATGAAGACATCTGTCCTTAACAACTCTCAAATACTTTGTGTCTGACGGCTATAATTGGATACGTTCTCCAATCAATGAGCTCCAACACATGGATTCTCAATGGCTACATTTTTCAAGCTCACTATAAATACCTCATAACTTCAAACATTTGAAGTTTCTAGAATTCACGCTTTAAGAGAGAAGTTTGAAGATTTGAAGGGTGATTTTAATATTCTCAGATTCTCAAGATCATCTTTATACATTCATCACTAGCCTATATCCTAAAACCCTTATAACACTTTAGTTTTATTGTGCTCTCAATCTCATACAACTAAAGATCCTTGAAACTAAGAACACACTCACCTCTTCAAGTTTGATCACTTAGATCTTGTTGGGTTTCGTGCAATCATGCGCAGCGGAAGACATTACATGAAGAAACCCAAAATCCTAAATCCGTTATGTTCAATAATTCATAATATATAAGATGAAAGAAACTAACCCTTGTAGATCAAAATATAAAAACTTGGATTTAGATGCTAAGACGAGCACCCTCTACCGGTGATCCACACGTTGAGTGAATTTAAGAACTCTTTTTGACTTGACTGCTAGGGCCTTCGGATTGAAAAACTTGATGAAGAACGATTCTTCAATTGCTCCCTTTGATTATTATGGTTTGATGATTGAGAATAATCAAACCTAATAACCCTAGTATAATATGTGTATTCTCTCTCTCCAAGAAAGAGTTTATGATTTCACAAATCAATGTTATGGGAATGAATCCCGGCTGTGTATATTATATACTAGAGGTATCCAAGATCCTTTAGGGTTTAGGATTTCTTGTCCAACAAGAAAATTCTAAAATAAACTGCAGTGCGGCACCCGAGCCGTACGGCTCCAAGACAGCCGTATGGCTCTCTAGGAGCCGTACGGCTCCTATTCCGTACTGCCTCGTTTTTTTATCCTTTTAATTATCCGCTCTGTGTGTGTGACCCAATAGAATTATACTAAGTTGGCAACGAGTCCGAACCATTCAGAACCCGTAAGTCATAAGCGGATTCTAGCAAGCCATTATGACTACCCAATTAGTATAACTTGAAATCCCAAAGTTTTCTAAATAGAACATAACACAATATCTTTGTTACACGATGTCTATTGAACGTAAGCCGTGGTCAATGGTCAACTTACTTTGTTCAATGCTTTCTCGATCCCGAATGTATTGATGATACAAATGACATTGATCCAATCAATTCATTTGAGCATGGCCATGCATTTCATCAATACCATTCATCGAGTGGCCAAAGCTTGACATCTCTCTTGACGAGGAACAAATCCCTTCTTGGCTTATTACTCTTCCCTACATGATTCTGATTATGCCAATCATATTCTTTATAGCTACCCGGTTAAGGGTAACGTTCTAATATGTCAAACGTAATGTTCATCATGTGGAAGACCGTAATAACCTCAGGTCTAAAGATTCAAGTTATATAACTATATGAGATTTAATTATGACATTTGACCATGACATAAATCTCATAGGGGTCAGTCCAGTATTCGTTCTCCAACAAATACCCATAAGTCTAATTGTATCGCATACACATAATCATCATATAATTATCTATTAAACTTATACTAGTAATTAATCATAATTACTAGGAACGGAGATTATTATAATAAACACGCAAAAGATATAATAATCAAATATTCAATATCTTTATTAAAGCATAAGGCAAATAACAACATTAATCGTTCAAATAACGTGCCTAGGGCATACACACCAACAATCTCCAACTTGCACTAGGCCTAATTAATGTATCGAATACCCTTAGACCTAACATTACCATCATGCTTCGCTTGCGGAAGACCCTTTGTCAATGGATCAGCAATGTTATCTTCAGTTGGTACTCTGCATATATTCACGTCTCCTCTATCAACGATTTCTCGAATGATATGAAAATGCCTAAATATGTGTTTGGATTTCTGATGCGAACTAGGTTCCTTTTCTTGAGCAATAGAACCATTATTATCACAATAAAGGTCTATTGGATTACCAATGCTAGGAACCACCTCTAGTTCTCCAATGAACTTCTTAATCTAAACAGCCTCCTTAGCAGCATCGGATGCAGCTATATACTCAGCTTCAGTTGTAGAATTAGCTATGGTACTTTTCTTAGAACTCTTCCTGCTTATAGCACCACCATTAAGCATAAACACAAATCCATATTGCGATCTTGAATCATCCTTTTCGGTTTGGAAGCTTGCATCCGTGTAACCATTTACAACGAGATCATCTTCCATACTTCCATATATCAAGACGAATCTTTAGTCCTTCTAAAGTATCTAAGAATGGTTTTGACAACAATCCAGTGACTCTCACCAGGATCCGATTGGTATCTGTACACACCCCGCCCCGACAAACACTTTTGGCCGCTCTAAACCCTAAAATTAACATAGAACCCTCGATTTGGCTACGCGGGAGTGCCACGAGCCTTATCGGTGCATCGAATGGATTAACGGACTTTAAATTCATAATCAGAGCGAAAAAAACGAGTAAACAGACATGTACTTCAATTTTTGAGCTGCGGGACCCGAAACGGGGCCTGCACCCCTAGAACTGCTCATTATCATCCATTTTGTGCATTTAAAAATATATTATTGTCATCCCTTGCTTATAAACATATTTCAGATAGATGGACGCAGCCACATAATTATTTCAAGCAAGTTTCATGTTGGGCCCGCGGACAACTGGGACACCGGAGTGCGCACACAAGGACCAAACTTGGACTGTTGCGGAACCAATGCCGTAAGCCTATTTATGATCATTCACGTCAAATATGGGAGTAATGGAGGCCAGCCCACATCAGACAAGTGGCCAAAGGTGGTTGGGCAATTGGATAAGAAAAGGACCAATCGGAGCGCGACAAGTGGCGGATTTGGATTTCCCCAGGATTTCTAAAGGCCACCGTATGGCACCCTAGGAGGAGTACGCCTCCCTAGGAGCCGTACAACTCCCCCAGGCCTGGAAGATCAGCAATTTGCTCTCATTTGAAACTTGTGCATTCAAGCCACTTCAAGACCATTTCCAGCTGCTCCTACCCGGGTTATTGGCTTCCAATTGACTCCCTAGACCTAATCAAGGGTACCCTAATGTAATTTACCACCTCCCTCATCCATATTACATCCCCATTCATCCATTTTCAAAGGGGGACACCACACAATCAATAAGAGAGCAACACATACAACTCATACACATGAACATTCAAAATGGGGTGTCTACAGAGCCCCTCGGCGACGATACTTATGGAAGAAGTAACGTCGTCGATATAAAGACACCATTTAGAACTTTAGGTATGGTCGTGCTATAGAGCTGCCTACGTATTCCTCAGAAGGAAATCAGACCAAACGTAGTTCGACTCTGAAAACACGTAAAACGGTGGTTTTAGGTCTTTTGGAAATCATTTTGAAAGCAATATTGCGGTAAGTAAAGTTTAGAGTTTAGAGAGTAACCCATACTAAGGAATCAATGTCCTTGACCCAATTCTGAATATGCCCTCTGTTGTTGACGGAGCGTCGCGGTTGACGGTGTTGCTGGTGCAGACTGTGTTAAAGTTGCTGGGGAATATCCTCAATCAATGCTCCTACATTGAGAGTACTGGATATTATCCTCTTTCAATATTTGATTGAAAGTAATGGATCTCTGGATGTTCTCTTTCAATGGCTGATCGAAAGTACTGAACATGTCCTCTTCCAATTCCTCATTGAAAGTACTGGACGGTTTTGATGTAGATGTAGACTTCTGAATGTCTTCGTCAATGGTTGATCGAACGTACTGGACATTATCCTCTTCCAATGCTCTACATTGAAAGTCCTGGATGCAGAAACTCTGAATTTGATGTTGATCTGTAGACTTCTGAATGTCCTCGTCAATGGTTGATTGAACGTACTGGTCATTATCCTCTTCCAATGCTCTACATTGAAAGTCCTGGATGCAGAAACTCTGAATTTGATGTTGATTTGTAGACTTCTGAATGTACTCGTCAATGGTTGATTGAACGTACTAGACATTATCCTCTTCCAATGCTCTACATTGAAAGTCCTGGATGCAGAAACTCTGAATTTGATGTTGATTTGTAGACTTCTGAATGTCCTCATCAATGGTTGATCGAACGTACTGGACATTATCCTCTCTCAATGCTCTTACATTGGGAGTACTGGATGCAGAGGTGTCTGAATACTGTGGGGATTGTCTGATCGCTTTTGAATTTTCTTTGAGCACGGATTGGTTCGTGTACCTGTTAATACAACAAGTAGAACCTATTCTAGCAAGCACTTTAGCTTTGATTTTAGTTTGCAATTGGACTCATGTGGCGGTGACAAATTTATGTGCATGCCCGGTCGGTCAACCTTGGTGTAAGTAGTGTGAATAGCATGGATTCGCGATGGGATGTTTATTGGTGATGAACTGTATGTGTTGATTTGTGTGTGTGTGCGGGGACCTGTTTTGATAAGTTGGGACCTAATCAGGTTTTCTGCAGAGATGATGTGCTACGGGGTTTCTCTGATGGTTCTCTCATGTGAGACTCGTTTGCCTTGTGCAAAATGATCCGTCCAGATCGTTCCTTTAGTCATGTTGTGTTAAGGGAGACAACTATTTGTCTGACAACCAATGATGTGCAAGCTCTAAGTAGGCTGAGTGTACTTTGTTGACAACTCTAGAGTTCCATGTCCGAAAGCCTCCGGTGAAGGTGATGAGAAACATTATCTATTCCCCTAAGTTTACCTCATGCTTTGGTCTAAGTCAAGCCCCAAGAATCTTGTATGTTGTAGATGACTTCGTGAACAGGCTTATGAGGCTGTTTTGACTTGAAAAAAGAGTGCTCTCCCGCTTCATTTATTTAAGGAAAGAGGAAGGTTGAAGAAGAAATGATTTGAAGAATGTTCTCCCTATTTTATTTTTATTTTTTTTAATAATTTTTTTTTGTGACGCACCCTGATTTTTGCCTAGACCGCCCTTTCGGGTTTTCAATCTAGCGGGCATCTCTTTTGCGTCTCTTTTCATATATTTTTTTTGTGACGCACCCTGATTTTTGCCTAGACCGCCCTTTCGGGTTTTCAATCTAGCGGGCATCTCTTTTGCGTCTCTTTTCAATTTTTTTTTTTTTGACAAAGTATGTACTCGAAGATGACTCAGAGAGGAGAGTAGTTTTGTCTCTTATTGGGGGAGAGACATGCAAGATTTTTTTTTGGTGTGAATGTATTAGGCATTTTAGCTATCGACTTGGCTTTTGGGAAGTTGTTCCAAGCATCGACTCGGTGAGGAGAACGCACTTTGTAATGAGAGTTAGAGGCGAAGAGGATAGCCCCTAGTGCGGATTTACTTTGACGAGTTTGTATATCTTGAACAGGAATTGGAAGGGGACGGAAAGAATAAAAAGCCCCTATCCGTGATGCTTGGATTTCAAAGAGAAGTGTATGAGAGAGGAAGCCCCTAGATTCAACAGTGAACGCTACTCGGCTCAAAGTACTAGAAAGATAGTTCTACCTTTAATGGACCCTAGTATTTATTTTTGATGTCTTAAGTGTTTGTCCAATTTATTTTTGCAAGTGAATCATTTAGAAATGTTCTTGACAAGTTTTGAGGAGAAGGCCTAATCATTAATGCGCTCTTCGGATTTCTTCATGAGTAATATCTACGGATGATGGTGACAGTCTTCAATTTAGGAGTCTCATTTTTTCTTCATTTGGATTTGATCTTCGTTGTAGGAGGAGATGAGAGACCTCCTTTACTTCATTGTGTGTGGTTGAAACTCCTTCTTTGTGGGGTTATAAAAGCTTGAGAGTTTTTTTTTTTTTTTTTTTTTTTTTACTCTCAAAGCTTAAATTGAGTAGCCCCACTTTTCTTTGGGAATGATAACGCCTTTGACTTTCTTCCATTGTGGTCCTTCGACTTTGACATGAGCGCGGTGATGGTAATGTGTAGCCCCTAGGCCTTCTTCTTAAAACTTGTTTAGACATTTCTATTATCAATTGCAAGGTTTTAAATTAATGACATTTATTGTTTGCGGATCCATTTCATGAATTAGAGACAAATTCAAAAGGTAGAACGACCTTAGAGAAGTGTAGAGGAATAAGAATGACTTTTATTAATAAATGATTTCAAAACAGACTCGATAGTGTAGTTGACACAAACTAGAGAAGGAGGGGAGATGGACTAGAATGACAGAACGACTATTCGAGTTCATACTAGGAAATTAAAACCTATTCTATTTCTAAGGAGAAAGGGAGAGGATAGTTGTATCCCCAAAGTGGTAAGGCTTTGTCTTCTTCAACATGGTTTGTTAGGGAGCGGGTTGGTGAGGACATTTGGCGCTTCAAGTTCCTTGTTGTCAATGAGATCTTGGATCTCTTTCCTCAAGTGGTAACAAGAGTTGGTGTCATGACCGGTAGCTCCATGGAGCTTGCAGAAGAGGTGATGAGCATGATGAGGAGGGAGTTCTCTTGGTGTAGTAGGGGGATTTCTTTGTTTGATCTTTCCGGCTTCCACTAGTATGTCGAAGAGTTCTCCTTGAGTGATCCCTTCTAGCTTGTCATAATGTCTTTCTTTCTTCTCTCTTTTGGGAGGGGGAACGGCGGAGTAGTTGCCTTTTCCTTGTTTGTTGAAAGCTATGGCATTGACGGAGGTTTCTTTGTTGGATGCACGTTTGTGTTCGTAGCGATAACTACTACTCTTTCTTTTAGACTTGAGGAGGTCATCGATCCTCATTCCGGATTCGTGGAGCTCATTGAAGCTAGGAAAGTAATTACTGGCAGGTTTATCTTGAAATTCCTCACGTGGACATTGGAGGAAGATGTGGATTTGTTCTTTAAGACTAGGTCTTTCAACAATTTCTGTAAGCTTGAGCCTCTACCTTCTAGAAAATTCGACAAAAGACTCATTTGGGTATTGCTTGGTTTGCTCAAGATCCCTCCTAGTAGGGCGGTATGTAGAGTTGTCTTCAAACTGCCTTTGGAACACTCGACATGCTTCTGACCAATCAAGCCTAGTGGATATTGGAAGTGACATGTACCAATCTCTTGCGGCACCCTCTAAAGTTTGAGGAAAACTTTGGGCTAAAATGTTGTCATCGACACCCATCGGTAACATGGCCCAAGTATAGGTTTCAACATGAGCTCTGGAACAAGTGGTGCCATTGAACTTTGCCATATCGGGAGTCTTATACGTGCGTGGAAGCTTGGTGATGGATTGTCGAAGAGAATCCGGATCAAAAGGAGTGAACGATCCCTTTGGAGTGTCAAGTGAGGCAAGCTTCTTTTCAAGGTAGTTTATGGTCACAGGAGCATCTACCTTTTTGTTGTCACCACTACCTTCTTTCTTTGACTTGGTAGCCTTAGAGACATGTTCCTCGTCATCGGAGGAGGAAGAAGAAGAAGAGTCGGACTCGTAGTGCTTCTTCTTAGACTTCTTGTCTCTCTTTCTAGAGGATGCCTCGTCTTCGGAGGAGGCGGGGGATTCATAATCCTTCTTCTTTTGTTTCTTAGATTTCTTGACTCTCAATGCATGGAGCTCGGCAACTAAGGCGTCAATGTGAGCTTGATTCTCATCTAGTTGCTTGGCGGCTTTCAAGATTTTAGCCTTGGCCTCATTGAGACTTTCAGTATTGGTGTCGTTGCTCCCAGTCATGGTGTCGGATGAGTTCGGAACGATCTAGTTGCGATTCGGACGGACCAAATGGTATAGAGATTGCGTTAAACCCAGATTAAGGTCCCAACAAGTCGGCTTTATGAGGTGTATATGCTTAGAAGTGAGTGTAGGTTGACCAAACGAGCACAGCACAGAAACTGACACGGACAGAAGGAGATGTCTCGTACGAGGCATCCAGCACAGATCACAGAATTGTAGATTTTAAATCTTAATTTTGGTCGGACGGAACTTAATCCGTTTTGGGGGGTTTCTATCTAACATCCTGGAATAGTGGATTATGTAACCCTAGAATATGAGCCCCTTGTTTTTCACCTGTATTGCACTCTCCCAAACGGACAATTTGGGCAAAGGTCCCATATTCTCATCAGAATCCACCATTCAATTTAGCCAAACCTAAGTGATTCCGTAATTGTTTTTCACTTTGTTAAACAACGCATTAATGAAATCAAACCTTGTGAATTTTAAGGGACAACCGAAAGGGACATGTTGAACGGTGCGGTCGAAACTAAGCCAAAATGGCATCCACAATCCCGCACAGAATAATGAAAGCAGGAAGACGCAAGCTCGGATTTCCGTAGGGAGGTTCTCCATTCTTTCAAAATCCTTTGTTCAACATTTTGCCGAAGGGACATTCGTCATATTCACAAGGGAGGATTATAAATTGTAAAGATGTGTTATCTTGGGCAAAGGTTAAAATAATCCTAAGAATCGAACCGACCGGTCTCGAGGAGTGTCTTATTAGCTATTATGTATGCATGAGGTTGATGCAGGGCTTACGGCTAAGGCTCCCCATGAACACAGTCTAGGAGCGTGTCACGGAGTGGGTACACCATCTTTGGAGAGACCGGAGAGGGCCATTCGTTAGAATGGGGGTGCTGACCGACATCCGTCCTCCGATTAGGACCCGGGTTTATAGGGTATGTAGTGCAATTACTCTACATGCGTGCACGTGTATGAGAGTCAATTTCTAGATGTCAAGGTGAAAATAAAGATTTTTTTTTGAAATCAAGTAAAAGATTGACCGGACCAAAGTGGTTGCCTACGTTTCTCTCAATCTTCAGAAAAAGAACGAGAGACTCAGGTCAACGTAGTTCGAGTTTGGAAAGATTTTTGGGAAGAAGAAGAGCACATAAGCACGTAGGAGCACATAGAAAAGAGGGATAGAAGTACTCACAGTGCTTGCATTATTACCCATTAATGGGTGCAAAATAATACATGTATATGACATAAATTATTTATTGCACATATAGGGACGGAGTAAAACAAGTAAAGAAAAGAGTTTTTTTTTGGACTGAACTGGAATTTTCTGAAGTTCAGGGACAATTCTGGAATATTCTGGAAATCTGGACTGTTCTGGAATTTTTAAAAATCTGGGGCTGTTTTGAAATTTTCTAAAACTCAGGACTAAACTGCAGTTTTGAAGTGCAGGGACTAGACTGCAATTTTTTTTCTTAACAACAGCCGCCAGTTTTGTTTTTTTTTTTTGTTTTTTTTTTGCCTAATCATCAAGCCATAATTGCCCCATGATTGCCTTGATTTGTAATCATGGTGACATGATGGGTAATCATAGGAAATCATGAGATAATGATGACATGATGATTAATTCTTAAAATTCTCAAAATTTGCATGGTAAACCCTCTTGTTTGGCGGCTAAAAATGATGTCTCGTACGAGACATTGAGATTTCTCGTACGGGAAATCTCAGTCCAGATTCAGAACCGAACAGAGCAGTCCGAAAATTCGCAGAAAAATTCAGAAAACTCTAATTTTTTGCAGAAAATTAAAACGATTAAAAACACCTAATTTGCGCGCAAGTCTAACCCACTTAATTTCGTCCCCAGCGGAGTCACCACTGTTTGCACCCGAGAAGATACCTGCTCGCCTTTTTGATATGAGAGTCGCCACCATGTTGTTGTCGGAACACGGACCGTGAGATTTTTGAGTTCGGGGGTTAAGTTATGGATTGGGAAGGTCAAGGAGCACCCAATCCACCCAATCTAGGATTGGTCTTGCTTAAGTGTTTTTAATCAAATAAATAACAAGTAATTAAAACAAGTAAAGCCAATAATTAATTTCTTAATTATTGGAATGTCGGATCATGTGCTTCGAGACCATCTCCATGGATTGGAGAGGCTCTAGGCTGATCCTTTTGATGGGATTACACTACTCTAAAACAAATAAGTAGATGAGAAGTAGATATTAAAAGCGTAGGAGTTTACCTAAAGCGTTCTTGAGATTCCAATTGATGGCCTTGACTAAAGCCTTGATGATCCAAGAGTTTTGTGATGACTTTGGCTTGAAAAGATGAGTTTTTGGTGGTGTTTTGGTGTGAGGGGAGAGAAAAAACGGGATTATTGAGAGAGGGACTGACTAAGGAATTGTTAACCTCTATTAGGATGACTAGGAACCATTAACTAGCATTAGGAGAGTCTAGGGTTGAAAGACTCTTTATTTATAGGCTTAGATTGCTTAGGGACCAAGACAGAGAGGTGGAGAGGTTTAATTAGGTAAGGAAATCAGTAGGAAACCTCTAGGAAGTCTCCTCATTCAATGTTTCCCGGATTAAGAGAGATTTGGTGAAGAAAGAGGTCGAAACGGAGAAGGAAACTGCAAAACACTCGAATCTGGAGGAGATCCCTCGTACAAGAGATCTCCCTTTTAGGTGCAGATTTACAGTTTTGCCCTCCTCAGCTGTTCCGTTTGTCAGTTAAGCCCAAAACTAACAGAATCAGTTAGAAACTTAATGAAACTGACGAGCTTTCATCAAAACACGAAGGCGAGACATAAGAGTAGTGTAATCATAAATGAACGTTCAAAATGGGGTGTCTACACACACCAACAATCTCCCACTTGCACTAGGCCTAATTAATGTATCGAATACCCATAGACCTAGGGATGGCAACGGGTCGGGTTCGGATCGGATCATGGCCGACCCGAAACTGATTCAAATCTCAAATATACCGATCCGAACCCGATCCGACCCGAAAATTCAAGAAACCGTGACCGACCCGATCTGACCCGAATCTTATTAAAAGTCTATTTTTTAGCTCAAAATTAATTAATTAAAATATATTTTTAAGCACAATGGTGAATGTTGTATGGAAAATAGTCTAAAATCATCCAAATCTCACTTACAAACACAAATTAGAAAAAAAAAATTAAGATAATATTAAAAATATTTAAAATTCACCTTTTATTAAGGGTTTGGGTCGGATCAGATCATTATGGTTCGGGTCGGGTTCGGATCGGATCATCAGCATGATCCGAATCCGATCCGAACCCGCTCGGGTTTTAAAAATTGCAAACCAAACCCTATTTTTTTGGATCGGATTGCCTTCGGTACGGATCGGATTCGGTCAAATTGCCATCCCTACATAGACCTAACATGACCATCATGATTTGCTTGCGGAAGACCCTTTGTCAATGGATCAGCAATGTTATCTTCAGTTGGTACTCTGCATATATTCATGTCTCCCCTATCAACGATTTCTCGAATGATATGAAAACGCCTAAGTATGTGTTTGGATTTCTAATGCGACCTAGGTTCCTTTTCATGAGGAATAGCACTATTATTATCATAATAAAGGTCTATTGGATCAGCAATACTAGGAACCACATTTAGTTCACCAATGAACTTCTTAATCCAAAGAGCCTCTTTAGCAGCATTGGATGTAGCTATATACTCTGCTTCAGTTGTAGAATCAGCTACGGTACTCTGCCTCATTTTTCGCTCCTTTAAATTATCCGCTTTGTGTGTGTGACCCAATAGGATTATACTAAGTTGGCAACGAGTCCGAACCATTCAGAACCCGTAAGTCATAAGCGGACTCTAGCAAGCCATGATGACTACCTAATTAATATAACTTTGAAATCCCAAAGTTTCCTAAATAGAACATAACACAATCTCTTTGTTACACGATGTCTATTGAACGTAACCCATGGTCAATGGTCAACTTACTTTGTTCAATGCTTTCTCGATCCTGAATATATTGATAATACAAATGACATTGATCCAATCAATTTATTTGAGCATGGCCATGGATTTCATCAATACCATTCATCGAGTGGCCAAAGCTTGACATCTCTCTTGACGAGGAACAAATCCCTTCTTGACTTATTAGTCTTCCCTACATGATTCTGATTATGTCAATCATATTCTTTATAGCTACCCGGTTAAGGGTAACGTTTGAATATGTCAAACATAATGTTCATCATGTGGAAGACCGTAATAACCTCAAGTCTAAAGATTCAAGTGATATAACTATATGAGATTTAATTATGACATTTGACCATGACATAAATCTCATAGGGGTCAGTTCAGTATTTGTTCTCCAACAAATACCCATAAGTCTAATTGTATCGCATACACATAATCATCATATGATTATCTATTAAACTTATACTAGTAATTAATCATAATTACTAGGGACGGAGATTATTATAATAAACATGTAAAAGATATAATAATCAAATATTCAATATCTTTATTAAAGCATAAATTAAATGACAACATTAATCGTTTAATAACGTGCCTAGGGCATACACACCAACAGATCTTTCTTGGAGAGACACTAGTTTTAGTCGGGGATTTGTTCTTTCATAGATAATAGATCTTGAGTTGATCATACTCAAATGCTGTAACTTGTAATCATAATATAAGATCTCCATTGGAAATCCAAGACTAACCATCTTGGTAGAGGACATAGATCTTTTCACGATCGAACATCTCTAAATAGCGCCCCTTACATACTTGCAATTTACTTTCAAGTTTTCCATTTCATCTTGCTACTTGCTTGTTTGTTATTTGTAGATTTTGAATATTGTTGTATTTGTGAGTTATTGCTTTAGTCTCTATTTACACACTCTTTAAGCCAACATAATTAGTGTGTGTGTGCGCTCCTTTTCGCTCCTTGCGCCTCATTTACTTAACTAAATTCCGTTGTGCATTTCACTCTTTCTTTGAGGCGCATATCATAACGCTGAAAGGACTTTATAACATCCCAAAATTAAGCACGACATTTTGGGACGTTTTAGACTTAGCCTGAGTGACCAAGTTTGTGATGGGGCCCATTAATGTGTATACTTGACAGCACGTGTGCTATCTCATGGTTTAGCTAGTATGAGGTGTTAATATATTTTGCTTTGGACTGATGACTCATCCGAATAGTCAACCTAGTATATTAATTACCATAGTTGTATTTGTGTTATAAAAATACAAATCATAGTTGCAGGAGACTTGGGGAGAGAAAGACTATTTCTTTAAAAGTGAACCGTGAGAAGGGGGAGTGATATTTTAGGGTTATTTGCAGATCGGTAACCCGAGTTTATCGGAAGTTTGCAATCTCCAACCTAAAAGTTCATTTTTTCAAATTGGTTACCTAAGTTTGTCAATTTTTTGCAATGTGGTGAATAAACTAACTTTTTGTTAATTTTTTGACTGACCTAAACACATGTGCAACGCATATGACTTTTTAAAAGGGAAATTCTGACAATTTTCGGACCTAAACACATTTGCAATGTGGTGATTGAGTTGCACACCTCTGAAAATTGACAAGATTGCCCTTGTAAAAAGTCATGTGCGTTGCACATGTGTTTAGGTCAGTCAAAAAATTAACAAAAAGTTAGTTTACTCACCACACTGCAAAAAGTTGACAAACTTAGGTAACCAATTTGCCAAAATAAACTTTTAGGTTAGGGATTGCAAACTTTAGACAAACTCAGGATACCTATCTGCAAATTACCCGATGTTTTATTCTGAGGAATAATTCGGTGTTCCATTTTAGCAGTTTTGAAGTAAGGGAGACTACGCAGTATTGATTCCATGTCACTTTATTTTATACCCATCTTATTGTAGTACTCTGTTTTATTGATACGTATATCATTTGTTCGGTCAGATTTGATAATTGCTTTGCTATTGAAATTGATGAGTTAATGCCATTATTATTTGAAAATCATGCTTTATGTGTTATTGGTTCTCAAATATAAGATTTGTTATATGGAACACTTGCGATGTAGTTAATTATGTGACGGTCGCAGTGGACTCGGTTATTGTGTTTGCGTTGGGTCCGGCTCCATGAGGGCGACCAACAATTCGGTTATTATTGTTATCCCACAGGGCCTGATCATAATTAGTGCATCGGACTGTGAAATATGATCGATTGATGTTTGGTTTGTTATATCAGAGTCTTATTGGCATGTCCATATTTATAATTTCATGGACAGTGTTATTTGATATATTGTGTTTCATTGGCCTCTGTGATATTGTGTATCCCCTTTCTTACTGAGCCCCCCAGCTCACCCCCCTCCAGTTTGACTTTTGCAGTTGGCGATTGACCGGGGTTCGGGACAGTAAGGAATTGATTCGGAGCATTTTAAAATTATTAGTGATATTTTGTATAGTCATTTTAGAGATGTAAAATGTGATATTTTGTTATTAATGGGAATTAAAATTTTTGAGGTGTTACTGTAAGGATCCCGCCCCCGCGCGTAACACGCGACGAGTTATGGGGCGAAAGGCCAAACGCGGTTAACATACCAAAAAATAACGGAGTCGCCACTTTTGTTAATTATTTAACCCAACAAAAGAAAAGGTTAGAGATTCTATTAGTTCGGAGTTCAGGTTACTCCTTGGGAAGAGTTTCACGTCACCCAAGTCGCCTCGGATAGGACCGAGTCTCCCTAATATTAGTTAACGAAAGTGCATGTGTGTGTGTGTGTTTTCAAAATGGGAGAAACTGACTGTTTTGACAAAACCAGTTAATTATTTGATAGAAAGGTTTATTTTGCAAGCTTTCTGGTTAGGAAAGGAAGAAACTGGAAAATTCCCTCCCCGGCCAAAGTAGCCGTACGAATGGGGAAGGCTCTCCAGGGCATTTTTACAGTTTCATCAGAGAACAGTCCAGTTTCAGTCAAAACAGAGTATCTTTGCTAAAACTGGGCTGGAATGTTGATTTCCAGTTTATGATTAACAACAAAACTTTGAGAAGTTTACTCCTATGCACTTTGATCATCAAAGGAACCCCAAAAACAAAGATTTGGGTGTGATCAAAGGCAATCATTGGAGAAATTTATGAAAAGTTGATGAACATGGCATTTAAACCAAAATGACCATTTTGGTGGATAAAGATTGAAACTTTACCACCAAAATGGACTTATTATACAAGATCAAACCTTTAGGGACACAAATATAAGATAAAGATAAAATCTTTATGTCCCATACTTGGTGATTTATGGCTAGATCATGGTTGGGGTGATAAAGATTGGAACTTTATCCCCCAATCATGACTCTTATGGCCAAATAAAACAAAATCAACATGAAAATGTAACAAACCATGATCATCTTTAGGTTTTACCCCATAATCACACACTAGGTGTGAAGGGAACCTTGAATCACCTCATGATTTGGATCATATACATATATAATCATAATATATATAGCTTGAAAGGTCAAGACTTGTATAATATATAGATATAGTGCTTGAAAATGGACAAGACTTGCAAGAAATGTAAAGTGCTTGAAATGGACAAGACTTTGCAAGAACAAAAAGAGATAATCACAAGATAAACAAGTAATATGAACAAAGATAAAAGAAAGTTTGAGATGAAGAAGAAGATGGGGATAAAGAGGCTTCACCTATGATGGTTATGCCTATCTTCCTCTCTAATCACTCAAATATGTGTATCACTCACTTTCTGCTCTCAAACTGGCAGAGTTTCAACTCACAAAACGTTTTCTCCCCCCTGAAATGATCAGCATGGGGTTCAATTTATAGAAGCTGAGGGTGCCCAACATAGCCGTACGGCTAGGGATGTCGCGCCCCAGATCCGTGGTCCTACTTGGCCCCACGCTCGGAACACGTGTGGAAGACGTTATGAAACACTTTTAGAATTTTTTTTGAAATGTACTTTCATAAAGTTTAACAAAATCCACACTCGAAGTTCAAAGACTTCATTTAACTTTCAAAGAAACTCTTTCACAAACGAAAGTACTTAGCCCGAAGGCTTACAAACTTTTATACAAATGTACATACACCCATATTATCCAAAATAGGTGTTACAGAATAATGAAGTCATGGAAACTCTACCCAAAAGGTATTACATCTATGTAATGTAGCCTTTCATAACAAATCCCAATTCTTACCACTGTAACGTCCTCCTGTGCCAAAGTGTCCTATCCCCTGGACCCGCTTAACTAAAACAGTAAACAAATAAAGGGTGAGAATGAATCTCAGTAAGCTACTAAAATGCAACTACGTTTCATGCTAAAATGATAAGTATAACAAATAATATCATAAGCATCACATAGCACATAACATGATAGGTTAATCCAACTCATCTTTCCAGACGTAAGGCAGAATAAAACACTCATAAGTGGATACTTAGTCAAGGTTTACCGAAAGAACATTAGCCAAGGTTCTCGAATCAAACATATAACCATCTAAGAGGTATCAACTGAGCAGCATCAAAGAGCTGAAACCGGGATACCGAAAATCAAACCATAACCATACGAACCAAAGTAACAACGGGGAAATATGACACAAAGTCATAACCCAAATGCTCACTCGAGGGAGCTAACTCATCCCATCTAAGGCCAATCTGGACTGGGAAAAAAGGCCCAGTGGAAAAGCCTTATAGTGAACTTGGCTGTGTGCCACTATAATTCTTTTCACCTTCACTCGATTACAAAAAAGCTCCAGTGGAAAAGCCTTATAGTGAACTTGACTGTGTGCCACTATAATCCTTTCCACCTCCACTCGATAACACAAAACCAGCTGGACTTTCAAACAAAGCACTCTAATAAATACTTGCTTAAACAACAACTGGGGCAATGATTCCAAAGTAGGGAACCAAGCCAAACACATCACAAAGATGAACCAATCCAAACCACATCAAAGGATGTTCAACTATATCCAATTAACATTCAGTCAAATTCCACAACACATATGTTCACAAAGGAACTGATTTCAAACACTAGGGTGTTCCACAACAACCCTCTAGGCACTCTAGGATATCACCTAAGACCTAGACCAAGATTGAACTTTAAATCACTTGAAATGGAACAACTCAACATTTCAGCACTTATGGGCGGTCGCCCATACCAGACTGGGCGGTCGCCCAAAATACCCTGTTCAAGACCAAACCTTTCAGATAGCATGGGCGGTCGCCCAACCCCTTTCTGGGCGGTCGCCCAAAAACTTGACAGGCCCAAACTTTGCTAATTTTACTCCCTTCGTTTCACCGTCCCAAAAGTACTACACATTAACACTTATAACTTTACTAAGACTACAAAATCAGTCTCAAAACAACTTTAACACCACTTTGAACCCAACCAAACCAACATACCAAATACTCCCTTTGTCCCAAAATTACAAGTATCACAAATATTATCCAAATCACAAAATTAACAAGTACAAGTATCAAGTATAACATATATGACCATTTTAACATTTAAAGGGGAATTAGTAACTTACCTATTTCCAAAAAAACTATCGCAGAAATATGTTTTGTTCGGGTAGAAATGACCTATTCATTGCCCTGATCATTTTTATATAATTAGTTTTTAAAACGGATAAGTAAATAAAAATAATTAAATCGAAATAGGTTGAACTTACCTTTTTCTTTAAACCCTTAGAAAGAAACGAGAGAGTTTGCTGTTTGTGTAAGTAAACACAGAGAAAGAGGGAGAAGAAGATAAGTTATAAAGAGATTTTTTACCCATTTTTCCAACTTTAGTCACCCAAGTTCCAAGTTGAACAATTAGACCCCTGAACTTATAATTTCAACAAGGACCCTAAAGTTTCAACTTAATCATTTAACTCCTTTAACCATTATTACTACTAACTAAGTAAATAGCACATTTAATCATACAATATGTGCAAGTCATAAATTATGATGCAACACATAAAATGCACATAAAATGTCAAATTAAAATCCCCAAAAATATAAAATAAATAGGGACGGGTTTTTGGGGTCGTTACAATCACTCCCCCTTAAAAAAAATCGTCCCGAATTTTAGGGTTTACTTACCTCGACCCTTAAACAACCAAGAATATTTCCTTTCCATTCCAATTTCGAACTTCCAAGTAGATTCTTTCACATTATGATTTCTCTGTACAACTCAAGCAAAATGAATACTCTCATTTCTCAATTCTCGAATTCTAGAATCAATCACTTGAACTGAATGCTTCTCCTAAGACCTACTCGATTCAATATCCTCTAAAATTTTAGACATACATGAGAAGAATCATAAACAGATTTGCGTAGCATCGACACATGGAACACATTATAAACCTTGTCAAGAGAAGGAAGTAACACAAGATGATAAGCCCAATCTCCAACTCTTCCCAAAATCTCAAAAGAATTGATATATTAAGAAACTCCACGAGAAGTAAAAGTATATCCCACGAATTCTAAGAATCAACTGAACAAGTTCTCAACATGTCCTCAAGAATCTGAATGGTCCTTTCTGACTGGCCGTCTGTCTGAGGATGAAAACCCGTACTAAATCCCAAATTCTGAATTCAAAGCCTTCTGAATTGCTTACTAAAATCAAGATGTAAAAAAGGAACCCATATCTAATACCATGCTCGTAGGCATCCCATGAAATCGAACTATCTTCTTAACAAATAAGTAACAACTGGAATTAACATTTATACCCTCAAAATAGATAAGGTGAGGAAACTTGTTAACCAATCCGCTATCAATCAACATTATTGTTCTCAACTATTCAGTGTAACTCCTTCAATAAAACCTTTCGCAATAGATTCATATCCACTCAGAAATCTCAAAGGCTTGTCACAAACCAACTGATAACTGATATTTTACTTCCAGATTATTCGCAGCTCAAGGACTTAGTTGAACGCTTAGAATTTCTCGTGTCAAACAAATCAAATGTAACTCTTCAAATTTATCGCAATACTCTACATTTACTCGAATTCATAATTAAATTGGTCTTGTGTATCTCTTCAAGTACCTGTAGTTGAATTACGTTATGCATGTTGGTTCCACTAAGTGTCGACTACATACTCTACTACAAAAGTTAAAGTTCCATCACTAGCAACGAACAAAATCGTGTTGTCTATCATCGTTCATTCCACTAGAAATTTTTCTATAGTTGAAATCATTCAATAGAGTAGAAACTTAAAGCTTTCACAATCGCAAAATTATCACATGTATCGACTCATAAGGACTCCAAGATGTCAATTCCTCTAACCTTCCCCCATTTAGTGTTATCAAACATGAACTATAATTCAAGGAATCCTCTAATATATTTGTCTTTCCTGAATGATATAACATAATACTCTACTTGCATTGTCTCAAGTGTAGCTCTCCTGAAGAAAACGATTACTTCAACTCTCATGGTCGGTAGACACTTCAAATATGGCTCTACAAAAGTCATTTACTAATGCAATAAATGTATAATCGAAATCAACCTCAAGTTATGGTGAGGATAACTTTGTTCATAAGGAATCAATCTTCTCGAAGCATACATAACTGCCATACAATTCTGAATGGATAAACATCTCAATCACTCTTCGAGGCATCACCATGAACAACGAGTTGATTAGATTCACTATAATGTTAAAACTCGACATATCCACTAGAAAATAGTAACACTGGTCATATCCTCTAGATAACTGTAATACTAATCAAATCCACTAAGCAATATAAATGCTGAAGTTGTTATTAACCCTTGTTTCAATAATCAAAACTCATTACACACTTATCAATCCATCGAGGAAGTATATCTTTCTGTGTCAATTAGTTAACAGTGTAGCTACCTTAGAAATTCATCAATAAATCTCTAACAATATGCCAATCTCAACAAGTTACATACCTCTGCTACTGAAGTAGGATTTTTCCAATTACTGTTGCTTCCATATTTAAAGAATCAATAGCCATGCCTGAATTGAAACTTCCTCAAAATAATATATCCGCTAATAAGAAGACATAATAACTTGATTTCACAACCCGTTGCTTCTCTCAAGCAATCCAATTATGATTACAGATATAATTCAGAATATCCAACAATACCACTGGAGCAATTGTTAATTCAAACAATATAACCACAAATTTATGATGCCCATACCTGGTATGAAAAGTCGTCTTTGAAATATACCCATCTCAAATTTTCAACTGATAATAATCACTTCAAGTCAAACACTGAATAAACCATTGATCTCTGAAGTTGATAAAATATATCACCCATATAAGATAACAAGTAATGATTCGCTATAGTCATCTGGTTGAGCTCTTAGTATTCAATATACAATCGCAAAGTACCATACCTTTTCATAATAAACAATACTGATGCATCCCACGAAGATATACTAAACGTAATGAATCCCTTGTCAAGAAATATCTCAAGCTGAATCTTCTACTCCTTTAACTCAACCGATGTTATAGGTATATTAAACTAGATATTAGCATTGTAGCATTGTACTGTAACAACTCAATATAACCCAATTTTCTCCTCAAGTAACATGTACTACTCAATAAAAAATATACCTGAGATCTCACAAAGAAATGATCAATCCTCCAATTTAGATGTAGACGTTCTACTACCAACCACGTAAACTAAATACCCGGCACAACCTTCTGATAACAATTTTCAGACTTTAATGCATGAATTCCCAACACATATATCTACCATGCTTAATTAAAGCACACTAACATATAAAACTCCACCACAATAATATCAAAATCTTGCTATGGCAAAATAACTAAACTAGCAAGTAAAACATGCTCATAAATTTGCACATCACAAGTGCGCAACACTCTATCAATCACCAAACACTCCCCCTTAGTATAGACACCTCTAACACATAAGGTAGAGACTCAGAAGACAAATGCAACCGAGAAGCAAAATGCACAGACACATAAGAATGCGAAGAACCAGGGTCTATAAGTGTTCGTGCTCTCAAACTAGACACAGAAATCATACCTCCAATCACATTAGCAGAATCGGAGATATGTTATTGATTGATGGCAATATCATGATCCTGCACCTTAAGCTTCCCTGAAGAATCCCTTTTCTGGCCCTGAGAAGACCTGACAACACTTCTCAATGACTTATTCTTCATTCTTGGACAATCCTTCTGAAAATGACCCAACTGACCACATCTCATACATTTACCTTGCTTCTTCCAACATTTCTCCTCTAAGTGTCCTTCCCTCCAACAATAACTACATACTCGTTTAACTTGACTTCTGATTTTCTGTGATCCTTGAGAAGATCCTCTAAGTTGCAAAGATGTACCCTGAGATCCTTTATTATCGCCATACTGATGTTGTGGTTTTGGCTGTCCTCCTTGTCTTGTCACATCTGAAGATTCAACCTTGCTTTTACGCTCAACTATGTCGTTAATTGCTTTCATTGTAGTTTCAAACATACCTTGGAACATCATTTGAACCTCTTCTCTAACATTACCCTGCCCTGAAGGCCCAGACTGATCTCCATCTGTCCCAACCATTTCAATAAGTACCTGCATAAAACCCTCAACGTTACTCATTCTCTACACAACTACCCTCCTAGGTCACATAGTCATTCTAGACCATCTACAACCAAGCTCTGATACCAACTGTCACACCCCAGATCTGTGGTCCTACTTGGCCCCACGCTCGGGACACGAGTGGAAGACGTTATGAAACACTTTTAGAAATTTTTTCAAAATTTCCTTTCATAAAGTTTAACAAAATCCACACTCGAAGTTCAAAGACTTCATTTAACTTTCAACAAACACTTTCACAAACGAAAGTACTTAGCCCGAAGGCTTACAAACTTTTATACAAATGTACATACACCCACATTATCCAAAATAGGTGTTACAGAATGACGAAGTCACGGAAACTCTACCCAAAAGGTATTACATCTATGTAATGTAGCCTTTACAAAACAAATCCCAACTCTTACCACTGTAACGTCCTCCCGTGCCAAAGTGTCCTATCCCCTGGACCCGTTTAACTAAAACAGTAAACAAATAAAGGGTGAGAATGAATCTCAGCAAGCTACTAAAATGCAACTACGTTTCATGCTAAAATGATAAGTATAACAAATAATATCATAAGCATCACATAGCACATAACATGATAGGTAAAGCCAACTCATCTTTCCACACGTAAGGCGGAATAAAACACTCATAAGTGGATACTTAGTCAAGGTTTACCAAAAGAACATTAGCCAAGGTTCTCGAATCAAACATATAACCATCTAAGAGGTATCAACTGAGCAGCATCAAAGAGCTGAAGACGGGATCCCGAAAACCAAACCATAACCATAAGAACCAAAGTAACAACGGGGAAATATGACACAAAGTCATAACCCAAATGCTCACTCGAGGGAGCTAACTCATCCCATCCAAGGCCAATCTGGACTGCGAAAAAAGTCCCAGTGGAAAAGCCTTATAGTGAACTTGGCTATGTGCCACTATAATTCTTTCCACCTCCACTCGATTACAAAAAAGGTCCAGTGGAAAAGCCTTATAGTGAACTTGAATGTGTGCCACTATAATCCTTTCCACCTCCACTCGATAACACAAAACCAGCTGGATTTTCAAACAAAGCACAGTAATAAATACTTGCTACTGGGGCAATGATTCCAAAGTAGGGAACCAAGCCAAACACATCACAAAGATGAACCAATCCAAACCACATCAAAGGATGTTCAACTATATCCAATTAACATTCAGTCAAATTCCACAACACATATGTTCACAAAGGAACTGATTTCAAACACTAGGGTGTTCCACAACAACCCTCTAGGCACTCTAGGATATCACCTAAGACCTAGACCAAGATTGAACTTTAAATCACTTGAAATGGAACAACTCAACATTTCAGCACTTTTGGGCGGTCGCCCATACCAGACTGAGTGGTCGCCCAAAATACCATGTTCCAGACCAAACCTTTCAGATAGTATGGGCGGTCGCCCAACCCCTTTCTGGGTGGTCGCCCAAAAACTTGACAGGCCCAAACTTTGCTAATTTTACTCCCTTCGTTTCACCGTTCCAAAAGTACTACCCATTAACACTTATAACTTTACTAAGACTACAAAATCAGTCTCAAAACAACTTTAACACCACTTTGAACCTAACCAAACCAACATACCAAATACTCCCTTTGTCCCAAAATTACAAGTATCACAAATATTATCAAAATCACAAAATTAACAAGTACAAGTATCAAGTATAACATATATGACCATTTTAACATTTAAAGGGGAATTAGTAACTTACCTATTTCCGGAAAAAGTATCGCAAAAATATGTTTTGTTCGGGTAGAAATGACCTATTCAACGCCCTGATCATTTTTATAAAATTAGTTTTTAAAACGGATAAGTAAATAAAAAGAATTAAATCGAAATAGGTTGAACTTACCTTTTTCTTTAAACACTTAGGAAGAAACGAGAGAGTTTGCTGTTTGTGTAAGTAAACACAGAGAAAGAGGGAGAAGAAGATAAGTTATAAAGAGATTTTTTACCCATTTTTCCAACTTTAGTCACCCAAGTTCCAAGTTGAACAATTAGACCCCTAAACTTATAATTTCAACAAGGACCCTAAAGTTTTAACTTAATCATTTAACTCCTTTAACCATTATTACTACTAACTAAGTAAATAGCACATTTAATCATACAATATGTGCAAGTCATAAATTATGATTCAACACATAAAATGCACACAAAATGTCAAATTAAAATCCCCCAAAATATAAAATAAATAGAGACGGGTTTTTGGGGTCGTTACAAGGGACCTCATGTGCCCAAACCATCCGTATGACTCGACTTGGCGAGCTTCTGGATTTTTCCAAGTTTAATTCCAGTTCAGTCCTGGAATATTAGGTTTATCCTAGTGAGGTCCTGTCCCATTGGTTTATCCCTAAATGGTGCCAAGAATTCCTCTAAAGTAGGTCAATTCAGATTGGGGTCCTTACAGAACCCCTCGGCAACGTCGCTTTTGAAGAAAGCGAGGTTGTCGACAAAACAAGCATCCCAATCTGATGGGAGGACGGCTTGGCCGATTTGGGTGAGAGATTTCAAGGCTACTCAAATATATAAGCATCCCATTTTGACGGGAGGACGGCTTAGCCGATTTGGGTGAGAGATTCTAAGGCTACTCAAACCTATAAGCATCCCAATCCGATGGGAGAACGGCTTAGCCGATTTGGGTGAGAGATTCTAAGGCTACTCAAACCTATGAGCATCCCATTTTGATGTGAGGACGGCTTAGCCGATTTGGGTGAGAGATTCTAAGGCTACTCAAACCTATGAGCATCCCATTTTGATGGGAGGACGGCATAGCCGATTTGGGTGAGAGATTCTAAGGCTACTCAAACCTATAAGCATCCCATTTTGATGGGAGGACGGCTTAGCCGATTTGGGTGAGAGATTCTAAGGCTACTCAAACCTATGAGCATCCCATTTTGATGGGAGGATGGCATAGCCGATTTGGGTGAGAGATTCTAAGGCTACTCAAACCTATAAGCATCTCATTTTGATGGGAGGACGGCTTAGCCGATTTGTTCTATGGCTGGACCTAGAGGTATAGGATTCCTACGTATCCCTATTCAAGGGAATCAAGCCTAACGTAGTTCGGGTGAGAGATTTTAAGGCTACTCAAACCTATGGGCCTTAGGTGGATATCCATTTATCCTTTCCTAAACAGGCATGGCTCAAAGGACGGGCTTGGTCAACTTGGCCCTATTCGGAGGAGGTTGACCAAAGGGGGGCTGGCATGGCTCAGAGGCTCAAATGATGGGCATGGCTCAGAGGCTAGACTCGATCAACTTGGCTCTATCGGAGAGGGTCGACTTGAGGGTAACTGGTCTTACATCCAACTAAGGACTGCCGGGACATTTGGTCAACTTTTCTCATGGCGGAGGGTCGACTACACAAACTGGTCAACTTATCTCATGGCGGAGGGTCGACTACAAAAACTGGTCAACTTATCTCATGACGGAGGGTCGACTACACAAACTGGTCAACTTATCTCATGGCGGAGGGTCGACTACACAAACTGGTCAACTTATCTCATGGCGGAGGGTCGACCACACAAACTGGTCTCACGTCATTACAGACTGCCGAGACACATTGATAAGTTTTCTCTAACCTGGCCACTCTCGGGGACAAAGGTTTTCTTAACCTAATCATGACTATACTGGTCTTACGCCCTACCAAGGGCTGCCGAGGCGATAACATCTTAACTTTCATCCTGGACTTACGAGGTACGGCCGGGACTTTCACGATTTCACTTTCGACCCTGGACTTACGAAGTACGGCTGGGTCAACAAAGTCCAATGGTCTTACGTCACGCCGGATGGACAAGGACGAATCTCACGGAGCCTAATGGACTTATGTCATTTCGGACTGCCAAATGACGAATTTCGCAGATCCTAATGGTCTTACGTCACGCCGGACGGCCAAAGGACGAATCTCACCAAAACCTAATGGTCTTACGTCATACCGAACGGCCAAAGGACACAATCTCACAAAACCTAATGGTCTTACATCACGCCGGACAGCCAAAGGACACAATCTCACAAAACCTAATGGTCTTACGTCACGCCGGACGGCCAAAGGACACAATCTCATAAAACCTAATGGTTTTACGTCACGCCGGACGGCCAAAGGACACAATCTCACAAAACCTAATGGTCTTACGTCACGCCGGACGGCCAAAGGACACAATCTCACAAAACCTAATGGTCTTACGTCACGCCAGACGGCCAAAGGACACAATCTCACCAAACCTAATGGTCTTACGTCACGCCGGACGGCCAAAGGACAATTTTTCATATTTTTAACTGGACTTACGAAGAACGGCCACATTAACTTCCCAAATTCAAACTTTTAACATGGACATACGAAGCGCGGCCGGGTTAAATTACATACTCTTAACCTGGGCTTACGAAGCGCGGCCGGGCTAATTTTACATTTTTAACCTGGGCTTACGAAGTACGGCTGGGCTAATTTTACATTTTTAACATGGGCTTACGAAGTACGGCCGGGCTAATTTTACATTTTTAACCTGGGCTTACGAAGTACGGGCGGGCTAATTACACACTCTTAACCTTGGCTTACGAAGTACGGCCGGGTTAATTTCCACATTTTTAACCTGGGCTTACGAAGTACGGCCTGGTTAAATTACATACTCTTAACCTGGGCTTACGAAGTACGGCCGGGTTAAATTCTCATTTTAACCTGGACTTACGAAGCGTGGCCGTGTTAAATTACATACTCTTAACCTGGGATTACGAAGCGCGGCCGGGCTAATTTTACATTTTTAACCTGGGCTTACGAAGTATGGCCGGGTTAATTTCCACATTTTTAACCTGGGCTTATGAAGTACGGCTGGGTTAATTTTCACATTTTAACCTGGGCTTACGAAGTACGGCCGGGCTAATTTTAACAAAGCTGGTCTTACGTCCATCTAGGGACTGCCCGAGGGACATTTTCATTGGGAACCTAATGTTTCTAGGTTCAATTCAAGTTGCATGAGCCAAGAAGGGCATTTTTCGAGGTATTTATGACAAGGGGCTTTGAATGGGTAGGACCACAAAGCTAACTTTCAACAAGAAACCATTAATTTTGGCAGGGCTAAAGTAGCCGTACGGCTAGGGGAGGAAACACTCCTTTTTCATTCAATTTTGTTCCAAGCCTGGTCATCTTCTTAAATGCTACAGTCTAAGGTTCATCAATCAGTTCATCACCTTCATTTCGAAACCTTTCTCCTCCATGGAGCCTTTTCTCATGGAAAAACCACCAAAATTGTCCAAAATTCATCAAGAATGCTTTGAGGGCAACCTTAGGCTTTGGATGCGGTACCATATGTGGAATTACAAGGGAGTTTTCCAGTCCAAATTTGGTCTCCAATCTCTTTAGTCCCTCAAGGAGTTCATCCCGGATCTTGAGCTATTAAGAGCCGCTGCGTCCTTTTGGGATGTCAGGAGACATGTATATTGCTTCTCCTATAACGAAATCACTCCAACCTATGAGGATTTCAAGGCTTTGGTGGGCGGCGTGGACACGGAGGTCATTGCTCTCCCCTCAGTTGATGACACCATGTGTGTCGAAAGGTTGGTCTCTCTTCTCGACATTCCTTTGGAAGAGGCCTAATGTATGGTTCTTAATCATACTTTTATTGACATTTCGGATCTCCCCGAGAAGTTCATGGATCGCACGGATGAGGCTTCTTGGAATTCTTTTGGTTTGTGCATTCTTGCCCTTTTCTACATGGTTGGCTCCAAAGGTACTTGTCATAGGGTTTTACTGAGTGTCCTTGAGGAGTGCCGTGCAGGGAAAGATATTGTCCCCTTGATCTTGGGCGAAACCCTTCATGTCATGGACCGCTTGGCTTTGGGAGACGGCTTCATGCGTAGCGGTAGCCCCGCCTTACTCACTTTGTGGTTGAGGGAGAGGTTGATGGCCATTCCTGAGGCTCCTATCTCTCACAGACCGTAGTCTTATTCCTTGAGAGGCATTCTCTTGGACTTCACTCAGAGTGACTGGGAGGCTTACATGGCTCGCCTCATGACTACCGAGACCCGTTGGTCAGTCCCACATTAGCGTATCAGCTCGGTGCAGGAGTATCAGGATAATTCCCCTTTTGTTCGGGTGTCAGGACTCTTGGGATTGTCTTATTACATCCCTTCTTTGGTCCATCGTCAGTTTGGATTACTGCAGACTCCACAGTTGGAGTGGTCTGGTGTTAACCCGGAGCATTTGAGGCTTCCACCCTTGTCTATGTGGGACTCCTCTGCTATTTCTCTTATTTCCCGATTGTGGACTTGTTCCCTCTTTCCGGTTCGGGTACTTCTTGGGCGTACAGCCAGCATGGTTCTAACCACGGTCTACTTAGACTGGTATGAACAGACTAGGGGACAAACTCAGAGGCTTATTGAAGAGAGGCGTGAGGCTATTCTTGGTGGGACTCATGACCCTAGCAGGGTTTTGAGGGAGACCGAGGTTGTGGCGAGTGGCCATAACATTACTGGAGACATTGTCGAGGACTATCAAGCCTTGGCTGATAGGAGAATGACTGCGATGCCTAGGGCAGGGGCACGAATGGAAGATCTTCGAGCTCGGGCCGTTGCCAATGCGGCTTTGAGGGCAACCGGGCTGGTTGGGGGTGTCGGGAGGATACCCAATCATGGAAGGGGATGGATCGACATCTTCGATGTGAAGAAAAAGAAGACTCGAAGAAGTCAGAAGAAGAAGTGGAGGGACGAGGAACAGTGATAGTCCTATATTTCCATGTATCCACCCATTGCCATTGCAGACATATTAGTTCATTTTAGGTGTCTTAGTTATGTCTTAAGCATGTTAGTTGAATCGAGAGTAGACCGTGCTTGAACTCATCAAAGAAGTGTTTTAACTGTAATGAAAATGGTTACTTACGAAGCCAATTTGCATTCATATGGAGTCTTTGCTCGAAACGAAATTTGATTTTTATTCATTTTTTAGACCGGACCAATAATTGGCTGCCTACGTTCCCCTCTTACAAATGAGACTAAGGGGCTCAGGTCATCGTAGTTCACTTTTTACAAATTTTGGGTGCGACCCTGTTTTTTTCTCTAGACCGCCCAAATGGGTTTTCAAACTAGGTGGGTATATTCTTTTAGCACCTACAGTTTTTTTTTTTTTTTTTAAACAAAGTAACGACGGAGCTTGTCACCGTTGACCGGGTGCATGAAGGGGTTTCCATCCAAGTCCGCAAGCCTCATTGCACCTCCTGAGAAGATCTCCTGTACACGAAGGGACCGATCCACACGGGCTCCTATTTTCCGTCGGGGTTAGACCTCCCGGGCGGTTTTCCCTTAAGGACCAAATCTCCTACCCGAATTTCTCGGGGCTTCACCTTTCTATCAAAAGCTCGCGCTAGGGATGGCCAAAACCGGTTCCGGGCCCGGTTCCGGTTCGGAACCGCTGGTTCCGGTTTGGCTAAAGGGTGAACCTTAACCGGCCCTTACTTACCCCGGATCCGGTTCCGGTTACCACAATCCGGTTCCGGTACGGTTCCGGTTCCGGTCAATAATGAATAAAGAAGTTAAAAATTATTGAAAAACAAGGGATTTCCGGTCCGGTTCCGGTCCGGTTCACCATTTATGTGAACCTTAACCGGCCCTTATCCAAAACGGTTCCGGTTACCCCGGTTCCGGTTTTCGTGGCGGTTCATGGCGGTTCCGGGATTTTCCGGTCCGGTTTTCTGGTTCCGGTCCGGTTTGGCCATCCCTAGTTTAAGGTTCTTACTTTCTTTTTTGGTATGTTTTATAATAAGGTTCTTAGTTGCTTTATTACTTAAAATAGACAATGAGACCCACTTGTCATTCACACAACAAAAACTCCACACCCACATTCTTTCTCTTACTTTACTTTTCATACTCACAACATTTACTTTTTTTAATCCACGTGCAAAGTTAAACTAAAAACTTTAAAGTATGACGGAAGGAGTAAATGATTTCTCAATTACAATTTTTAGAATTTCATTAGGGTAATTAGATTGTCTTTTTAATAATTATATTTTAATAAATTATATAAAAAATTAATATTCCCTCCATTTTAAGTTAGTGTGAACCAAAAAAATGGGCACACAAATTAAAGAAAAATAGGAGAGATAAATAATTGAAGAAGTGTTTGTGAGTTCGAAAAAAATTAAATAGGAAAGAGAATGAGTGAGAGGAATAATAAGTTGATTGGTATTGTGTAGGGATGGCATACGGGCCGGGTTTGGCCAAACCCGAACCGAGCAAACCACCATTCAAACCGGTCCCGACCCGACCCGAGGGTCATTAAACACGTGCCCGCCCGAACCCGACCCGGTTGCACAACATTTTTTTTTTTTTGCCTCAACCCACTTTCTCTCAATAACTTCATCCTATTTGAGCTTTAGCCAATTTCCAACAAACACAATCTTTTAAGTTTTTAACAAAGACTTCAACAAAGAGTACTTAATAATATATACCAGGTATTGGGGGTAATAATGGAATGGTATAAGGGCAGAATAGGAAAACCCTACATAAACTAAGCATGAGGGTTCATGTCGGGTTCGGTCGGGTTAGATGGTGTTACCAAACCCGGACCCGAACCCGCCGGGTTTGGGAATTTGGTTATTAAACCCGCCCCGCACGGGCCGAAAAGTTTAAGAAAGGGTTCGGTGAAATTGTCATCCCTAGTATTGTGAGCGTAAAACTTAAGTAGGAGAGACAATGAGTGAGTGATTGAAATAATAAAGATTATTTGCAATTTTGGCAGTTTACACTAACCAAATAAATTCACTAACATGAAATTGAGGGAGTCTTTTTTTAAATTATCCCTTAAAATAAAATTTAAATATTAGAGAGAGTACTTGCTAAGTGAAAAACTAGTAAAAAACGCGTTTTACCCTAATCTTAGGGTAAAAACGTGTTTTTTAAATGAGGCAGTGGCATTTTTGTAAATACTGGGAAGTTGCCTTTAAAACAGGCGGTGACATTTTTGTAAATACTGGGAAGTATCGTAAGTGCCAGTGTTAGGAAGTGCCAGACATGTTACACTGGCACTTATTAACAATACCACTGACACTTTTTATAATTGTCAGTGATAATTTTTATAAGTGTCAATATACATGGCTGGCAATACAAGTGCCAGTGCAGTGTATTTAGTCGGTGACATTTTTGTAAATACTGGGAAGTATCGCAAGTGCCAGTGTTAGTGTTAGTGTTAGGAAGTGTCAGACATGTGACACTGGCACTTATTAACACTACCACTGACACTTTTTATAACTGTCAGTGGCAATTTTATAAGTACCAGTATACATGGCTGGTAGGGATGACCAAACACAGTTCCGGTTACGGTTCCGGTTCGGAACCGCCGGTTCCGGTTCGGCTTTTATGTGAATCTTAACCGGCCCTTGGTTACACTGGTTCCGGTTGTCACAATACGGTTCCGGTTCGATTCCGGTCCGGTTTCGGTTCGGTTCCACGGTTCATTTTTTGATGGTTTTTTAACGGTTAATTCTGATGAAACTGTTAGAAATCGGTCAAAAACACATTTTTATTATTTTCATTCACTGATTTTGGCAAAAAAAATCAGTCAAAACACAACTTTTCTTGTCAACTTTCCATTAGTAACGGTTAATTCTAATGAAACTGTTATAAATCTAATGATTTTGATGGTTTTTTAACGGTTTTACTGACGGTTCAGACGGTTCCGGTTCGCGGTTTGGTTGGGCGGTTCGGAATCGCCGGTTCACAGTTTTTTGGGGGGTTGAACCTTAACCGGCCCTTATCCAAAACGGTTCCGGTTCCCACGGTTCCGGTTTTCGTGGCGGTTCATGGCGGTTACGGTTTTTTCGGTTCTGGTTCCGAGCCGGTTCGACGGTTCCGGTCCGGTTTGGCCATCCCTAGCTCGCGCCATTATCCCTTGGTAGGCGCGGATATGCTCCATTGTCTTCAGACGACGTTCGTCCAGCAAGGCCAATTCATCATGCCGGCTCCGAAGCCAATCAACCTCATGGATTTTGTTTTCCAACAAAATTCTCAATGACGATACCTCCAGCTCAGCCGGGAGCATGGCCTCCATTCCATAAGTCAAGGCAAAAGGGGTTTCCCCAGTGGCGGTTCTAACCGAGGTCTGGTAGCCCCACAATGCTAGATGTAGCTTTTCGGGCCAATCTCTTCCCCGTGTTTCCATTTTCTTAATAATCCTTTCGAGCATTTTGTTGGCGGCCTCCACTGCACCATTAGTCTGGGGCCTATATGGGGAGGATTTGTGGCGAGTGACTCGGAACTCTCCTAATAATTGGTCACATTCACCTTCAAAGTGCGAGCTATGGTTGGTGACGACCTCGTTCGGGACCCCGTACCGACACATGATGTTTTCCTTTATAAACCCCACAACTTTCTTGGAAGTGAGGACCTTGTAGGATTTAGCCTCTACCCACTTCGTGAATAATCCACGGCTACCAACACAAACTCGTGGCCATTGCTCCCGGAAGGGGAAATTTTCCCAATGATGTCAATGCCCCATGTTGAAAAAGGCCATGGTGTGGTCATACAGTAGAGATGGTGAGGTGGTAGGTGGTTGAGGTTAGAGAACCGCTGACACTTGTCACACCTTTTCACAAATTGTATGCAATCAGTCTCCATTGAGATCCAAAAGTAGCCCATCCGTAAGATGACTTGCATTAATTCCCTCGCATTCATATGAGGACCACAGACTCAGCCATGAACTTCTTGCATGAGTTCCTATGCCTTTTCCATGCTTATACACCTAAGGAGAAGGCCCTGATGGCACTTTTTGTACAAGATGTCCTCCAAGATGACGTAGTGGGATGCTAGCCGTTTGAGTGCCGCCATGCTTTTAGCTTTTACCCCATCCACATATTCTCCCTTTTTATTCATGAAGGAAGTTCTCCTTCCTTGAGGAATCGGTAAATCTGGTTGTTCCATGGCTCCTCCACCTTTTCTGGGGTGGCCTCAATCTCATAACAGTACGCCGGATTTTCTTTCCTCCCAACTCGGAAAGGTTTTATTGACTTTCCCTCGGGGATTTCTACCAATGAGGCCAAAGTAGCTAAGGCGTCGGCAAAACGGTTCCAATCCCTCAGCAAGTAGTGGAAGCTAACTTCTTTGAATTGTGCCATGAGCTCTTCCATGTAGGCATGATATTTTGCCAAACCAGGGTCCAGTGTTTTCCACTTGTTGGAGACTTGGTTGATGATCAAAGTCGAATCTCCGTATACCTCCAATTCTCTCACATTCCTTTCCAGGGCAGCTTCCAAGCCGGCCGTGCATGCCTCATATTCTGCGGTATTGTTGATTACATCAAAGTTCAACTTGATGGCGATGGGGGTGTGCTCATCTTTTGGGTCAACCAAGAGCAGTCCAATGCCATTTCTTCTTTTATTGGCGGCACCGTCGAATAACAATTGCCACCTATTTTCTCCTTCGAAGGCAAAAATCCCTTCATCAGGGAATTGCGGCTCGGGCTCCTTTTCCTCATTCCATTCAACCTCGGCATTCTTCTTTAGCAATTTGAAGATGGGCTCACATGTGGGAGTAAGCTGGTTTATGAAGCGGCTAATGTATTGCAACCTTCCCATGAAGGCCTTTACCTCTGTTTGGGTGCGAGGTGGCTTCATTTCCACAATTGCCTTAACCTTTTGGGGATTAACTTCGATACCCCGTTCAGTGACCATGTACCCCAAAACCTTTCCACGAGAAACCACAAAATTGCACTTGGCCGGATTGAGCCTCATGGAGTGCTTTCTAAGCCTGTCAAAGAACTTTCTCAAGTCTATAAAATGTTGCCCGTACGTGCCCTTGGAATGCACAATCATGTCATCGACGTACACCTCTATTCCTTATAGATCATATCATAGAAGAGTGCGGTTGCGGCCCTTTGGTAGGTAGCCCCAGCATTTCGTAATCCAAAAGGCATTACGGTGTAGCAAAAGGTCCCCCAGGGGGTGGTGAAGGCGGTCTTCTCCTGGTCCTCCTCGGCCATCTTAATCTGGTTATACCCGGCAAAACCGTCCACAAAATATTTGACCTCAAAACTAGAGGTTGTATCTACAAGCATGTCGATGTTCGGGAGGGGGAAATCATCTTTGGGACTCGCCTTGTTGAGATCCCTAAAGTCGACAGAGCATCGGACCTTTCCGTTGGCCTTTGTGACTGTTACTATGTTGGATAGCCACGAGGGGTACTCTATCACCCTTATGAAGCCGACCCGGAGCAACTTCTCAATCTCCTCTTTGACTTGCAAAGACCATTCTGGTTTGGTTCGCCGAAGCTTTTGCTTGACAGGTTTCACCTTGGGATCCACGGGGATCCTGTGTTCAACGATCGAAGAATCCAACCCTGGCATATCCTTATAAGACCAAGCAAACACATCCATATACTCCTTAAGTAGCTCAACCAAAGCTTCCCTTTCGGCTTCTTTGAAGTAGCTACCAATCTGTGTCTCTTTCGGCTCATTTTCAGTCCCCAAATTCACTTTAGTTAAAACCTCTTCAGCAGCTTGGGCACGGCTTTCCTTTCGGTCAGCAACCTGCTTTGATGATTGTTTAATGTTTTGTTCATTCAGTGTGTCTGCATTATTAGGTGATTCATCATTAACCGTTTTTAGATTATTAGTTAATTTATCATCTAATAAGTTGGCAATGAGGGGATACTCGGAAAGGTCTATCATTTCATTCAATACAAATGGGAATACAATGTTGGCTACAAGTTCATAATCCTTGGGCGTAAGGCCCTCGGAGGAGGAAGACTCAAATTCATAGACAAGAGATTGGGGGTACTCGACTACATTGGGTCCTATGACACTCGACTCTAGGGGGTGGGGAACCAGTCCAAGCTTCGTGGTCATTTCCTCCTTGCTTGCCACCGGTCCAAAGAAGGTCACCCAATTCTTCAGAGGCATGTCCGTCGGGCTTACCAAGGTGCGAGGGTCAAAGATCCCAGGAGATCCATCTCCTATCACAGCAATCATTTCCTTTTCGAGGCCAATCAGATCAGGCACGACCAACTCTTCCCCAAACATTTCTTGCATTACCGCACCATCCCATTCGTCGTCCATGACTTCCTTGGTGGCGTGCTTGGGGGCTATCTCCTCAAACTTGCATCTACCATTTTGCCCCCAAACGGGCTCCCTTTCTTGGCCAGCCTCCATCGTAGACAAGGCTTCAAATTCCCTTACCATCTCGGGCACTCCCTTAAAGGTGTATTCGTGACTCATGGTGGTCTCGGTAGGACCGGTCATCTTGGGTGCATCCAGAAATGCCCTCCTTACAGGGTTAGTCGCCAATCCTCGAAATCTTTTGAGATCCTCTTGCAGCTTATCCCAATTGGTCACCATTGGCTCCTTCGGCTCTGGGGCCTCGGCTTGGACCCCTCCTCTCACAAAGTAGCGGCTCAGATCGAAAGTGTAAGTGCGGAGGTTGGAAGCCTTAAACGGAATCCCTTGAGCCCTGGCTTGGCTTCTTTCCGAGCCATTTCCTTATCCATCCTAAGGTCTTCGGGGGTGGGTTTGTATCCCAAACCATGGAGCGTCTTTTACTCCTTGATCTCAACAATCTTGTGGGTCCCTTGGAGTTTCTTTCCAAGACCAAGCCCCGGGAGGTAGCGCATCAAACGCATTATTCTCATTGCAGGGGGAATCCTGTCCTTGGTGAGCGTAAGATCTACACAACAGATGTGGGTTTTGCATGGTATCTCGGTGAAGCCGGTCAAAACCATGCCGCTCTCCTCATGTTTGATTTCTAACACGGGAATCCCATTGGTGTTGGTTCCTTCTGTAGTAACACTGTCCCCATAAATGGTTGTCAGATTACCCTCTTGCACATATTTTACGCACTGGTGGAGGGTGGAGGCTACCCCGTTGACTTTATGGAGCCATGGGCGTCCCAATAGGGCGGTGAAGGATATGGGGATGTCAAGTACTTAGAAGTCGGTTGGCATCATTTGTTTCCCAAACCAAGGGTTCAAGGTGGCCACCCCTAGGACTGAGCGGGCCGTGGAATCATAAGCCTTAACGGTGATTATGGAGGGATTTAGGTCGGTGGTCTTTACACCAAGTAGATCCATCATCTTAGCGGGGAGGACATTCATGGCGGAGCCATTATCAACCAAAACCCGAGGGAGGCGGCGCTCATCCAATTGCACCGTGATGTAGAGGGTTTCATTGTGGTTACTCCGAAATTTCGGAAAGTCCGAGTCTGTGAATGTTATGACATTCCCATATTGAGCACTTCCAATCATCTGCACGGCCTCTTCGGGGGTAGCCGTGGTAGGTACCATAGTTTGGGCTAAGCATTCCTCCAGTTTGAGCTTGTGAGGGTACCACAAAGATATGTTAGCTTGTGTCCTCTTGAGTTGGGTTAAGATGGGATCCTCTTCTCCGGAATCTAGGGCTTTTACCTCACTAGCAAGAGGGGGAGGCATTCGGTGTTCTGGTGGCGGAGGTTTTCTAGGGTTCTCCGTGTGCACTTGCCCGGATCGATTCAGTACACTCACTTCAAATGGGTCGTCAACCTCTTCCGCCCCTTTCCCGAGTGACGAGGGGTTTTGGGTACCATATGGCCATGCTTCCTTTCTTAACTCATTCACCATGAACATTCTTTTTAGGGTGTTTGCCAATTCGCGGATCCTTCCTAGAGAGATAGGGTGGTGGCTTTGGATCCTCTCAACTCATACGGTTTCACGGAGTTTTTCCAAAGTGAGCATGCAATAGTAGTAATCCGAGAATACGGACCCATCAATCAGCGGTGGTAGTGGAGATAATGGTGGCAAAGCTAAGAAGTCATCTAAGGCCGGGAAGCCTTCTTCATCCAATCTCGGGGAAGGAACACGGGGAGGCATATTTGAAGATACCTCATCATCATAACTTTCACATAAGATTCGGAGCTCCTCACGGGGAATAGAGCGGATGGCACCTTTCATTCGGGCGAGGTACCCTTCATAGTTGGTGATTTCCGGGGTCTTTGCAATTTTGGACCCATTCCTTTCCTTGGGGTGACCCACCTGTTTAACTGTCCTCTTGCCGGTGGATGAACTACATTCTTCAATGACATGGAAGCAATCATCATGCGGAGGATAAAACCCATTTGAGCCCTGGCTCTCGCTGTCTACCGTGCTCTTAACGGACTTTTCCATTTCCTCCATGCATTCTTCGAATGTTAGCTCATGCTTGGTGAGTGTTATTACGATCAACTCATCGGCATTTTGGTGGGGGACCCTTGCACTCATCATATTGGCAATCATAGAGTCGGATGGGCATTTCATGTTTCCATCCTGCACACATATCCATAGGGTTTCCTTCCATTCCTCCCCAATCTCAGTCATCGGGACATTGAATTCCAAAAGGTTTATCGGTGTCGGCCCCCCGAACTCAATCATATTCACATCGGCTGGCCCAAATTCAATCATATTAATGCCATGGTTGTTGGGGAATGGGTTGTTGATCACATTTGGACTTCGGGGGAATTCAAGCTTCCTTTTGGCAATCAAGTCTATGATTATGCATTTCACAGCGGGGCAATCATCGGTATCGTACCCATGGTAGCTGTGGAATGCACACCTCTTGCTCTCGTCAAGGTACCTCACGGGGTTTCTGGGCTGGAAGTTAACCAGTGGTTTGGCGAGGCCTTGTTTAACTAACCCCTTAAACACCTTTCCCAAAGGCATCCCAAATTCCTCAAATCTAACATACGGGCGCCTTTCCCAGTTCCCGGCTTTTTGCGGGGCTTGTCTCGGATTCTCCCCTTGGATATTGTTTACAGCTCCCATGGCTTCCTTCCCTTTACCGACTGTCGGGGGCCGATATCTGTAGGAGTTGCCACTGGCCTGAGTAGAGGATTGGTCATTGAGGGTCTTCTCGAATTTAGACCCGGCAGTGACCATTGCCCGGAGGTTGGGGTAAAAATGATGACTGATCAAGGTCCGCAGCTTAGGTTTCAGTCATGATTGGAAAATGTCCAATTGTTCTTCTTCTGTGGGCGGATTGGAAATCTCCTCAAGTTTATAATTCCACCTCTTATAGAACTCTCTTATTGGTTCATCTCCCTTTTGCAGGGTGCTTTGCAGATCAACCCGGTTGGTTTCCCATTCTAGGTTTGACCGGTATTTGGTGAGGAATGCTTCTTTGATTGCATCCCATGTTGCTCGGGATTCATCTTTTAAGTGAAAGAACCACTTGAGGTCGTTTCCTCTCAGGGACAGTTGGAAATGATCGGCCATTTGCTGCATGGTACACCCTTTTGCTCTCATGGCTAAAGTATAAGCATTGAGGTGAGTCTGGGGGAAGGCAGTTCCGTCAAATTTGTCTATCTCTGGTATTTTGAACTTGTGAGGCAGAGGAACAATCTTGTTGGGGTCGGTGATCCCCAATGAGGATTTCCTTTCGTTTATCCCCTCAAATCTTTCTTCCATTTGTTTCAATTTCTCTACCAACCACCCCATCTGGGGGTCCACATGTGGGCTTGAGTTGATTGATCCCACGGTTTGGCTCGTTACTGGCATAGTGGTGGGAGGTGAAGTGGTGGATGGGACCATCAGAGGAGGATTTTGAGGTCGCAACTGGGTGTAGACATACCCTGTGTCGGGTTACTTGTCGGGAGATATGGTGGGATAGCCTCCGAGATTTGGGCCATTGGGTGGTAAAGTGGGTAAGGCACTTCTAGGAATTTGGTTGGCAAAGCCGGAGGTGGCAGGCCAATGGTAGCTGGAGCCAAGGGTGCTCGGCTACTTGGGATTATGTCATACAAGTTGAACCCTGGCGGGTACATGGGAAAACCGCCCGGTGGGACAAATGAAGCATGAGTGGTAGGCACGTTTTGGTGAGTGGTGGCTTGGAATGCAGGACGTGAGGTCTCCACATTTGGGTAAGCTTGAGGGGGCGGAACCCGGTTATATCCTCGGGGCTGCACATTCTCAATTCCCTCTTCATCGGTGATCTCCACAAAACTTCCGTCATTTTTAAACACAACGGCTACCCCTCTCTGCCTCATGGCTTCCATAACCCTATTCTGCACATCCTCATGACGTTTCCTGACATTCTCTTCCAGGGCCCTGGCGGCCTCTAGAGCTTGTACCAACTCTTCCCTACTAAGACCATTCGGATCCGCTGCGTTGTCACCCCCACTACTACTTCCTGCCGGACTAGCCATTCGGAGAAGTCTGAGTAAAGCTGCTGATGAACTGTCAGACTCGGCACTAATCAGACGATGAACCGGAACTCTGACCCACTTCTTACGAGCTGCAGAGGAGAGGGAGGTTCATTTCAGACTCGGGTATCAACTCGGGTTGGTGTTTGGGAGAATGGGTTTAGGCTCATGCAACATGACGGTTCATTATTATTAATTATGTTCATGTTTACTTAAAAACACATTTATTCCTAACTGGTTGGAAAAGATTTCTCTTCTTTTTCGCAACTATTCTACATCCTGGATCAGTGAAGGCCATCACTACGCCTATAGACCCCTCGTTTTTCACCTGCCTTGCACACTCCCAAGGATGGACTGTCCCGGGCAAGGGTCCTATAGGGAAAGCGGCTTCCACCGACCGAAAGAACGAAACCAGGGTCTAGTGCGTCACAAGATTCCCAATACGCGATCCATTCCAATCATGATTAAGCCCCGGTTAAGATCGAGATTCGTCTTAGGGACTTAAGGGATTTCCGGCATAACCTCATCTTTGATGAGGGCTCTCGAACCTTATCCTTGGGCTTAAGGATGATTAGTATGGACCATTCATTAGGGCTTGACAACACGGTGTCACCCCATCCTTAATACGTGACTTAGGTTAATTACGGTCAACATTAACGCATAAGTCAAGGACCGAGTCAAAGTTGACCATGGTCACACTTGCTTTCACAAGGAGTCATGACTCGGGCATTAGCTTGGCCACAATTAATCTCAGACACGTATTAGGGACGTGGTAACGTGAGCTAGAACAAAAACCAACCAAGGTCTCGGTATTTATGTGTCACGGACGAGTGTGGTTGACTCGGCTCGGAAGGGGAGGTGGAATGGACCCGTGCGCGCTAGAAGGGCATAAGAGCACCAATCAAGCTGCATCGTGGCATCCATCCTGGGTTTAAAGGGTATTTGGAACGTGCAAGGTCAAGTGCGCGTAGTGTGAAGCTATTCTATGTTCCCTTCTGAGTTAAAATAGAAATTTTCAATTCGTTTTATCATCATGAACAATGTATAATCAACAAAAATAAGCAAGCATGAATGAGCTATTTACACAAGTAATCAAGCAAGAACATGAACAAACAAGGCCAAAAATTTTATGTACAACAAATTGTGCACAACCAAAGAATCCTTTGAAATCAAAACTTTACAAGAAACGATCCTTTTGAAAACCATTTGCAAAACAAGTTGTGCACAACAAAGAATTCAAAAAAAAATCTTTTACAACATGGGTTATGCACAAGGAGGTTTTGAAAACCCAAATTTATGTCCAAAAGTTTGTGCATGACCAAGCTTCAAAAAACCAAGTTTTGGCAAGAAAAGAAGAAGGTAATGTGCTCAAACAAAACTGTAAATTTGGAACCTGGACAAGCAGAAGCCAAATGGACACAGAATGTTCCTGCCCTGCACAAAATTTGTTAAATTTTGGAACATTCTGTTCCCTGCCCAACATAGCCGTACGGCTATAGAATGCTGGCAATTATTTTTTGCAGTCTTTCATCTTCTGATCATCAATCCCCAGTTTATTGCACATCCAGAACAGTTTCCACTCCAGAAAATTCAAACAGAAACACAGCACACACAAAACAACACAAAAGTTAACGAAAACGGGGGATGGGAGTTTGACCTACACATAAATGTCCCCAAAGCTTCTAAAAAGAAGTTTGAGAACATTTAATTCCCCAGCGGAGTCGCCACTGTAAGGATCCCGCCCCCGCGCATAAAACGCGACGAGTTATGGGGCGAAAGGCCAAACGCGCTTAACATGCCAAAAAATAACGGAGTCGCCACTTTTGTTAATTATTTAACCCAACAAAAGAAAATGTTAGAGATTCTATTAGTTCGGAGGTCAGGTTATGCCTTGGGAAGAGTTTCACGTCACCCAAGTCGCCTCGGATAGGACCGAGTCTCCCTAATGTTAGTTAACGAAAGTGCATGTGTGTGTGTGAGTTTTCAAAATGGGAGAAACTGACTGTTTTGACAAAACCAGTTAATTATTTGACAGAAAAGGTTTATTTTGCAAGCTTTCTGGTTAGGAAAGGAAGAAACTGGAAAATACCCTCCCTGGCCAAAGTAGCCGTACGGATGGGGAGGGCTCTCCAGGGCATTTTTACAGTTTCATCAGAGAACAGTCCAGTTTCAGCCAAAACAGAGTATCTTTGCTGAAACTGGGCTAGAATGTTGATTTCCAGTTTATGATTAACAACAAAACCTTGAGAAGTTCATTCCTATGCACTTTGATCATCAAAGGAACCCCAAAAACAAAGATTTGGGTGTGATCAAAGGCAATCATTGGAGAAATTTATGAAAAGTTGATGAACATGGCATTTAAACCAAAATGACCATTTTGGTGGATAAAGATTGAAACTTTACCACCAAAATGGACTTATTATACAAGATCAAACCTTTAGGGACACAAATATAACATAAAGATAAAATCTTTATGTCCCATACTTGGTGATTTATGGCTAGATCATGGTTGGGGTGATAAAGATTGGAACTTTATCCCCCAATCATGACTCTTATGGCCAAATAAAATAAAATCAACATGAAAATGTAACAAACCATGATCATCTTTAGGTTTTACCCCATAATCACACACTAGGTGTGAAGGGAACCTTGAATCACCTCATGATTTGGATCATATACATATATAATCATAATATATGTATAGCTTGAAAGGCCAAGACTTGTATAATATATAGATATAGTGCTTGAAAATGGACAAGACTTGCAAGAAATGTAAAGTGCTTGAAATGGACAAGACTTTGCAAGAACAAGAAGAGATAATCACAAGATAAACAAGTAATATGAACAAAGATAAAAGAAAGTTTGAGATGAAGAAGAAGATGGGGAGAAGGAGGCTTCACCTATGATGGTTATGCCTATCTTCCTCTCTAATCACTCAAATATGTGTATCACTCACTTTCTGCTCTCAAACTGGCAGAGTTTCAACTCACAAAACGTTTTCTCCCCCCCTGAAATGATCAGTATGGGGTTCAATTTATAGAGGCTGAGGGTGCCCAACATAGCCGTAAGGCTAGGGACCTTGTGCCCAAACCATCCGTACGACTCGACTTGGCGAGCTTCTGGATTTTTCCAAGTTTAATTCCAGTTCAGTCTTGGAATATTAGGTTTATCCTAGTGAGGTCCTGGCCCATTGGTTTATCCCTAAATGGTGCCAAGAATTCCTCTAAAGTAGCTCAATTCAGATTGGGGTACTTGCAGTTACAGACTTAGTGCGCATTTGCAATTGAATTTTTCAAAGAATTTCAGAACAGTAATTCACCCCCCCTCTAGTTATTTTTCATACCTTTATTTTCCTTTGAGACCAGCAGGTACAATTTAGTTTCAAGTTGTTATATACTATTTTAATGTGGGTAATTTAGGATTTTCTTTGTAGTAGGATTATTTTTAAGATGAACAAAAATTATATAGAAGAAGGTGAGAGGTGACGTTAGTGAGAGGTGAGTGGGTGTGTTTCCTCTCACACTTAATTAATTAAGGTAATGTGTACTTTGATTAAGAGAGATAAGTAAATATATATATATATATATATATATTATATATATATATATATATATATATGGTCGCGCTCCTGTGAGAACCATTTTATATGAGAACCGTGAGAACCAATCATAACCATTAAATTAGAAAAAAAATCAAGGGTCTAGATGTTAGATACATTGGATACACTTGGATACATTAGTTAATTTTCGAAAAACAATTGGATACATTAGTTTTTAACATAGTGTATCCAAGTGCAACACTTAGATACAATACTTATAACCTATTCTATCCAAGTGTAATCGGATTTTTGTAATGTATCTAAGTGTATCAATTGTATCTAACATATGGACCATTGATTTTTTTTCTAATCTAATCGTTATGATTGGTTCTCACGATATTTAATTCTCATTTGAGCACCTACATATATATATATATATATATATAATTGTCTTTAGATTTTTGGTAATGGGCCTTGGTGGCTGGTGTACAACATGGAATATTTTACGAGTCTTTTAAGGAGGTAAGAGAGACTATGCAGTGTCGATTTTGTATCAGTTTAATCACGTAATTATTTCTTTGATATTCGTCCCATCGTGTGCTCCATTATTATTGATACACATATTGATTGTTCAGTCAAATTTGATAATTGCTTTGATATTGAGATTGCTTTGAAAAATATTGATTTTATTGAAAGCATGTTATACGAGTTTTGGTTCTCAAAAAAACGATATTTGGTACATGGAATGGTTCTGATGTAGCTAATTATCTGACGGTCGGAGTGGACTTTGTTATTGTGATTGCGTTGGTTCGGCTCCGAGTGTGGGCGCCAACGATTGAGATTGAGTTTGTGTCTGATTGTTAGACCGCTAGACCCTAACATAATTAGTGCATCATACTGTGAAGTATGATGATTGGTATTCAGTTTATGAAAAGTTAAGTTTTATTGGTACGTCCATATTTATAATTTCATGAATTGTGTTATTTTTTATTTGTATTTTATTCGCTTTTGTGATACGGTGTATCCCCTTTCTTACTGAGCCCCAGCTCACCCCCTCCAGTTTTAGTTTTGCAGTTGATCGTGGATCAAGGTTCCAAATGGAAAAGATTAATTGGGTCAAAGCAGTTTGTTAAGCATTTGAGTTTATTAGTGATGCTTTGAACATCATTGTTTTAGAGCTCTAAGTTGTAATATATTGATATTTATGGAAATTTAGATTGTGAAATTCCAGGTCGTTACAAAAAAAGACACTCATTTTTAAATAAAAAAGAGTATTAATAGTATGTAATAACTTTGCTACAAAATATAATATATTTGTAGTGTCAATAATGTAAATATTTTTATATGCCCATAAAAGTTTAAAATAATTAATTTAAATACTACTAATTTTTTTATCACATATATTACGAATATTTTATATTTTATAATAATATTTTTATATTTAATAGTAAATATTAAATGTTTCATCAATTCAAAATCTATAAATTTTGTTGACATAAGGGGGTGAAAATAAAATGACAATTATTACTCAATAATACTAAGCAAGGTTCTAAAAATCGCTAGGCTGCTGTTAGGTGCTGGAGCCAGACCTAATGCCTAGAGGCCTAGTCGGGACATAGGCGGGGCCGATAATACGACGTAATTTACAATATTCCGGTGAAATAGCATTGAAAATGTCACTAAATTATGCAAACAATTAAATTAAATGTATATAATAATAAATATAATACAATTTTCAACTGAAATACTAATATCAAAAGTTATAGGCGGGCTCAAGAAAAATTTGAAGTTAATTGCGGCATTTTAGTAGAAATTTAATGCAACTTCTATTTTAATTTTTGGCCCAAGCATATTAAAGTTAAGCACAACCTTTTATGACCGCTTAGAGCTTAAGAAGAGCCTATGCACAATTTTTAGAACAGAGAATTACTAATTGATTGTACGATTCAAATTGGAATGTTTATAATACTCCATCTGTCTCAAATAATGGCTATTTATTTCCGTTTTCAATATCCCATACTAATGATTGCTTATTCAAAATGTTTAATTTTCTCTCTCCTAGCCACTCATAACAACTATCCACTTATTTATTTATTTTTTCCTATTCACTCACAATATTTATTTTTTGAATATATTTTCTTAATCTCCGCCTATTCAATTTTAGTAGCAATTAATTTGGGACTGATGTGTAGAGTCCGTCTGTCCGTGGGTTGTACAACCTCAATTCATAATTTTACCCCGTCACAGCTGGTGATACTGATACGCAAAAGAAAGCCCGTAATCCCGCGACCCAATGGCCCAGTGGCCCTAGCCCATATAACACCCATTGCCCTTGAAATCGTGATACGAAACGGAGCATCCATATGCATCACATGAGTGGATTGGACACAACCCATTTGGTGCATTTGACCGGTTTGGCGGTTTACTTTTTTTTTTTTTCATAACTAGGCCCAAAATTGCAAAAAGCTAAACAATGATGACCAGTTTATTATACCTTTTGCGGCCCAAATTCTTTTCCAGTCAACACCATCAAGTTCTATGTTATGATAAATTACATTTTTGAAAAATTGAGGAATGCAAAAAACACTTGGATCAGCCCACATCCAGCGGTTTGGATAATCCCAGCGAGTCCTTGAATGGCCTGAAAAACTATGAACAAACGTAAACTAAGTTGGGGCTTCTCCGGCGAAGTTACTCTGGCGTGAGAGTAAGAATATGATTTTTAGAGAGAGAAATCAATTGACAAGAGTTTAGAGCTAAGACATTCGTTACTTGCATATAGCGTGATACGACATGTTTATATAGGTGTGTGACAATTATTCCCTTGCTTTGGAAGGAAGTCTGAGAGTCCTTTTTAGTTTAGGACTTAAATTAAGAGAATTGTATCCCGATTAGGAATGTCTTGGTAGTTTCCATATATGAGGGAGACTCCTTATTGGAACATGTTTCCTTGTTAAAGTGGATCTTGGACTCTCACGTATATTCCTTATCTAAATAAGATTCTAGATGGAATGAAGTGCTGACCAAGTCACTAGGCACGTTCGTCCCAGATAGGACCGAGGAGAGGTGTAGGCATTTTGGGGATTAAATCCCTAACTAGTGAGCTAGGTACAAGCTTTAGGTAGTCGACTTAAGTAAAGCCGAGGAAGGCTTGTGGAACTTGGACCTTGTCTTCTGGCAGCTGTCATGTGAAGATGCCGAGGTCTTGATTGGTCCTGAATAAGATTGCTCGACTTGGTTTAATGTCGAGAACAGGAGGGACCGAGTGGGCTCGGCCTTGTTATTCTTCTCATAGGCCCAAATCTTGGTGGGCTTATCTTCCTTGATTCTTAGTGGACCCCTCTAGGTGTGATCCGAACCAAATGTCTCAGTTTATACCGTTCAGTGGCCGCCGAGTTTCTATCTTGATTTCATCAAGTAGAAATTCTTGGATCACGATCATCGGTCTGATAAGTTTGTTGGTCGTCTTTATCTTGAACTGGTCGTCCTTGTCCTTTGGGTAGGTGACATATGACGAAGCATGGCATATTAGAATGTCAAATCAGTCAGTTTACGCTGCGCATGGGCGTGTTAGACGGCGATGTGAGTATTAATGACAAGACTTTCTCCTCGGGAATCCACGAACATTAAATTCACCTATTGATGGATTTGATGGGTAATGTGCGGCCCATACCCGACATGTTTTTCTCGTCAGGTTAAACTCGGGATATATAAAAAATGCCCCTTTCTCATTTCACTTTCCTCAGAATTCAAAACCAAAAAAGCCGTCTCTTCAAGTTCCCCATTTTTTCCGACGTAATTTCTGAGCATAGTCCCCCCTTCAATCGTTCTTCCATGTTTTCGCTCGGCGAATCGTCTCCGAAATCTGTTCCGTCCATTTTTTTCCGTTCAACTTCCGATTTCAGGTAATTTTCATCCTTCTTTCTTTGGGATTTCGGGGTTTTTCCCTTGTTTAAGGTTTTAGAAAATCCCTTTTGTTTATCATTTCTGAGTAGAATCCTCAAAAATTTCAGTTTCGGTTGTTGAAATGGCTCGTACTTGTGTAATGAGCTAAATGCAACGTTTGGCTACCTCAAATGAAACCCTAGGATTTACAAAAAAGTTAATGGTCACTTGGAATTGTTTCCATTAATGGAGGTTGGGGAAATCATTCGTCGTTATCAAAGCCCTAGGTCCGATGTTAAATTTCCATTAGGTAGTTACAAAATTAACCGAGTCGAGGCAGATTGTCCCAATATGGCCGTCTTTAATGGTCCAACAGAGATCTTAAACCACATCACCATATAATATCTTAGGGCGACCCCTTTATAACGTCCATCACTAGACAATGGGTCCTTTCTCGGTCGATGTAATTGAGATGGGGGGAATGAATGTATCCTCATCTTTATCACTTGGTGATTCTAACTGTTAGGTTTTGCACTATCATGCGCAGCGGAATAAACACAAAAGCCTAGATCCGTTCAAGATGATTAAATTAATATGGAGATGAATTTAGAATACTAACCGCGATGATGCTTTAAAATTTTCGAATCTTCAATCGTTGTTCTTCGCGCTTCTTGAATCACGATCGCAGGAACACATCTTGAATTGATGAACCACGAATTTGAAGGAGTTGAGATCAACGCCCTCTATGTGTATCCACACGCGAACGAATATCTAGAACGATTCTAGATCCGAATTGCTAGATCCAATAGAAACAATTTCTACTACGGAGGCTATATGAAAACTAGGGTTCTTAATCTTGAAGAAGAATAAGACTAGTTTTTCTCTCGTAGAAGCTTTCAATATTGATTATAATAATCATATATGACCAAGGGTTTTGAGAGGGGTATTTCTACTTTTTAATCCCAACTAGTTTAGGTTTCAAATTCAAAATCTCGTCAAACACACGAAGGTCAAAATATTCTGGAACCTGGAGCAGAGGTCCGGCCGGGTAGCATAAGGGGTCCGACCGGATCACCCTATGGTCCGACCGGTGTTGGGTTTCGAGGGATCATGCGCAGCGGAAGATTTAACATGAAGGAACCCAAATCCTAGATCCGCTTAGAACAATAATTTATAATACATGTATATAAGATGGATAGAAATCTAACCGTAGATTGCTTGGTATGAATTTTGGACTTTAGATGCTTTAAGAAAAACATCCTCTACCGGTGATCCACACTTTGAACGGACTCAAGAACGCTTCTTGATTTGACTGCTAGATCCTTAGGCTTGAAAAACATTGTTGAAGAACTTGTTAGTGTTGGTGCCCTAGGCACGTTTATTAAACGTTGTAATTGTTATCATTTTATTCATATTAATAAAGAGATGTTATGATTATTATTGTTGTCCATGTTTACTTATATAATCTCCGTCCCTAGTACTTGTTAAGTACTAGTATAAAGGCTAAATGATTATGGGATGATAATGTTAGATTTATGGGTACTTGTTTGGAACAAGGTACTGGACTTGACCCGCTGTATGAGATTTATATCATGGTCTATGTCATATATATATATCTCATATTAGTTATGTCATTTGAATCCTTAGACATGAAGTTATTATAGTCTTTCACTTGATGAACATTATGTTTGACATATTCAAACGTTACTTTTAACCAGGAAGTTATAAAGGGTATGATTGGCATAATCGGATTCATGTAGGGAAGAATAATAAGATAAATGGATTTGTCCCTCTTCAGAGAGATGTCAAGCTTGGGCCCCTCGTAAGAATGATGTTGATGAAATGTTTGGCCAAACTCAAATGGATTGATTGGATCAATGTCATTTGGATTATCAACATATTCGGAATCGAGAAAGTATTGAACAAAACAAGTTGACTTGTTAACCATAACTTGTGTTCAAGGACATCGTGGACAAAGGGATTATGACATGTTCTAAAGAAATGCGAACTTGTATCTAGTTACACTATTTGGGTAGGTATGACGGTTTGCTAGAACCTAATCATATCTTAGGGCAACTAGAGATAGGTTTTATACTTGCTACACCTAATCATATCTTATGGGTTTATATAGTCCAAACTATCCGTACGACAGGTTTTTCCACTTCCCTGTTTTTCTCGTTTTTCGTGCCAAGTAAGATCCGTTCTGCGTGTGTGACCCAATAGGATTATACTATGTTGGCAACGAGTCCGAAGACCTCGTAATTCATAAGCAGACTCTAGCAAGCCATTATGACGACCCAAATAGTATAACTTTGAAAGCTCAAAGTTTTCCTAAAATAGAACAAGTCACGATCCCTTTGTCACACGATATCTTTTAACAAGTCACAATCCCTTTGTCACACGATATTTTTTATTGGACATAAGTCATGGTCCAAGTCAACTTATCTTGACCAATGCTTTCTCGATCCGAGTAGATTGATATGAGCAAATGACATTGATCTCATCAATTCATTTGAGTATGGCCATACATTTCATCAATATCACTCTTCGAGTGGCCTAAAGAAGATATCTCTCTTGAGGAGGGACAAATCCCATCTTAACTTATCATTCTTCCCTGCAAGAATCCGATCATTCCAATCGTACCCCTTATGATTACCCGGTTAAAGATAACGTTAGAATACGTCAAACATAATGTTCATCATGTGGAAGACGATGATAATCTCAGGTCTAAGGATGTCAATGATATGACTATTATGAGATTTAATTATGACATTTGACCATGACATAAATCTCATAGAGGGTCATGTCCAGTACATGTTTCCCAACATATACCATAAGTTTGATATGTATCTCATACACATAATCATCTCATGATTATCCATCAACCCTTATACTAGTTTAAAGACAAACTAAGGACGGTGATTATTATAGTAAACATGCAAAACATATAATAATCAATGTTGTTATCTCATCATGATATAACGGAAGGCCTTTCTTAAGGGCCTAGGACATAATCTCTAACAACCGGGTCACATAGGGGGTTCGGTCGGATCTTCCAGCCTGCTTTCCGTTCCGAATTTTCCCTTTAAAATATAATTTTAAAGTCCGTTTGAAGTTCCAATTTTAACCATTTTGAATTCGTTCTTTTGTGTGTGACCCCATAGGATTATATTAAGTTGGCAATGTGATCAAAACCATTTGATAACATATATCATGAGCGGACTCTAGCAAGCCATCATGACTACCCAATTAATATAACTTGTCAAAGTTCGTGAATCCTTTATAGAACACATCACAATCCTTTTATCCACGATGTTATTGAGCGTAAGACATGGTCAGTGGTCAACTTACAGTGCCCAATACTTTTATCGATTCCAAATATATTGATAATACAAATGACATTGATCGTATAAATTCATTTGAGCACGACCATGCATTTCATCAATACTATTCATCGATGAGCCCAAGCTCGACATCTCTCACGAAGAGGGACAAATTCCATCTTGACTTTTACACTTCCCTACATATCTTCGATCATGCCAATCATATCCTTTATAATTACTTGGTTAAGAGTAACGTTTGAATATGTCAAACATGATCTCCAGTATGTGGAAGATCATAATAATCTCAGATATAATGATTCTAATGATATAACTATTAAGATGTTTAATTATGATATTTGTCTACGACATAAACCTCATAGATGGGTCATGTCCAATATATGTTCACCAACATATACCCATAAGTTTAACTTGTATCACATACACATAGTCATCGCATGATTATCAAATTAAACTTATACTAGTTCTTCACAAGTACTAGGGTCGGAGATTATTATAACAAAACATGTAATAACAAATAATAATCTGAAACATCTCTTTATATATAATGAATAAATGATAGAAAATCGTTCAACCAACGTGCCTAGGGCATATACACCAACACTAACCCCCTTGTCTCTTCTGTAGATATGGCCGGGGAGAGTACCTCGAGCAGGATTGTTGATCGATTTGACGATGAAGTAGTAAGTGGAGGAGGATGAGGACGAGGACGAGGAAAAGGGAAGGATGTATCTGACACATGTAGTCCTCCTCGTCCTAAATTTCCTAACGCTGGGGAGCCGATGATTGAGGAACTGCGCATTAGATATGGTGTTTCGAGGAAGGAGTACACCCTTTTCTACTCCAAAGCTAAACCTTTTACAACTCAGAACGAGGAGGATGCGTTCTATTATAACCAGGCCTTAGTAGCTTTTTATTACAAACAAATCCAACTCGGCCTTCATCTTCCCCTTGACCCCTTCATAAACCAATTCATTGAAGATTGGCAGATCGTCCCTGCCATGATAGGGGCTAACGCGGTTCGATACTTGACAAGCTTCATCGTCTTATGTCGTAGCCTTGGTTTTGAACCATGCCAATCTGACTTTGACCATTTTTTCCGATTAAGAATCCAACTTCGAGTTCGAGACATCATCGAGCGACTTTTCCCTGAGGACTTTAACGATGTTGCCGACGTCATCTATCATTTTGTGTTAGACAAATGTCTCCGTCTTCTCGAGCGTCCTTTCATTGACAACTTAACAAGTGATGGATTAACTTACAATCATGATAACAAACAATTTAATGATGACTGGAAGAAGCATGCACTCTAAATGAAAAAAACATATAAGATATTTCAAAGCATGTTGTTAGCCGAGGGGACATTTGCGTTCCGGCCGCAAATGAAGTGTTAACAAGCTTGGACATGGGAACATATGAAGAGCCGAAGAAAGTGAAGATCAGGAGTTTCTTCTAAGGAACCGAAAGGAAAGCATTGACCGATTTGCTAAAAGAATTTGTGGATATTTCTGCATGGTAGTGAAACGAATAATACTAGGGGCACAAAAAAACTCACAAAAACTTGCTCACAAAGTCTTAGGTGTAATAATGTTAATGGTGTTTTTAAGTAGAGTGTGGCGGGTTCATTATCGATGCAACCAATAAAATATCGCCACCTCATTTTGTGAGCGAGATTTTGTGACTTTATTTTGTGCCCCCTAGCATTGCTCATATAAAAACTCCCCAAAGTCATTTTCAGCAAGGTCATTGAATACTCCACTTGTTTAACAAACTTGGTCACAGTCAAGAAGAGTAATAGGAAGACATGTTGCTGCATAGATTCAAATGATTTGAGCAGATCTAGCCCGAAAGATGATTTCCCTCTGCCAAATATCGATATGCTAGTCGATGCCACCGCGAAAAACACTAAGTTAAGTCTTGTGTCAATGGTTTAGGCACATGCATTGCAGATGACTATTTAACTGGAAAATTTAATGAGATTAGTGAAAGTGAGTATGGATGAAAAAAATGAGTTAGATATGTTGGTTGTAAAAAAAAAAAAAGAGCTTGGTGATCAAATCCAAGAAAGTGAATTATTAAGTGATATTTTGCAATTTTTCAAAATTATAATTACATAAAAAATATACCCCTTTTTAATGTTCATAATTGTTTCAGCCAATTTTTGACAATTGGACTAATAAAATGAAGAAAAAAGAAATTGGGTACAATGGAATAAAGAAGTAAAAGATTCAAGAATATTGGACTAGGATGTAACGAGGAAAGCCTTTGAGCAACTACTCTCTAGCATAAAACCTCGGGAGGTTTTGGAAACCTACCTCTTTACCAAACGATTTTATTAATGTATGAGTGTGAGTACAAGAGAAAGTAGAGAGGGAGAGTTACAAGAGAGAAGTGAGTGTGTGTAAAATATAGGTGTTCGTTATCTTTAAATACTAGAAAAAGAGAGGAAATAAACTAGCTAACTCTATCCCTTTATTTTAGGAGAGTTTGTTGTGATCTATCCTTTTTCCGTTGCTTGGACTTCACCTGGATAAATAAGCCTCCTTCTTTGACTAGGTCTCAATTGATCACATTATTGTTGTTGTGATGATCCTAAAAATAGGGATCTGTTAACTGTCTTCAGGTCGTCGGCTCAGGTTGTATCGTCAACTTGTAGCCTCAGGTTGCGAGACAACTTGTATCCTTCAGGTTGCGCGGCAACTTGTAGTTTCAGGATGTGAAGTCAACATGTAGAGTCAAGATGTAAGATGTACAGTCAAGATGTCAAACCAAGTTGTAGCTTCAGGATGTAAGATGTAAACTCAAGTCGTTATTTCCAAGATGTAGATATAGTGCTATGAGATTTTTCACCCCATACAATTGCCCCCAAATTTTTTGAATTGAGTGAACATATAAATTCAAGAAATTTTCATAACAGTTGATGTAGGTGATAAAAGCTCCAAGATGCAATTGATCCCGCAAAAAACAAAGAGAAAGACGAAGAATACGATATTTTGGCGATTGTCTTAAAGATATTTTTTTTTGTTTGCAACATGTCTGTTTGGACATGTTAGGTTGCAATTTTGTTTGAACCATGTCTTGTGATAACATGGTTAAAACTTATGAATGTTTCCCGTTTTAGGATCAGTGTGTTTGATCCTTTTTGGTATTTTGATAATAGACTGGTTGTACGGTTAGGATTCTAAGGGTAACATGTTGATGTTACAACTTAGAATAATTTTGGAACAATTGAATAGTAGCGATGTAAAGAATGGTTGGTAACATGTTGATGTTACAAGTTGGGAATCATTGAAAAGATGAAAAGATGATTATCTTTTAAACCCTGTGTTCGTTTGGTAACATGTATATGCTACAACCATTGATTTCAACTTGAGTTCATAATTTTAATTAAGTGCAAGAAGGTAATCAATATGTACATGACACATTGGCCCACCTACAACTTAACTAAAACATGAAAATCGTGCGCACGGGCGAAGGTGTAGAAACCTTAAACACATAAGAAAGGTGTAAAACCTTTAAACCTTTGAAAGGTGTAGAACCTTTAAACCTTTGAAAGGTGTAAAACCTTATAACTTGGATGTAATTGTACTTTGATTTTTCCTGTTGGACATGAATTCTGACTCATGTGAACATCTTTGAATACTTGGATCATCATGTAACATCTCTGATCAACATGTAACATCTGGAAAACTTGGATCAACATGTAAACATCTTGACCTGAATAGAGACTTTGAGTTTCCTCGCAAAGCAGAAACATGTTAGGGTTGGGTGTTAGCTTGGCTAACACCCCTCCGATGCTTAAGTCAGTCGATGTTTGATGAAGATAAATCAAATTGAAACAACATAATTGAAATAAAGCAATATAAATGCATACCTGATTTTCTAAATTAAGTTGACAAGCTATAACTTACATGAAGTACAGCTTGAGATTCGCTGCATTCTAACTTTTAGGAATTCTGGTACCATCTATAGTTGACATCCAGCATGCCCCCTTTCTAACCTATTGCTTAATAATCCTGCATGAGCCTATCTTCTTCCAACCTGATGAATCTAGATGCTCTGGTTCTGATTTCATCCAGCCTCTTGCATGGTGTCATGACTAAGTCATCATAATATGGCTAGTCCTTCTTAAGTCCCATCCTGAAGGTATCAATTGTTGTAGCAATGTCCAAGTTGGGGATATCTACTGCTTCTCTGTTGAACCTGCTCAGGTAATCCTTAAGAAGTTCATCAGGTTGCTGGACTACCCTGTAAAGACCACTTGTCAGCTTCTCAAACATCCTGTTGCATGAAAACTGATTAGTAAACATGTTGATTAGTTGAGCATATGATCCGATAGAACCCAAAGGCTGGTTGATTAGCCATCTCAAAGCTGCCCCTGTAAGAGTTGAACCAAAACCCCTACAAAAGCAAGCTTCCTTGTACTGGGGTGGAATATGGACTACATCCATCTTCTCCTGATATAAGGCAACATGCTTTTCTGGATCAGTTGTCCCATCATACGGCTTCATGTGGGGTGGACTGAACTTCTTTGGTATAACCACGTTGGCTATGACTGGAGTGAAGCGAGACTCATTGAAGCAGATTGGAGTAGCCTGATTGTGGGGTAGAGTCAATCCTTGCACGCTCATGACCAATTCTTTCAGTTCATGTATTTGTCGGCCAAGCAGACTACCTGCATCATTGTTAGCTGCAGAAAAATGATAATTATTAAAATGATTGAAATCAGATTGAGGGTTAAAACTCCCTGTTGCCATTGTTGTAGGGGTCACGAATGTTGTCGTAGTTGGAGTAACAGTTTCAGGATGGATGATCGTGCTATTGGTGGTCAGGTTGGTAGCTGGTGTGAATCCACCAAATCTAGATTATCCTGCAACATCACTTCCAAAAGCAAGCCTTCTAGGTTGGTATGGAGAGAATGGGTCAGAGGGCACATTTAGAGCAACAGACTGGATGGGAAGCTGGTTTGCTGTGCCGCCGATGTTCCACCTTGCAGAGTAGTCACCTCACGCTGCAACCTGGAGACTTGATTCATCAGCATGGTAGAAGTATCATTCTGCAGTTGAATCTGATTCCTCACGTCACGCATCATGGCAGTCAAGTTGGAGGCGATATCCAAAGGGATTTCAGGTGCCCCCATTGCTGATCTGCCCCCACTTGCAACTGAAATTTAAGATGTAATCTGATCGGTTGTTGGATTGCTCATCTTGAATCTCTTAACAATCTAAAAGACCAAAGTTCCCACGGACGGCGCCAAATTGTTTCGGCCAATTTTTGACAATTGGACTAATAAAATGAAGAAAAAAGAAATTGGGTACAATGGAATAAAGAAGTAAAAGATTCAAGAATATTGGACTAGGATGTAACGAGGAAAGCCTTTGAGCAACTACTCTCTAGCATAAAACCTCGGGAGGTTTTGGAAACCTACCTCTGTACCAAACGATTTTATTAATGTATGAGTGTGAGTACAAGAGAAAGTAGAGAGGGAGAGTTACAAGAGAGAAGTGAGTGTGTGTAAAATACAGGTGTTCGTTATCTTTAAATACTAGAAAAAGAGAGGAAATAAACTAGCTAACTCTATCCCTTTATTTTAGGAGAGTTTGTTGTGATCTATCCTTTTTCCGTTGCTTGGACTTCACCTGGATAAATAAGTCTCCTTCTTTGACTAGGTCTCAATTGATCACATGATTGTTGTTGTGATCCTAAAAATAGGGATCTGTTAACTGTCTTCAGGTCGTCGGCTCAGGTTGTATCGTCAAGTTGTAGCCTCAGGTTGCGAGACAACTTGTATCCTTCATGTTGCGCGACAACTTGTAGTTTCAGAATGTGAAGTCAACATGTAGAGTCAAGATGTAAGATGTACAGTCAAGATGTCAAACCAAGTTGTAGCTTCAGGATGTAAGATGTAAACTCAAGTCGTTATTTCCAAGATGTAGATATAGTGCTATGAGATTTTTCACCCCAAACAATAATTATATACCATTAACCTAATCAACCTTTGTTATTTGGATCACTATTCGCTACAATAACCCCTAAAGTGAAATACACTACTCGTAATTCGTAAATCACACTCCAAAGTCCAACCTATTCTTCTAAAAAGAAAAAGATTAAACTTAGCAACATTAATAATCCCATTTCCAATCCATGGATAAATGGTTTCTAAAATGTAATTATATATTTGGGCGGGACTAATAGGAATTGGCAACAATCCCAAATTCGTTCTTTCACCTTCCTTCACGCCAAGAACAGCAAAAAGAAATTTATCAAATTTAAACTCCATCACTGAAAAAGGGAGCTGGCAATCTCACCGGAGCCGGAAACGATTATTTTTCCGGCGATTCCGTCACTCAAATCGACCCAGGTTAGTCTTTGGTAATAGTTTTGATTTGTGGTACGGGCACCACCGGGCCAGCTCTTACACTAAACTTAGCTTTCTGTCTGCGGTTGTCTATTTAATCATCGTTTCTAAGTATTAATGAGAGATTGAGCAATATTTGCAAGTGGGTTTATAAGAAATTCTCTATTGCGGCAACATACTGTAATTGCAAGATTGTTGTGATCTAAAATAGGGATTGGGATATTTGTTGGTCGACATGTTTGTTGACCCAGAATATGAACTCATGCCATGTTGTTCAAGAGGTGGGATTTTTGTTTATTAGATTGTTGGATTCCGTCTGTTTGCCTTTCATTGTGATTCACAAATCCGGAAGTTTGGTGATCAATCAGTATACATTAGTGATTTTAAGGATTTCTTTATTACCTTTGATTGTATTGTACGTATTTTAACAAACTTGTCATAAAGTTCTCCATAGGCACCTAGCCTTCAGTTCTTTTGATTGTTGTATGCGGACACTGCCACTTTACCGCTGATTAATACTTAGGCTGTTAACATTAATGTTAGTTCCCTTAACCCAGTGCTCGAATTGCGGCCTCCTTAAATATGATTGAGGCAGTGTGTCTAATTGAGGCACTGTGGTCTTCTTATTTTCGAAGACAAGTATGATGGACACTTTTGAGGCATGGGGTGTGCTTGTCATAGACATTGTGCCTTATTGTGAGTTTGCTAATTCCTTTGTTCATTAACTTTCTTGTCTCACCAACATCGTTTTAGGTTATTGTTTATCATGTGAATTGGACTGTAAATGAAGGAATAGGCACTTTGTACTTGACAAACTTTCTACTTGTATACGTATGTTGTACTTCCTCCATCGAAAAATGATTGTTTCTTTTAATTTTTTTATCCCCGCACAAGTGTCTATTTTTTTTTCCGTGAAACTACTACTTTCAGTTTCGTCTTTTGAGACGAACTATTTCCATTCTAAGGAGCATCAGAAACATAAGGCGAGTTACTGGGTTTTTCATCTGAGCATTGTGTTCTTGGGGAGCTGTTCATAGCTGTCAATTTTTTAGCATATTGCAGGACTTGATCAACAAATGTTTCTGGAGCTTTTGTAGTTGAGTGATACAATTTTGTTGATACAGTGGCCACCAAGTATCCGAGCAACAGTGGGAGTTATGTAGGAGGTGTATTTGACATGAAGGGGGATGGTCTTGGAGAATAATCTTTGAGAGCATTTGTGGAACTAACTAAGAAATATTGTTTCTGATGGACTTGAATTAGCAAGTCATGTTTAGGCCTTGATCGATTTAGGTATTTCTTCATGCTGGAAATTCAGATTGCTGAAGTGGAGCAAGTTTTTATGCTCATATTTCCTTTTGTAATGACTAATGATGATCTGCCATAGAGCCCATCCACACATGGAGATAAACAAGTATGCCATAACCAGAGCATCAATGCCAAACTGTGGTTCAATCATGAACACAAATGACTAGAACCCATTACCTTGCCAAACCAGAGCTCTGACACATGTAATGTTACCAACTCATCTAAAAGGAACTCAACTATGTATACTACTCCTCCGTCCCAAAATAAATGTCGAACTTTCCATTTTGATCTGTCCTAAAATAAGTGCCACATTTCTAAATAGGAAAGATTCTTGGTGCAGTTTTACCATTCTACATGCAATGTGCAAATCAGTAAATCACATTTATTAAGAACGTTGACAAGTCGACTATGACATTTATTTTGGGACGGAAGGAGTAACACATTACCCTATTATCTTTAGCCTTTTATGGGAAGATAATTCTATTTGAAGGCTGGTTTGCGCTTTTTTATATGGGGTTTAAGTTGAGGTATGAGATGATCACAGTAGGCTCTTTAGTCATTCTCAGCATGATTTCTAACGTATACACCACTTCTTAGCTCTTGTTTTCCAATTCAATGGCCAATCTGGAAAGACTTCACAATAGTAAATTTTGTTACTTCCTCCAAGCTTAGGGACCAAAACAGTTTCTACAGCTATCCATGATTTGTTATTAGGGAATTTATGGGTCTATATGTTGCCTGTTTCAAAATTTTGGGGTTATTGGGAGCATGCACTGGATGCCTAAGCAGAGATGATAGCTTTTTGGGGTTAGGTTAGATGCTTAAATCGACCTCCCTGCACGTTTCAACAAAGAGGAGATGTGGCAAAATCTTGGCCACATGCATCTTACCAGGTTTATGTCCAGCACTTTTTAGAGCTTGTTGAGGATTTGCTGTTGGAGATCCGCAAACATCTTTTCTTCAACTCACTGAGTGATTCTGTAGCCGATTTAGGCTATCTATGGTTCTCCATTCTTATTTCAATTATTTTATTCTCTTATTCTTTTTCTTAATGCATCTTTTATATGTGGTCACTTACCTATAGCAGACGCTGCTATCAAAGGGATTGTTTTCTCTATATAATTAGTCACCATTGATTTGATCAACTAGGACTTAAGAGATATAAAAAGAGAGAAATTCAAAAAAGGTATGGGTTGGAAACAAGTCAAAAAGAAGGTTAAATTTATTGGCATTTCTTATAAGATGGTGTAAAACTTTTCTGTTTGTATTTGCGTTCTCTGGTCATATTTGTAAATGTGCTCCACAGACAAAAGGAAAATAAATTGTATTGCACAATAAGGTTTTCAAGCATATTATTTCAATAGTTAATTTTACCAGGCACTCAACTAATAATATATTTGATTATAACGTAGTGGGAAATGGCTATGAAGATGCTTACTTTCTTCAAATACTTCCACCAGAAATCCTGATTCCTATATCTAGAGATCTCTTTACTAGTCATACATGCCTCATGGATAGCTAAACACCAATTTCAGTAAGTATTTAAACCCAACATTTTCACCAAATCAAAAATAAGGTCATAAATTAGATGAAATGGTAATTCAAGTACAATATTTTTTGTAACATTTCATCCCATAAACATTGAATGCATTAGTAATATATGATACATCAACAAGACTGAATCTATTAATGAAAGTTTATTACACTTGAACGTGTTACAGATATTTACTTTAAAAAAAATTCTTAATAGATTCATGACGTACGCTCTAATATATAATGTGGATGAAATGATTTCTTGTATATATTTTGTTTATCCTTCTCCTTGCAGTTCTGCTAATAATCCATAATAGTGTTGGATATTTGTAACTATTTTCTATTAGCTTTCTTAAAATTGTTGGTTGTATGTTTATGGATTTTCTTCATGGTTTTTAAGTAAGAGATGGTGGATAACGTCGAGGAAGGGGAAGATATTCAAAGTGATTCTGGTGATTCCTTTATTGATGATTCAGAAAATGATGAACCATCGATATCTGGGCAGGACGATGGATTGCATCTTGAGGCAAGGCCATATTGACGTTTTCCTTTATTTTCCTTTTTTTGCTAATTTGTACAAATCCAATGATAAGAAATATATCTTTGTTTGTTTAGTATGTAATGAAGTCTCTTATATGCAAGTTATGCAGTCATTAACTTAAACACGCTGCAGGAACCATTGACTGATAAGGAAATAGAAGATCTAATTGCTGAGCTCTTGGAAGTTGAGAGCAAGGTATCAGTTTCTATTTGGCCCATCTTTTTAGTTATTTTATTTAAGTTTGGTTAAGTTTTCTTTGCTTTTCCTAAAGTTTCTTGCCCAATTCTTTCTTCTTAATGATAGGCTGCAGAGGCCCAAGAATCACTTGAAGAAGAGTCTTTAGCAAGAGTGGAGGTTGAAGTGAGGGAAGAGTTGGCACAATCCCTCAAGGGCGAAGATGTTAGTATTCTATCCAGTTCTGTCTCATCTTCTTACTTTTACTGCTTCTGCTTATTAACGCCTTTGTTCTATTGTGTGTAGCTGGAGAAAGCCGTTAAAGCGGAAATGGAAGCTCTCAAAGAAGAATGGGAAGCCGTGTTGGATGACCTTGAAACGGAGAGTGCTCATTTGCTGGTGCGCTCTTTTTATCTTGCTCTTTGTATATATTTCTGTAGCTCATGTTTTTTTGGCTAATCAGTATGACGAGAGCCGTCTATCTGACTCAATAAGTTGGCAGTAGCTCTGTCCAGCTCAGCCTAAACTATCATCATTCATGTTTGATCAAACCCGAGGTCAACCCAAAATAGAGTAAACCAATTGTGCTTGATTTCAGACTTAACTTTTGAAGTATAAATGTAATTTTATGATGAAACTCTGGGTATGTGTTGTTGAGAATGGATTAGATATGAAAGTATGGTATCTGATGATCACTTTGCCTTGTCGCTACAATGGTGGCATGTAAGTATCTGCATGCATTTATTACGTTAGATAGAGCATATGAAGCATCCAAGTAAATTACTGGTGGACACTGGGGAAGAAAGGGGTCAAAAGTTCAATATATATTGATGTGATTAAAGTGATTAATGATAGAGATATGACTAGCTTTGAGAAAATATAAGTCCTGATCAAGGGAGTCAATGAAGGATCAACTTTAGGCCCTTAGCTTTTAACCTTAGTGATAGATGAATTCAAAATCTAACACAGTGTGATGCATGTTATATTTACGGCATTGGTCTTGTTGGTGAGATTAAGGTTGCGTTTGGTGCATCAAGCACTTGATGCTTAATAGAATGTAGGGTAATTTGGAGGTAGGATGCATTTGATCACATTGAGCGCTAGATGTCGAATGTTGATTGAGGCTCTTATTCGTTAAGCAAGGCTTTTGATTCTCAATCATTAAGAGGATGTTGGACATATTCATGTTGAATGAAAGAATTAAATCATGCATCCTAGCTCCAAAATACTCACATTGTATTAAGCATCAAGCATCAAGTGCTTGATGCTATCAAACGCAACCTAAGTCAAGGGTTAATGCTACAGTAGAAATGTATAGAGAAGTCATAAGATTAAGATGTTATAAAGGTTAAACTGTCAAGGTTAGCAAGTATCCTGTCTTAAACAGTTCAAATATAAGATTTTCTTTAACTCTGAAATTGCTTCCGTAGCTTGTCTTGAGCTGTGGTACTTTTTGCCATGTTACATTTCATGGTGCTTCATTTCTCTTGCAGACAGATTAACCTGAACTTCTGCAAAGAATTTAAAAGATTCCTCCACTAAGCTATGGTGATGGTCTGGAGGTCACACTTGTGCGTCACTTTATCAGGAATATGAATGCCTTGGAGGAATCAAGTATTGGTTTCATTTCAAAAATTTGTGCAAAAGTTTTTTAATGTCCATGTGGATGGTGCCCTCATAATTATTAGTTTTTCCTACAGAATTTTTGAAAATTAAAGATTTCCTAGCAGTAAAGCATCTTCTTGCCCAGACCAAACATTTATTCTTGGCTTTGAAAGTGGTGATAAAATATAGATAGGCTTCTAGGGCATGCATTACATTGCTGCACCTATTTGCCGGAAGGCCTGACTGTAATAGTGTGCGAAATTCTCCTTGGCATTTCCTCTTGAAACTTAGCAGCATGTTTCCTTCATAGTTCAGACACCTAACTCTACATGGTTATGATTTTAATACTTTACACAACCTCTTCTATTGTATACTATCTTGCTGGTATTGATTACTGATTAAAAGGGTCTGGATTTTCTCATGATCATTTCTTGGTGTATGTGCTAAATTTGATTAGGAACAACTTGATAGTGCGGGCATTGAACTCCCCAGCCTGTATAAGTGGATTGAAAGTCAGGCTCCCAATGGTTGCTGCACTGAAGCATGGAAAACAAGGACACACTGGGTTGGATCTCACGTCACCAGTGATGTTACTGAATTAGTCGCAGATGCCGAGAAGTATCTACAAACTCACAGGCCAGTTAGAAGGTAGCTAATTCAAATTATTTACATGTAAAACTACTTGAAGGTTTAAAGCTTTATGTTGGTAATTCATACTTTTTGGGACAGACGGCATGGCAAAACTTTGGAGGAAGGTGCCAGTGGTTTTCTGGGGAAAAGACTTGCAACTGTTGACAGGAAAGAAGTTTCAACCGGTAATTCTGAAGTAGATTGGAATGTCTTTAACAAAATGTTCTCTTCATCAGCAGATAGCACATCATTTGGCAGCGAGAACTGGGCTTCTGTTTACTTGGCAAGTACTCCACAACAAGCTGCTGAACTGGGGCTCAAATTTCCTGGTGTGGATGAGGTGATGTCTTTACTTAGTATATGCTTTTGCATTGGTGTAGGAGGGGTTTCCATTTTTTAAGATTTCATATGTGCAGGGTTCTTTGGTTGTTTATTTTGGCACTCATCCGGACTACATTTGAGTTAGAAGCGCTGTTGAATTTCTAGTCCAAGTTTGGTTATCTTCTGATTATTTTAGGAGAAAATGGTTTTATAACTGACAGTGATTGTCAACAAACTCTGCCCCACATCTCTAGTTGTCATAGAACTCCATTCTACAGTCTTAAGAAGCTATTCAGTTGTTGCCATCTTCTCTCTTCATATTACTCTCTTCAATTTACAGTAAAAGCATCTAATATGTTGACCTTTCCTCGAATCTATCGGCCTTTTCAACTTCATGATAATTCAACTCTGATTTTTGAGAGAGAAGGTGAATGTGCTTTTTGGAACTTGTGGTCATTGGGGAAGCCACTTAAATATTCTGGCGTCACATGACTTCTCTTGTTCTTCTGATAGGAAAATTAGTTGCTAGATGTTGGTGGCACATTCATTGCTATGTCTTCTGTTGAGACTTTTTTGCCCCATTCATGTTGAAAGCTCAGTCGCTTCTAAGTTAGTGGCCAAGGTCTGGTCATATATGCTTTGTAGGTTAAATACTATTTGCAGATCAAATCTTAGCTCTCGTAAGATCCTTGCACTTGTGTGCCTTCTGTGGTAAACCGTAAATAGACCAAAACTCCGTTTATCGCTCTCCAGTGCCCTATAGCTTTCAGGTCAAGTACCCTATAGCTTTCAGGTCAAGTATGTGGTGTTTGTCATTATGGGAACAACAAATATGCTCTTACTAAAGAGTAGGGTGGGATTCGGTTTGGTTTGGTCTTGGCCAATTTACAGACCGAACCCACTACTCATCGATCGATCTGAGAAAATTCACACCAAACCAAACCATGCCAAAGTTCAAGCCAAACCATGCCAAAGTTCAAACCAAACCAAACCAAACCAAACCGAGCGAACCATTATGGTATGGTCTTGTTCGGTTTGGTTTAAACTGCGGTTAGACCGTGGTTTAGACTATGGTTTAGATGGTCTAGCATTTAATTCAGACCATTGTTCAGATCATGTTTCAAACGTCAACCTATTATTAAAACAACAACAACATTACCCCAGTGCCGCAAAGGCTCCCACCTATGGTGGGGTAAGGGGGGGTCGGATGTACGCAGCCTTGCCCCTGTATTAAAGCACAGAGAGGCTGTTTCCAGATGACCCAGGATGAAAATTGCGTCGAAAATTGCATGGACTGACTGCTGCTTCATCACAAAGAAGCGCAGACAGTTTAGTGACCCATTTTGCTTTATTCCATCATATTCCCAAGCCAAAAAATAGTAAGTCTTTGGCTCCATCGGAAATGATGGAATTTGTCAACCTATTATTAGATTTGCTTAAATTTTTCAATGATCAAAGAAAGAGGGAGGTGTCGCGGAGGAAGAGTGCGGGATGCGGGAGGAGGGAGAACAGTGGAACAGAGAGGCCGAATGAAGAGAATGCTCTACGGATTGTTGACTCTGTAAAGAACTTGTCCAACATGTGCCGCAATGAAGAAACCAAAAGATGAAGTAAATATTAAATAAGAATATAAAATGCAAAAAGAGGATTAAATTTAGTCTGATGCAATGAGGTTTTTTTAGTGATCGATATATATTGCTCAACATATAAATCTATGATTAACAAATGCAGAGTTAGGCGGTTCTGTCTCAACCCGTGGTTCGGTTCGGTCTGGAGGGTTCAAATCACTGACCAAACCGAACCATGTGATTTACTTATTTTTGAGATTGAAACTAAGTACTCATGGATAGAAACCGAACCAGACTGCATGGTTTAGTTAGGTTAGGTCCGAACCACGGTATGGACCGAACCGCTTACATCCCTACTAAAGGGTATCCTCTCACTTCCAAGAATTGAGTATCTCGTGTTCAAATTTGAGGGACAAGGGCTTTACCTTCTTTTCTTTGGACTTCCGCCTTGGGTGATTTTTTGGGGTTGACTATTAGTGCTGTATCAAATGGGAGTGTGGTGCTTTTGCTTTTTCCACTTTGTATTTCAGGATTCATTTTTGTAGAAGATGTAACACAATCTTATGCTAGTTCTTAGGCAATTTAATGCAACTCTTCTCATTTATCCCGGCTTGGGAGTTAACCTAATGCAATTTTCCTCATTTATCTGGTTGGGGTGGGTTGTGTAGTTATGACAAGCGAACATACACAGAGTAAGGAAGTGTGATAATATCAATATTAAATGACGTAGAGGTAGATAACATAAGCGAATATGTATGGCAAGTATGTAGGATGTGAATGAATGTGGTTTGAGTGATGACCTTTCAGTTAACCACCCCAAGTAATTCGGACTAGTGATGACTGATGAGCTTTCACTTTGTAGTCTGATGTTCCTTTTTTTTTTTTTTTTTTTTGGTATATTTTCTTTGTCACCAAAAACCCAGGGGAAGGGTGTGTCAACTGTCAGATATGACCAACCCCTATGGTTTCACGTTTTCAGGCCTTACCTCTTAGTGTTATATTTTTTGAGCTATAGCCTCCTTTTGTTACGTTACCACAAATGATGTTAAGGATGAGCATCTTCCATGTGATGTGATTGTTGTTACTAAAACTAGCAAGAAAACATCAAGCAACTACAGTGGGAAATGTGAAGACTAAAATCCCTTTTTTGGCTAAATGACCAAAATCCCCTTATTTTCTTCTTTTAATACAGTTAAACCTGTGGGGTTTATATATGTTAAATAAGGGTTGGTTCAAGCGAACTAGAGGTCACAGATCGACCATTTCTGCAGTCAATATTCGGCATTATTACAAAACTGATGCAAGTGTTTCAATATCGAATTTGGTATGATGATTGATTAAATTTGGCTTTGCTTATCATTTATTAATTCTTAACATGTTTTCATTTCGGTCATCAGGTGGAGGAGATTGATGACGTTGAAGGCAGTCTTAGTGACCCATTTATTGCTGATGCTGTAGTGAATGAACAAGTATTGAACCTTTCTGAAGAGCAGAGGAGAAAATTTAAAAAGGTCTATCGCTATGATGTTTTATCTTTATCCCTGTCACATTTTTCACATATTGACATTCTCTCAGATGTTACTTTTGTGGTGTATCCTTCAATAAAATGAAACAAGACAGCAAAGGCTCCTTTCTGCAGATAGTACAATTAATATTGTCTAGTCATTGTTGCTGACTTGCTGCTTTTGTAAGCAGTAGAACAGAAGAATGTTCAGTCACCAATTTCATCATGCATTTTAGCTGTTAGTGATTCACAGTTAAACTGGTTTCTGAGGCTAAATTATCATAGGTTGACCTTGACACACACACACACATATGAGTCGGTCTTAGGAAAGACAAGTTTTTTTTTCTAACTCTTAGGAAAGACAAACTCTTAAAATGCACACGTCCCCCTCGTAAGTCCCAGTACTAATTTTACAAAGTGCCAGTCATTCATGCCCCCACACTTATAACCGTTCAAACTAACACTTTCAACTAGCCCATTGCGCACTTGTAAAAAGTGCCAGTGGTAGTGTTAAAAAGTGTTGGCGTAAGTGTTAAAATTGCCAGTGTGTGTGTTGATAAGTGAAGTGTGCGTTTAATAAGTGAGAAAATTTGGAAGTGTCAGTGTGTGTGTGTGTTATTAACGTTCAGTGTTGGTGTATAGAAGTGTTTGTGTTTGGTAAGTGTCAGTGTTATTGCTTAAAAGTGCCAGTGTTAGTACTTAGAAGTACCAGTGTGTGTGTTTTGAAGTGCTAATGTGTTTGTTTTGAAGCGCTACTGTGTGTGTTAATAAGTGTCGGTGTGTGTTAATAAGTGCTGGTTGTTTATAATAAGGCCACCACACTGTTGAAAATGTTATTTATAATACTGCCACTGTGCTTTTTCTAAACATGTACTGTATTTTTTTAAGCGTTTGGAAAACAATTTTTTCATTTGATTTTGGCCACAACACATATACATGTATGTATTATCTCTTGCTCCTCAGTTTGTCCTAATAGATTATATTTGGTAACTATATTATATATTTATCATCATTCTAAAATTCCACTTCCAGTGATTATATTGTATACCTTGGGAATAATAATATAGCTTATATTCTTTGATATGAAAATTGTTGTTAACAATAAACTGTTCATATCCATTTCCTCCAATTCATAGCAATTTATAATGACAGGTTAGGGAGGAAGATGATATAAATCTTGATCGGAAGCTTCAGCGTCATTTAAAAAGGAAGAGACAGAAGAAGAGACTCGAACAGGTGTAGTTTTCTCCTTTGCTCTAATGTTTTGCAGCTTTTCTTGATTAGTTTACGTATGTAGAATACTTATCATCATCAGCTATCCATCTTTGTACAATTTGCATTTCATTTGAGTTACCTTTGGATCATAAAGAAATTAGTTTGATGAAAGCCTTCTCAATATTTGGTTATTAATGGTGATGATACATAGGATTCTAGTAAGATATTTTTTGTCTTTTGTGGTTGTAGTTTTTAAGTGTGTAGGGGTATGATAGTAAACCCATGCAATTAGGGTTAGCATTTCGGATTACGAATAGATGTAGAATGTTTTGTTTAATGAAGAATTGCGGCGTTTGCGGTGGAATCAATTGACTGCATGTGGATTGCATCATTTTATTGAGCTTGGATCTGAATATTTAGCTGCCGAACGGCAACTAAATACTTATATCCTAGGACGTCCTGTGTCATCAGGTTGTCACTTTGTTGCCCGATTATGTTTTCTGGATTTATTTATTTTAAATTTTATTCCTTCTATCTTCCATGCTATACTGGCTCATGTGCAGTCCACCCCGATCTTCTAAACGTTAATCTACCTTGAAAGTTATGAGAGACCACTATGACTAAACAAGAGTATATCAAGTGACGCCTACCTAGAGAGAAGGTGACAGAGACATGGCATCAAACACATATAAACACAATGACCCACTTTGGTAAATATATATATATATTTAGTAGACAGAGATTCGTTTGCATATGTTTTCTTATTCTTTAATTACCATTAAGAGCCAACTGAAAGATACCTTTATCTGTAATTCATACTTGCTCTGTTCCAAAATAAGTGTTCACATTTCCATTTTTGTTTGTAAAACATTAATTGTCCCCTTGCTTAAATTAGATAACTTCATTACATTGATAGTTTTACAGTCGAATACTTTATTGCTTGAGTCAGCACATTAATTGAGTTTCCTTAAGCTATGAGCTTTTTAAGGAGCACTTATTTTGGGACTGAGTGAGTACTTTGTTACAATTTGAATTCTTGAATTATGCGAAGTGGATAATTTTGGTTTTTGTTTGGAAGTACAATTTTCTCAACATACGTCGCTCAAGACAAACATTTGTCCTTTTTAATAATCATATTGTTGGGGGATGAGTATTGATGGTTGTACCATTAAGCTCTTTATGGTTTTTGGACTTTGATCGGGTACACATGAGCTACCTGGTCCACCCATGGCATAGTGGTGCGTGTTGATGTAATTGATTAAACTAAAAACAAAACAATAATATAAATAAAAACCCGAAACATGTTGCAATTTAGCAGTTGCACAATCTCCATGCATAGGATATTACTTTCCATGATGTTGAATAAAAAGTTTACTGCACCTAACATACGGGCTAGGATTGGTCAACTGACAATGTAGTAGGTTGCATGGGAAGCCAAAATAGGTTCAAACACATGTCCGTCTCTGAAAGACTGCAAGAGAATGGACCTGAAATTAATCGATTTAGGTTTTTTGGTCTGGAGCTGGAAAGATGGCCCATCGACGAGGCTCTGTGAGCTGCTTTTCCATTGAGAACACTTGTGTCATTTGAGTGCAGTTGTGCCCAAGCTCTTTGTGGATGTCTTGGTATTATGCAACCCTTTGTGGTGTTACAAAATCAAATGGTTCCCCACTACATGCTGGCTACATTGCTCAAATGGTATACATCCAAGTGAAGCCTTGTTCTTTCTATTGGAAAGTAGAAATGAATGTATTTTAGAGGTGGTCAATTGATATCAAACCTACATATACTTAACGCAGATAGTGTCCTTTTGTAATAGTCCATCTATAATGATGCAACTCAAATTTGTCTGGTTATATGTCTTGTTGATCTCTTCTTTCCGTTCAATGATCAGGAGGATATTACTAAAGAAGATGTCTCCGGTGATAGGCTTATGGACAACAATTTGGATCACTCGATACCTGTTGAGTCTATCTCACTTGAGAATGACATTGCTTCAGAAGCGCTGAAGAACGATGAAAAGGAACATAATAAGAGTGATAATGACATGCGAAACCAAAGGGATAATGGCCCCAGCTCTAATAATGCTGGGGTTACTTCACCTGACTCAACTAAAACTAGGGTTTTGAAACGGCCCCTAGACGGTGATGAACTATGTGCTACTACTAAGAAGAGTCGGGTTGTTACTATAGATAGTGATGATGATAATATTACTGATGACAAATCTGGCATGGCGAATGATACAGTTGATAAATGTATATTGCAAGGAAATGGGGACGATACTGGTGTTGCTAATGATCCCTGTGAAAGTCTAACTGAGGACTTCCACTGTACTGCCTGTGATGAAGTTGTTACTGAAGTGCAAAGGCATCCACTTCTGGAAGTAATTGTTTGCAGGAGTTGCAAGAAGTTTATTGAATCAAAAATGCAAGCGAAGGTATAAATTGCATAGTACCTTTTGCATTTAATGTTACCCTTTAGCTATTTTATGAATGTTGATGATGCAACACTTTTGTATATAACACGATATGCACTTGTGAAACTACAATCCAGAATGCGTAGGGAAAGGGGGGGGGGGGGATACAAGATACTTCTTTTTACTTGTGCACTATGAAAAATTACTAGCCAAGTGACGTTACTTGGTCAACTTGTAGATCTTACTACACATACTAGATTATCAATCTCATTTTGTGAAGAAAATTTGGTCAAATTCTGTTCTTCTTTCTACATTATCTTCAATAGGGAGTCTGCATATTAAACAGTTTTTCTTTTGCCTGAGTAAGGAGCTATTCATGCTAGTTAAGTAGCTGCCAGAAATGTGAAATTCTAATCATTTCATTTTAGTGTTATAACACTTTATAGTGGACTTTGGCTAGTTTGTAGCTTAATTTTTTTGTTGCCATCTATTTTGAACAATTGACTGGTGTATTTTCTTTTAAGTAGTTGTACTGAACATTAGAAGCTTGTTCAGTAAACTTAAATGTTGCGAATTTCTATTAATTAGGAGAACAAGCATTTTGTTAGATGAAAGGTATACTTTCTAAAAAAAATAATAATACTATTTCACTTATAAATCATGCAATTTGACTTGCAAAAAGAAGAAAGTGAGATGAGGCTACTGAATAGTTCTCTAATATCTTTTGTGTTTCCTGGAGTATCTCGTGCTAATTTAATTGGATGAGGCATATGACAGGATCGTGAATGCTCAGAGTGCTATTGTGGATGGTGTGGACGGAACAGTGGGCTTGTAAGTTGTAGATCATGCCGCGTGCTATTCTGTACCTCTTGTGTGAAGAGGAATCTTGGAGAGAAGTGTTTGGTAGAAGTGCAGACATCTGGTTGGAGATGTTGTTGCTGCACTCCTAGTATGCTGCAGCACTTGAGTTTGAAGTTGGAAAAAGCCCTCATGAGTAGCTCTGAAAGTAGCTCTGAAAGTGATTCAGATGAAGATGTCAAAACGGTGGTTAGGTATGCTGGACTTTTATTCCTCTTTTACAGATAGATGTCATTTTTCTTAATAATCATATTATAGCATGGTATGGTGTAGTATTTGTATTATCATTGTAATGTATTATGTGGAACTGATGTTCATGACCATATGTTTTTGTGTTTTGTTGTTGTGAATTAAGATCATTCTATTAGGTTAATCACGTGTGTGCATGTGCATTTGTGTGGGTTATTTGCCCAGTCACCAACCATATATTAGATTTATATGAGCAATGTGATTGTACGATTTGCACCCACTTAACTTCTTTTGTTCACTATAACAGCTGTTTATCTGTTTGAGTTCAAAAAGTTTAGCATGCTGGGTTTAGGAACATTGAGGGATTGTCGTGTTTCTCAAGTTTGATGGTTTTTGTCTTTTCGAGTTTTCTGTCTAGTAAGATTTAGAAATTACGGATTAGGTCTCAGTTAATGGCTTCTTTTTGTGAATGGAAAAACCTGTTTTGATTGCTAAATGCTTTGGTTTCTTATGCCCTTTCAAGTGTCGTTGAACAAAACTTGTAACTTTCATTGCTAATACAAACTTAAATTTTGAACTATGTAATTCTGCCTTTTGGGAGATATGTAAATCAGGTGTCTATTGTCAATTGAATGATTAATATGTTTCCTTATATACCAGCACGAAAAGGAGACGGAAGAAATTTATTCGGCGAATTCTTGATGATGCTGAATTGGGTGAAGAGACTAAAAGAAAAATTGCCATTGAAAAGGTATCTTGTATTCTAATTCGTCATCTGAGTAAATCAATTATATGGCACAGGTTCATTAATAAGCTAGTCAAAATTTATAGGAACGTCAAGATCGCCTAAAGTCTCTTGAAGCTAAATTCTCAACCAAATCCATGATGAGTAATCCAGGGTTCACTCGAACACTACCCGAAGGTGATACCATTGATGTGCTTGGTGATGCCTTAAGTGGGTATGTTGTGAATGTTGTGAGGGAGGAGGGGGAAGTTGCAGTGAGGATTCCTCCAAGCATCTCCACCAAATTGAAAGCCCATCAGGTTTCCTATTCTTTTTCTGCTGTCAAGCTGAAATGTTTTCTTAGTTTGGTTTTTGAAATGATGGATACATTCCAGTCTTGTGCAAGTACTAGCTGCTTGTTCTTATGTCTTGACATATGTTTTATGCCCGGTTATGTTGCTTAAGTGGAGATAGCTGTAATGAATGTTCTTGATGATGCATAAATTACTATGATTATTAGGACATGGAATCAAGATAAGCTTGAAAATATGTATAGAAAATAATATGAAGAGCTTTGTAACTATATTAGTGTATGCTTCCACCGTCCCAAAAGCGCTCTTTTAGAAAATCAAAAATTCTAAATAATGCATTTTGATTTTCATATATTTTCTTAATTTAATCTTGCGCTCTTCTCATTTGACACTTCAAAAAGGCCATCATGTTTGTTAGTCGTCTGTGGTGAAGCGAAATTGTATGATTTCCATAAACAATTGAGATTACGTATCTAATTCATACATGAATGCACATCAATGGATGTAACTTAGAGCGATATAAATATGGTGGTTGTACAGGTGTTATGGTAGGCATGAATGGCGTAGGTAGCTGACCGTGAAACGGGGAGCCCGTATTGCTAACTTAAGAAAATACACATTCATACCTTAACATTCCCTCAACCTCAAGTGGGAATACAGACTCATTAAGTTTGCATAGTAAAGTATGACATCACAACTAGCAGGGGTTGTTATGTTAGATGACATCATGAGTTTCACCGCAGCACTCAAATCGTCTCTGTTAAAAATTACATCTTTGGCTATCTCCACTAAGCTTATGTTACACTTGGGTTATACTCGACATCCTTTGTCTTGATTAGCTTAGTCTTTGTTATAGTATGAATCTTCATTAATATGGGCTGCTTGTTATCACACTTAGCCACCTGAACAACCTACGCCGTTCACGCACAACATATCAGCTGTCGATAACTACCCTATTACCTACACATCCATTGCGTACATGGCATTCAACAGTTTAGTTACGTTTATGTAATTTCATGCATTTATTAGACATACGGTCTCTTTTTTGAAAGAAGTAACGAAGTTGACTTCAAAGATATTCATACAGTTTCGTCCAACTCCACATATTGCATGGTATCAAATCTTTGGTTTGGCAAGGTTTTGTGTTCAAGTCACTTAGGTTGCATTTGTTACCCAAAGGATTGTGTGTGCATGGTTGCGCCCTCTATGGTTTGCGGTTTCTTGGTGAGGCATGCTTATTTAACTCTCCACTTGTGGATGGATCACACGTGAGGTATAATTTAGTCTATCTCTAACTGCTTAAGCTTTTAAACGGGTTGGTAACTTAACAGTGTTATTGAAATGAAAGAATACCATTTGGAAACAATGTAAATCTATCGTTTATATATGTATATATATATTTTGGGCGAGTGGACACATTCCAAAGGAAAGTAGGATCTTCTTACTCATTGGTGATATTATGTATATGTATTCTTTAAAAAATATATCGTCCTGTCAAGTCTTGAATTTCAAATATTTTCCATTTACAACACTCCATATTTGTGTAAATACTGTTGATCATGTCCATAAATCCTTGATACAATTATCAATTAAGTGAGCTAGAAAACCTTCATTTTAAGCGAGGATTTTTGTTGTAGATTATCTCAATCTCAGGATTTTTATTCACGTTGAAGTGCTACAGAAAACTTAGGGTTGTAATGAGACTGGCTTGGTGAGCAGTCAAAATGACATAGTAATTTTTTTGAGGAGGCTACACATTTAAAATGAGGAAGTTGTTGTATATGAATTTCTATCACAACCATGTTATCTTCTTCCCACTTTTATCTTGTGATAATCCCTTGAAAGTTGAGAGATTTTAATCAGGCAAGGCTTTTCAATCTTTCATGAATTCTCTATCCACCAATAGGGTAACACTGATGATCTTACTCGGTGGTGATATTTTGTATATGAAGAAGGATCAAACAAGCCTGCAAGTTGAAAACATGACTACGATTGCTTGCTCAATTATTACTTATTTTACTGATGGTACTGCTAAAACTGTGTGCTTAAGACTCAGCTTATGGATATGTTAAGATGCCAGTCACTTATTTCTTGCATCCTTGGGATCAAACTTACATAGCTTGGATCAGAAGATTTATTGCAGCGATTTCTGTGCATGTCAGGCTTCTTATTCGTCATTGCGAGTTACTTCTTTTTTACATTGGGGGCTTTGAAGATGCATACATGTCTCTTTCTTTTTCCCCAGTTTGACCTGATTTTGTTGTTCATTAAGTTTCTTCTTCCATTTTTGGTTTGGTAACTAGTATGAAGAAACCATTTGATTATGTCATTTTATGCCTCAATAAGAATTCCCTAGCTTCAATAGTGGTTGTATATGATCATTCTTTGATGTTATATACAGATGACATGCTTCATTTGCCTTGCAGATTGCGGGCATACGATTTATGTGGGAAAATATTATCCAGTCAATAAGTAAAGCAAAGTCTGGGGATAAAGGTCTTGGTTGTATTCTTGCTCATACCATGGGTCTTGGTAAAACTCTACAGGTATCTCGTTTCCGATCCAATTCAAAATGCTGTTGTCTGTAGCTTCTCTTACATTCACTTGTACTCCCTCCGTCCCAAAATGAATGTCCATCTCAGCAAAAAATTTGTCTCAAAATGATTAACCTTTTTTTGTTGAAGTCACATAAAGTTCCTTGGTAATCATAATTTTTTTAGTTTTACTCTTGTACTAATAATGTTATATGGTGAGATTATTAAGGGTTATATATGTATATATGCTACATAAAGAGTCTAAATGTCAATTTCCTTCAATATCCCTAAAACTCAAAAGTGGGCATTCAATTTGGGACAGAGGGACTAACTTTTTTAAGAGCTGCTTTGTTGTATTTTCTGTGACACTATTATGGAATTTGTAGCGTTATGTTTTATGCTCTTATTTATTCAATACAAATGTGTAAAGTCCTTATTTGCTAGTTTCTTGTCAATATGTTTTTAAGGAAAGGTGAGATGCTAGGAGTATAGGTTAATAACCAAAAGTTTCTTCAAATATATGTCAAGGATGTAGAACTTAAACAACAAGAATAAATAGATTGATATTCTATTTATAATTTGGGATGCGAAGACATCTTCTTCTTTTATAGGTTATCTTCGTTTACTGTATTCAAGAAGTGTTTAACCTAACGGAAAATAACTTCAGAGCTCTATTGCTTTGACGGAAGCTTGGAAATATAATAGTATTTTGAATTTGGAAGAAGATTTAACGTCGATAGAATCATATGGTCATTGAAATGATGAGAAGATTTACGCGTCAAAGTTTGTATATACTCTCTCCGTCCCACACCAATGGGCACTTTTGGTCAAACATACTTGAACTTTGACTAACATTTTATGCTAAATAAGTTATCTCCATAAAAATATAAAAATAGTTATTGATAATGTTTCTATTACTAATTTAGTAACTTTTTAATTTTTTTTTTATGGAAATTAATAAATTTAGCATAAATTATTAGTCAAAGTTTTAGTTAGTTTGACCAAAAGTGCCCATTGGTATGGGACGGAGGGAGTATATGTTTATGTGTGTATATATGTGTGTGTTTTTGGGATTTGGTGGCGTCGCACACCCACCTAGTCCATGCTAGCAGCCCTAACATTGGGATAATCAAACACACACATATAATACGAAAGAAATGACACAAGATTTGTTAACCCAGTTCGTCAACACATGACTATCATGACTACATCTAGGGGCGTTGCCAAGCTAGGATATATACTATACTTAATATATGATGGTGGTTAGAACTTTGCACATGCAATCATTAAGATCTAAACATGGCTACTCTCCTTGAACAACCTCTCTCATTTATATCTCCTCTACCCTAGAAGAATACACACATCTCGGTCATATCTGGGTTGTAGGATCGCTCCTCATGGCTTTCCTAGACCCCGGCCCCTCTCCTCGACTTTCTTTGTGTCTTTCTCTTGTGTATCCTAGCTTTCTCTCCAAACACTCATAATATGGTGGTTGTCACATTGTTTATATATATGTACATGAGGGAGCCCTAAAACTAATTTGAATAGAGATCTTGCTGAAGACGGGGCTATGTGGCCGCCTTTGCCAGCATAGATTCACCTATGCGGGCGCACTAAGCGGGCAAATAGCTTTTCCGAAATTGTTCCTCTTAGTAAGCTATGAGGTCGCCGTTGCTAGCATACTACTCCTATGCAACAGCACTAAGCTGGCGCATAGCATAGTCTTCAGAGAGCTGCTCCGTTTTTTCTTTCTCTCTCCACTTTTTTCCTCCTCGTTGAGTATTTTGATTCTAACTCAAAAACTCCCGCTTAGTTTAGACTTCAAACCCACCAATATTCCTCGTTGGTTTAGACTCCAGGACCCAACAATCTCCCATTTGGAGACTAGAAACTAAAGGATAATGACCAACACGTTAATCACCCTCCTGAGAATGACCCTCTACACTTTCACTTGACAACACCGAGCACTAAGCTTCCTCCCGAGCCTTTACGCTCAAGTCATAAAGCGAGTTGAAGCTAGTTAATAAGGGGTTTTGGGGAAGGCCTATGTGGGGCACCTTTCGAATGTGAGATGCTCGTTTAACTTATATGTTCATCTTGTTCCTTATTTACCTACTGCGTTTTCAAAAGCTTCTTGTCGAACCGTCTCTTATTTCAATCCGTGCTGGACCAATCGATATATCAATAATCAATTTTTCAGTCAGCTGGTGGAATACATCGCATCAACCTGGGAGTATTAACCGATCTTGAGCATTACTTCAAACTCTCCATGTCAGATTTTACATCCTTGGGATCAATCACTCCTATGATTCCTTCATGTAACTTCGGCTTCTCTCTCCGAATCCACTTTCCTCCCGATGCTTCTCCTTAAAATGTGGCTCCTCCTTGTTTCTCTCATCGTCTAGTGACCCTCATTCGCTCTCCATTAGGACTGTGAATTTTTTTCTCCTTGTTGGTCAACTTAGGGTAGTCAACTCTCCCCCTAACATGTTTATTGATGGACCTCCTTCCACCAATAGCCCCTCCGCTAACCACCCGCTCCTACTTTTGATGTTGTTGTAGGCGGTGCATAACATATTCCTCTTTCTCCCAAGAGCTACTATCATAGCTCGTTTCTGTCATTCTGCGAGAACACCTCATTTTCTCATTTGTTCAACCGCCTATACCACTCTCCACACGCCATTGCGAAACAGTCTCCTCTGTGTCCAGACTCAGACGCCTATTCACCGATTAATTGCTCTAAAATCGCCTGGAGCACTAGAATCTTACACACTTGAATCTTTGATTGTTATCCGTTCATGATTAATGCATCCGCGACCTCCTTTGCTGAGCGATTCAATCTCATGCATCATCGATTGCCTCCGCAAGGGCCTGATATCGCTCTCCTCTTCTTTCATGTGTTTCTGGTGCATCTCCCAAATTCCATGCTCAATGAATTTCTCTCCTTGCGATATTTCTTCAACCTAAGTTGACTGTCCCATAATCCCAAGAACACTTATGATCCATCTAGATACTCTGCAAATTTCATCTTGGATCAGTGCCTTGATCTTGACTGAATTTCTGCTGCAGTCTGAACTGTCTAAATCTGCGCAACTCTGATCCCACATAAATGTATGCAACCTGAATCATCTGAATCTATGCAAACACAATGCCTGATTTTTGCAACCTTCTTTCCGATCAAATCTGGCAACCTTTGGATCTCTGACTACCAGTTTTTGGAGAATTTGGGGGGGGGGGGAGGTTCTCACACCCACCTAGCCCATACTAGCGTGCAACCCTAACATTAGGATAACCAAAACATTTGGATAATAAATCACACGCAGATAATATGAAAGAAATGACACAAAGATTTGTTACTCCAGTTCGTCAACACATGACTACATGTTGATGTGGGGGCGTTACCAAGCCAGGATATACACTTTAATCAATATACGATGGTGATTACAACTTTGCACATACAATCACTAAAATCTAAATATGGCCACTCTCCCTGAACAATTTCTCTCATATATATCTCCTCTCCCTTAGAAGAACATACACATCTCGTTCAAGGCCGGATTGTAGGATCGCCCATCATGGCTCTCCTAAGCCCCCGAGACTCTCTTTGTGGCTCTCTTTTGTGTGTCCTTGTTTTGTCTCCAAGCACTCATATGGTGGACGTCACATTGTTTATATATGTGTACAGGAGGGAGCCCTATAATTGAGTCGAGATCTCGCCAGAATAGGAAACTGCACAATTATTGAAGACGGGGCTATGCGGCCGCCGTTGTCTGCATATAATCACTTATGTGGCCACACTAAGAGGCGCATATCTTCTCCACAATCTTTCCTCCCAGTAAGCTATGCGGTCGCCTTTGCTAGCATAGCTACACCTATGCGGCTGCACTAAGCGGGCCCATAGTCTTCTGAGAGCTGGTCCTTTTTTGCCTTTCTCCCTCCTCCTTATCCTCCTCGAGTATTTTAATTCCAACTCAAACTCCCCCTTAGTTTAGACTTCCACCCCACCAATGTTCCTCTTCGGTTTAGACTCCATAACCCAACAATGTGTATATAAATATATGTTGGACAAAATTCTAAAGGCCACATTTTCCTTGTCCTGGCAGCTTTCTTGCTGATACTTGTATTCTCATTTATCAATTCTTAAGTTGGATTGTTACATTTTATCTTGCATCTTCTTTTGTCAAGTTTATGAGAAGTGGACCAGCTAACTTACGATAACATTGGTGTTCACCAATTCATGTTCTTTTTCATCACTCTGTTAAGTTTTACTTTTAGATTGTAGGTCAATGATAGGTAGGTGAGTCGTTTTGATATACCTTTAGAACTTTCTCACATGCCCTGCGCTCTACCTTAACCCATCAATATCACATAAGTTCATGAACATGTGGTGTTAGCATTTACAGTTTAAACCATGTAAGACCTGATAAATACTATAGCCCTTGGATTTTTGGTGATCTATATCATCTCCAAAATGATGTATATAGCCATATTAATATGACTAATGTGTGTTCCAGGTTATAACTTTCTTGTATGCTGCTATGAGAAGCGTGGATCTTGGATTAAAAACTGCAATCATTGTCATGCCTGTAAATGTTGTGCACAACTGGAGGCATGAATTCTTAAAGTGGAGACCTTCAGAACTAAAGCCACTCCGGGTCTTCATGTTGGATGACGTTCCTAGGTCGTAGCTTTTGTCTCTTCTCTATATATTTTTTCATTCACACTCGAAGTTTTCTTTGTTTATCATACATTATCTTGTCGCATAATTTTTATGAAATTCTTTTGCTTTAATGATTACATTCACTATTATTAGTATTCTGGCATACACATGAAATATTTATGCTTATAAATTTGGTACTTGCTGGATTTCATTCACGACATGTTACTCTTATGTTTTGGCACTATGGACTAAAGATTAATGATTTAGATGTGTACTTTTCTATATTGGTGAGCTAGGTTGTCTTTGTTTTGAGTTTGTTTAGAACTGTGAAAGTATAGTATAATGCGGGGGAAGGAAACACGTGGAAAAGGTTTTTGACTCTTTGGTGTTTACTAAGTAAGTCTACACATTGGTTCACAAACAAACATGGTTATCGACAAGGTGAAAGACGTTTCTTGATTGCCAACAAACAACAATACTCTCTCCGTCCCAAAATGATGTTCCCACTTTTTTTTTTATGTTAGTACGAAGGAACTTTGAGCGATAATTTTAGTTTAATTTTTAATTTAATTATCCTAATAAAAAATACAAAACTTGTTATTGATGCGCCATTATAAATACTATCAATAACAAGTTTTATTTTCTCGCTATGATAATTAAATTAAACCAAATTTATTGCTCAATATTCTTTCGTACTAACATAAAAAAAGTGGGAAGATCATTTTGGGACGGAGGGAGCATCATTTATTTTCCACTTCAAAGATTACTGGCTCGATGACCTTTTTGAATTTATGTCTCCTTGCAGCACTTGAGTTGATGATACTCTTATCTTGCAGGCTCGTAATATACTCTATGCATAGGAATGGGCCATGTGGGATTGGGTTGTATGCTCTGTAGTATTGATTGGATCCCTTGATAAGTAGAGTTATGATACTGTAATGCTATCAACTCATCAAGAAGCTGAAGCTTTTGCATACGGCCCAATAATTGATATCATTCTTTATCAACTATATATATTTGCAATGCATAAAACGCTACCCATAATTTGTAATTCAGATCTATCCTTGTTTGGTTAAATAAAAAATGACATGATTTTGGCTGAAAGCTTGCTTTTGTTGCTGGGTAAATGTCAGAGCTCACTAAATTGGGTATTCTTGTTATTAAAAGAGAAGAATAGTGAATGTAGTGTGTTGGTTAAAGTGTATTAATGTGTTCCTTTAGAAGGCCTACCATTGTTTCTATTGTGTGAGAGGGTGGTAGGAAAGAGCAGGTTTGCAAAATGTTTTTCTTGGCAACAATTTTTAGTGACAAAGGCATTTACTAGTACACTATTCTTGTGAGCCAATCAGCATGGTTATAATTTCATTTTGGCAATAAAGCAAAGAGTTAGAAATCATAGAAATCGTGTTAAGAGTATCAACTTTCAAAGTTTATTTTGACAGTCTATAATTTTTATTTTTATTTTTGATGTTTGTCTTATTTGTTGATTTATACTCCCTCTGTCCCTAAATGAGTGTCCATTTTCAGGAAATTTTTGTCCCAAAATGAGTGTCCAATTTGATCATAACTTTGTCACTAATGTTTTTTTTCGAATTTTTTTTCACCGGTCTCTTTATACTTGCAAAAACTAAATGTTTGTAAAGAGGATTACAAGATTATATATGAATTTTGCCACCAAATTGTACATAAAGTTGTGTCCCTTAAAAATGAAATTTGGACTCATTTAGGGACAGAGGTAGTAGTTTTTTGGAATACATTCCTGTATTACAAGTTTGCTTATTACTAATTTTTGACTTGAATTTTTCAGGGATAGAAGAGCAGAATTGCTTATGAAGTGGAGAAGCAAGGGGGGTGTCTTCTTAATCAGCTATACTGCTTTTCGAAACTTGTCTCTTGGAAAGTATGTCAAAGAAAAGGAAGTTCATGTGGCTAAAGAAATTCGTGATGCTCTTCAGGTAATTGATTGGCCTTCAAACTTGGACCAAGTAGATGTGTGCCTGTGTGTACAATGTTTGGATGTTAAAAGGGCCTTTATTTTATTATATTGAAACTGTTTGATAGAAATGTACGTGTGCTGATAAAATATCTACCATTACAACCTGTTGACCCGCGACAATCATATCATAAAGAGGAAGGGGAGAGAGTACCGAGAGGAGATAGTAATAACTCAACTATGTTATTTTATTCTTATTTAAACTGATTGGATTACGAAAATTCTAGGATGGTGCGGATATACTTGTTTGTGATGAGGCTCATATGATTAAGAACGCTCGAGCTGGTACAACTCTGGCCTTGAAGCAGGTCAAATGCCAAAGAAGGATAGCATTAACGGGATCACCCCTTCAGAACAATCTGATGGAGTATTATTGCGTAAGATTTCACGCAAAGCTTTTAATTTGCCTCTGATAATGATTATAAACTATTACCACCGAGGTATCAGCATAATCTTGAACTCGTATGTCAAACAGATGGTTGATTTTGTCAGGGAGGGATTTCTTGGCAGCAGTCAAGAGTTCAGAAACCGGCAAGCCTATCTATCCAACCATAGCAATTGCTCTTTTTATTTTATGATCGATCTCCATGCATCTTGACTATGATTTCCTTGTTCTGCAGCTTCCAAAATCCTATTGAGAATGGCCAGCATACTAACTCTACGTCTAATGATGTGAAAATTATGAACCAAAGATCTCACATCCTTTATGAACAACTGAAAGGGTTTGTGCAAAGAATGGACATGAATGTGGTGAAAAAGGACTTGCCCCCTAAAACTGTTTTTGTTATAGCAGTGAAGCTATCTTCCTTGCAGAGGAAATTATACAGGAGATTTCTTGATGTGCATGGATTCACTAGTCACAAGGTTACAAATGAAAAGATTTCAAAGTCCTTTTTCGCTGGGTACCAGGCATTAGCTCAGGTACTATTTCAGTAGCATGTTTGTCTGCTTCCATTATGTCAATATAAATGTGCACACACAGACCAGCATTTTTACGTGATGTCTTTCTGAGCCGTTACTTGTGAACATGGAGTTTGTTGTATTCTAAAACAATCTGATATTTACCATTTGTTTATGAAACTGGTATCACTGAATAAGATGTTGATTTTTTTGAAGAGTTTGCCTGTAGTATCTTACCTATTTATAAGCCTTCTGCTCCTATTTTGTTTTTAGGTCTTGCATGGTATGCATCTTTTGATTCATGTCGGTGATATTTTATCATGGTAAATTACTTTTGTCCTCTGTTAATTCTGCTTAAAATTCTGTTTGCTCTACCCACTTAACCATTAGGAACAATTTTCACAGTCAAATACGCCAATTGCTAAAAATTCCATTTGAAAAAAATATATATTTTCATGACCATTCTATCCTTACAACGGATTAGAATACGCTTTACTTATGTTTGATCCATATGAAGAAGGAGGAAAAGCATGTTACCCCACCTCATTGTGCTTACATGAGAGATCAACAAAAATGCTACTCCTTCCGTCCCAAATTAGATGTCCTAACTTGTTTTGACACACTGATTAAGAAACTATTTGACCTCCAACATTATTGCTCCATGTATAAAGAGGACGTTTAATTTGGGACATCCAAACAAATAAATTAGGACGCATGTTTCGAGACCGAGGGAGCACAATGTTCTCTCTATCCATGTTGTCCTTCTCATGCTTGCCAGCCTATCTTCATTCTGCCTGGATATCCTTGATCCCGAGGTATGCACATTAGGAGGATTCTCTCCCTCCTGTTACATGGGTGTATAACATGATGATCATCACCGTTATGGTGTAATATGACTGCCCTTCCCTGTTTGTAGATAATTACGTCCCCACACAGTGTGAAAAGAGCCAATGTATCTCTCCTGTGATTATCTAAGACCTTGATCTCCCTTCTCACCGAACAACAAAAAATGCTTCATTGGCCTTGTCTTGAACACAAATGTTGAAGCTTTTTGCTTCAGGCAACCTTTTCAAAATTTTCCAGCAGTTTGTGTTAAAAAAAAAACAAACCACTACCTTATTTACTTCGAGATGGTAAGCCCTAGATTGCACTCTTCAAGGCCTTCTACCTTCTCTTGTCCTGTCCAACCCATTGGTACGTACGATTCGGCTCAGGCATTAATCTGAAATGGATTGAAGAGTTTCTTGTCATTGTAGTAGAGAATAATAAATTGCAATACATTTTTAGGAAGAGGAACTATGTTTCGCTTGCCAGATTTTCGATATGTTGTAGATACTAGTTTACTGGAATTGGGGGTGGGTTTTTGGACAAGGAAGTCCATTTTGTTTGATGTAATCAGGGTTGGTTTTTTCTTAAACACGGAGCTTATTGTTGTATCTCCTTTTGGTTTTTGGAAGAGGGTTTCCATTGGTTATGTTGTAACGAAAGCGTTCAATACCAGATTCGTTAACGCAGCGAAAGAACAAACATATATATGACAGAAGTAAAATCAAAGCACACACAGATTTACGTGGCTCACTAGCACTGTTCGCTACGTCCACATGCAGAGGAAGAACAAATTTATTACTATGGGGCAACAGATTACAAACTCAGATTGTGTAATACACGTCTAGATAACCTATCTAGAACCAAAACAAAATTCACTAACCTGACCAAATTCGGATGTGTTTTAAATAGTCTATTTAGCAACACCAGAACCAGAGTCAGATACCAGATTACCCAGAGAAATTAGACAAATCACGTAGGATTGTTCTTGTATCACTAACGAGTACGGATCAAGCACTCTTGAACAAATTAGACAAATCTCTATCTCTCTCTTTGTCAATCTTGGATATTCCGAATATTCCTCATTGTATATTCAACTTATAATATAGAAAAGGAAAAGAAAATCAAAGATAGAACATGTAACACAAACTCGTAAGTGGCACGGACTGTTGGCATTCCTTAATAAATACTCCCTCCATCCCACCTCACTTGAGACCTAAGAGATGGGCACAATAATTGAGGAAAAAGAATAAAATAAGGAAAATGTGTGGTAGAAAATGAAGAGAGAGAATGAGTGGGGTAAATAGTAGTGTTGATTGAATAAATTGAGTGGTGTAAAATGAAGAGAGAATGAGTGGTGGGGTAGATTCAATATAAAATCATAAAAAGTTGGCTATTTTGGGGAGGTCTCAAATGAGCTGGGAGGATGGACCAAAATGGAAAACAGTCTCAAGTGAGCTGGGACGGTGGGCGTATATATCAATTAATAAAAAGACTACATTCTAGAGATGTAGGGAATATTAGATTGATTTAGAATGATTACCACTTATTCACTTTACCTCATGTTCCGATTTTACCGTCTTTTTGCTGTTTCGTACATCCCCCTCAATTATGTTAGAATTTATCTTTCTGGTTCCTTGAAAGCATGCAATCTTGTTTTCTTACAACTGTTTTGTTTGTGCACTTAAGTGCGAAACACTGATGGATGGGGGAGCGAAATTGTTGCCCATATCCTTCTTGATTTGTTTTGGAGAATTTGTTATGTCTTCATTTTGGATAATCGAATTTTGTGATGAAATTTCATCAAGAAAAGTTCAGACATTCAATGCCTTTACCATTCTAACGGTAGTGCCTGGGTAATTTAGTATGATAGGCTTTAATAATTCCTACAGAGACTTTATACCATTCACAGGCTCCTGCACCGGTGGTACAACCAGGCCAATCAGGTGGAATGACTAGTTATTGTGTGACGTGGCGCGAGTGACTACTTGTCCCGACATATGGAGTCTGATACTTCGTAAAAGTCTAGTTGCTCGTGAATATAAACCCATCGGGTTGGAGTGGCCCGGGATCCTGTGCATATAATCCATGACTTTAGTTAACCATTATAGTTTATCGACAAATATAGACGTGGTGGTTCATTTTCATTATGACGTTATGCCCTCTGTTTTGTTTCCTTTACTCGAAAGGTTAAGTCATATCTTGATCATTTTTCCTTCTTTCTTTTAGTTTATTTACTACTAACTAATTGCATGATTTGTTATAAATAACATTTATTGATCTTACGCAACGATAACATGTGAGAAATAATCACTGTAAAAACATCCGCAATCAGTTCCCTTTTCAAGTTTTGATATCAAAATACTTTATATTATGGTTAAAAAAATGTCTCTCTCAGACAATTTTTGTACTGAGATTATATAAAGGACAACCTTGAATCTCTTCTTTTGTTTCTTTTTCGTTTCAGTTGTGTTTTGACAGTTATGAATACATAACTAACACCATATATCATGTCTATATACTCATCGTTTTGTTTGAAAATGCTAATTCATTGTTTTGTTCATAACATGTCAGTTTTCTGCTTGATCTTCTAGTATTTTCTCCTAATCATAGTTCTGTTGATAACAAATTATACTTTGTAGATATGGAACCATCCCAGGATCTTGCAACTAATGAATCAAGACAAAGACTTTGCAAGACGTGAAGATGCTACCGAGAATTTTCTTGCTGATGATAGCTCAAGTGATGATAACATGGAAAATACTATGATCAATGGAGGTAAAATTTTGTTTTCACATTGGGATTGAGCTAAACTACGTACATAAAGCTTGGGTCTTGGTCAAAGCTTTTGAAGTCACTGATGTTCTTAGATTTTTGTGTTAAGTGCAGTGAATGTTTGTATTTCCCGTTTCTTCATTTAATTGGAATATAAGATTGGGGCTTTTATGTTGCAGTATCGTAGACTGTATGTATGCTTATCTCCACTCTGTATTGGTTTGTGACTGTTAAATCCTCTGAGGAGAATCATGACATCTCTCTGTTAATACTGACAGATGTTGTTATCTTTGCAATCTTCTTTTTGAAATTGTAGGGGGTTAGTTGGGTAAGCCCAGATCAATTGAGTTCATTCTTCATATGCATGTTCCTAGTTCCAAGAGAGGAACCGATGTGGATATTCTTTGGGAATATGGGGACTGGGACCTGTGTTGTGTGTTGTATTTTGGTGCATTTGGTGCGAGTGCAACACAAGGATTTTTAAGGATCACGTTCGTCCCTAACCATTGCTTTGGGACACAGGGCACAAAGTAAATGAATGCAAATCTGACTTGTTTAAAATAGGTGAGACACATTTGTCGGGAACTTAGCCACCGACAATAGCTCGAGGATTTTATTCATTAGTGCTATTTCTATTATGCTTTTGTTAATGCTTTTGACTGTGGTAATCATTTCTTTTCTTTCTTCTTTGTCATAAATTTTGGGTGAGTGAGGTAACATTTTGCTGGGCCTTTCCTTGTTTATTCCGTCCCTCCACGCTTCACGTAACGCTTATGCCTACTTTCTTGTCAGGGAGGGTGACAGTTTTGGACTTTCACTTTTTTCTTGGGCTTAATGTGTTCCATGCCCCTCTCTTCTCATATTTAGAAATATTGGGTTACTTCAAGATTAGGGCTTTTGTTTGGATGCTGGTTCCTTATAAACTTGTGACTAATTTCAGTGAAGCTTGTACGCCTTACTTGAGGACTTTCTTGGACTTGGGAGTTAGGTGTTAGCTTGATTTCGTTTCTATTGTTCATTTCTTTCTTAAAGAGCTCATTTCTTTCTTCACAGTTATGGAGCTTGTTATCTTTTGATTAGGCTGTTTGCAGTAGTTGGTGAATCTGGGTTTGTGTTTTCCTTTTTACAGCTGCGTGTTAGGACTCAGGGGAATACTTTTGTGGGAGTGGGTGTTTGCCATTTATGGTAGACCTGATTGATAGCATTTGGAAAGTTAGATTCCAATTGTTAACCTGATAGAGCTAACATAATCGTAAACCTAAGGATCATCTATTAAACTCGAATAATTTCCAACTTCCCGAATAGAAAAGAATTCCAATAAAAGATCAATCGATATCTTGTTCCTTGTTGTGCGATAGTCTGCTTTTTATGACTTCGCTATGGGTGTTGGCTTGAGGTGCTTTTAGGGATTCCAATTTCTTGGATGAAGTGGGATTGAAGAGCTCTGATTTCATGAGTTTTTTTTCTCCTTATTTTTGTTTCTTTTCATAATTTATAACATATTCTTCCTTTCTTATTTAAGAAAAAAAAAACGTAGAATCATTAATTGAAATTTGAATTTGAATCGAGGCGATGTATGTCGAACCTAATGAACAGAAGACTCAAGATGTTGATAACTATATTTTTCTATTTGATGAATTTATTCGACTTTTAGGTATTCAATTTTTAAGAGAATTTATTTTATGTGCTATTTCCGTTGCTTGTACCATTTTAGTGATAAACGTGTAAATTCTCCCTTACTTTGAAGTTAAGAGGTTGACAAACTTGACTTGATAAATTAAATGAAGTTGCGGTTGTTATTGATCTGTAGATCATATCAATCTTTTATGTTCATCACATATATCTTTTGTTTTCGTTTTCCTTTCATCATTTTTTTTTGCCAGAAGTAATGTGTCTCATGTAAAAATACATTTACCATCCAAAAACAGGAGAATCTTTTTTTTTTTTTTTTTTTTTCTCCCAGCAAGGTTTGTATGTAATTCTTTACTTTCATGATTAATCTTCCCATGCTTTTGCAGAGAAGTTGAGGAACAAGAATGATTTACCATCCAAAAAACAGGAAAATGGCTTTTTCCGCGAGGTAGGTTTTTTTTTTGGTTGTTGTTGTTGTTGTTGTTGCTTTTCAGTTCTATTTACCGTGAGTGTGATTCTTGGCACTAAGATATTAATACTCGACGTTCATGTTTGCTGCAGAACTGGTGGAATGATCTTCTTCAGGAAGTCAATTTTGAGGTTGAAACCAGTGGCAAAATGGTTTTGCTGCTTGATATCTTGTCCATGTGTTCTGATGTTGGAGACAAAGCGTTGGTTTTTAGCCAAAGCATATCTACCCTAGATCTGATTGAACATTACCTTTCAAAACTACTCCGACCAGGGAAAACAAGGAAATGTTGGAAACAAGGAAAAGACTGGTATAGGTACGTATATTTAACTTTAAGCAAACATGTCTTCTGCTGCATAAGGCTTAACGAGCATATTGCTTTAGTTATTTAAAGGAATTTGTGTTTGCTTTTCTTATACAACCATAAATTATTTAATTTCTCCTAATTGCATATTGTACATCCGACACTCTATTTGAGTTGATGTATAGGACTTCATCTTTTACTTCCTCGGTATCAATAGAGGAGTAACATTAGACTATACGTGCAAAATAAGTAAATGGTTTGAAAATCTACTAATTCTCTAAATTGTCCCTCAAATTTTTCAAATTTAATTTAGCCGAGAGTATATGAAAACTAGGCAGAAAATTTATTGTTAATATAGTCAATTTCTTGTGAAAATGATTCCTTACTATTATGACCCCCAACACCCCCCCCCCCCAAAAAAAAAAAAAAAAAAAAAAAACAAACAAACAAACAAAGGAATACACACGTCTTCTACTGGGATGGTGCGAGCATTACTCTTATCATGTTTTTGTTTGCTTAGAATCTGATAAACAGTATCTTTCTCTTGTTGGAATTTCAATTTAATTTTAGTTAGTTTATGTTTTACATATGAATTTTCAATTTGGACTCATGAAGTTATGTTTGAATTGTACTATTTCCTCCGTCCCATTAGAAGACTAAAAATTGATCAAACCCACAGATCAAGAAAAAAAATTGAATTCAAACTAGGAGGCAATATTTATGATCAAATTAGGCGGTAATGAAAAGTCAATTTCTTGTAAAAATGTTCCAAAAACGAAAAAGTTCCACTTTTATCGGACGGCCAATACGCTGGAATAGGGGCGTATTCCTTGCAGTACGGTAGTTGCTAGAAACATGTGCTCAGCACGTCAGAGTTGTAAAGATTTGTGTGTGTGTGTTTATACATTCAGAGAATACAGCGTTTACTTGCGTTGTTTCATATACATTACAGGCTAGATGGAAGAACTCCAGGCTCTGAACGACAAAAACTTGTTGAGAAGTTTAATGATCCCTCAAATAAGAGAGTAAAGTGCACTCTAATATCAACCAGAGCTGGATCTTTGGGTATTAATCTTTATGCGGCTAACCGCGTAATTATTGTTGATGGCTCTTGGAACCCAACGCATGATCTGCAGGCTATATATAGGGCTTGGAGGTGTGTGCAACAACAAACTTCTGTCACACGATACCTCTGCTCTATATTGGATCTTTGGAAAAGTAAAAAACTTTTTTTTCTATTTTCAGGTACGGACAAAAAAAGCAGGTATTTGCATACCGTTTAATGGCACATGGAACGATGGAGGAAAAAATTTACAAGCGTCAGGTAATAAAAGTCAAGATTACTTGTCTGATCTAGTCAAATTTACATTAACTGACAAAAAATGTTGCCTGGATGAAATGGTTCAAACAGGTTACAAAGGAGAGTCTCGCAGCTAGAGTTGTTGATAGACAGCAAGTACATCGGACAATATCTAAAGAAGAACTGTTGCATCTTTTTGACTTTGTTGATGATGAGAATCCTGATACTTCGAGTCAGCTGGATCAGCAGAATGGGCGTATTGAAACCTTCTCTTCTGACAAGTTAATGGAGAGTTTACTTGGCAAGCATTACCCAAGGTAGATCTTCAACTCCTTTATGATACAAAAATACATGGAATAAACGTCCTTCCTTTTTGTTTTACCATTCTCTTTTTTGGTTTAAACCATCCGGTTTCGATCACACTCTGAGTGACGACTATTCCCGACTCCAGCGGGGTTGAACCATAAGGGCTCTGATTTGAGACCTCTGGTTAAGCTGAATAATCCCCAAGGAGTATCACGCTTGATGATTTACCATTATCTTTTACTTGGTTCAACCATTCTCTTTTACTTGGTCTTGAAAACCAAAAATCATTCATGCATGAAGTTTCATTTAGTTAATTTGTATTTCTTTTATACTGATCGTTGCTTTCCATTGAACACCATAATTATAAGTCCCCTCCGTTCCGAAATGAGCGCTCATTACTTGCTTGATAGACATTTTGAAAAGTTAATTTTAGTAGCAAATATTTGCAAGTACACTTACTATCCACCTTATAGGCTTGTATAGCATTACAAGCATACATTGAAATACTTCATATGATATCAGTAATGTGAATTTGGCAACTTCCTTGAAGATCGACTCTCATTTAGGGACGATGGCATAACATTTAGTGGGTCAACTATCCTTGCAGGTCTCTTACTACATATTCACCTTGTGTGCGAAAGTTGTTTGCCTTCGAGCATTAGTTTCTTCTTCTCCTCTAGAGTACAGATGCATGAGCTTTCAATGGTCAAATATTCCCTTCTCCATATTATGCAACCTTTAAAACTTATCTTCTTTGCCTTCATTTCTCCAAGGTCAATTTTTTTGGGGCAGAATAGCGCCATTCTTGATATAGCTCGCTTCATACAAATAGGTGGAGAGGCTCACATTTCTATTGCACAAAAATACCTCTGTCCCGAAATGATATTTTCATTTGCCATTTTTCGTTGTCCCAAAAAGTTCTTGATATACCATTATGAATACTATCAAGAACAAGTTGTAAATTATCATTATGATTATTAAAAGTTGCTTAAATTATTGCTCAAAAGTTCATTCGTAGTAACAACGAAAAAAGAGTGACTAACTTTCCGGAACAAAGGCAGTAACATTTCCTTTTTTTCTAGGAGACCATTCTAGATCAAATTGACTAAAGTAACCATCATCTTCCGCTTAGTTTGAATTCAAATACTACCTCTTTTGAATATAAATGTTTTAGAGGAGCAATAAGGACAAGTAGTCAATCTGCAAACCATTTTCGTTATTTGCGTGCTTGGTCAATTGTTACTCTTTCTATTGGGACGGATGGAGTACTAATCTAAAATTTGCCTGCTTAATGGCACAACGTTGTAAAAATTTCTACTCCATCTGAAGGAGAATTACTCATTGATTGTCTCAAAGATGTACGGAATCATGCTTAAAGTGGCTGAATTTGTATGTTTGCAGATGGATTGCAAATTATCATGAACACGAAACGTTTCTGCAAGAAAATGAAGATGAAAAGCTATCAAAAGAGGAACAAGACATGGCTTGGGAAGTATATAGGAGAACTCTTGAGTGGGAGGAAGTGCACGGAGTTCCCTACAATGAATCTGCAATGCAGCAGCAACAGCAACAGCAACAAAGTGAATCTTCGTATGACCAGAAGCCAGTTTCAGTACCCGAGCCTAAGCCCAAGCCTGAACCCGAGCCTAAACCACCTAGACATAGCAAAATGCGATACAGGAATCAGTCCATGCCTACGAGGAAATGTACAAGTATTTCTCACGTGCTGACTCTAAAGAGTCAAGGAACCAAAGTAGGGTGCAGCACTGTGTGTGGGGAGTGTGCACAGGAGATCAGTTGGGAGAAGGTCAAGTAGTAGATAATTCTGTCATAATATAAATTCATTTTGCCAACCCTGTAAATGGTTTAACCCCTTACTGGAATTGAGGAGGTTTCGTTGAGGGCTGTTATAAACTTAAAAAAGTTTTTGTTTTTTATTAGATTATGTCTCAAGTATGTACTCTACTGTGTGACTGAAAGGGTGTACGTAAATCTGTCATCTATATATATATGGGGAAATATGCCCCTATTTTTGTCAGTGTGCATACTCCCTCTGTCCCGGCACAAGTGATACTTATTTTCTTTTCAGTTCGCCCCCTGCACAAGTGACACTGCCCAAAATGGAAATGTTTTAATATATTTATATTCAACCAACCCCACCATTTAATCCCACTTATTCTCTCTTCATTTTCATCACTTATTTTATTCAATCAACACTACTATTTACCCCACTTATTCTCTCTTTTTAATTTCTACCACACATACTACATTTTCTAAAAAGCTAAATTAAAGTTCTTTCCCATACACACGGGAGGTGAACAGGCAGGGAGAGGCAGTCCTCGTAGCGTAGAAGTCACTTGTACCAGGATGGAGGGAGTGGGTTTTTCTATTTACACAATCTTTTTATGATTTTCATAGTAAAAGTGGAACCAAAGAATCATTACTTTGTTATTCTCAATAAAAATAAAAATATGCTAGTATAAGCTAGACCACAAAGATAGAATGTGGGGGCATTGATTATTGAGTTACTTGAGTTTTGAGATATCCCATGCGTATTTTATAAGGAAAATGGATCATTATGAAAACTAACAGAAATACTTTCTAATTACACTTACAAACAGTTTAAACCTATTTTCACTTATATACCGCTCCCTCTGTCCATGAATAAATGTCGCTGTTTTTCGGGCGTTTGTACGAATGAACTTTGAGCACTAATTTGAAGTTAATGTAGTCATTCTAATAACAATTTGAAAATTATTATTGATAGTATTTATATTGGTGTATCAATAATAAGTTTTACAATTACATTAGAATAGCTAAGTCAACTTAAATTTATCGCTCAAAGTTCCTTCGTACTAACGTCCAAAAAACGACGACATTTATTCCGGGACAGAGGGAGTACTTACCATATTACCAACACATTTTTTATTATTAACAAATCCAATTAAATAATTTAATCTGAATAATTTATTTGCTTCTCTATATAATATTCACAAAATTTTAGAAAACAAATAATTTATCGAACACTCAAAATGAGTATTTATTTACCAAAAATGGATTAAAGTTACCAATATACTTATCTTCATATTAAATGACTAAAAAAAAAATGAGCTGGTCTCCCATGAGAACAACAATACCCGTCTCATCTATGAGACGGGTCATTTAGACCCGAAACCCGAACCCATGACCCGAGATATAAATTGATCGACCTAGCAGAAACACACACAAACGCACAGTAAAAGGTGAGCGGCTATCTACACATATAAACACGCAGTGAAAAAGGTGCGAAAACCTCTCGATTAATCGGACCAATTCCGGCGATTAAACCTAACAATCAAACGTCGCCGGAGTCGATTATTCAACATCAGCAAATCAGATCTAGAAATATCAGATCAATCAAAAACATCATAAACAAAATCCAGATCTAAAATTTTCAGATCTCGCCGTACATTCATGGAGAACGATATACAACATCAGCAACCTAATGACGGTATACAACATCAGCAACCTAATGACGGTACGATTGTTACTACAAGCTAGATCTCACATTATTCATCTTCATTATTAATCTTGAATTTAGATTTGAATCTATTAAAGTTACATTATTTAACGTAATGACTGAATGTATTAGTACCTTAAGTTATTAACAACATTACATTCGTATATATCATTTAAATCTATAGTATAAATACATGTAACTTTATGATCTATTGCGATTATATTGAACAACTATTACATCAATGATTGTGAACTATTATTTTAATATAATGCTTCATTGTAGAAGAACATTACTTACTGTCATTGTTACTTTAGAGATTGAAATGTATTACTTTTTCTTAGATTATATGAGTTTCAAAAAATGATACTTTAATTGCAGTTGATGAATCAGTTTACAAACCAACTTGGGAACTACAAGAATATGCTGAAAAAACATTGGAAGAAAAAAATACAATACTTGAAGAAGAACAAAATGATACAGGATCAAACATAAGTGGATCTCTATTTGGTTTCACAGCAAAGACAATTGATGAAATGTATGACTTGTATTGTCAACATGCTAAGGAAATAGGTTTTGGTCTAAGAAAGTCAACTACAAGATGTCGAGGAGATGGAGTTGTACTACACAAATATTTCGTATGTTCTAGTGCTGGATCTCGAGGAGATGGATGTGATGATAATGAACTAAAAAAGCGAAAGACTCATGTAACCCGCACACAATGTAAAGCTTCATTAAAAGTAAAGCTTTTAGAAAATGACGGATATTATGTGGTGGATAGACATGTTTTGGAGCATAATCATCAGTTGACAAGGAAAAAGTGGTCCAAGTATTATAGATGTGAGAGAACTATTACTGAGGATAAAGGTAAAGTAATAGAAGATATGGTTTCTTCTGGTATAAGACCAATGGACTCCTACCGTTATATGTCACATGAAGCTGGTGGAGATGACATTCTTGGTCACACTAAAAAGGACCATTTGAATTATGTCAATAGATTGAAAATGAAAGAAAGGGGGAGCGGAGATGCACAAACACTTGTTGAGATGTTGTATAAGCAACAATCTGAAGAAAGTGATTTTTTCTTTAGAGTAATGTTGGATAATGAAGGTAGATTAAGTAGTGTGTTTTGGAGAGATTCAATGATGAAAGAGGACTATGAGATTTATGGTGATGTGGTTGTTTTTGACACAACATATAGTACAAACAAATATGGTTTGATTTGTGCTCCAATAGTTGGGATAAACAATCATTATAAGAATGTTATGTTTGGGGTTGCATTTTTGGCAAATGAAGAAACAAAATCATTTGAATGGTTGTTTGAAATATTCAAGAAAGCAATGGGAGGCAAGTGCTCCGTGACGATATTCACTGATCAGGATCAAGCAATTACGAATGCTATAACAACTGTAAGCGTTATATAATGTGTTAATACAAAAATTTCTTTTATATTAATTATATTTAAGTATTACCTTAACTATGTCATACTATTATAATAAGGAACATTAACTGTTACTTTTTGTTAAACAATTTTATTACAGAGTATAGTGTTAATTATAAATTATATAGAAATGCTATATTACTTTATAAAGTTTATAGTGTTACATTAATAAATACTCTTTAATACATTCACAAGTTTTTCCTAATACAAAGCACAGATTGTGCCAATGACATTTGTATCAAAATGCAATAAAAAAGTTTGGCCGCTTGAAGAGTGATGATGTCTTCAAGGACGAATTCAGAAAATATATGTCAGGTTGTAATGATGAAGATGAATTTGAAAAATGTTGGAATGAAATGATTGGTAAGTATGGGCTACAAGAGGAAATGTGGTTTAAAATATTGTATGCTTTGAAGGATAAATGGTGCACGGCCTTGAACAAGGACTACTTTTCAGCTGGTATACTTTCATCACAACGCAGTGAGGTTACAAATAGTGCAATGGGGAGCAATGTGAAAAAAACAACAAGCCTTATAGAATTTCATTCAATTTTTAAAAGTATATTGCAAAATTGGAGGAAGACAGAAGAACAAGATGAATTCAAAACTGCAAGATCAATTCCAATGTCTACACTTCTATTAACGGGATTGCTTAAGCACGCTTCAGAGGTATACACTTTAACTGTCTTTCAACGCTTCGAAAAAGAATTCCTTCTAGCACTTATAAGAAAATGTACTCTTATGGATGTTGATGAAGTGCTACAAGCTTATGAGATTTGTGGACTTGATGGTTCTAGACATACAAGATATGTCATGATGGATCCAAACACTGACTTTGTGAGTTGCAATTTTTGTAAGAAATTTGAAGAATGTGGTATTTTGTGTAGGCATATATTGAAAGTCCTCTATCATAATGATCGTATCAAGATACCAGAAAAGTATATACTGAAAAGATGGACAAAAATTGCAAAATCATCAGTTTGGGATAAATTCCACAACTTGGAAACTTTTGACAGGAATAACAGTTTAATTCCATGGCGGCATGAAATGTCTAGAAAGTTCTATAATCTACTTTTGAAGTGCCAAGACAGTGGAGAAGCAAGAAAAATACTTGATGACGGTTACGAAGATCTATACATTGCTGTTTCTTCGTTGAGCAAACGACAAGAACAAGAAGAAACTTCAAGTTCACATATTTCATCTACAACAAATTTAGCACTAGATCCAGCTCGTTCAGTCACTAAAGGAAGGAAAAAAAAGGGATCAAAGGAGCTATGGAAAAAAGAGGAAATAAGAGTACAGAACCCCATGTTAACAGAAGTGATCAGCCAAGGGAATTTGGTTCAAAAACTCCAAATGTTAGATTGTTTTAGTATTAATATTATTAAATGTTACATTTTCCTGTATTAAGTATTACATTATGATTTACTAAGTATTACATTAGTTTACTTCAACTATTACACATGCAATTATGAGATGATACATTATTATTCCTTAACTATTATGTTTACTTTCAGTTAATGTTACCTTTTCCTGTATTCAGTATTACATTGTGATTTATTAAGTATTAAATTAGTTTACTTCCACTATTACACATGCAGTTATGAGATGTTACATTAACCTTCCTTAACTATTACGTTTACTTGCAGTTAATGTTACCTTTAACCATGTTTACTATTACATGTAAATTACACCATCATATACGCAGCTATGCACAAAAAAAAAAACCTTATGCTACTGAACAAAAACATTTTCATTGATTACTACCAACATTTAGATTGATTACTAATGAAACTGAAAGAAAATAACATTGTTTTAACAACATCCAATAGTTGTCCAACCAAAATAAAAACACATAACATTGTTTCAAAGATACCCATATCCAACGAAACTTCAACATAGACAAAATAACAAAAGTTTCATCTTAACATTGTTCAACAACACAACTATTTCTTCAACTTTTCTTTCTTCTTCAACTCTGCATCATTTCTCTTCTTCTCATCAACTTTGAATTTCAATTGAGCTTTGTTCTTACAAAATTCAACAACATGACCCAATAAAAAATCTTTTGCGGTATTAAGTGGATCAAGAACAACTTTCAACAAGTACTTTGCCCTAAGAACTCTTCTGACATTACCCTTCAAAACAGCAACAGAAAGTATAAAAATAAAAAAAACTGAACAGTAATAGTTCAATTAATAGGTTGTAATAATTAAAGAGTAATAAAGTAATACCTTGCTTATATCATCATCACCTGTAACATTTTCTCCATCAAAATATTCCATATTGTACATAAAAAATATCCCACAATCATTTCCATCAGAGATATTCTGCCAGTTAAATTTCATAAATTCAAGGGGATACTTCATAACTTGCCCAGCCTTTGGATGATTAATCTCGCGAACAAACTTGATCAACAACTTGTGCTGATAATGAAAAAATAAATATTTTAAAAAGATAATATACAAACATAATATTAAAAAGAAACACTAAATGATTTATAAGTACATACCACAGTTTTTGCAATATCATGAAATATTTTACGAACTTCTGGTTCAAACCAAACTCTGTCATCATAATCTCTATTATCAATAACTTGAACCTTGTTGAATTTGAAATTCAGAACAATGCAATAGTAGTGCTCTCGGATATTAATCGGAACAAAAATCTACAATACAAAAAAGACAACATTATAAGTTTTATTAAAAAGTATAAGTAATACAAAAACTGAAAAAAAAAAAAAAAAAAATTATAACTACATAAGAAAATGTACTAACCATTTCAGCCATCTTCGCGTCAACATTAACAATTTTAAGAGATTGTTTGAAACAATCTCTTATGTTTGACTCCATTTGTGCAACATCAATTTCCGCGCCGTTAACAAGAAGGTCCAAGTAGGCCTTATAAAAAATAAAATATAAACTATTACTTAAAAAAATACACAATATTACTTCACAAGTATATACACTATTACTTAATGCAATACCAACCATTACTTAAATAAATAAGAAGTATTACTCAAAATGAAAACAGTTACTAAAAAAAAAAAACACTTACACAATGTGACAGATTTAAGAAAACACGTTTGCCGTCCTTCTGTTCTTTGTTCAAAATAACAGTCCAGGCATCAATAATATTGACAAACACCCATTTCTTCATATTCATAGAAATTATATCTTTCTTGTATACATAACATGCGTATTGGTCAACTTCTTGAAGCTTGAACATCAACATTGCCCTGAATGAAAAAAAATACAAAAATAAGACATTATTATTCAATTTATAAAAGAAAAATATAATTAGACAAATCTATATATATATATATTAAAGTTGGCCAAAAGAGCTATGGTATTGACATGTGGACAAACAATGGAGAAAGCTTGCATTTGGAGAAGCCACATCAACAACATACTAATAAATAAGTGACTTTTCATTTTCTTTTCATTAGCTAATACTATTAGCTAATAATAATAGTTACTAAAAAGGGTAACTATAATAGTTAACTATTATAGTAACTATTACTATTATTAATAATAGTTAACTATAATAGTTAACCATTATAGTTAACTATTACTCTTATTAGTAATAGTTACTATTATAGTTAACTATATTAGTTAACTATTACTATTAATAGTATTAGTTAACAATATTAGTTACAATACAAGTTAAATATTACAATTAATAGTATTAGTTAACTATAATAGTTACTATTATAGTTAACTATATTAGTTAACTATTACTATTAATAGTATTAGTTAACAATATTAGTTACAATACAAGTTAAATATTACTATTAATAGTATTAGTTAACTATAATAATTACTATATTAGTTAACTATTACTATTAATAGTATTAGTTAACTATAATAGTTACTATATAGTTAATTATTAATATTAATAGTATTAGTTAACCATAATAGTTACTTTATAAGTTATTTTTTACTATTAATAGTATTGGTTAACTATAATAGGCTACATACATTAACTATTACTATTATTAGTGTTAGTTAATTATAATAGTTATTATATAAATTAGATTATTAATTTTTAATATTAATTAATCATAATAGTTACTATATCAATTAACTATTACTATTAATAATATTATTTTATTATAATAACTATATTAATAATTAATATTATATAGACTAATCATTGCTATTAATATATATATTAACTATTACTATCAATGGTATTAATTAATTATAATAGTTATTATAATAATAGTAATCATATAGATTAATTTTTATTATTAATAGTATTAGTTAAAATGATGATTACTATATTAGTTAACTATAGTTAAAATATTTTTTAAGACATAGTATTGGTTTCCCGTGCAGAGCACGGGTTACCCGCTAGTAATAATTAAACTTACCCGTCATAGAGATCATCAACATCAAACAAACAAAAATCATTAATTTGTTTATCTCTAAGATCACTATTCACAAAAAACCTTTTGTTTTGTGTCATGAAACTAGAAAGAAAATCTGTTCTTTCAGCAGCAACACAAGTAGTAAGGGCCAAAGGATCATAAAATCCATTTTCCCTAGCCACCTTCTCAACAGATTTTATCACTTCTTGAGTGGCTTCATCTTCCTCACCATGCAAACCAGTATATACAATCTGATCTTCATTTGTAACAACATCAAAATTGTCAAATTTTGTCTGTACTGGGGTGTTGCATTCTGACGGCGGAAGCAGCTCAAAACTGTGCATATCATCATGTTGGGAATTTAGTGGTACCCCGTTGCAATCTAGATCAAGAACAATAAAACCCACAAGCACAATATGAGAGAATCACACACACAAGAACACAAGAATCGTTTACCCGGTTCGTTCAACACATGAACTACGTCCGGGGGCAATTGCCAAGTCAATATATTATTAGACACATTCTAATATGTTGCTACAATGTGTTCTAGGCCGTATCTATGCTTATATAGCAGTACAAGGAAGCTCTAAGTCAAATTAAGAAGAGATCGTAGGAAACAAATCAGCCCAGCCGGCATACCAAGCGCCCGCTTGGGTCTATGCGAGCGCCCGCTTAAATTTATTTCCCCAGGCGAGCCAACTCACTGTCCGCTTGAGCGCCCGCCTGGCCAAAGGCAAGCGCCCACCTGCTCCTCCGCCCATAACTCCTCCTCCGGTTTGAACCCTTTTTGATCTCCACTAACTCCCCCGACTTAGACTCCTTTTCTTCCTCGTAGTTTAGGACTCCAATCCTAACAATCTCCCACCTGGAGACTAAACTCATAAGCATAGAAACACCCATCAACTCCCACCACGGAGTGAAACCTTCGAACACATTTTACCCCCATATTGACTTGACATTACCGAGCCTCCTGCTCAAGTACTAAGCGAGTTGAAACCAAGCGACGTTTCAACCTCTCCGTGTTAGATAGTTCTTGCCTCCCAAATCAGCTTCTACCTTGATTTCTCTTCGCAAGTCTAACTTCGCCTTCTCCCTCCAGACCCACCTTCCTCGCAATGCTTCCCCTTGAAACTTGGACACACCTTGTTTCTTGCATCGTCTTCTCTTGGTCTGAACACGCTCTCTGTTAGGGCACTTGGACGTCCAAACCGCGTTGATCAACTTTGTGTCCTTCTCCCCCCTAACATACCATTTCTTGATGTCTCTCCTTTCTACACCAATAGGCCAGTTCTTTAGCCTCTTGCTCCAACCGGAGCGAACATCGACATTGTAGGTAGAGTACAACATCTTCTCCTTAATCCCATGAGCTATCACCTTAGCTCCTTTTATGATTTCCCAAGACCCACCCATGAAGGTCACACCATACCCTTCATCATCAAGTTGTCCCATAGAAATCACCCTCCTCCTCAAGTCCGGAACATGCATCACATCGTGCAATTGTAAAACAGTCCTATTAGGTGTCTTCATCAACACATCCCCCTTACCTTTGATCTTCAATGGTTGATCATCACCAAGATAGACAACCCTAAAATCTCCAGTTTTATACCGCTCCATTGTTTCTGCATCCCCACTAGCATGGCAAGAAGCTCCAGAATCCAACACCCAATCTTCACCTGACTGCTCCTCTCCTAGGATTAATACATCCCCATCATCCACCATGTGTGCATCACCATCCTTATCCGGACAGTCATAACTGATATGACCCATCGTGCCACAATTCTAGCACTTGACCGGCTTTTTCCCCTTTTTCGGTCCTCCCCTTCCCCTTGTTCTATCCACCCTAAGTGCAGCCCCATCTGCGGAAGATTCTCCCCTTTTCTCTTTCCTTCTCAACTCCTCTTGAAGGATGAGATCTCTAACTTCCGTATACGCCAATGGTGTTTTCGACGTACTAATCATTGTGACAGTTACCTCCCAACTATCTGGCAACGATTTTAGTAGAAAACATGCTAACACTTCATCGGAGAAAGTAATATCAACACTTTTCAATTGGTCCACCATACCTTTGAAACTGCCGATATGACTCGTTGCTGTCTGTCCCTCCGACATCGTCGCATTCGCAAACCTCTTTATCAAATGCACCTTATTGATATTAGACGGCTTCTCATATATGTCTGACAGCATCTGTAGCAACCCCATCGTTGTCTTGGCCTCCATCGCGTTCCGTGCAACGTCGTCGGTTAGAGCGCTCCTCACCGCTCCTAACGCCTTCCGATCCAAGGTTTCCCAATCCCCTTGTGACATGTCTTCGGGTTTTTCCTTTAAGGGTTTATGAAGATCCTTACAATAAAGGTAATCTTCAACCCTTGTCCTCCAAAACGTGAAATTCACACCGTTGAATTTCTCGATTGAGATCTTCATCTTGATTGCTTCACAAAGTCCCCAAGAACGTGATTCAAAATTAATCAACTAATGAAACTTTGAATCCTCCTAACTAAAGCTCTGATACCAGTTGTTGGGAATTTAGTGGTACCCCGTTGCAATCTAGATCAAGAACAATAAAACCCACAAGCACAATATGAGAGAATCACACACACAAGAACACAAGAATTATTTACCCGGTTCGTTCAACACATGAACTACGTCCGGGGGCAATTGCCAAGTCAATATATTATTAGACACCTTCTAATATGTTGCTACAATGTGTTCTAGGTCGTATCTATGCTTATATAGCAGTACAAGGAAGCCCTAAGTCAAATTAAGAAGAGATCGTGTCAAAATAGGAAACAAATCAGCCCAGCCGGCATACCAAGCGCCCGCTTGGGTCTATGTGAGCGCCCGCTTGAATTTATTTCCCCAGGCGAGCCAACTCACTGTCCGCTTGAGCGCCCGCCTGCTCCTCCGCCCAGAACTCCTCCTCCGGTTTGAACCCTTTTTGATCTCCACCAACTCCCCTGACTTAGACTCCTTTTCTTCCTCGTAGTTTAGGACTCCAATCCTAACACATCACTCATCTTCTTCATCTGATTCATTCGCTCACATGCTGCATCTATAATTTTAAGAACCTCTTCACTACTCCAAAACCTATCTGCTTCTTGTGAATCTGTATAGTGCACTTGATGAACCTTTGGAACATTATCCTTCAATCCTTTAAGACTGTTCATATAATGATCAAACACAATGCCCATGTCCCTCTTCATCAACATAAAAATTTCTTGAAAATTCTGAAATTTAAGAGTAATAATTAGAAAAACCTAATGTAATATATAACTATATATAATGTAATAGATCTAATAATAAGATGTAACATTTGACTATACATAATGTAACATTTCAACATAGAATAATGTAACACTTAAATATACATAAAGTAATATATGGAAATAGATAAAATAACATAAAAAAAAACATAAAATAATACTTACATCCTTCGCAGCCTTTTTAATATCTTCATTTGTTTGAAACCCTTTTGGAATACCAAACTTTACATATCTTCCATCCTGCTCTTCAACTTCTTCATATAATCCCAATACCTCACTATTTATTTCATGAATAATATTTCTCACAAACTCATCATTTTTAACCCCAACATCAGCAGCAATGTCCTTCTTCTTCTCTGTGCCACAATCATCAACCGAAATAATTTTTTTTTTTGTGATTGGATAAACATCCTTGATCCACATACCATTACCAAAAGAACCAGATTTCCTTTCTTGCAAAACTCTTTCAATAATTTTCTCACTGGTCCAATGTTTTATGAGCGGGAGATTAGTTGGTGCAACATTACCCCTCCAATTCAAACGGTGGAGATACATTATTGTAAAAGCCAACAAACACCCTCTAAGATGCGTTTTGGACTCAGTGTGATACTTGTGGATGGAATTGCAGAGCTTATCAAAACAATACAACGACCAATCATAATTCACAATATTCTCCGCATCAACCAAAGACTTCAGCAGGCAGGGGCAACACAACAGTATAATTACCCCTTGGAACAAGGAAACTCGACAAGCAATACAATGCAAACAAAATCTTGAAATCTTCACCAAACTGACCAGCAATATCCACAGGTAAAATATTTCTCAAATCTTTGACAGTGCTCTTAACAGTAAGACCATACTCATTTTTGACCCGAGTATAAATCTCAGGCTGATCTTCACTACGCTTGTATGCAACAACTTTAAGACCCCCAATTGGTAACTTAAAGACGTCACAATAATCCTCTGCTGTTAATTGAATAAGCTCACCATTAGATATATCAAGCACTCTAGAAGCCCCATTGAATCTTTCAACCATCCACTTTGCAATAGCAAGATTAATATTCTTCACTTTCATCTCTAAAAGACCTCCAAATCCCATACTAATGACTGCATTCCTTTGATCAGAATTAAATGTCTTAACCATTTCAGTTATCCCCAATGCAACACTCTTTGAAACAAATGGCGGCCTATAAAAAAATCAGTTATTACTTTATTAAACATAATTTAGTACGCTAAGCATTATAAACTATTACTTATATATAAAACTAATATCACATTATGAAACAGTATATATTACTTATAAAAGATTAAAAATATTACATTCATTACTAAACATGTAAGTCTTTACTTATTTTCACAGCACCTATTGCTTTTGTAATCATACAAAATGTTACTTAATAGCCTTACAAACATATTACTTTATTAAACAAATTTTAGTACTCTAAGAATTATCAACTATTACTTATATATAAAACTAATATTATATTATGAAGCAGTATGTATTACTTATAAACATTTAAAGTATTACATTACTAACCTGTCAGTTTTGACTTTCTTCAAATCACATTCCTCCAGATCGACTACAGCAGCTCTTTTCAAACCTTTCTCCAATTTGACTTCAGATTTTACTACACCCGTTTCCTTTAAATCCTTCTCCTTCCTCACACAAACAGCTTTTTTCTTCAAATCCTTGTCCTTCACAACCTTCTCCTTCTTCCCAGGCACTTTCTTCTCTTTCACATTTTTGGGTGAAGATCTAGTAATAACACCTTTATCCTTCAAAACCTTCTGCATCTTCCCAACAACTTTTTCATCCTTTACATCTTTTGGAGAAGATCTGGTAACAATAGTTCTAGGAGTATGCTTTTCCTTCAACATATCTTTTTCCTTCGCATTCTTTTTCACATCCACATTTGCTTCACTAGAAACTTTTAATGAAGATCTAGTAACAACACTCCTTGTTGTATTCTCTTCGTTCATCTTGTCCTTTACAACATCACCACTCTCCCTTGAAACATTATCCATCGATTGAATTACAAAGTCTCTCTTTACAAGTCTACGTCTCTTTGCTGATTTCTTGATACGTACAACCTTACCATCTTTTTTTACCAATGAAAAAACAAGACCACCACCACTATGTTCAACTGCACTATTTACACAATCAACTGTGCATTCATCTTTTTGTTTATCAACAGAGGCTTCACTCTGTTTAACATCCCCTTCAACCGTGCATTCATCTTTTTGTTTATCAACAGAGGCTTCACTCTGTTTAACATCACCTTCAACTGTGCATTCATCTTTTTGTTTATCAACAGAGGCTTCACTCTGCTTAACATCACCTTCAACATGGACTTCATCCACATCTATTCCTTGATCAATATGAACAATACCTTCAGCAACCACTTGAGGAACAGGCTCATAAACAACCAAAGCTCTTTCCATCGATGTATCTTTAACATCATCAAAATCAATACTATCTTCAGAACTATAATCAACTAAACCTCTTTCCATTAGAGTAACTGTCAATATAATAGAAATATAATCAGAATAAAAAGTTAAGTAAACATAATTTACTACATAAGGCTTAATTAAAACATACATTGTTGTTCACGCGTTGATTGTTCAGAATCTGAGCTAATATCTTGAATAGTAGGGCTTGAGCGTTTCATGTTCTTTCTACAAGAAAGCGACAAAATCCTTGACGAACTCCTCTGCCCTTTTCTAAACTGTTTATCATTACGCTTCATTCTATTTTGATTAAAAATCAACAAAACAAATTTTTAGTAGTTAAAACATTACATTAACAAAATATAACTATTACATAATGTTTATCAACACTATTACATTTTCTTATTCAGACTATTACAACATCATATAAAACAGCTATAAAACCAAAAAGTAATACTACAAGACAAAAATCAGATACCAACACATATTAATATATACCAACTATTACATTCAAATAGTATCAATATTATATTTATATATTATATCTATTACTAAACAAAAACAACAAAACAACAAAAAAATAGAACAAAACCGCAACAACAACAAAAAATACAAAATAAATAACATGCGCTACAACAAATTTACATAAAACACCATATAATTGAAAAACCACAAAAGTACAACCAAATAACAACATATATAACCCTAGAAATGAACAATGTTGCAAAAATCCAGCAAAATCGAAACAAAAACACAACAAAAAATCAAAAACAAGACAAAACACAGCATAAAATGCAAGAGTCGCACTTAAAATCAAACAAAAATGCTGTAAAATCGAACTGAAAAATGAAAAAAAAATTCGGAAAAATCTTACCTAATCCTCGAACAAAAACCTAATCGAAAGATTAGAAAGCTAAATGCAGATGAAAAATCGACTTCGCGAAGTAGATAGCGAACAATGGAAGAACGGTTGTTGAAGCAGAGAAACTGAAAGTGAGCAGTGAGAGAGAGAAGAAGGTCGGTGAAATTGACAATCCAACACCTTTTACTTTGTGTTTTGTGTTAGTTTTTGGAGTAAGTTTATTTTATAGTTCGGGTTATGGATGCGGGTTACGGGTCTAAATGACCCGTCTCATGGATGAGACGGGTTCTCATGTTCTCACATGAGTTTTTGTCACAAAAAATTAATGGTCTTTGAAAAAAAATTATTAATTAAAAATTATAAAAGAGTATCAAATACAATTTTATTAAATAAATTTTGCATTGAAAAAGATGAATTTACTTACATTTAAAATAAAAATTTGTATTTTCTTACTTATATTGTAGACAAGATAGTATTATTGTTATCATATTCTAAGTAGGACCAACGTATTTATCTTTACTACTCCCTCCATTTTAAGAATAAGAGTCTTACCTTAATAATGCGCATTTATTAAGAAAAAACAATAGGAAGTGGGTTGATGATGCCAAAATCATATCGGATCAGCCCTGATCCAGCGGTTCAGATAATCCCAACGAACTTCCTTGAATGGTCTAAAACACACGAAACCAACGTAAACTAGTAGGAGTGCCTTCAGCGAAAGCCCTCCGGCGTGAGTAGGGATGGCAATTTAGCCGAACCTGATCCGTTCCAAAAAATTCGGGATTGGTATGAATTTTTATGATCTGTTCGGGTTTCAGGTCGGTTTCGGTACCGCCCTTGCACCGACCCGAACCCGACCCGAAGTAGTGTATGTGTATTGAGCTTTTATTTTTTATTAATGCCCTTGTTAGTTTTAACATTTACACTTACAACCCTACCTATATATACTTAAATTAGGGTTAACTTTCCTACTTTCCCTACAAATCCAAAACAACCGCTTATCATTATCTCTCTATGTTTTGCCGTTCCAGACTTCCAGCCTAGGTGAAGAGTGAAGACGACCTCTCCTTGCCGTTGACTGACCCGTCGGCCGCCGCTCGTTGCCGTCGCCAGTCCGTGATTCCCTTCGACTCTGACTCCTAGTTTTCGCCGTTCACTCATGTCGTCTCCCTCGTTTCTACTGTCTAACCCAAGCTTCTCCTTCAAACTGATTGAGATCCGACAATTGTCCGTGATTCCCTTCGACTTTGACATTAATCTTTCTGATTGTCGGTGAGTGCGTGGATTGATTGATTTTTTTTTTCGAAACCAGACAGTTTTTTTGATTGATTAGAATTGGGACTTTGTGAAATCTGTGAATTTAGGCTTCTTTGTTTACCCAGATTTTTTTTTCTAAATTCATCTGATCTGATCGGGGCTCGGATCGGGGATCGAATCAACCATTTCGGATCGGATTCGAATTCGGTAAGGGGTTTGTAGTGTTCGGATCGGATTCAGATCAGGCCTGATCCGATCCGAAACCGACCCATTGCCATCCCTAGGCGTGAGAATAAGAATCTGGTTATGAAAGAGTATAATAAAAAAATCAATTGACAAGAGTTGAGTCAAGAGAATTCAATACCAGATTAGGCGTGTGGAGGCCTGTTTATAAATGTGCCGGTAGATGAGTCCTTACGTTATAAGGAAGTCAGTGGGTCCGTTTTAGTATTGGACAGTTCTTTAGGAAAGTAGAATCCTGATGAGGATTGTATTTGTAGTTTTCTTGTTGTAGAGAATCTCTGTTAGCATAGAGTATCCCCGTGTTTGGGGTTGGATTCTTGTCAGATTCCGTGTGAGACTAGGTAAAGTCCTGGAATCTTGGTCAATGCTATTGACATGGCTAGGTTCCACCGTAACTCCTCATTTTTGGTTTGAGTTAAACCGAGGAGTGTAGGCTTGTTTATTGAGCCCAAAACTTAGGGGAGATAAGACCTCGGCTTGGTCACAAGTCGAGTTGTATGTTGGTCCTCGTCTTCTGGCGGTAGCCATGTGAAGATGTCAAGGTGGTGACGTAGAGTAGACTAGGCCCGAATATTCTTGGGCTTTTTTGACACTTTAGTTGGGCTTGGTCTAGTCACGATCCGGCCCGAAGAGTAGTACTCGGTTTATTCCTTTCATGAGTAAATATTTCAAGTGGGTTAAGGGCATCATTGTCTAAAACAATGTTCACACTGCAAGTGGTGGAGATGGGCATAAGGGTAGCCCGGCCTGATGTAAGGATCCCGCCCCGTGACGAAGGAAACGATGGGAGCTCGTTTCGAAGGGCGAAAAACCAAACACGGTTATCACACAAAACATAACGGAGTCGCCACATTTGTTAATTATTTAACCCAACAAATGAAAAAGTTAAAGATTCTATTAGTTCGGAGGTCAGGTTACGCCTTGGGAAGAGTTTTACGTCACCCAAGTCGCCTCGGATAGGACCGAGTCTCCCTAATCGTTAGTTAACAAAGTGCATGTGTGTGTGTGTGTTTTCAAAAATGGGAGAAACTGACTTTTAACAAAGCTGGTTAATTATTTAACAGAAAATGGTTATTTTGCAATCAGTTTAACAAAAAGGGGTAAAACTGGAAAAAAGTGCTCCCTGGCCAAACTAGCCGTATGGCTGGTTTAAACCATCCGTACGGCTTGTTCGGCCGTTCCAGGTTTTTTTTTTACAGATTTATCAGAAAACTGTCCAGTTTCAGGCAGAAACAGAGTATTCTGCTGAAACTGGACTGAAATGCTAATTTTTCAGTTTGTGATTAACAACAAAACTTTGAAAATATCATTCCTATACACTTTGATCATCAAAAGAACCCCAAAAATAAAGATTTGGGTGTGATCAAGGGCAATCATTGGAGAAATTAAGAAAAGGTGGTGAACATGCCCTTTGGGGGCCAAAATGACCATTTGATGAGTAAAGATTGAAACTTTACCATCAAGATGGACTTGTGATGTAAGATTAAACCTTTAGGGACAAAAATATAACATAAAGATTGAATCTTTATGTCCCATGCTTGGTGATTTATGGCTAGGTCATGTTTGGGATGATAAAGATTGAAACTTTATCACCCAATCATGACTCTCATGGCCAAACAAGAACAAAATCAACATGAGATTTAACAAATCATGATCATCCTTAGGTTTTATCCCATAATCACACACTAGGCATGAAGGGAACATTGAATCACCTCATGATTTGGTTCCAATATACATATATAATTATAAATATAGCTTGAGAGGACAAGACTTATATAATATATATATATATATATATATATATATATATATATATATATATATATATATATATATATATATATATATATATATAGTTCTTGAAGTGGACAAGACTTTCAATGGAATGTAAAGGCTTGAAAGTAAATTGCATCAAAGTAAAAACATAATGACATCAAATGATAACAAGCCTTAGGTTATCCTTTGGTTTAGAACCCACAATCATGCATAGAACATGAAGGGCACCATGGATCAAGGCTTGGTTCCAATTCATATAATTTGCAAGAAACATAAAGACATAAGGTAAATAAATTAAAGGAAAATAGAATGAGATGAAGAGAAGATGGGGGAGAAGGAGGCCTCACCACTCTTTGGTTCTAAGCCTATCTTTTTTCACTCCTTTCACTCAAATGTGTTTATCACTCCTATCAGCTCTCAATTCTGCAGAGCTTTTCCTCTAAAACTGTTTTCTCCCCCTGAAATGATCAGCCTAGGGTTCAATTTATAGGGACTAAGGGTGCCCAAACCAGCCGTACGGCTAGGTCCCTCAGGCACCCAAACCATCCGTACGGCTCAGTCTGGCGAGCTCTAGGATTTTTCTAATGTTTATTCCAGAACAGTCCTGGATTGTTTGGTTTATCCTAGTGAGGTCCTGGCCCATCGGTTTATCCCTGAATGGCACCAAGAATTCCTCTAAATTTGGTCAATTTCAGATTGGGGTACTTACAGAGCCCCTCGGCAACATCGATTTTTAAGAAGGCGGGGTTGTCGACAAAAAAAGCATCCCAATCTGATGGGAGGACGGCTTGGCCGATTTGGTTCTATGGCTGGACCTAGAGGTATAGGATTCCTATATATCCCACTCGTGTGGAATCAAGCCTAACGTAGTTCGGGTGAGAGAGTTTAAGGCTACTCAAACCTATAAGCATCCCAATCTGATGGGAGGACGGCTTAGCCGATTTGGTTCTATGGCTGGACCTAGAAGTATAGGATTCTTACGTATCCCCTCATGGGGAATCAAGCCTAACGTAGTTCGGGTGAGAGAGTGTAAGGCTACTCAAACCTATAAGCATCCCAATCCGATGGGAGGACGGCTTGGCCGATTTGGTTCTATGGCTAGACCTAGAAGTATAGGATTCCAACGTATCCCCTCGTGGGGAATCAAGCCTAACGTAGTTCGGGTGAGAGAGTGTAAGGCTACTCAAACCTATAAGCATCCCAATCCGATGGAAGGACGGCTTGGCCGATTTGGTTCTATGGCTGGACCTAGAAGTATAGGATTCCTACGTATCCCCTCGTGGGGAATCAAGCCTAACGTAGTTCGGGTGAGAGAGTGTAAGGCTACTCAAACCTATAATCATCCCAATCCGATGGGAGGACGGCTTGGCCGATTTGGTTCTATGGCTGGACATAGAAGTATAGGATTCCTACGTATCCCCTCGTGGGGAATCAAGCCTAACGTAGTCCGGGTGAGAGAGTTTAAGGCTACTCAAACCTATGGAACTTAATCCTTAATTTTCATCCTGGGCGCACGACCAGGACTTTCACAATTTTCATATTTCACAATTTTCACATTTCATCATGGGCGCACGACCAGGACTTTCGCAATTTTCACATTTCATCCTGGGCGCACGACCAGGACTTTCGCAATTTTCACATTTCATCCTGGGCGCACGACCATGACTTTCACAATTTCCACATTTCGTCCTGGGCGCACGACCAGGACTTTCACAATTTCCACATTTCGTCCTGGGCGCACGACCAGGACTTTCACAATTTCCACATTTCATCCTGGGCGCACGACCATGACTTTCACAATTTCCCACGACCAAGACTTTCACAATTTTCATATTTCGTCCTGGGCACACGACCAGGACTTTCACAATTTCCATATTTCGTCCTGGGCGCAATACCAGGACTTTCACAATTTTCACTTTTCATCCTGGGCGCACGACCAGGACTTTCACAATTTTCATATTTCGTCCTAATTTCCGCATTTCATCCTGGGCGCACGACCAGGACTTTCAAAATTTTCACATTTCATCCTGGGCGCACGACCAGGACTTTCACAATTTTCAAACTCCTAATCTGGACTTACGAAGTACTGCCGACAACTCCTTACAAATCAAATGGGCTTATGTCACGCCGGACTACCCGCGCAAACAAATGGTTTGACTCTTACTTGGTCATCCTAAACGCTTCGGTCAACTTTAACTCACGGGAGGTTGACGGAGAAACTGGGACAAGGACTAGCCTAAAAGTGACCACTTCGTGTTGAGGCTTGGATTTGGTCAACACTACTCTATGGCACGGTTGACACATTTTCTTGATACCGGGAAAAGCCTAGGGGCAACCCTTAAGGTACATTGTTGGACGCAAAAGTCCAAGGTTTTGGAAAATCATTCTTTTTACACACCCTCAAATGCCCATGCAATTTGAAAGGGGACAACACAAAATTCAAGATACACCCTCAAATGCCCAACGTGATTTGAAAGGGGATGGACCAAAGCATAACACACCCTCAAATGTCTGACGCGATTTAAAAGGGGGACAATGCAATATTCAAAATACACCCTCAAATTCCCAACGCGATTTGAAAGGGAAAAAACACAATTTTTTCACAAAACACACCCTCAAGTGCCCGACGCGACTTGAAAGGGGGACGACACAACATTCAAAATACACCCTCAAATGCCCAACGCGATTTGAAAGGGAAAAACGCAATTTTTTCACAAAACTCACCCTCAAGTGCCCGACGAGACTTGAAAGGGGAAAAACACATCTTTTATCAAAAGCATTATGCCAAAAGGGCAAATTTCCAAAGTGCTCATTCCTTAAGGTGAATCTTTTAATGAAGCATGTCAGTCAAATTTTGATTTTAACTTAACCATGAGGTTTGTTATGCATAAAGTCCTTTGGAGCTTTGTCCATTTCTTAGGAGCGATCGGGAGTAGAGAACCCTTTTGTCTTCGATGTTGGGGTAGCCCCATGTCCTTGTAGTCATCAATGTTGGGGTAGCCCCATGTCCTTGTTGGTGTCGATGGCGGAGTAGCCCCAATATCATCTTCTGACCTTTGGAATGAGGTTAGGAACCCATCCCTTTTTCATGACGAACCCTTTCTTTTGCCTAGGCCGCCCTTGTGGGTTTTCAACCTAGCGGGCTACTTTTTTGCGTCTTTCATGGCACACCCTGTTTTTTGCCTAGGCGGCCCTGCGGGTTTTCAACCTAGCGGGCTACTTTTTTGGTGCCTTTCTTTCTATTTTTCTCTCTTTTTTTATGAGTGATCAGCCGACTCGACAGGACGGGGACTCAATATATCTTTTTGGAGGAAACATGCAAGGGCTTTTATTTAGGCGGGAGAGAGTCCCTTTATGTTAATGAACAATGTATCATGAAACGGGAGGAAGCCCTTGCTTGACAGAATACAAGTGTTTAGCTCTTTCCTAAGATGTAGAGAAGAAGACTCGTTGAGACATTTGAAATTGGCCTCAGTTAATATCATCAAAATGATTGCTGGAATGGACCATGTTCATTATTAAGTCAAGATTATAACAAGAAATTAGCCTTAACATGTGCAAATGCTGTGATCAATTGAAATTAAGATTCAATCAATGGCAAGATCAAAATGCGTTCAGGAGAATTGGTCATTATCTGGGAAATTGGTAATTGATGGGACCAAGGGAAGAGAACCGGGTCATTTTTGGAGGACCGAGGTTTGATGGATTCATTTCATGCTATGACCGGACCCAAAGGTTGCCTACGTTCCCCTCAATGTGAGGAACTCAGGTCGCCGTAGTTCGGCCATGAGGCCGTCTTTTGCTGAAGTTGGCTTTCTTTTGTTGTTGTCTCGGAGGACGTTGTTGCTCACTTTGCTTTGGGTGAACTCCTTGAGGTGGACCTCTTGGGGTGAACCCTTTTTGGTGTGAACTCTTTTTGAGGCAAACTTTGTTTTCACCATTTCCTTCCCTTCTTTCCATACATTCATTTCCTTTCCCTCTTTTTTTTTTTTTTTTTTTTTTTTTTTTTTGAGGGAGGAGGTAAACATTAGCCCCAGCTTGCTATCTTGGGCATTGGCTTTCCTGCAGCCCTTTATCGATTCTAGCTTTGATTTTGATGATCCGGGAAGCCCTTTGCTTGGTTGCGCACGTGCGATCACGGTTGAATCTAGGTGGTTGAGCAACAACATCCTCACCTTTTCACTGTCTCGGGATGCCTTTGATGTGCATCAGGAATTTGTCTCAGAAAGGTGTATCGGGTTGTGTATGAGGGAAGACTTGCCATTAATGGTTTCTTCATGCCAATTGATCACAACATTTATTCACATCAAGATTAATTGTTTGCATTTAGCATTTTTCATTCATGTTAGGTCCATTCGTCCTTAATGAGTCGTCATTGACTAGTATGCTTAGAAGTCAATTCATCATTTTAGGGATGTAGCAATCAATTGATCATAACAAGCAAGGCAATTTCAAGAGTAAATGTATATTGAAAATAATGTCTCAAGTTTAGAGAGAAGAGAATGAAAATGACTATTTTATTGAGATAACTTTGTACATACATGTCCAAGTGCGGACCTTTGTAAAAATAAAAAGACACAGTCCGGGACGGACTTTGATGAAAGTCTAGATCCTACGAGGCTGGAAGACTCATCACTCTTTTTTTTTTTGGAAATGGGTTCCTATAAAGTGCGATGGTCCATTTTCTTCCTCAATTGTTGGAGGGGTTGTCGGCGGCACATTCCATGTCTTCCACGGGGAACTCGGGCTCCGTGTCATCGGGAAAGATGTTGCGAGGCTTCCATTTGGCTTAGCATTGCAATTACCGAGTTCGTCTTTGGCCATCTCCTTTTGGCGACTTCCTTTCGAGGTGCGTAACCTCATGCATGGCATTCAGAGAGGGTATGGTTCTCCATTTGATGTACCCACCCTTGGGCTTTCGAAGCATGGGCCTCTCCTTGTGGGCGGTGTCCAAACTTGTTTTGATCTTCTTGTTCATGTGGGCGCCAATTCGGATGTGGGCTCCTTGGTCTATGTTTCCGGTGGACAAGACCACAAAGGACTTTAGCATTTTAAACCTCAAGGTGAAATTATAACCACGATTTGAGAGGAATGCCTCATTAGCGGATTAGCCATTTAGAAAAGAGTTGACCTTTTATTTTAAGAAAACTCGATCTCCATTTTTTTTGAATGAGGATTGACACACGCATTTTTTATTTGAGCGAAAGACTCACACATTTTTTTTTCTTTTTATAAGGATTGACACACACACATTTTTTTATTTGAGTAAAAGACTCACACATATTTTTTTATGTAAACTTTTGACAATGTAGTAATGGTAATAATAATTTCATTAAGAAAATTGACAATGGATTCAAAAGGGTCACCACATAGCACTAACCGGGGAGTCAAGATTCTAACTAGACCTAACAGACATCTTAACTGACTTTCCCTAAAGGCTTATTACACATTCTAACATTGGACTTTGACCTTTCCTGAGGGGAGGTCGGTGGAAGGGGTTTTGAGATTTTGCTCTCTGTTACGGTGACCACAACACCATCAATTTCCCAACCCGGGGCATTTAGCCCTGCAGACATTTTCTGTGCCATTGACCCTTTGGCTTTGCTGAATTTGTCAACCTTCCCGAAACTGGCTCTCTTACTTTGGGGTTGGTGACTCCCTCAACCACAGTCTCCTTTCTCTTGGGGCGGATACCACTCCATTCGTTGATTCTTGGAGAAGTCACAAGATTAGATCTCTCGATCCCAAGCACGTTGACACTCGGGCTGTTAGCTGTGGCGGAGGCATGAGGGGGTTCAAGCTTTCCTTCCCCAATCAAACCCAGAATGATACGTTTCACAGCAGGGCACTCGTCGGTATTGTGTCCATGGTAACTGTGGAGGGCACACTTCTTGTTAACATCGAGATACTTCTCAGGGTTTTTGGGTTGGAAATTGACAAGAGGCTTTGCGAGGCCTTGCTTAACCAATCTCTCAAATACCTTGCTTATAGGCATTCCGAAATCCTCAAACCTTATGAAACGGGGTCTGGATTGGCGTTTGGCTCTTCTTCCATTGTTGGCCGGAGCGCGGCGGGGATGAGAGTCATTACTATTCAATGAAAAGGGGTGCTCATTGAGTGTCCTTTCATACTGAACTTCCATTTGCTTTCTCCTTCCCAATAGATTATTGAGAGGATCCTGCGGGGGTGGAGGGGTGTAGGCATATCCATAACCCTGGTTGTTCGCAGGAATGTACCTCGGAGGTGCATAATGAACTTGTGGTCCAAAAGGTCTCGGACCGTAGAAATGATACGGGTCACCTCAGAATCCAGTGGTTGGCTAATTATCCAAATATGGTGACTGAGTTCTTGGGATTTGATTGGCGACCTCAAACTGAGAGGGAGTATAATTAGGAAGACCTTGTGGGAGTGATGGTCGAGGCATGATCAGTGTGAATGGTGAGACATGGGTGTTTATGGGAGGCAACCCAAAGGGAATGTTAGATCCGGGGTAAGGCGGAGTGTATGGAGCTTGAGTGGGAGGCAAGCTTTAAGTGGTGACGTGTTGAAACGGAGAGTGAGGGGATTTGGTGTTTTCGCAAGGTTGAGGGGGTGGAGTTTGGTTGTGACTTGGAGGTTGGGTGGTTTCGACCCCTTCCTCATGGTCAGAAACCTCAACGAAGGACCCGTCCGTCTGAAACAAAACCTTAACGCCTTTTCGTCTCATTGACCTGACCAACCGGTCTCGTGCTTCCTCATAGTGTTTCCTGGTAATCTCTTCCCGAGCCCTGGAGGCTTCCAAAGCTTGGAGCAACTCTTCTTTGGTTGGGCTGGTCTGACCATTTGTGGCATTGCTTTCCCAACTATTTTCCTCTGAGCCGGTCATTCCAAGGTTCCGGCGTGGAGGGATTGTAGCGGCTGAGGAACCCTCGGACTCAACACGGAACAGGCGGTGACACGGTGCTCTTTTCCACTTCATTCTCGCTGCAGCAGAGACAGAATGCAACTTAGGCTCAGGTAATCATTGGGTGGATGCTCATGATACAAATGGGACCCGACCACTAGGCTTAGACCTATGGGTGAAAGGTGAACGAGATCAAATGGGATCTCGAATCCATAGTTGTAGCCGACTTGTTGGAGAGCAACAGGGGATTCATTCAAAGAATTGACCGGCTCCTTAGAAGATAACGGGGATCCTCCCAAGGACTTGACTTCCTATGGGGCTACACCTAGGGATTTGACGAGAATCTCAAAAAGGGGACCTAGGGGATGACGCCTAGGGGTTTAACTGAAATCTCAACAGGGACCTAGGGGACAACGCCTAAGGGTTTAACGAACATCTTGGAGGATAACAAAGATCTATCCAAAGATTCACGGGGTTCTTAGAGGATAACGGGGATCCGTCCGAAGATTTCACTGGCTTCTTGGAGGATAACTGGGATCCTACCAAAGATTTAACGGGTGCCTTGGAGGATAACGGGGATCTATCCAAAGACTTAACGAAATGCCTTAAAGTAGGTCTTGGAGGATAACGGGGATCCGTCCAAAGACTTAACGAAATTCCTTAACGGAGGTCTTGGAGGATAACGGGGATCCGTCCAAAGACTTAACGAAATGCCTTAACGGAGGTCTTGGGGGATAACGGGGATCCGTCCAAAGACTTAACGAAATGCCTTAACGTAGGTCTTGGAGGATAACGGGGATCCGTCCAACGACTTAACGAAATGCTAGGTCTTAGATGATAATGGGGATCCGTCCAAAGACTTAACAAAATTCCTTAACGGAGGTCTTGGAGGATAACGGGGATCCGTCCAAAGACTTAACGAAATGCCTTAACATAGGTCTTGGAGGATAACGGGGATCCGTCCAAAGACTTAACGAAATGCCTTAACGTAGGTCTTGGAGGATAACGGGGATCCGTCCAAAGACTTAACGAAATGCCTTAACGGAGGTCTTGGAGGATAACGGGGATCTGTCCAAAGACTTAAGGAAATGCGTTAACGTAGGTCTTGGAGGATAACGGGGATCCTTCCAAAGACTTAACGAAATGCCTTAACGTAGGTCTTGGAGGATAACGGGGATCCGTCCAAAGACTTAACGAAATGCTGTTTGCTAACGCAAGAATGCGATGCGTCAAAGACAAGAAGCAAAAAAGGAGCAAACGCATGTAATCTGTGATTATTCATTCATTCAAGTTTACTTAAAAAGCATTTTTATTCCTACATGGTTGGAAAAGATTTCTCTTCTTTTTCGCAACTAATCTAAATCCTGGATCAGTGGAGGCCATCACTACGCCTATAGACCCCTCGTTTTTCACCTGTCTTGCACACTCCCAAGGATGGACTGTCCCGGGCAAGGGTCCTATAGGGCAAGCGGCTTCCACCGACCGAAAGAAACGAACCTAGGGTCTAGCGCATCGCAAGGTTCCTAATACGTGGGCCATTCCAATCATGATTAAGCCCCGGTTAAGATCGAGATTCGTATTAGGGACTTAAGGGACTTCCGGTATAACCTCATCTTTGATGAGGGCTCTCGAATCTTATCCTTAGGCTTAAGGATGATTAGTATGAACCATTCATTAGGGCTTGACAACACGGTGTCACCCTATCCTTAATACATGACTTAGGTTAATTATGGCTATCAGTAACTCACAAGTCAAGGACCGGGTCGAGGACGACCTTGGTCACACTTGCTTTCACAAGGAGTCGTGACTCAGGCATCAACTTGGCCACGATTAACCTTAGACACGCATTAGGGACGTGGTAACGTGAGCTAGACCAAAAACCAACCGGAGTCACGGTATTTGTGTGTCACGGACAAGTGTGGTTGACTCAGCTCGGAAGGGGAGGTGGAATGGACCCGTGCGTGCTAGAAGGGCACAAGAGAACCAGTCAAGCTGCATCGTGGTATCCATCCCGGGTTTAAAGGGTTTTTGGAACGTGCAAGTCAAGTGCGCGTAGTGTGAAGCCATTCTATGTTCTCTTTTGAGTTAAAATAGAAATTTTCGATTCATTTTAACATCATGAACAATGCGCAAGCAACAATGAACAAACATAATCATCAAACATGAGAAAGCATGAATAAGCCATTTACACAAGCAATCAAGCAAAGAATCATATGAACAAACAAAGCAAAAACTTTGTACATATAATAAATTGTGCACAACCAAAGGTCCTTTGAAATCAAGACTTCACAAGAATAAGAATCTTTTGAAAACCATTTGTAAAACAAGTTGTGCACAACAAAAGGATTCAAAATCTTTACAAAAGGGGTTATGCACAAGGAGGCCTTAAAAACCCAATTTTATGTCCAAAAGACTTGTGCATAACCAAGCTTTAAAAACCAAGTTTTGGCTAAAAAGGAAGAAGGTAATGTGCACAAACAAAACTGTAAATGGAACCTGGACAAGAGCAGAAGCCAAAGAGGCACAGAATGTTTCTGCCCTGCACAAAATTGTCAAATTTTGAAACATTCTGTTCCCTGCCCAACATAGCCGTACGGCTATAGCATCCTGGCTATTATTTTTTTGCAGTTTTTCAACTTATGATCATCAAGCCCCAGTTTATTGCACATCCAGAACAGTTTCCACTCCAGAAAATTCAAACAGAAACTCAGCACACACAAAACAAACACAAAAGTTAACGAAAACGGGGGACGGGAGTTTGACCCACACAAAAGTGTCCTCAAATTTTTTAAAAAGAAGTTTGCAAACACTTTACTCCCCAGCGGAGTCGCCACTGTAAGGATCCCACCCCGTGATGAAGGAAACGATGGGAGCTCATTTCGAAGGGCGAAAAACCAAACACGGTTATCACACAAAACATAACTGAGTCGCCACATTTGTTAATTATTTAACCCAACAAATGAAAAGGTTAGAGATTCTATTAGTTTGGAGGTCAGGTTACGCCTTGGGAAGAGTTTTACGTCACCCAAGTCACCTCGGATAGGACCGAGTCTCCCTAATCGTTAGTTAACAAAGTGCATGTGTGTGTGTTTTCAAAAATGGGAGAAACTGACTTTTAACAAAGCTGGTTAATTATTTAACAGAAAATGGTTATTTTGCAATCAGTTTAACAAAAAGGGGTAAAACTGGAAAAAAATGCTCCCTGGCCAAACTAGCCGTATGGCTGGTTTAAACCATCCGTACGGCTTGTTCGGCTGTTCCGGGTTTTTTTTTTTACAGATTTATCAGAAAACTGTCCAGTTTCAGGCAGAAACAGAGTATTCTGCTGAAACTGGACTGAAATGCTAATTTTTCAGTTTGTGATTAACAACAAAACTTTGAAAAGATCATTCCTATGCACTTTAAGCATCAAAAGAACCCCCAAAACAAAGATTTGGGTGTGATCAAGAGCAATCATTAGAGAAATTAAAAAAAGGTGGTGAACATGCCCTTTGGGGCCAAAATTACCATTTGATGAGTAAAGATTGAAACTTTACCATCAAGATGGACTTGTGATGCAAGATTAAACCTTTAGGGACAAAAATATAACATAAAGATTGAATCTTTATGTCACATGCTTGGTGATTTATGGCTAGGTCATGTTTGGGATGATAAAGATTGAAACTTTATCACCCAATCATGACTCTCATGGCCAAACAAGAACAAAATCAACATGAAATTTAACAAATCATGATCATCCTTAGGTTTTATCCCATAATCACACACTAGGCATGAAGGAAACCTTGAATTACCTTATGATTTGGTTCCAATATACATATATAATTATAATATATAGCTTGAGAGGACAAGACTTATATAATATATATATATATATATATATATATATATATATATATATATATATATATATATAGTGCTTGAAGTGGACAAGACTTTTAATGGAATGTAAAGGCTTGAAAGTAAATTGCATCAAAGTAAAGACATAATAACATCAAATGATAACAAGCCTTAGGTTATCCTTTGGTTTAGAACCCATAGTCATGCATAGAACATGAAGGGCACCATGGATCAAGGCTTGGTTCCAATTCATATAATTTACAAGAAACATAAAGACATAAGGTAAATAAATAAAAGGAAAATAGAATGAGATGAAGAGAAGATGGGGGAGAAGGAGGCCTCACCACTCTTTGGTTCTAAGCCTATCTTCTTTCACTCTTTTCACTCAAATGTGTTTATCACTCCTATCAGCTCCCAATTCTGCAGAGATTTTCCTCTAAAACTGTTTTCTCCCCCCCCCCTAAAATGATCAGCCTAGGGTTCAATTTATAGAGACTGAGGGTGCCCAAATCAGCCGTACGGCTAGGTCCCTCAGGTACCCAAACCATCCGTACGGCTCAGTCTGGCGAGCTCCAGGATTTTTCTAAGGTTTATTCCAGAACAGTCCTGGAATGTTTTGTTTATCCTAGTGAGGTCCTGGCCCATCAGTTTATCCCTGAATGGCACCAAGAATTCCTCTAAAGTTGATCAATTTCAGATTGGGGTACTTACACCCGGCTCTTGTTTGATCAAACCGCGGGTAAACGGACTTAAGCCCGTCCGTGATGTGTGAGCCCGTGGGTTAAACCCGGTTCGACCCTCTTGCAAGTCCCTAGCCCGGCCCGTCCTTAAACCCTTAGTTTTTTTTTTTTTTTTTTTTTTATTTGAGAAAATACAGAAAAAAAATATTAAAGACATTACAATTTAATTTACAGTTTAATAAAAAAAAATAAAGGGTCAATTGCAATTTGGTTCCTGACTTTTTTCAAAATTTGCAATGTTAATGTTGTCTTTTCAATTTCGCCAATTGGTATACTCACTTTGTCATGTTGTTGCAATCCAACTACAAAAGTAACTGGGGTGTTAATTTTCTAACAGATTTTATGTCGTGTGACTGTGAGAGCCCGCGCTCGAAACCGAACCTCGAAATAATCGCTCGCGAAAGCGATTCGGGTTCGCCTCGTGCTGATGCGCTTTTGGAAATGCGCTCGGTTCCCGCACAATGGTTTCCTCTTGATGCTGTGATTTAATTGCAAGAGTCGCCACCTCATTTTAATTTTAGGAAAAACGAAGAAAAAACCTTTTTAGAGAAAGTGGGTTCGGGGGCTAAGTTACGAAGAGAGAAGGGGTTAAGCATTCTCTTCGCCCATGATGGTCTCTATATGCGTGCCACGTAGATTCATTTTATGCCTTTTGAATTGTTATTTTGTGCCCTAACAAAAAATGGTGGTTTAATATATGGAGGTCTTCCTATTCTAGGAAGGTTCATTTTTATTCACAAATGGGAGTCGATTTGGGTGGACTCACACTTGGTTTTAGAAAATGGTTTTATCATTTATATACAGTGAATAAAACACATGAAGGGGTGTGGGATTAATATTTACATTTGCACAAAAAGGGAAACAATTCCCAAAACAAATAAATGTCCGAAACTCCGTCCCTAAACATTTTCAGGGACTGCTGTGCACCTTTCTTTGTGTATATGTTATTTTACTCATCCAATCTGGAAAGTAAAGGTCAATAAAACTTCCTAACACATTAAAAATATACTATGATTTTTCCCTTGATTTTAGGGGCATGTTATGGTGTTCAAACAAAGCATGCAAGGCAATTCTTTTCACAGCCCAGTCTGACAGAATTTCATACATCCCTAACGTATCCACTTTTTTCATCATCAAAAATGGGGAATCATGGGGGACACAAAACATGAAAGTTTCTCCTAACATGTCAAAGTTAAGATCTGGAGATTTTCAAGTCCAACAAACAAGTTTAAGTCATTCAAAACACTTCTGACTTTTTGATGTCAGAAATGGACAAGCACAAATCTGAGAACAGAGAGCTCAAACAAAAAATGGAAAGAGACTCTTCCACTGAGGCTAATAATATTATATTTACATACTCATGTTCCTTGTTCTGTTTAGAACAAGTTATCTTTTGTGGTATAAGACCAAAACCCAAGTTTTCTATGCCTAAACAAAGCAACAAGGCAGTAAGGTACCATATGGACAGATTATTGGCATCTCACTTATGTCATGAAAACACCTATCAAAACTAACTCAAATGAAAAGCTATGAACATGAAACTTTGAACATGCATATATATACATATTAACAACACAAAACAACATTTATCCATGCTTATAAGTCAGATTACATGAGTTCTCACAAGGTGATATTACAAGCTATGGACAGATTCAAGGTTTTTTGAGGGGAAACAAGTTGGTTCTTTGAAAATCCCTTGAATCAAACACACACAAGGATTTGATACTCATTCATGCATGATATATATACACAAGATCAATAGCATAGCATGCTCAAGAGCTCAAAACATCATTATAATATCATTTGAAGAGAAAAAACAACAAGAGTATCAATATTGTATCTTTGAATATAAAATGGAGGTTTAGCCTAACAAGTGGCTAAACCTCTCAAGAAATTACATAAGAACACTACATCTTACCCTTTGAGGTGATTACAAGGTGAGAATAAGGCCTAGGTTGTGCTCCCTTTGCTTCCAAGGGAAGTCTTTTTTTTGGTTTGTTTTCTAAGGCTTTTGCTTAGTGTTTGAAAGGGTTTGAGTTTAGTGTTTGTGTGGTGGTGGTGCTATGGTGGTATGGTGGTGGTGTGGTGGTGGTTGAGGGTGTTTTAGGGTTATTTGAGAGAGAGCAAGTAAGGGTGGTGGTGAATATGGAGAGTGGTGTGTGTGTGATGTGTGAATGAATTCTTTTTTAAATAATGGATGAGGGAGATGGTAATATGGAGAAATGAGGTTGTAAATTGGTTGTAAATTGGAGGGGAGAGGTTGTAAATTGGAGGAGGGAGGTAATTTTTTTATATCATTATCTATCCTTCTTACACTAAGGATTCAAGTCATCTTCCTTATCTCTGTTCCGGCATTAACTCCGCAACTGCTCCGTTGTGCGCGTCTCCGGTGTCCCGGTTGTCCGCGGGTCCAACATGAAAGTTGCTCGGAATATTTTTCTGGTCAGGCCGGTATATCTGAAATATTTTTATGAGCAAGGAACGACAATAATATATTTTTTCCTCTTCTTGACCACTTGCTTAGATATTTTGAGATATTTTGCAATGTGGATAACCATCTTTTCAGCTCCGGCTTTCCGCTCCGCAACTGCTCCGTTGTGCGCGCCCCGGTGTCCCGGTTGTCCGCGGGTCCAACATGAAAGTTGCTCGGAATATTTTTCTGGTCAGGCCGGTATAGCTGAAATATTTTCATAAGCAAGGAACGACAATAATATATTTTTGCTCTTCTTGACCACTTGCTTAAATATTTTGAGATATTTTGCAATGTGGATAACCATCTTTTCAGCTCCGGCTTTCCGCTCCGCAACTGCTCCGTTGTGCGCGCTCCGGTGTCCCGGTTGTCCGCGGGCCCAACATGAAAGTTGCTTGGAATAATTTTGTGGTCACGCCGGTATATCTGAAATATGTCAATTAGCAAGGGAAGGTAATAATATATTTTTAATGCACAGAATGGATAACAGCGAGCAGTTCGGGGGGTTGCGGGCCCCGTTTCCGGTCCCGCACCTCGAAAAACGAAATTTTTGCCTGTTTGCTCGTTTTTTCGCTCTGATCATGAATTTGAAGTCCGTTCGTCCATTCAATGCACCGATAAGGATCACGGCAGTCCCGCACAGCCAAATCGAGGGTTCTAGGTCAGTTTCAGGGTTTAGACCGATTCGGGGTTTGAAAAGGGGTGCGAGATCGGGGTATCTACAGAGCCCCTCGTCGAATCTCCTTGTTAAAGGGGATTCTACGATTCACTAAGAGACACTCGATCTCGTCTAGGGTGTAACGGCTGGGTCCAAAGTAGGACTTCCTACGTATCTCTTTCGAGAATCAAGCCTCCGTAGTTCTAACTCAAACAATCAATCAAACACAGGAAATGGTCGGTTCCGGTTTTCCGGTTTACCTACGTATTTCTATCGAGAATCAGACCAAACGTAGTTCAGGTTTATTAAAATTTAAAGCAGGGGGTTGCATTGAGATTCCATCTCTCTTTGCTGGGGGTAGCATTGAGATTCCATCTCTCTTTGCTGGGGGTAGCATTGAGAAGCTATTTCTCTTTGCTGGGGATTGCATTGAGATTCCATCTCTCTTTGCTGGGGGGGAGCATTGAGATTCCATCTCTCTTTGCTGGGGGGTTGGTATTTGACCAACAAATTGCTTTGAGATTCTATATCTCTTTTCTTGGGGGAGCATTGAGATTCCATCTCTCTTTTCTGGGGGGTTGGTATTTGACCAACAAATTGCGAGAATGGGCGACTGAGTCCAACGTTATGAACTGCCTACGTATCCCTCCATGGGAATCAAGTCGAGTCGTAGTTCTGATTAGAACCGACTCACACAATTTAAGAGAAGGCTTAAGACCAATCACGACTCAAGGATTGACGCAAGGTACAATCCGAGTAAAGGGGTGCATTGAGATTCGATCTCTCTTTGCAAGGGGATGGGAATCATAAATGGAGAACGTACGACGTTGCGCAGTTCGGGGAAGTAATCTCGGGTGCCTGAGAAGACCAAGCTGGAACAACATATCTTTTCAAAAGGGGGGCCTACGACGTTGCGCAGTTTCAAGGGAGGTAATCTCGCTTTTTTGAGAAGACCAAGGTGGAATAACATATCTTTTCAAAAAGGGGGGACCTACGACGTTGCGCAGTTTCAGGGGAGGTAATCTCGCTTTTTCGAGAAGACCAAGGTGGAATAACATCATTTCAAAGGGGGAACATACGACGTTGCGTAGTTCAAGGGAGGTAATCTCACTCTTTCGAGAAGGCCAAGGTGGAATAACATCATTTCAAAAGGGGAACATACGACGTTGCGCAGTTCAAGGGAGGTAATCTCGCTCTTTCGAGAAGACCAAGGTGGAATAACATCATTTCAAAAGGGGAACATACGGCGTTGCGCAGTTCAAGGGAGGTAATCTCGCTTTTTCGAGAAGACCAAGGTGGAATAACATCATTTCAAAAGGGGAACATACGACGTTGCGCAGTTCAAGGGGGGTAATCTCGCTCTTTCGAGAAGACCAAGGTGGAATAACATCATTTCAAAAGGGGAACATACGACGTTGCGCAGTTCAAGGGAGGTAATCTCGCTCTTTCGAGAAGACCAAGGTGGAATAACATCATTTCAAAAGGGGAACATACGGCGTTGCGCAGTTCAAGGGAGGTAATCTCGCTCTTTCGAGAAGACCAAGGGCAATAAACAACTGAAGCTATTTATATGGACAAAATAAAATCAAGGATACGCTGCATTCTGCGCTGTTCAGATTCCTCTGCCTTTGAATTGCTGTGTGATGAGATTTTTGTGCTGCAACCTCATTTTGGATCCCTGATTCTCCTAATAGGGGTTTTTGATTATTTCACAGTTTAAGCTTCTTCGCTTTGGAGCTCCTGCAACTCTTGTGGGATTTTGATCGCTTGCAATGAGCAACCTCTTTGTGAAACCAAGATGTGATTCATTGTGTGGTTCCAACTTCGTACCTGCATAAGATTTTTTGCAAGTATGTGGTCGTGCCTGAAAATTCAGGCTGCCTACGTATCTCTTTCGAGAATCATACCAACGTAGTTCAACGTTATCAAGTCGAACATTTTATTTTTCAAAAGGTCACTGGGAAATTTCGCTCCCTACGCAGAAATATGAGCGTCGATATTGTCGAGGATCCTTCTTGTGAAGATCACGATGTGGCAGAATGGATGATGTGTACCTGCATAAGATTTTTTGCAAGTATGTGGTCGTGCCTGAAAATTCAAGCTGCCTACGTATCTCTTTCGAGAATCAGACCAACGTAGTTCGAAGTTGGCAAGTCAAACTGATTTTGCAGAAAGGGCATAGGGAAATCTCATTCCCTTAGCATTGATGTTGATGAGGAAACTTCTTTTGAGGACCACGATGTGGCAGGGTGTGCGATTTGTACATGCAAGAGATTTCCAAGAGCAAGCGAAATATATCTTTGACATTAATGTGCTCGAGAGTGTCATTCATGTGCAACAAAAGTTTTAGAACACATACGCGGATTGGAATCCTTAAAATTGAGAGATTCAGAGAAAGATTGGGACAAGAATACATTCCCTTTTCATTTTGCAACCGCTTTTCATTTGGAGGGTGAAAATCAAATTTCTCCTTTTGCACGATGATTCCTTTTGCATTTGATTTTTTTTTTTATTTGACTCATGTGCATCGCTCGCATCTCAAACTTTTCTTGTTATCAATTAATGACTGAAAGCTCATGAATGAATCAGAGGGAGAATCATGAATGGAATGGATTGCACTTTATTATGAATTTTGCATTTTTGCGAAAATGAGGAGTATGGATATGTGTATGGTGAAGCGAAGCCGAAAGCCTAGCGCGCGCACTTAAAAGGTCAATTTCGAACACCCATTTGATCAAGATTACTCAACGGTATCTCCGGATGCTATAGTTGGGTCAGCCCCAGTTGCTGGCTGAAGAAACCCCATTTGTTCTTTCTGATATCGACCCCCAACATTCTTGCTGCTGAAGCCCCAGTGTCTCGCAAAGATCAACCTCAGATGTTGGCTATGGAAGCCCCAGTCATGCTATAGGACAACCCCCTGAATCAGGCATATGAACCTCTTGTAGCATTTGTCGTTTGGACACAACTTCATGTTTTGGCATTTCAACCTTTGGGGGCTTAACTGTCATTGAGAGTTATTCAAGTGTTCGATGTCTCGCTGTTGGAGGCAATTCACAATTTCTGATACACAATACCCAATCAGTCGGGTTAACTGTCTTTGAGAGTTGCTCGGCGGGACGCAATCCCGATGTTGCTGAAGAAAAGAGCTTTGAGCTTCGCAGGCCATACTGACAATCCGAGATGGCACTTTGTTTCTATTGATTCCCACATTAAGGGACCGACTGTCTATGAGAGTCATCCCACATTCGAGGCTTTGCTGTTGATCATGATTCACATGTTCTGACATTCAATACTCCTTCTTTGAGGAATCAACTGTCATTGAGAGTTGTCTTATACCCTGGCATTCTGCCATCTGAATTTCCGTGTTACCCGGAACAAACCATTCTCAACAAATCGTACTGTCATGAAGCCACATCATTGCTCTTGAAACAAAACCACCCGAAACTTTGACATGCAGCCCCAGTTCGTGGTCATTCATTCGAGATCACTTGCCGACATTGAGAGTTTGAAATCTAAGGAATAGCATTCCTTTGTCTCTTTTGCTGTGACAACTTGCAGGAGTTGGCAGGGGAAGGCACGAGGCCAGTGTTTTGAAAAGCAAAGGGAAATCCCAGTGGGATCTCCGACATTGTGTTTACGCAGAAATTAGATGACGGAAGGACGAGGGTAGGGGGAAGCCCCTATACTCGGGAAAAGTATGCTTACACATTGAAATCAAAGACTCAAGACTTAAACAAGCGTTAATGGTCAAGTGCCTCAAAATCAGATGGACCCTTATAGCGTCAGATTAGTATTTTAGTTTTCATTTAGATAAGCTTCACAAATCATTTAAACTCAAATTAGACCGTGACAAATCAAGATGAGAACATCGTTGGGCATGACTTATGATTCGCGCCGCCGTTTGACCTCGTTTGATGAGAGGCCTTCGCTGTTGTCTCGCTTTCCAAGATTGATTACGTCGTTTTGGGCTCCCTCAGTGTAAGGGGTTGGTAGAGCACGTTGGTCTCCAACTGAAGTCACCAGTTGTCGTCGTCGATGGTACTTTGCCCAAAGTTGAAAGATCGAGATCTTCTTTAATTCAGATTGGCTTCGCAGCGCGGTGCTCCTTGAAATTGATAATGTCACATGAGATTGTCGGACCCTCGGTCCACGTCTCGTTCTTAGTGTAACGATCGATGAAGTCTTCATTATGAATTGCCAGATGCCGTCGTTGAAGGCATACACATAAACTTGAAGTGTCGCGATATCCTTTCTAAAACAATTGAATTAAACAATAAAGCGAATGGTATGTACCAAAGTAAATGAATAATGTTCCTTCTTCTTTTTTTTTTTTTTTTTTTTTTTTTTTAACCTCTCCTTTTTTGCTCTCTTTCATCTTTTTTTTTTTTTTTTTTTTTTTTCACTCAAGAAGAAACATATAGCTTCTGAAACATAAATTTACAAAATGCGAGAATTTACAACACATTATACATTAAAGGAAAATCGCCGACACTTGCGTTGGCATCACTGTGATAGTCTTCGGCCTTTTTCGTTTGATTGGCCCTTCTGAACATGTCTTTGATTGCACCCTGAAATCTTCGTTTGTCGGGTGACTTTGTCGATCGCCTTTGTGAAATTCGTCGGTTGCCTTCGGCCCTAGTTCCCATCTCAATTAATCACAGTCTAATTTTTTGTTTAAATTTCATTGACTGCTTTTATTTAAGTGAGATTAATTGTTTGCGGGTCCAGATCTACAAGATACGCGATTTACAAGGCACTTGGTTATAAGGCAAGTTCATTGACTGAAACATTTACATGACAAGCAATAAAATAAAAGCACGAAGACAACAACACACTCTTAGACTTAGAAGACAAAGAAGATGTGTGAGCATATTACTAAGTATTACGCAAAAAGAACAGGATTAGGAGTTGGGGCGGTGAGCCCAGTCACACGCAAAAAGAGATCCATGCACTAGAGGCACGACCTTACGAGTCAACACACTTCTGTTACCAGCAAAAAAAGGGATAACCTTCCTCGGGGTTGATGAGATCCAATCATATTTAAGGGGAAACACCTTCCTCGGGGGTTGATGAGTCCCTGGGATAACTACTCGAACATGAGGCCCTTAGAGGTGGCCTTGGGATAACTCTGTGATCTATGAGGTCTTGGATAACATGCTTGAGAGACCAACAAGAGTTTGTATCGTGACCCACGGATTGATGATACACGCAGAGCTCTGCGGGGTTAAAGTGCTTGGACAATCGTCTGGGTAGCTTGTATCCTTCAATAGGTTTCATAATCCCTAGAGCAACCAACCCATAGAAGATATTGGATAGCGGGCTCTCGAATTCATCAAAGTGCCTATCCCCATTTCGTACCAAACCTTTTTCCTTAGCTTTGACAATTGGTGCAAAAATCCGATGGGGTTTTACATAGCATGGAGTCACAGGCCTTTGGGCAGTGAGATTTTTACACAGACGGCTTGTCTCTGGCACGGGCACTTCAATGACTTCTTCATCAAAAAGGTCTTGGACTGCTTTCCTAAGTGCCCAACATGAATCAGTGTCGTGGCCGCGGGCTTGGTGATATTGGCATAACTTGCTTCGATCTCCATAGGTGGGATTTTTGGGACGATAGTTTTCCACTGGCTTTAGCAATCCTTGAGCGCTTAGGTCTTGAAAAACCACAGACAATGGGGCATTCAAATTGTTGAAGTATCTACCATTATGACAAAACCTCTTCTGCGAACTGCTTGATGAATAGATCTCTGTGGGTTTCACTGAAGTTTCACGTGTCTCTAGAGAGGCAGTAGGGTTCAAATTATTTGTTGTCACCATTTCGCTAGCTCCCACATAGATATCATTACAAGTCTTGAGTCCCATATCTCGGTGGAGTGAAAGTTCGCGTTGGAATTGACATCTTGGAAATGGACTGCTTGGAGATCTTTGAGCTCCAATTTCTTTAAAAGGGTAGCCACAAGGTCTAACATTTCTTCTTGATGTCCTTGGAATATGCTGATCATACGATTGGTGTGATCATGCAAGCGCCTTTCCAACCACTGTTCCAGTGCATACCCTGGCTCGAAGTCCGGGAAACCCTTAGCCGAGTTTGATGACGCCTGTCCTTTGTTTGGCCATAATCGATGATGAAAACCGGAGTAGAACTTTGATCAAAGTGGTGCCTGTAACGGACCTTGAATGTCGCGCTAGAGAACAAGAAGAAATTCTCCCTCTACAAGATGGATGAAAAAGGAAACCTATTTTAGATTTCTGGGGAATGAAGCTTTATGAATTAAAGAATCCAATTTTTTGTTTTTCTTTTTGTTCGAATTTTGAAGCGCAAGCAATGCACAAACCTATGGATGCCGGACAAGCACTTTGCTTTGTTTTGACATGTTTTCGCATGGAATCCTGGAATAGTGGATACCTTCTCCAAAGTATAGGACCAACGTTTTTCACCTGTACTATTGGCCGTCCGAGCCCCTAACGAAGGGCCTATACTCTTTCTATACTCTTTCTGGGATCCACCATTCGGTTACGGTCTATGTAAGGGTCATGATAATTTCAAGTCAATCCAAGAATTTCAACATGATATCCACAATTGAGGTCGATTATAACCTTTTGGGAATTCATAGGATTGAAGTAAAATTGTTTAGACAAAAACCGACATGAAGTCTGTGACGTGTTATTTTCGAAAGAATATGGACATCGCATTTCGGCTTTTGAAGCTTGGCTTACACCCATCACAGCGACCGTAGGCGCTGCTAAGGGGGAAACAGTATACCGTTGACCCTATGGGGAAGTCAAGTGAGCTCCCTTATGCCCCAGGTTTACCGTCTCGGGTTTGAGATTCTAAGACGCTTTTCAAAAAACGTGCATGTGTGTGAGGTATCTATGAGTTCGAAAATCATTTTGAAAGCACGTAAAGAAAACAAGAAAATCATTTTTTTCCTTTTTTACTTGTTTTACCCCTTTTTTGGGGAATCACTCACCATGCAATGCATATATACAAATAAGATAAGCGAAAAAACGCCCCTGCAAAACAGAGGTTAGGGCACAGATATATACACCCCAAGTAAGGCACATAAAGAATGGCACACACAAAGATTTAGAGTCTAGTCCACTTTAAAACAAACTCCCCAGCAGAGTCGCCACTGTGAGACCCCGCGCTCGAAACCGAACCTCGAAATGATCACTCGCGAAAGCGATTCGGGTTCGCCTCGTGCTGATGCGCTTTTGGAAATGCGCTCGGTTCCCGCACAATGGTTTCCTCTTGATGCTGTGATTTAATTGCAAGAGTTGCCACCTCATTTTAATTTTAGGAAAAACGAAGAAAAAACCTTTTTTAGAGAAAGTGGGTTCGGGGGCTAAGTTACGAAGAGAGAAGGGGTTAGGCATTCTCTTCGCCCATGATGGTCTATATATGGTGGTTTAATATATATGCCTTTTGAATAACAGGGCTGACTTTCTAGTCCATTCTGTCAAAATTGCCTTCTCTGAGTCGCGCGCCTCCGACAGGAGGAGCCAGACGCGCGCGCCTCCCGCCCCCAAAGCAGGAAGCGCGCGCCTCTGGGCGTCAGTTACAGATTTCTGGCCAGGATTCCCTCCCTTGCTCAATTTACAAGATTTTGCCCGGGAAGGATTTCTTGGTGACTGAGTTTTGGCACCAAAAACACCCCTCTCTCACCTATAAAAACCTCTCTTTACCTCCATTTTCAAGGATCGAAAAACCAACCGAAAGACCAAAGATTTGAACTTACAAAAACTATACCAAAATCACTTTCTAAAGGTTCTCCAAGGATTTCTTCAAGCAACATTTGAAGGTCTTCGAATTGTAGGTAAAAGTCCATCTTTTCCTTTCTTTTCTACTTCATCTCATCTCTCTCTTTTACTCTAATCAAATGTGCAATCACCCAAATCATTTTGGGACATGACTCTAATGATCACCTCATCTCATTGAGGTTGGTTAAGGAGTCATCTCCTACATTCCAAATCCTATTTTAAATCCCCCCTTTTCATGACTTAAAAAAAAAAAAGAAGAAGAAGAACATTTTCATTCATGTAGATTTTGATCAAGCAAGACCAACTTTAGTTGGGCGAGATGGGTGTTTCGGTACTTCCCATCTCGTAATCTAACCCCCGAACCTCAAAACAAAGAATCTCTGTTTTCGTAATCAAACTTAGGCTACAATCAATAGGTTTTTCTTATGTTCCTCAAAACATAGGTGGCGACTCTAAACAATCTAAAAACAAGTTAGACATCCTAGGATAATTCACGCGCTCTAGCCAAGCCGTGGTTCCCCCGGGGTATCTACAGTGGCGACTCTGCTGGGGATATTTATTTGAGGGTTAAACTTGCGTTCTGATCGAAATCTACATCTTTTCCGGGCATTCTGTTTCCTGATGGGGGAGGCGCGCGCGTCTGGCCGTTTAAGCCTAAGGCGCGCGCATCCCGCATCAAGAACCAGAATCGCCCACTTCTTCATGTTCTTCATCTTCTTCTTCTGTTATTCTGCACTAATCACTTCTGCAGGGGTTACAATATGAACATGGGACCAGGGCAATCCCCTGAGTCCAAAGTCTGACATTCTGACAGGTGTGCCCCAGAAGCGCGCGCCTCCCATAATCATTGCGCCATGCGCGCGCGTCCCACATCAGCACTCAGAGGCGCACGCTTCTGGGTTGGTTCCCAGAACAGAAACAAGTTTCAGTGACTGAGCAGAACAGTGGGGTGTGGGCACAGTTGCCTGCATCAGAACAGAATTGAACCCTCAGACTGTTTTAATTTTGTGTTTTATTTACCGGTCACACGGGTGATTCGGGAGTTGTAATTTTATGTGCTTATGTGTTTTGTGTGTTTTTTCTTTCTTTTCAAAAAAAAAAAAATATATAAAAAAAAAAATATTTTTGTCACTTGTTAGACCTCACACTACATGCACATATTCCTATGAACTGCTCACTATCGAGTCGCACAAGTCCAACCCCAAACCCGTCGAGGCCCGTCCTAGAAAGTTTCAAGCTCCACCAGACCTTGGCTCTTTCGAAGCGGTAAACCTCAGCCCGTGGCGTAGTTCAAGACTACATGCCGGGGGTGACCTTTAAGCCTCATATTCAAGCCGAGCACAAACCACACAATTCTAGTTAGGGTCTAACACTCCGTGACTCAAGTCGGTTTCCATGTACCGAGATTTCCCTAAACTAATGTCTTCAAATCATACATGCCAACTTGTTGAAAGGGATGCAATAAAAATCCGTCCCAAAAGTGGTTATTTTGGACGAAAATAAAAATCCGTCCCCGCATGTATGCTTTACTACATTAATTTAGTTTAATCTCGATACATGTAGGATTCACAAGCGCGATGGAATCCGATGAGTATATGGGACCGCGAGATGGTCTATATACTAGTGTGACGATTCCATTATTTTCTTAGAAACCCCAAAAAGGGATTCATTCCCTCCCTCCGACTTATAAAAAAAAAAAAAGAGTCTTTTCTTATGTGGTTCGAGTCGTGTGCCCAACTGTGTGTTCTAAGCCTCTTCATGGACCGCAAGTGTTACTCAAGACTGACAAGGGCCTCTTCTGCAATATAGGTTCGATTGGTACTTACAAAGTCTACCGGGATTCAGCAAATTGGTTAGTCCGTGAAGAGATCACTCCAACAGCTCCAACATCAACCATGACCAGCAGCAGCAACACCATGTCTCTCGAACAGCTCTCAACCATGGTCCAACTCCTCCAAGAGCAAGTCTCCACCCTTAACAAGGAGGCACAAAGAAAAGATGACATTTGGCAATCCCACCTCGACAGCCAAAGGGAGCCCCACGAGGCCGAAATGGAGCTAATGAAAGAAAAGCTCACCAACCTTGCCAAGGGAAAGAACAAGAACAATGATGATGAATCCGAATGGACCGAGGGTTTGTTCAAGAGTCCTTATGTCAACACCCGCACCAAGAAGATGGGGGAACCAAGTTCCGAGAACAATGAGCCCAAAATGGTGGATTCTATCATGGCCTACATCGACCAAAAATTCAATGGGCTCAACATGGGGAAAGGCTCCGACACAAGCCTTTATCAATCATCCATCCTCATGAGTACTATAGCCGCTCTTCCCGATAAGTTCAAGATGCCCGACATAAGCAAATTCAAGGGCAACTCTTGTCCTATGGCTCACATTGAGACTTATATTTGGGCAATGGTTCCAAAGAAGGTCTCCACCAAGGTGATGGCTCAATGCTTTCCTCTCACTCTCGAGGGGGCGGCAAAAGATTGGTATGCTACTCTCCCGCTCACTGTCCGTCTTGATTGGGACTCCGCCATGCTTGCCTTCAAGAACCAATACCAAGGCAACACCACTCACCGGCCCACAAGGAAAGAACTAGAGAACACTACTCAACGAGACAATGAGTCTTTCATCGACTTCACAAGGAGATGGAATGACAAACTCTCTAAATTGTTGAGAGGCCGAACACAAAAGAGCAAATGGACATATTTCTCAAGTGTCTCAAGATTGATCTCCGCACTCACCTAAGTGGGGCTTGCTACTCCGACTTCTCCCAAATGTATGAGGCGGGGGTACGCATGGATGACTTGCTCAAGGAGATTAAGAAGACCACTCCTTCTTACCGCTACAAGGCCGCTTCCAACTCCACAAAAGAGGCCTCGGTCAACGCCGTCACTATTGACAAGGGGAATTACAAAAAGGTTCCTCCACCTCAAGGGAAGAAGTCCCGAAGTGACCGTGTCTACACGCCCCTCCAAGGCATGACTCAAACCGAAGTGTTCGAGGTCCTCAAGGCGAAGGGTCAAGTCACACCCGTGCAAGGGTACCAACCCAAGACGATCCAATCCAATCATGCTCACCACAAATATTGTGGCTATCACCAATATAGTGGCCACACCACCGAGGATTGCTTCGTTCTCCGCAATGTCATTCAAGATCTCATAGATAAGAAAGAATTTGTAGTGACTAATGACGAGCATGTCAATGTAATAGAGATAGGAGAACTCGAGGGGACCACCCATTCAATCCCAATTGTGAATGGGGGCCCCAATGTTATGAATAAACTTGACAATTCTTGTTATGTAGTGACTTATGATGAAGTAATGAGGGAAGTACTAGAGAATAGGAAAACGAAGCAAGATGGGAACGTCAACATGCTAACTCAATCCGGTCGAGTCATAGCAAGCAACCCTTCCACTTCCGCACCGAGCTCCTCTTCTCAAAGGCCACAAGCTCACAACACTCCCGAAGATCCTCTACTTGTCCAACTCAAGAAAACTCAAGCCAACATCTCTATTTGGGACCTCATTGCATCCTCGAAGAAACACCGAGATCTTGTCATCCGCAATCTCGATGATACATCAGTTTCTCCCGATACTACTCCCGAGGACCTCACGGCAATGATTGGTCACATTCATTTTAGCAACGTCATCACCTTTGCCGATATGGACCTTCCACCGTTTGGTTCCGACCACAACGAAGCTATTTACCTCAAGGTACGAGCAAGGGGGAGGCCCGTCTCAAGAGTCTTAGTGGACGGTGGTTCCGCACTCAATCTCATGCCTGGTAGAATCATGGGCATACTGGGGCTTAAGGATTCTGATTTGAAGCCTTCTACTCAAGTAATCCGAGGTTATGACAGCACCGCCCGTACAGTCATGGGTATGATCGAAATAGACATTGAGTTTGGGAGCATGGTCATGTCCGTTCCATTCCAAGTGCTTGATATCCCGGCCTCGTTCAACTTACTGTTGGGTCGACCATGGATTCATAGTGCTAATGCCGTACCGTCAAATCTCCACCAATGTGTCAAGATCCGAAATGGTTATGAAATAGTGACCGTAATGGCTGAAAACATCACTATCCACAGAAAAGGTGAGCCCGTCCACCAAGTTCAGCATGGTCTACCAGACTCCACTCTCTCCGGCGTCTCAATCAACGCCATTGATAAAGAAGGGGGAAACGGATCATGGACCCCCAGCAATCAAAAAGTCCTCCGCATGATGAGGAATATGGACTACTTCCCTGGTTTAGGCTTAGGGAAATATCAGCAAGGAATCCTACATCCCGTGCAAGTCCCATTTGTCAAGAACACCTTCGGTTTGGGGTATGAGCCTTCCAAAGAAGACTTGAAACAAGAGCAAGCGATCAAGAACGAAAAGGCCCGAGCTCGTAAAGAGGGCCGTCGGTATGAAGTCCCTAATCTAAGGCCTTACCGCAAGACGTTGAATGGTTATTTTGTCCGCCAAGGGGAAGACGTTCCGTACATGATCTTTCCCGAGCCGTGGGTTAACAATAAAGGTGCCAAAAAGCCCGGCCTCGAAATCTTCTCCGATTGTGAGATCCAGATATCCGAAAGAGAACCAACTCCCATGTCGCCCCGTGAATGGTGGGGAAGAAAGATAACCATAGAGTCCGAGACAGAAATCACCGTGGGGGAAGAACTGACAGATTTAGCCTCCATGTTTGAAGAGCTTGCCATGATGAATGAATGCCAAGTTAACGCCATCCATGACACCGTCATCATGAACGAGACTCTCAGTGAGATCCCGCCAAGCTCCGAGCCGATCAACAATTGGTATTCAACAAAAGGGCCCGTGGTATCCGAGGAATTCTTAGTCCAAGAAATGGGTTGCATACCCCGCACAGCAACAAAGGAAGAGCAGCTCACACTTACTTTCGAGTCCGAGAGTGTCTCTAATACCCTCACCCAAGAGGATTTGGAGGCCATAGCCGAGCGTGTGTTTCCTTTCTTTGCTAATGAAAATTTTGACATTTCTGAGTACCCTGAGATTGCAAACATCATAAATGATGAATTAACTAATAATGAACTTAACAAACAAGTTAATAACGATTCAAATTATGATGAAATAGACCACGAAAACATAACATACTTAAATGAACTTGCTCAACAAGTCCGTAGTCGTGGCGAGAATGGTCCAAAGGCTGACGAAGAATTGCATGTTGTTAATCTGGGTACCGAAGAAGAGCCAAAAGAAACCAAGATTGGAAGCTTCTTCAAGGGAGACGACAGAGACAGATTGACTGCATTACTACGGGAGTTCGTAGATGTGTTCGCATGGTCATACAAAGACATGCCGGGTTTAGACAGAAAGGTAGCGGAGCACAGGATTCCGATCAGAGAAGATGCCAGGCCAGTAAAGCAGAAGCTCAGAAAGATCAAGCCATAATGGTCTCTGCAGGTCAAAGAAGAGATTGAGAAGCTCCTCAGTGTGGGCTTCATCAAGGTTATCGAGTATCTGACATGGTTAGTCAACATTGTGACAGTCAGGAAGGCAAACGGCAAGGTTCGAGTTTGTGTAGACTTCCGAGATTTAAACAAAGCTTCCCCAAAGGATGATTTTCCACTCCCTAATATCGACATGCTAGTCGACTCCACTGCTGCCTACGAGGTCCGCTCATTCGTGGATGGGTTCGCTGGGTACAATCAGATTCTCATGGCCGAGGAAGATCAACATAAGACAGCCTTCACAACACCGTGGGGTACCTTTTGCTACACAGTCATGCCATTTGGGTTAAGAAATGCTGGGGCTTCCTACCAAAGAGCCGTAACAGACTTGTTCCACGATATGATTCACAAAGAAATCGAGGTCTATGTGGACGACATGATCATTCACTCCAAAGGAACCGATGGTCAACACCTAATCGATCTCCGCAAGTTCTTCGAAAGGCTTCGTCAACACAAGATGAGGCTCAACACTGCAAAGTGCACATTCGGGGTTATCCGAGGCAAAGTTCTTGGTTATATGGTCACTGAAAGGGGAATCGAAGTAGACCCCTCCAAAATCAAGGCAATCATTGACATGCCTCCTCCAAAGACGCAGAAAGAGATTAAAGGTTTCATGGGAAGACTACAATACATCAGTCGGTTTGTGCACCAACTCACTTCCATGCGCGAGCCAATCTTTAAGCTACTCAAGAAGAATGTGGCTCTAGAATGGACCGACGCGTGCCAAGAAGCCTTCGATCAAGTAAAGAATTACTTGACGTGCCCTCTTGTTCTAGTTCCGCCGCACAAGGAGAAACCTCTGTTGCTTTATCTCACTGTCAATGATGAAGCCCTAGGGGCTATGTTAGCACAGGAGCAACGAGAGTCCACAAAGGAGAACGCCATTTTCTTTGTCAGTCGCCGATTCCAAGGAGGCGAAAAGAACTACTCTGTCTTAGAGAAGTCATGTGCAGCATTGGTTTGGGTCACTCAAAAGCTCAAACACTATATGGAAGCTTTTCCGATCAAGCTAGTAGCAAAGGTGGACCCGCTCTGCTACATCTTCGAGAAGCCTTTCATGTCAACAAGAATAGCCAAATGGTACTTCATGCTCACCGGCTATGACATCACTTACGTCACACTAAAATCCGTCAGGGGTAAAGTGTTCAGTGACCAGCTTGCCGAATTCCCGTGTGACGAAGTGAAGGGGGAAGATGTACAGTTCCCCGACGAGCATTTAATTTGTACTGCAACCGAGGAAGACAAGTGGCAACTTTTTTTCGATGGCGCCGCCAATAAACACAGTTTTGGTATAGGGGTATTGCTTGTCGATCCAAAAGACATCTACACTCCCATTGCCATACGCCTGGAATTCGAAGCTACCAACAACATTGCCGAGTACGAAGCATGCATAGCAGGGCTCGAAGCAGCTCTCGAAAGAAACGTCACGGAACTAGAAGTGTTCGGCGACTCTTTGCTCCTTATCAATCAGCAATCGGGTAAATGGCGAACCCAAGACCCGACTCCCCAACAATATGGTCAGCACCTTGAAGAACTGGTTGAACAATTCCAAGAGATCACTTTCAACTACCTGCCAAGGGATAAGAATCGCTTCGCCGATGCACTGGCCACTATAGCTTCATTAGTTGAAATGCCCAGAGGGAAAATGGTGAAGCCTTTCAAAATTGCTCGAAGGAACAGTCCGGCATATTGCATGAGTATCGAGATCAACGAGGTTCAAACAAACTCTCCGTGGTATTCGGATATCATGAACTTCCTCAAAGACGGCACTTATACCGAGAACATCAATAAGAAGTCTCAAGCAGCTCTGCAAAGGTTAGCCTCTCGGTACGTACTGATTGGGGACCGAGTCTATAAAAGGCACCACGACGGGATCAATCTCTTATGCGCCAATGAGACCGAAGCTCAAGAGATAATGTGTGAAGTGCACGAAGGAGAATGTGGACCCCACATGAATGGGTTTATGCTAGTCAAGAAGATACTTCGCATTGGTTACTATTGGAGCACTATGGAACGAGACTGTATCGAGAAAGTCAAAAGGTGTGCCAAGTGCCAATTCCACGCTAATCTGCAACATGCTCCACCCTCACAACTTTACAACATGGTCACACCTTGGCCTTTCTCTTGTTGGGGGATAGACATCATCGGTAAAGTTTATCCTGCCGGGAGCAATGGGCAGTCATTCGTCCTAGTGGCAGTCGACTACTTCACAAAGTGGGTCGAGGCACAAGCCTATCGAACCCTCAACGCCAAGAAAGTGGCCGAATTTGTAAAGATTAATATCATGTGCCGATACGGCGTGCCTCATGAAATCATTTCCGACAACGGCTCTCACTTCAAGAAGTGGATGAACTTTTAAATACAAGATCACATGTGCAAGGCACATTTCCGAGGCTCATTCTCTTTTGGTAGAATACAAGATCACCAAGCACAAGTCATCTCCTTAGCCCCAAGCAAATGGTGCAGTCGAAGCAGCAAATAAGACCATCGAGACCATCGTCAAGAAAATGGTCTCAACAGGAAGGATTGGCCCGAGAAGCTACCATTAGCATTGTGGGGCTACCGCACATCAATACGATCCGCAACAGGAGAAACTCCTTATGCATTGGTCTATGGTTCTGAAGCCGTACTCCCTATCGAACTTGAAGTCCCATCTCTACGGGTCCTCCTCGAGAATCAAGTCAACGAGGTCGACTGGATGCAAAGTCGATATGAACAACTAGCCTTGCTCGACGAGAAAAGGTTAAGAGCACTCGAACGCACAAGGGCGTATCAGCAAAGGATGGCAAGAGCTTTCAACAAAAAGGTGAAGCCTCGAAACATCAATGTGGGAGATTTGGTTTTAAGACAACATCCTCCTAATGCCATGAATCCCCTGGGGAAATGGGGACCCCGATGGATCGGTCCGTACGTGGTAAAAAGATACTAAGCGGTGGTGCAGTCCGGCTCGTGGATTTAGATGGTGACCAGCTGCCAAAGGAGGTCAACCTCGACAAGCTCAAGAGGTTCTACGCTTAATAAACAAAGACCATTAAAAAAAAAAAAAAAAAAAAAATTGCTCGCTAGGTTGAAAACCCGCAAGGGCGGCCTAGGCAAAAATTAGAGCACGTGCAAAAAAGAAGCCCGCTAGATTGAAAACCCGCAAGGGCGGTCTAGGCAAAAAACAGGGTGCACAAAAAAAAAAAAAAGAAAAAAAAAAAAAGAAAAAAAAGAAAAAGAAAAATGGTCTTTGTTTGTTTGAACTACGAAGACCTGAGCCTCCCAACTGGAGGAACGTAGGCAACCTTCGGGTGCGGTCTAAAACATATCAAAAATACCCAATTCACTTCAAATAACAAAATGCAATTTTTATTCATTCAAGGAATTATTCAAACCATTACAACGGATTTATTGAGCAACAAAAGACATCAAAATACTAAATCCTAAAACAAAGTGGTCTAATTGCAATCTCTTAGGGTACTAAGAAAAATCCAATTTTCTCTTAGCTTTCGAAGGACCACCCGATCGTCTCTCAATCCTTTTCTTCTTGGGTAACAAAGGAGCACTAATACGCACCGAAACCTTCTATGCTACAACACGTCTCCTAGAATAAAAGTCATCCAAAGGAGTACCGAAAGGGTCAGCGAGAATGTTACTCGAATCAGCAGCAGCCTCCCTATATCTCAAAGTGCTGCTAGGCTCAAAACCCTGTCCCAACAACTCGGCACGAAGCACATCAACCCAAGTGATGCCACGGTAAAGGGTGCCAAATAAATAGTCCAAGTAGCTCTCGGGAAGGAAGACACTCCCCGATGCAGAGGAGCGAAAGCCCAACGATTGCGGTCATCTCCCCAAGCCAACTGAAGCTCACTCGAGAAGTCAGGACCCATGTAAGCAACTGGACGAAGCATTCCATCCCTCGGAAAAGGAATTGTCTGTTGGCGACCGAACTGCCGCAGAACCCGCTCTGGCTGGTAAAATGAAGAATCTCTCAAACCGGGTACAACCACGTGCTGAAAACCAAGAGTCCATTCCACAAAAGGACGAAGACCCCAAGAAGGAGGACACCACTCAATATCAATGGTCGCCCGAGAGGCAAAGAATTTCTTCCAATCATCTTCAGATAAATCCCGGATCAACAACTTCCTCCTATGAACAGCAAAAGGAGACAAATCACCATCCGGAGAATAAATTCTGAAGTGTTCTCGGAGCCATATGGTCAAGAGCAAAGGGCTTCCCCGACACATCTTGCCCGTCCTATGCAACTCATCAAGGCCGTGCAACGTCTCCCTTACAATAAGAGGGATTACACTAAGCTGCTGCTCCTTAGCTTGCAAAATAATCTCAGCCAACTGCACGTCCGCAGTCCTGAAAGGTGTAACAAACAGTACTTCGCTGAAGAGACAAACAGCCATGGCATTCCTTTTGAAAGATTGAACCACTGGGTCCTCCGAGTGTAAACTGAAGAACATCGGCAATTCAGTTATGTCAATCACGGTACCATGCAACATCTTCCTCACGTCCTCAACAGGTAGATTCAGTAACCTAACCCAAGAGCCGATGGCACCGCGATGATATTTAGGGACGGCAATCCGACCGGCCAAAGGCATGCCAAGGATGGCCCCGAAATCGTCAACAGTCGGCACCATTTCATTAGCTGAAAGGTTGAAGGTATGGCTGTCGCAATCCCAGAAAGCCGCGGCAGCTCTCAACAAATCCCAATCCGGCTTCAACGTCCGCAAGGTGAAAAGAATTAGGAACCCGAAATCTTTAATGAAGGTCTTCTTGGGATGGGTCTTGAAAGAATACACAAAAGTGCCCAAGTCCTTTTCATACGCACTAACGACCTTGGCATCAAGGGCAAAAGAATTGGAAGCCATGGAAAATGTTGATCACAAGCGAAGTTAAGCAATAATATGATGTTCAAAAATGGAAGAAAGGAGCTGTGAGAATCAAGTGGTCGAACAGAAGATGATATTATAGCTGTTGGGGGCTCTTTTGGTCAGCAAATGTCAAGCCCGGAATTCCGCCTCCCAGACGCGCGCGCCACCCGCCAGCGGTCTGAAGTGCGCGCGCGTCCCAAGCCTACATATGAAGGCGCGCGCCTCCCAGGTCTAAATCGCTTCAAGAAAAGGGCCTTGTCAGAGATCTCCAGCCTATATCAAGACACTGTCCCGATCCTCAGACACCCAGTTGGGCACACCTTTTTCTGGTCCGCCCTTAAGGCATGTCAAAAATCGAAAGTAGGATAGAAACTCCCACTCAAAAGTAGGCTGTCCTCTTCAAAATTCCGAACTCCCTAAGTTCTGTCACGGGTGACACACCCCCCCTCAAGAGTCAATCTCAACATTTCATCCCCAGCAGGAACATTTTTCTGGTCGCGGTCAACTGTGCCCGCACCCCACAATTCAAAAAAAGTCAAGTGTGACTCCAAATGGCACGAGACTTCAAAGCAATATTTCATCAAACGGATTCACTAACGGATTCGTCAACAAGGGTTCACCAACGGGCTCATCCAAGGGATTCACTAACGGATTCATCAAACGGATTCACCAACGGATTCGTCAACAAGGGTTCACCAACGGACTCATCCAAGGGATTCACTAACGGATTCATCAAACGGATTCACCAACGGATTCGTCAACAAGGGTTCACCAACGGACTCATCCAAGGGATTCACTAACGGATTCATCAAACGGATTCACCAACGGATTCGTCAACAAGGGTTCACCAACGGACTCATCCAAGGGATTCACTAACGGATTCATCAAACGGATTCACCAACGGATTCGTCAACAAGGGTTCACCAACGGACTCATCCAAGGGATTCACTAACGGATTCATCAAACGGATTCACCAACGGATTCGCCAACAAGGGTTCACCAACGGGCTCATCCAAGGGATTCACTAACGGATTCATCAAACGGATTCACCAACGGATTCGCCAACAAGGGTTCACCAACGGGCTCATCCAAGGGATTCACTAACGGATTCATCAAACGGATTCACCAACGGATTCGTCAACAAGGGTTCACCAACGGGCCCCGTTTCCGGTCCCGCACCTCGAAAAACGAAATTTTTGCTTGTTTGCTCGTTTTTTCGCTCTGATCATGAATTTGAAGTCCGTTCGTCCATTCGATGCACCGATAAGGATCACGGCAGTCCCGTACAGCCAAATCGAGGGTTCTAGGTCAGTTTCAGGGTTTAGACCGATTCGGGGTTTGAAAAGGGGTGCGAGATCGGGGTATCTACAGTGACTAATACATACTCCCTCCGTATTTTTAGTCTCTTCACTTTTTGCCATTTTGGGTGTCCCATTTGATTGTTCACACTCCCAAAGAGGAAGGTTTATATTATTCTTTATTCAATGGGACCCACTTGTCATACTCACAAAAACTATCCCACTCACAATTCCAACCACACTCACATATCACATCATACTTTTCATACTCACAACACCCACTCAACTTCTAATATAAAACATTTTTTTCTTAAAACCCGTGCATTGGTCAAAGTGTGAACAAACTAAAAAGACGGAGGGAGTAATATTTTAAGATGTTTGTGAAGCTACACATATCCGATTGGTATGATTCTTTTTTAAACAAAAACTAATATTTAAATTTACAACATATATTGTTTTGGCAATTTTCGGGTGACTGAATCATTTTATATTAAATATTAATTTTAAATATGAAGAAAAAAGAAAACACTTGAAATAATAATCTAAAAACGATATTAGCCCCAAATATGTTTCACATGAAGTAAATGCTATATGTGGATTATCAATTCGTTAAAATATTTTATAGGAAAAAAAAGAGTGGAAGATGAGGATGAATCAGGGGAAGTGTGTATGTGGAAGGGGTGATGCGGGAAGGTGGAGTTGGGGTGGAGGAAAGTAAACGCTAGAAAAGAAGGTATATCATGGTGAAAAATAGTAATTTTTTTTCAGATTATTTTTCCCATGTTCTCTATTTTTTTTTTTTTTTTTTTTAACTATTTTCATTTATTTAAATCACAAATTAATATAATATAACTAGTTCACCAAAAAAATTGCAAAAAAATATATGCTGTAAATTTAAATATTAGCTTCTGTTTAAAAAAAGAATCATACCAATCGGATATGTGTAGCTTCACGAACATCTTAAAACAATATGTATTAGTCACATGACATAAAATTTGTTAGAAAACTAACACCCCAGTTACTTTTGTAGTCAGATTGCAACAAAATGACAAAGTGAGAATACCAATTGGCGAAATTGAAAAGACAACATCAACATTGCAAATTTCAAAAAAAGTCAGGAACCAAATACTGTAGCTGATTGCTGGTGGCTTGTAGCTGATTGCTGGTGGCTGGTGGCTGAATGACTTATAGCTGATGGCTTAAATACTGTTTGTTTTGGATGATTTGAAACAACTTATGAGCTGTCATAAGTTAGTTGTATTTGTTTGTTAGATAAGCTAAAAATTGCTGAATTACGATAGAATACAATTTTACCCTTAACCTTAATATAAAAATTAATACATATACATGCCACTACCTTATACTTAAATCACATAAATCTTTTTTGTTGAGATGAAATGTAGTCTTATACTTTTATCAACATAATTAAATTAAATTTTAATTTATTTTACGTTTACATTTCAAGAAAAATATACAAATTCATAATTATTTTTACCAAATGAAATTATTTTTATGAGACGGAGAGAGTATTATTAACTTTATATCAAAAACAAATTTTATAAATAATTTTGATAATCAGTTTTTTATTTTAGAACAATTAATATTTTCATTGAAAAGTTAATCATCAAGCTATTATTGAAATAGTATACATTTTTTTTTTTTGAGAAGTAAACAAATTCAACGAGAGAATTTTCAATTTTCACAATTCTGTGATTAACAATTAAAAAACGAAGATGTACTTGAAATTTAAGCTAGTAATAAAATGATTTGGCATGGAACATTAAACAAAAACAGAAAATTACTAGTATTTGGAAAGAGATGTATTTTGGAAAGAGAGGGTAATTTGGGTTATAGAATTTTCACGAGGAGTGAATAAAGGCATGTTTCTAAATAAGTGAGTAAAAGTGATATTTTCTTGGCTTTTTAGCTTTTACTTATTTATGCTATAATTGACTTGTACCTTACTTATGAGCTTTTAGCTTATAAGTCAAAACAAACACTATATTTATAACTTATTTTAAGCGAAAAGTCAAAAGCTCCCATAAATAAGTGGAAACAAACAAGCACCTAATAATATTGGTATACTGTTAAAGCAAATTTAAATAGCTAACGATCTATTGTCTAAACATTTAATTATCTAAGTAGTTGGATTCTTTTAAGGATACATTTTTTTATATGTATTAATTGCATTTCTTAATATGTGTGAAGAAGTGTAAAATGATATATATTTTGGAACAAATGGAGCAACAATTATACCTTTATTAATTGTGAATTACTCCCTTCGTCCCAAATTTATGGTTACTTATTTTCATTTTGGGTGTCTCATATTATGACTATTTACTCAAAATGTTCAATTCTCTCACTCCTCCACTCACAACAGCTATTCACTATTTCATTGTCTCTCTCCTTCGCAGTCAGAATGCCTACTTTTATTTTTAAACTAGTCCATAACCCGTACTCTGCACGTGAACTTATGTACTATTTATTTCTAAAGTTTATTTATATCTGATGATAATTATAATTTAAATTAGTTGTCATCATAAAACTTTGTTTTACAAGTATTTTTAGTTGATTGTAATTCTGATTTTCACTTATAGTTTTTCAATAAATCTTAAGTGTTGCACCAAAAAAAGTAATGTAGTGTACTAAATCAAGTCATTTTATTAATTAATGCATATAAGATGTTATACAACAAAACTAACAAATCAATAAGTACTATTTATTTATCAGATTATAAATAGTTATATATGCTTTAATTTATGTATTTCAAATCTAGAATAAATATCAACCTCCTATATATCACGTTGCAATTCATGTTCTTCATGAAATAAGCATAAGAAATTTAAAAAATTAATATAAAATTCTTTTACCTGATTAAAAAAAATCACATTCTTAAAAAAGAAAATCATTCTTATTTATCAAAGACAGTTAAAAATGTATTTTTTATAATTATAAAAAAGTAAAAAAAAATGTCATACTCTTTTTAACATAATTTATAATGTATGCATTTATATTTTATTTATGAAAAAAATTATTAGTGTATGAGAGTGTCTTAATTTAATTTAATGTGTATAGGCTTTTCAAATTTCATAACCCTTGTCATTAGATTTGTAATATTAACACACACATAATGATGAATGTAATAATTTCAAAATTTAATAGCTAAACTCTTCATCTACCTCATCTTTTCTCTATTGCTATTGCGACTACAATATTTACTTATCCACTACATTCTTTATATATTGAGAAAATTATCTTTTGTATTTTGAAGAGTTAATTGAGTAATTTAAGGAGATGCAAAATGTGAATCACAAATTTCACTATCCATTATATTTACTAATTAAAAAATTCATTGCTCATATTCAAGTCCCATTTTACTTTTAAAATATTTATCATATTTAATAATAAAATAATTTTCTAGAGTAAATGAATCATTGTAATTTCATTTAGCTTCAATTTTATTTATTTTATATTAAAAAAAAATTCTTTCCATTATGCACTTTAAATAAATAAAATTAAATGAGATATATCTCCTTTTATTTTTTGGCTTAATAAAATGAATAAAATTAAATATATTTGATGTAATGATAAAAATTCTATACAAGTTATGAATTTGTAAATATTTTTTTAATATTATAAATTTACAATGAAGAAATATATTTTGTTAATGATCTTTTACGATAGTTTACTTTTATTTTTGTTTCTTTTCCCTTTACTTGAGACCATAAAATAATAAAATTACTAGGTAGATATGGAAATAAAATTCGATAAATAAAGATATCTAATTTATTTTCATATAATAAGAACTATGTTAAACTAACTAACTTTATTTCCCTGCATATATCGTTAAACCATATTATAATTTCTTTCATATAAATTACTCCTTTCAGAAAGACACTTTATTTTTTGAGAAAATTGTGTCCTCAATTGAATGACAGTTAATAAGAAAAATTTGTTTATTAATAAATTTTCAACATTTTTTATGCTCCCCTTTGAACATTAAAATTTTAAAGTTCAAAAGTAAATAACAAAAATATTCATATTTTTTTCTATTAAAATGGATCAAAAACAAGTTTTTTATTGTGTCTCTTAGAATCAAAATGTATCATTCATTTTGGGACATAATAAATATTTATGTATATTAAAATAAATAAATAAATTGTTTTGGAGATCAAGAAAAAATAAAAAAGGATCTATTATTATTTCAATAAACATTAATAGATTTATTGGACAAATAATTTTTGTAGTATAAATAGTCTTTATTTAAGGAAGTGATTTAAAAGTAGAAAAATAATTCAATGCTATAAAGAAGGTAAGTATTTAGTGGGCAATTGTGTCAACACAATTATTATTTCTCCTAAATTATAGCATTTGTAGTGGATAAGTACAAAATGTAGTGACATTAGCCACTCCCATAGTAATGTAGTAAATTTTTATTGAAACATTGTTTAAAAGTTGGTAACAATCAATGTTACCAGAGTACCAAGTGAAAGAACAATGCTGGAGAATCAACTTATATTATCATAAAGTTTATTCAGATTAATTAATGATGATTGATCGAGCATAAAATGTGATCAAGGCCGGAACAACGGTTTGGATACCTAGAAAGCTTGCTAAACCTGCAAAATGAGCATCGTGAGCTTAGCCGGGGTTGCACCGGCGAAGACCCTCCGATGTGAGAATAAATCAGCCCGTTCAAAGAGAGAAAGGTAGAAAGAGAGAGTAGGAGGAATTAGAGTCAAAGAGTGAACCTGCCAAATGAATGCTGGAGACCTCTTTTATAGCAGGTTGGTTTACTCTCCAAGTTGTGGATAAGGTGAGGTAAGCGTTGCCCTTGTATGAGGTCATCCCAGTCTGTCTTTTCCTTACTAGGGTTTCCTCATGGACCGGGGCCCGAACGATCATATTGGGCTGGGCATGTATGGCGGGTGTATTCGCCTAGTCCTTCCAGAAGGTATTATATAAAGGCGAAGGGTTGGCCCGTCCGACCGAGATCGACCAAGGGAACCGAGCTAGAGCAGACGGGCTGATACTTCATGTTATCACAACTGGATGGGGTGAGCCCCTGTGAAGAAATCGTACTCTCGTGGGTCCAGCTCGGTGGTTGGAGCGAGCTGTGTTATGCCTCCAGCTCGGTAAGTTAGGCGGGCTGGCTCTTATCCTTCCTATCGGTTATTGAGTGCTTTCTCAGCTAGGTAGGCGAGCTACCATTATGGGCTGGACTAACCCAACATACGGGCCGGGCTCACGAGGATGGATTAGCTCCGTATGGGTAACTCCTTTCAGTGGCCCCCTGCTTCTTGGTCGAAACGAAGAGAGAGCTGGAAGCATAAGGTTTTAGTGATCTGGATGAGTGGGTCGTTGTTGAGAGAGGATAGGGATCCAGCTGTAGGCACGAAGACACGTGTCATCTAGCGAGAGGCTGGATGTACTGACGGTTTCAGGTACTCGAGTGTAAGGAAGGTGATGAGATAGTTTGTGCTGCGGCGTTGTCTTGAGCATACAGGGCACAGAAAAAGAGGCAGAGGTGACGCTTGGGGAAAGGACCCCTCGTTAACGCGTTCCTTTATGCGTCGGGTCGTCGGTCGGTTCAGGTTGGGTCATGTGTATGTCCAGCTTTAAGGGCTATATAAAACCTTCTATCTCCTTCCATACCCTTCTTCCCACGATTTAAAAGAGTTTTCAAAGAGAGAAATATACAAAGCTTTCACCGGCGACAACAATTTTCCGGCGCTTCCTCACTTTTCGATCAGTTCTTCACCGGTCAATCCTTTCCTACGAAGGTAAATTGCTTTTAACTTTGATTTTTACCGTTTATTTTCCTGTTCTTCCTCTTTTTTTCACGTTTTCTGGGTAGTTTGTCGCCGGAAAATTTGAATTTTCCGGCGACGGTGGGAGGTTTTTGGTTAGTAATCGTCTATTTCTTCAGAAATTCCGTCGGAGTTTTTCTATCATGAGCAGACCAATTTGGTGTATAGGAGTATAAAAGGTGGTTGGAAAAAATTGGGTTTGGGGTCAGTTCGGAAGTTTCTAGAGTCTCACCAAATTAGGGACGATCTGAAGTTACCCGTCTTCAACAGCGAGGACTGGATGGGTCCCGACCACTCTAGCGTGGTCCGTTTCACGAGCTTGAGTCATCTCCTCGGGCACTTAGCTACACATTATACTTTTGGGGGCAGATTCTCTTCCCCGTTTGTCGCGGCGCGTACCAGATTAGGAGGGGGGTCTAGATCCCAAACGGGCCTTAGCTCGGCTATTAATATGGGGTCTGGTCCCCATACTACTCTTGCAGGTATGTCTCAGGAGGGTTTAGTATCAAATGCTGTGGGCGCTCCTCCAGGCGAGTTACTTCTCGCTAATATTTCGAGCAACGAAGTAGAGCTCATGTCAGATGAAGAGGTGCATGACGTGGAGCCTATATCAACGTATCGTCCTGACGTGGGAACGAGCTCGAGGCCTTTTCCTCTAGAGGATGATGATGAAGATATCTTGAGAGGTGAGGACGGTGGAGGAGACGTGGAGTGTCAAGTCTCTATAGGAGACGAGGATGAGGACGAGGCAGACAGGAAAATCATTGAGGACATGGGCTTCAATTATGTAGAGAAGGAATTGGCTCGGACTGCTATGCCTTTGTCTTCTCGTCAGTTGGGAGCTGACCCTTTTCCTGGCGACGTACAGCGTGTCACTCCTCATCAACTCACACCGGCACAAATAAGGATTGTCAATAAACTCTACTCGGAGTACGGAATAAGCCGAGCAGATTATAAAATAACGTACGTCCCCAAAGGGAGTGTATCCATTGATTCTTTAATTAAAAACAAGGAGAGGGTGGCCTTCTATGTCGGCCAATTTGAGCAGGGCCTTAGGTTACCTTTAGATCCCTTCATTAATCAGTTCTTGACAGAAACCACGTTGGTTCCCATTCAACTCGCCGCCAACGCAATAAGGATGATTTTCATCTCGGCTTTGAACCGTGTATGAGTGTTTTCAGGAAATTTTTCAGAATTTCTCGCGTGAAGAGCAAAGGGGCTGATCCTCCCTACAAAACTGTATGTTTAGGTGCTGTCCCCGGCGCTCCTCGTCTTTTGTACGCGTTCCCTGGGAAGCTCAACACTTTTGCCAATCATATTGTAATGGTGGAGAGCAGGAATGGTTGGGAATTTGAATGTTCTCAAGGTAAACTTGGTCGGGTCTCAGGAGGGTGGGAGCCCGAATGGAGCGAGGATCTGGAGAGAGCATTGACACATTTGGTCGAGCCTTACGAAAGGGAAGACTGGGCTATAAATTAGGAAGAGCTAGAGAGCCGAGCTTGTTATTTTGCTCGAGCAGGGTTAGCCGGCTGCATTGGGGAAGAGGTGGAGCCCCTTATTTCAATAGTTCCGGATAGGCGTTACCCCGGTTGGGTGATCCATGAAGGGTGCTCGTTCAAGGTGGACTGTCTGTTATGCTCGGGCTCCTCTGCCCCATGCTACAAGTTTGAGCATTTTGGGGGTGAAGATCTGGACTCTATTATTAGCCAATTTTCTTTCATGAATCTAATCGTTTCTCATTTTTGTTTTGCAGATATGAGTGGTCACGGGGAGCAATATGTGGCTGACGCCCAAAAAAAGAAAACCAAATTGTCCTTCCGTAAGCTCAGAAATTTGAATAAAGGCACTAGCTCGGTGGTGTCTAAGGAGCATTCCAAGACTCGTCAGGCCGAGCTGGCCAAAAGGGCGCCTGTTGATGTTCCCTTGGTGAGCTACGACGGGCAGAAGGCGAGGGAAGCAGGCAGGGCGGTGAATTCTACCGGGGGCTCTTCCATAGCCTTACCTCGTTCAGACGCTCCTAAGAAATCTCAGGAGCGTGCTGATGAGGTGGCGACGAAGAAAAGGGACCGCCCTCAGGACTCGGACGACCATGTTCCTTTGGCCAAGAAGCCAATAGCCAGAGGGTTGATTACAAGAGAAGAGGTGACCAAGGTCAGCACTGAGGAGGAGGTTGACAGGCTTGTAACCCGGTTGAGGGGCGTGACTCCTTTGAGAGGTCTGAATCTTAACGCCCGTAAAGGAATCAAGATGGGTTTCGGTCGCACGGTCCTCTGCCGAGCTGCGGACCTTGATCATCTGGATAAACTAAAGGAAGAATTGGCCCCTCCCTCTGTTCTTCGTGACCGTATGGGACTGGTCATTTCTGAGGTATTGTTCAAGGATCTGAATTTCTTCATCGTTGGTTCTTATTTCCTTCGTTGCTAACTCGTGGTTTTTCTGCAGCTTTCCACCCTTGCTATACGCATGTTTCAAACTGGTGAAGAGCTGGAGGACCGGGCTAACAGCAAAGCAGCAGGGCTGACGGAGAGAGAAAAAGAGCTGACAGCTCGTAATAAGGAGCTAGATGAGGAGAGGAAGAAAGCCGCTGCCCTGGAGAAGCTGGGCAAGGAGAACGAGCTTGAGGCCAGGAAAGCCGAGGCTGCTATGACGCTGGAGAAAGAACGGGCTGATAAAGTCCTGAACGAGCTGAGCCTTTCTCAGGGTCGCACTATGGAGGCTCAAGCTCGTGTTGGTGGCCTGGAGGCAGAAATCGCCCAGCTCAAGGAGTAGCTCGCCAAGTCCAGTTCACAAGATAAAAAGGCTATCATAGACGAGTACGAGGGCTCTGAGGAGTATGAAGAGAGGTTGATGAGGAAAGCGTACCCTTTTTGGAGGTCCGGTCACAAGCACGGGCTGAGGGATGCTTATGCTCGTGGATATCTCCTTCATGACCCAGAAATCCTGGCGGACTTGGTGGAGTCATCCTATGTTCAGTTCAATGATCTGGCTCGGAGTGCTCATTCTATGTTTCCTTTCAGCGAGGACGAGGTCGCTCAAATGGCCAGTGAGGACATCGATGATAATAAGGAGCCATGGGTTGCTCCCGATCTGCTTCCGGTTAATGTTGATACTGTATTGGCGAGGAGGGAGGAGGAACGAGCAGAAAAGGTTCGGGCTGAGGAGGAGGAAGCCATGGTGAACGAGCTCTCCCAAGGGGGTGGTGAGCAAGATATCGTTTAGTTTCATTTTTCCTTCTTAAAGTTTATTAGCCACTATGTAAGCCACAGGGGTCGGCTATTGGCCCCCACAGTAAATGGAATTTCTTTCTTTAAGTTGTTTCGCTATTTTCCTACGTTGTTTGCTTGCTTGAGCTCGTGAAAATGAGGAGTGTGTTGCCTGCTCGGGGTAGGACTTAACCAATGTGCTTGCTTAGAGCAAGGCTTAAGCCCGTTTAGAACGAATAGTGTGTTGCCTGCTCGGGGCAGGACTTAACCAATATGCTTGCTTAGAGAAAGGCTTGAGCTCGTTTGGAACGAGTAGTGTGTTGCCTGCTCGGGTCAGGACTTAACCAATGTGCTTGCTTAGAGCAAGGCTTGAGCTCGTTTGGAACGAGTAGTGTGTTGCCTGCTCGGGGTAGGACTTAACCAATGTGCTTGCTTAGAGCAAGGCTTGAGCTCGTTTGGAATGAGTAGTGTGTTGCCTGCTCGGGACAGGACTTAGCCAATAGATATAGAAAGATTCAAAAAGGATATTTCCATAAAGAGTGCCCGAAAAGGGCTATCCTCCAAATCATAGAACGACGAACATGCAAGTGCTCGAAAAGAGCTACCCTTGCCAAATAGTCTAAACAAAGGATCATGCTAGTTTCTAGTGATAGTACTTTCTGAGGTTGGTGGAGTACCATGGGTTTTTGAGCTCACGACCTTCTGGAGTAGCCAGCATGTGTGTTCCTTCTCGCACTATTCTTATCACAACAAAAGGACCTTCCCAGTTGGGAGATAGTTTCTTTTGCTGGGTTTTTCTGCTTATCGCTTCGATCTTACGTAGAACCCAATCGCCGATCTGGAAAATCCTTTTCCTCACCTTCTGGTCATGATACTTCTTGGTTCTCTGCTTGTAGTTCAATGATCTGAGGTAAGCATCTAGTCTCCTTTCATCAAGCAGGTCTAAATCGGTTCTCCTCCTTATTTCATTCAAGCCCTCGTCGAAGAAAGATACTCGATCTGTAGGGAGTGCGAGCTCGGCTGGAGCCATGGCTTCTTAACCGTAGGTCAGAGCAAAGGGGGTCTCTTCGGTGGGTCCCCTGGTAGTGGTCCGAATTGCCCAAAGGGCGAGGGGGAGCTCATCTACCCATTTCCCAGCTCGTCCTGTCAGATTTCTGTGAAGGGCGTGCATCACTAGCTTGTTTGCCGCATCGGCCTGGCCATTCCCTTGGGGGTATGATACTGATGACTTTGTGTCCTTGACCCCTAGGTGAGCACATTCAGTGGTGAACCGATCTGAGAACTGCAAGCCCCTGTCTGAAACAATGTGCTTAGGCACTCTGAAACGACACCATATATGATCATGCACGAAATTCAACACGTTTTCCTCGGTGATTTCTGCAAGTGCCTTGGCTTCTATCCACTTTGTAAAGTAGTCAACTGTCACCACAGCATATTTCAATTTCCCTCAGGCCAAGGGGAAAGTTCCAATCATGTCTATTCCCCACATATGGAATGGCCAACAACCAACGACATGCGTTTGCTCGGTGGCTGGAACTCGGGGGATGTCTGCGTATCTTTGGCACTTATCACATTTTTTGACATATTCAACAGCCTCTCTCCTCATTATGGGCCAGTAATAGCCCAAGGTTATGATTTTCTCTGCTAGGGTCCTAGCACCCGAATGGCCTCCACATACTCCCTCGTGTACCTCTTCCATCAGTCTCTGGGTCAGCTCGGGGGGCACACATATCAAGAGTGGCTTTACAAATAACCTTCTGTACAATACGCCTTCTACTACAGTGAAACAAGGAGCTTTCCTTTTCACCATTTTCGCCTTTTCTCCATCCTCGGGGAGCTCTTCTCTCTCAATGAAATTCTTGACGTCGGCAACCCAGCTGGGTAGTGCTTCTCTTGCATCACCAATCTCTATTATTTGGGCTCTTTCAATAGCCAATTTTTCCAAAAATTCTATCCATTTGGGCTGGTCTACCTCCTCAGTCTCCATGGTCGCCAGTTTAGAGAGCAAGTCTTCCCGAGCATTGTCCTTTCGAGTAACCTAGATGATCTGCCAAAATTCAAAAGTTTTCACCAATTCTAAGACCAAGTCTTTGTACTTTGAGAGGACAGGATTGATGGCCTCATACTCCCCCTTTAACTGGTTCACAACGAGCTGAGAATCGGTGTGAGCCTGAAGTTTTGTGACTCCTATGTGCTTTTCCAGGTTGATTCCTGCTATCAGCGCTTTGTACTCAGCCTGATTGTTGGAAGTCGGGAATTTAAACCTCAGTATTTTCTTGATGCTCTCGCTGTTGCCGGGCTCGAGCAAGATTACTCCCGCACCACAATTCTTTGCTATCGACCCGTCAGTGAAAAGTTTCCAGTAATTGGACGGTACACTTGTACTCCCTGGCTGCTCGGGCTCGACTTCTGAAGGTGGCAGATCGCCGTCAAGGGTAAAGGTCGTCTCTACTATAAAGTCTGCCAGAGATTGAGCCTAGAGAGTTTTCCTTGGCTGGTATGAGATATCGAACTCGGTCAATTCGATCGACCAATTGAGTATCCGACCTGAACTTTCGGGCTTGTGTAGTATCTTTCTTAATGGAGCATTTGTATAAACCACGATCGGGTGCGCGGAAAACTATGCCCTCAACTTCCGAGCAGCAATCACCAAGGCATACGCTATTTTTTCCGCGTTGAAGTAGCGGGCTTCCACATCATTCAATGCCTTGCTAACATAGAACACATACTTCATTCCATGGTCTTCCCTTGCAAGAACTGCTGCTACAGCTCGATCAGTTGCGGCCAAATAAACATACAAAGTCTCCCCTAGAACCGGGCTGCTAAGTAACGGCGGCTGACTTAAGTATACCTTTAGCTCTCGGAAAGCTTCAGAGCACTCCTCCATCCATTTGAATTCCTTACCGCCCTTGAGAGTTTTAAAGAATGGGTGAGATCGCTCGGCCGACTTGGCAATGAACCGACCTAGAGCTGCCACCCGACCATTAAGCCTCTGAACTTCTTTGACTGAGGTCGGTTCTCTCATATTTAGGAGTGCAGAGATCTTTTCCGGGTTCACCTCGATTCCTCTCTGAGATACCGTGAAGCCCAGGAATTTTCCAGCGGTTACACCAAAGACGCACTTGCTCGGGTTTAGTTTCATCTCGTTTGCTCGGAGATTTGAGAATGTCTCAAATAGGTCCGGGCAGTGATCTCCTTCCTTGGTCTTGATGACCATGTCCTCCACATAAGCCTCCATATTTCTACCGAGTTGAGCTTTGAAAACCTTGGTCACCATGTGCTGGTAGGTCGCTCCTGCATTTTTAAGGCCGAAGGGCATCTTTCTGTAGCAATAGGTCCCCTCGCTTGTCTGGAACGCTGTTTTCTCAACATCTTGCCCGGCCATCTTTATCTGGTGATAACCCGAATATGCATCCAGAAAGCTTAGGGTTTTATGGCCGGCAATAGAATCTACGAGCTTATCGATCCTTGGTAAAAGGATGCAATCCTTGGGACAGGACTTGTTGAGGTCGGTAAAGTCTATGCACATTCTCCAGTTGCCGTTGGCTTACTTTACCATCACCACATTTGCTAACCACGACAGGTAGTAGTGTTGGGTATGCTTATCTCTTAACCCTCCCAATTATGTTAGAATTGATTGATACCATCACCTAAGTATTTTGTGGACTTTAGGATCTTATGTAAGAAGTTTTATAAACTTCAATTTTTAGCTAAGTCCACTTTTTAGAATAGGCTTAGTGGTTAGGGCTTATGCTTATAATTGAGGTTTCAATTACTGAAGACCAAGTATAATGCGCAGCGCAGAACATTCCATGCGCAGCGCAGAGCACCATCTGCTCATCTTCACGCGCCGTGAACATTTGCTCATTTCCATACGCAGAGTATTACCTGCTCAGTCTCCGAGCGCATAGTATTACCTGCTTATTCTCCGCGCGCATAGCATTAGCTGCTTACTCTCCGCGCGCATAGCATCACTTGCTTATTCTCCATACGCATGGCTTTTATGAGCAGAGCAGATTAACTTGGTCCTTATGCTTATCTTTCAACAACCTCAGATTCTTGAAGCTTGGAGTGAAAAGGAATGATCTAAGCAAGACTGTGGTCTCTGCGCAGGACTTCCCTGCGCAGGACATCACTGCGCAGGTCTCTTCTGCGCAGCATGCATCCTTGCTCAGTTTTCGATACATTCAGATTACATAACTTGGAAAGCGCTTAGAAGATGCACGCTTATTAAAAATGCTGAGGTGTGCAGAAACGACAAAGAAAGCACACTCAGCAGATCCAACGGTGGAGACGCGCTCAAGAGAAATATTTCAAATGAAGACAGCTGTCAACCTTCTAGAAGAAGCTTTTGAATTTGGTCTTCATGCTCAGTCTCCAACGGCTCTAAAACACCTGCGCACCAATCATATTGTGCCAGGTCATCAACTTTGATCAGAGCTCCAACGGCTATAAAGGACACCTGCGCACCAATCATATTGTGCCAGCTCATCGTCCTTGCTCAGAGCATCAACGGCTAGTTTTAAGCTCTCTGCTATAAATAGCCTGCTCATCTTCATTTCCAAGTTGCTTGAGTTCTTGCTTCCAAAAGAAACTTTGAAGATTTGAAGATTGCTTGCTCATTTCCAGAATTCTCAAGATCAACCTTCATACCTTCATACTCAACCAAGCCCAGATCCTATAAGCCTTATATCACCAGAATTCTTCGTGCTCTTCATCTCTTAGATTCATAGAGCCCAGAATTTCTGAACACACACACACCTCTTGAAGCTTTGATTATTCGATCATACTTCTAGAGATACACCGGTTTAGTCTAGGATTTGTTCTTCATAGATTATAGATCTTTGAGTTAGTTTGTTCTACATTGTTGTATCTTGTAACTCTCTCATATAATAAGATCTCCATTAGAAAATCCAAGACTAACCATCTTGGTAGAGGACGTAGATCTTTCATTGATCGAACCTCTCCAAATAGCTTGTTCTTTAATCTCGCTATTTACTTCCTGCTTAATCATTTCTGAATTACTGCTTTGTTTGATCTTTCAGATTGCTATACTTTGCTGCTGTGCTTGTTATTGCTTATTGCCTTAGAATCTGATTTTATCCAACAGTTTAGCCAAACCTTAGCGCGTGCGTTTTTACCCTGCGCAGTATACCCTGCGCAGTGTTGCTTTAAATTTCCGCTGTGCATATCACACTCTCTCTGCGCGCTATACTTAGCTTATTTGAGAACTGTGCGCATAAGCCATTGATTTGCAAAAAGGGTTTGAAAAGATTTTATAAAAACGCTATTCACCCCCCCCTCTAGCATTTTTCATACCCTTGTTGCCCCTCTGGGACCAACAAGTGGTATCAGAGCAAACACCTTCATTAAACTTGCGTTGTTTATCAAGCTTAACAGCTTGGGTGCCGATTCAAGATGGCTTCAAAATCTTGGGCAATGGCTAACTATTCACATGTTCCAGTGCTAAATGAAGATCACTTCGAAATCTGGAAGCACTGCATGCTCACTCATTTTTCTTCTATCGACGAGATCCTCCACGACATCGTTCTTGAAGGACCCTACATTCCTATGAAGGCTAATCCTGATGCTGCTACAAACAAGGAGAATCCTACCATCAAGAAGAACAAGGAGGAATGGACTGATGAAGAAAAGAAATGGGTTGGCTATGATGGAAGAGCAAGGAACATTATTCTTAGCACTCTAGACCTCTCCACGCACAATCAAATTGTGAGCGGTGGAACTGCAAAGGATCTATGGGATGCTATTGAAGGCTATGTGAATGGTGACAAAGTAAGCAAGGAAAACAAAAGATTTGTGGTGCAAAGAAAATTCAACTGCTTCATGAGAAAGGATGGTGAAACCTTGAGACAAACTTATGATCGCTTCTGTGCTGTTGTAAACTCTTGTAAATCTCTTGGAACTACCTTCACCAATAAAGAAGTAAATTCTCAATTCTTAGATGCGCTAGGTTCCAGATATGTTCACAAGGCAAGTCATCTGGAAGATTCTGGATTTTTAGATACTTGGCCTCTGCGCAGCTTATACGCTAACTTAAAAGTGTATGAGCTAAAGATTGATCGAATCGACGAAACTGAAGGCAAAGGAAAGCTTGTTTCCTATGTTGCGCAAAAGGAACCTGCGCCTGCTCAAACCTCAGACAAAGTCTCCACTTCTTCTCTGCTTGAAATGGATGATGATGATTTCGCTATGTTTGTTAAGCGATTCCAAAAATTCAGGAAATTCTCAAAACCTGAATCCTCAAGTAAAGCTCCAGCTAAATTCTCTCGTGGCAGAGACTCAAAGGAAGAAGATGACTTGGTTTGCTACAACTGTAGAAAGCCTGGTCATTTTGCATCAAAATGCCCTACGTCAAGATTTGAGTACATAAAGAAGAATACTGCGCAGAGACTTTCAAAGCAGCGCGGAATGGTTGCTGAAGAAGACCCTGCTGAGAAGCAACTCAAGACCTGGATAGAGACTGACACTGAAGACAGTGATGATGATGAATCTGAGGATGGACTGCTCTGCTTGATGGCCAATGCCGATGCTGATAGCGATTCAGACAATGATCCCAAAATGGACACAAAGGCTGCGCCAAGTACTATTCAGAAGAAAGGTCCCACCATCATAGAACTGGCAGAAATGGGACATCTAACTCCAACCAGACAGAATGGCAAGTACTTATTTGCCAGAGCAGACCTAACGCAGAAATTTGTTGCTGCGCCAATACGCAAAGAATCTCTTGAAATTCCTGCTGAAATTGTAATAGAAAAGGATGACTCTGCTGCTGAGCGCGAGTCTATTTTTCAACAAGCTGAAAAGGTAATCAAAAGATTCAATTCTATGAAAGAAGCAGTGGACTTATCTATTGGAGAAATTTCACAGCTTAAGACGGAGAAAACTCTTTTAAAATCTGAGATCACCCTCCTTAAGGAGCAGATTAAGAGCATGACTCCTCTTACTGAAAAGAACCGTTTTCTTACAGATCAAAATGCGCTATTTAAAGTAAGAAACGAAGAATTGGCTGCTCAAGTAGCTGATCTCACAAAGATCACTGATGAGTGGACCAAATCTCGTGTCACTATGGATCAAATTTTAGAATCCCAAAAAGCCAGTGGAGATAAGGAAGGCTTGGGGTTCTCAACTAGTGACAACTTTAAATGCGCCGTTTGCTCTGAAAGAGAAAAGGATTTTACACCACAGCAAACTAGTGAAATTCCTAAAGCAAAGCATTCTGCTTCAATGGGTAAAGGACAGGAGAAAGTCCAGAGACAAAATTTCCATTATGTCTACCCAAAGAAGCAAACTGGAAAAGCCAAGGGTAAGGCTAAAGTTGAACCTGCGCATGACAGTTCATATTCTAACTATGGCTGCACTTCAACTTCAAATGTCAAATTTGCGCAGAAGGGTCATGCGCATGAAAGCCATGCGCCCCAACGCCAGATGCGCATTCTTAAGAAAAGCGCACCCAAACCTCAGAAAATGATATTTGTCAAAGCAAGTTCATCTGCTCCAGTAAAGAATGCTGCGCCAAAGAAAAGTAAAGAGTTTGTAAAAACCCAATCTATAAGTGGCTTTCATCATTGTGTTGTGTGTGATGGTTTAGATCACAAGGCTGCAGAATGCCTTTTGCGATTTGCTCCTAATGCCAAGGGACGTAAAAATCCTAAGGTCAGACAGGAGTGGGTTGTCAAAAGTTGCTAACCCTAGGACCCAAGAATAAAGGGGACCTGCGTTCTTAATGTCTATCTTTCAGGTCTCCTGCTTTACTGCGCACTCTTCACAACCTAAAGCGCATATATGGTATCTCGACAGTGGATGTTCTAGACACATGACTGGAGATGTCACAGCTCTTGAAGATGTGCATGAAGGAAGAGGTCCCTCAGTAACTTTTGGTGATAACAACAAAGGGCACATAGTTGGATATGGAAGAATCAGAAAAGATAAAGTGTGCATTGAGAAAGTTGCACTCGTAGAAGGACTCAAGCACAACCTGCTATCCATATCTCAATTCTGCGACAAAGGTTTGGAATGTCATTTCACTGCTACGCACTGCTACATCAAAGATGGCATATCCGGACTAACTTTGCTCACAGGGACTCGTAAGACTAATGTTTACATTATTGATCTTACTGCTATAAATTCTATCACTAATCTCTGTTTTGTAGCAAAGAATGTTAGTGAAAGCAGCTGGCTATGGCATAAGCGCTTAAGTCATTTGAACTTCAAATATTTGGCCAAGCTTGGAAGGGAAAATCTTGTCAAAGGACTTCCCAAAGTAGCTGACCATCATGATAGAAAATGCGCAGCATGCCAGCTCGGTAAACAACCTAAGCAGTCTTTCTCCAGCAAGATTGCTTCCTCAACTTCCAAATGTTTACAACTGCTTCACATGGATTTGTTTGGACCGGTCACCACCGCAAGCATTGGAGGAAACAAATATACCTTAGTCGTGGTGGATGACTACTCAAGATACACATGGGTCGAAATGATGATATCCAAAGATGACTGCTATGATATATTGACTGCTCTCTTTCGAAGGCTCCAAACTCAAAAGGAAGACGACATCATGAGTGTTTGATCAGACAATGGAACTGAATTCAAGAATAACGGTGTTGCTCAATACTGCGATGACCATGGAATTGATCACAATTTCTCTGCTGCTGGAGTTCCTCAACAAAATGGCGTTGTGGAAAGAAAGAATCGCACGTTGATTGAGGCTGGAAAAACAATGATAGCAGAAGCTAAGCTTCCAAAGTATTTCTGGGGAGAAGCTGTCAACACTGCTTGCTTTACTCAGAATAGATCCCTCATCAACAAAGCCTACAACAAGACTCCATATGAGCTATGGAGAGGAAGAGCGCCCAACATTGCTTTCTTCAAGATTTTTGGCTGCAAATGCTATATCCTCTACAATGGCAAAGACCATAGAGGTAAATTCGACGCCAAAGCAGATGAAGGTATTTTCGTTGGGTATGCCAAACATTCTAAAGCTTTTCATGTTTTTAATAGAACTACTCTAGTAATTGTAGAATCTGTACATGTTACTTTTGATGAGCATTCTCTCCTTGAGCCACATTTGGCTCCAAATGATTCTGATGATTCTACTGAGCATGAGACAGGTACGCAGCCTCAAACTGCACCTGCGCAGAATGTTAATCAAGAAAATCAAAACCAGAATCAAGCAAGTCCATCGCATGCGCATACACCTGATGCTGCGCCAGAAGTGACGACTCCTGATGCGCAAACTCCTCCTCCTGCGCATGATGTTTCTCCACTTCAGCAAATCACTTTCGATGACCTTGATGCTGGAGCAAATGAAGTACCCATTGAAGATCTTCGTATTCCTACCGCTCAACCTAACTTACCTCCCGAGGTTCGTGAAGTTAGAGATCATCCAACTTCAAACATCATTAGTGATCTCAATGTAGGGGTTCGTACTAGGAGAGCATCAAACTTTGATGATGAATATCACTCCTTTATCTCACAAATCGAACCAAAGAAGATTGATGAAGCGCTCCAAGATTCAAGCTGGGTTACTGCTATGCAAGAAGAGCTTAACCAATTTGAGCGCTGCAAGGTTTGGACTTTGGTACCCAGACCCCATAACCAAGGAGTTATCGGTACAAAATGGGTATTCAGAAACAAGATGGATGAGAATGGAAGCATCACCAGAAACAAAGCAAGGCTGGTTGCGCAAGGCTATAGGCAAGAGGAAGGAATCGACTACGACGAAACATTTGCGCCTGTAGCAAGACTTGAAGCTATAAGAATTTTCTTAGCTTATGCCTCTCACAAGAAATTCAAGCTTTATCAAATGGATGTGAAAAGCGCATTTCTCAACGGCGAACTCCAAGAGACTGTCTACGTAGCACAACCTCCCGGTTTCGAAGATAGCAAATTTCCAAATCACGTCTTCAAACTTCAAAAAGCTTTGTATGGACTTAAGCAAGCTCCAAGAGCATGGTACGATACCCTATCAAAATTCCTGCTAGAGAAAGGCTTTAAGCGCGGTAAAATCGACACAACTCTTTTTATTGCTAAGTATAATGATCATTCTTTACTTGTTCAAATTTATGTCGATGATATTATATTTGGTTCTACTAATGAGTTACTTTGTAAGCGCTTCGAGAAGCTCATGAAAAGCAAGTTTGAAATGAGCATGATGGGAGAACTCACTTTCTTCCTCGGGCTTCAAATCAAACAATTGAATGATGGCATCTTCATAAATCAAGCCAAGTACACAAGGGACTTAATCAAGAAATTTGGACTTGAAAATGCTAAAGCATACGACACTCCAATGGCCACTGGCAATAAGCTTGACAAAGACTTAAAAGGTAAGAAAGTTTATCAAACTTTATATCGAGGTATGATTGGCTCTCTTCTTTATCTACTGCAAGTAGGCCAGATATTATGTTTAGTGTTTGTGTCTGTGCGCGCTATCAAGCGGACCCTAGAGAAGCGCACTTAGCTGCTGTTAAACGCATTATTCGTTATCTTTCTGGAACTGTTAACCTTGGACTTTGGTACACCAAAGATTCGAATTTCGATTTGCTAGGTTATTCAGACGCAGACTACGCAGCATGCACTATTGACAGGAAGAGCACAAGTGGAACTTGTCATTTCCTTGGAAATCGACTTGTTGCGTGGACAAGCAAGAAGCAAGCTGCTGTGTCCATCTCCACTACAGAAGCTGAATACATTGCTGCTGGAAGCTGCTGCTGCCAAATCCTTTGGATGAAGCAACAACTAGTGGACTACGGAATTAATGAAGGAAATTGTCCAATTTTCTGCGATAATACGTCCACCATGATTTACCATTCACATTTTTATGGACATGTTATTATCAAGAACAATGAATTGCCTTTGTTATAGTAGGTAATGGCATCAATCATTTAGGGGGAGATTGTTGGGTATGCTTATCTCTTAACCCTCCCAATTATGTTAGAATTGATTGATACCATCACCTAAGTATTTTGTGGACTTTAGGATCTTATGTAAGAAGTTTTATAAACTTCAATTTTTAGCTAAGTCCACTTTTTAGAATAGGCTTAGTGGTTAGGGCTTATGCTTATAATTGAGGTTTCAATTACTGAAGACCAAGTATAATGCGCAGCGCAGAACATTCCATGCGCAGCGCAGAGCACCATCTGCTCATCTTCACGCGCCGTGAACATTTGCTCATTTCCATGCGCAGAGTATTACCTGCTCAGTCTCCGAGCGCATAGCATTACCTGCTTATTCTCCGCGCGCATAGCATTAGCTGCTTACTCTCCGCGCGCATAGCATCACTTGCTTATTCTCCATACGCATGGCTTTTATGAGCAGAGCAGATTAACTTGGTCCTTATGCTTATCTTTCAACAACCTCAGATTCTTGAAGCTTGGAGTGAAAAGGAATGATCTAAGCAAGACTGTGGTCTCTGCGCAGGACTTCCCTGCGCAGGACATCACTGCGCAGGTCTCTTCTGCGCAGCATGCATCCTTGCTCAGTTTTCGATACATTCAGATTACATAACTTGGAAAGCGCTTAGAAGATGCACGCTTATTAAAAATGCTGAGGTGTGCAGAAACGACAAAGAAAGCACACTCAGCAGATCCAACGGTGGAGACGCGCTCAAGAGAAATATTTCAAATGAAGACAACTGTCAACCTTCTAGAAGAAGCTTTTGAATTTGGTCTTCATGCTCAGTCTCCAACGGCTCTAAAACACCTGCGCACCAATCATATTGTGCCAGGTCATCAACTTTGATCAGAGCTCCAACGGCTATAAAGGACACCTGCGCACCAATCATATTGTGCCAGCTCATCGTCCTTGCTCAGAGCATCAACGGCTAGTTTTAAGCTCTCTGCTATAAATAGCCTGCTCATCTTCATTTCCAAGTTGCTTGAGTTCTTGCTTCCAAAAGAAACTTTGAAGATTTGAAGATTGCTTGCTCATTTCCAGAATTCTCAAGATCAACCTTCATACCTTCATACTCAACCAAGCCCAGATCCTATAAGCCTTATATCACCAGAATTCTTCGTGCTCTTCATCTCTTAGATTCATAGAGCCCAGAATTTCTGAACACACACACACCTCTTGAAGCTTTGATTATTTCGATCATACTTCTAGAGATACACCGGTTTAGTCTAGGATTTGTTCTTCATAGATTATAGATCTTTGAGTTAGTTTGTTCTACATTGTTGTATCTTGTAACTCTCTCATATAATAAGATCTCCATTAGAAAATCCAAGACTAACCATCTTGGTAGAGGACGTAGATCTTTCATTGATCGAACCTCTCCAAATAGCTTGTTCTTTAATCTCGCTATTTACTTCCTGCTTAATCATTTCTGAATTACTGCTTTGTTTGATCTTTCAGATTGCTATACTTTGCTGCTGTGCTTGTTATTGCTTATTGCCTTAGAATCTGATTTTATCCAACAGTTTAGCCAAACCTTAGCGCGTGCGTTTTTACCCTGCGCAGTATACCCTGCGCAGTGTTGCTTTAAATTTCCGCTGTGCATATCACACTCTCTCTGCGCGCTATACTTAGCTTATTTGAGAACTGTGCGCATAAGCCATTGATTTGCAAAAAGGGTTTGAAAAGATTTTATAAAAACGCTATTCACCCCCCCCCTCTAGCATTTTTCATACCCTTGTTGCCCCTCTGGGACCAACAAGTAGGCCTCCTTAATTATCCCTGCTCATAGCAACTTGTTTACTTCCTCCTTTATGGCCTGTTTCTTGTCGGAGGAGAATGGTCTCCGCTTTTGTTTGACTGGCTTGAATGCTGGGTCAACATTGAGCTCGTGCATAGCTATCTCTTCCCTGATTCCCGTTATATCCTCCACCTGCCACGCGAAGATGTCGGTGCTAGCGCGCAAAAGATTAAGCAGGTTGGCTCGTTCTCTTGGAGTCATCTGTTTTCCAATCTTAACTTTTTGCTCGGGGAAAGAGGGGTTGATTACGACCTCCTCTAGCTCATCAATAGGCTTCAATTTGGGCCTTTCCCTAAACTGCAAGGTATCCACGATGATGTCCGCTATTTTCCCAACTTCCTCTTCTACGATGCCCGGAGCTTCTTCCTTGATCCTGCTGCTTACTTCCTTCTTGAGATCGGCAATTTCCCTGGAAATTTCCTTATTGGTTTTCACTTCTTTTATAACCCCAATGTTCATGGCTTCTCTGGTTTTGATTGTTTTGGAGATGGTAATGTTCTCCTCGGGGGTATCTAGCTCGTATTTCCTCTTGGCCTTCCTCGTCTCTACAACATACTCCAGAAACTCCTTGGCTTATCCCCGGAGACACCCTATTCCTGCTGGCGTGGGGAACTTGACTCGCTGATGCGGCAGAGAGACAACCATGCCCAGTCTCACTTGGCTAGGAATTCCCAAGATGGCGTGGTAATCGCTGCTGACGTCGATAACCATAAATGTTACCAGCTCTTGGACTTTATAAGGGATAGTACCGAGCTCGACCAGCAGCTCTACAGTACCCTTCACATCAACCTTATGGTCGGTAAAACCCTCTAAGAGACCAGCATAGGGAATGAGCATGCTATCGGATAACTCCATGTCCTTAAAGCTCTTGTAAAAAATCACATCCCGGGCTGCCCCTGTATCCACGAGGAGTATGTCAACGATGCAGTTGTCGATCCTCCCTTCCAACACGATGGGTTGTTCACGGGCGGTTACGCTAGCCGCCAGCTCATTCGGGGAGAAAGAGATGGTTTCCTCTTGCTGGTTATTCTAAGCGGGGATGAAAGGGACCTTTTTTAGATTGTAAATTTGGTTCTTCAAGGCTGTGATGGACAACGCCTCGTCACTTATGACACCAATCTTTTTATGGGCTGCACGCTCCTGGTAGTGCTCGTCAGTCTTCCCTTTGTTCTCGCGCTCCCTCTTGCCATCCTTCTTGATGAATCGTTCCAGCTCTCCCAAATCAACTCGCTCCTGAATAGCCTTTTTCAGACCAAAGCAACTCTCTGTGTCGTGGCCATAATCCCTGTGGAAGAAACACCATTTTCCTGAAGCTCGCCGGGCCTCCTCGTGTCCTTACATGGGACGAGGCGGATCTAGCTCGACTACATTCATGATTTCTTTCCTCGTTCTGGTTAACAGAGTGAAATTGTCTACTTTGTCCTCCTTATGCTCGGTTCTGCGACTGTAATGCTCGGTCCCGCGAGTGCGATTCTTCCCTCGCCGAGAGTGGTAGTCGTTCTCATCATAGCTCTTCTTATCATCTACTGCATTGGACTCAGTTCGGGCCTTGCCCTTGTCCTTGCTTGGTTCGTTCTTAAGTGCCAGCTCTGCTAGAGCAACTCGATAGGCCCGCTCGTACATGTCTCCCTTTGTCTCAGGGGGTCACACGTCGAACTCGAACTTGAGCTTTGGGTCTCCCATTCCGGCGGTGAAGCAAACCATCACCATGTCATCCGTGATGCCCTCAATTTACTCGGCGAGGCTCCTAAACCTTTGATAGAAGCTCATGCTTGTTTCATTCTCTCCTTGTTTCACATTGGCCAAGTCAGTGGGCCGCTTCTTATGATCAGCTGTTGTGGAAAAGTTCTTAACAAATTTCTTCCTCAGCTCATCCCAGCTGTCAATGCTGCCCGGAGGTAGAGCTCGGAACTAAGCTAGCGCAGGCCCATTCAACGTACTGACCATTGCCTTGCATAGAACATCATCATCATGAGATACTAAGGCCATGATGGCCTCAAAAGTGTGAATGTGATCATCGGCGTCCTCCGTCCCCGTGTATTTGCTTAGTGAGGGGAGTTTCAAGGTAGGCTGAGGGGGGGGGGGGTGGCTCTCTAGGATCCACCGAGCAAATGGAGCCATAGTTTTTGCTAACTTGGTCGTTGTTTTCTTTGCTTTCTCCATCTTGTGCACCCGCCTCTACAAATCCAGGAGTATTTCATCCCTTGCATGTGGGTTCTCAGGTCGTGACGACTCCTGGTCATCTTCGCTTCCGAGCTGGGAACGACGGGCAGAGGGATTGCGGCGGGGTGGGGGATTGATGGGGTCGACGCGAGGTGGAGGTGGAACTGCTCCTCCCGGGTGTAGACACCCCGCCTTGGACCTCTCATGTCCCGATTGCATACACATTCTCTATCTTCCTCTTTTCTGTTAAGTTTTGTTACTTTTCGTTAACTTTCATTACATTCCGTTAAGTTCTTGACTTACTCCGTTAGTCTTGGACTTGACTAAGTGACAAAGTCAACCTTGAGTCTTTGTTTACTTTGTTTTTGTTGACTTTCGTGGTGTTCGTTAAGTTTTTAACTGATTTTGTTAGTTTCGGGGCTTAACTGCATAACGGGACCAACTTTTGGGCTAAAATATGGATTTTCTGAAGGTGGGACGTGGCGCCTTCGCCTTCCTTTGTGGGAGGCGTGCGCTTCCCATAGGGGGGGTGGGATGTGCGCGCATCCCACCTCCAGGATCCCATATTTTGCCAAATTTCCCTCCTTTTCTGATTTGTAACCCCCAAAGCCATTATGCCTTGGCTTGATCCGAAGAAGGGCCATCTTTGTGACCATAAACAATTCCCTAACACCTATAAATACCTCTTCATTCCACCATGGAAAAGGAGGAAGGATTTTGACTCAAGAATACTCTAAAAAAACACAAAAGTTCATTTTCAAAAGGTGGTTACTATAGACAACTTTGGCTCTTCCCCCATTCAAGAACAAGGTACAATGCTCACTTTCTTCTTCTAAAGTCTTAATTTTAGAACTTCTCTTTATCAAGACTCTCTATTTTCTTTCTTCATCTCTCATCTCTTTTAATGAGTATGCAATCTCCATAAAACGAAATTCAACCAAAAGGCCAAATCACTATTGAAGTTTGGTCAAGGTTACATTCCAACATTCTAAACACCATTTTAATTCACCATTCATTTCCATATGTAATTGTTTGATATGTAATCTTTAGCATAAATTAATCAATAAAGCAATTCTCTTTTATTTCCCTTTTATTTCCCATTTCTTTACATTATAATTGTTACCACTTTTTTCATATTAAAATAAGGACATTTAGCATTAGAACACCAAAAGTAGCAAGACCCGCGTAAGCGGGGCGGAGTGGGTGTTTAAGTACTTCCCACTCCGTCACCTAACTCCCGAACCCTTCTCTTCCCGAATCTCTGGTTTTGTACATAAATTAGGCTATTTCTATGTTTTTCTTATGTTCCCTTAATAACATAGGTGGCGACTCTACCAAATTAAAACAAGTTAGACATCCTAGGATCATTCCACCGCTCTAGCCAAGCCGTGGTTTCCCGGGGTATCTACAGTGGAGACTCTGCTGGGGACTGATTTAGAGGGTTAAATTTGCGTTTCTGCTTTTGGTGTTCTTTTATTCTGTTTTCTGGGCATTCTGGTAAAAAGGGTTGGAAGCGCGCGCCTCTGGACTTCTTGGCCTAAAGCGGGCGCGGCCGACCCCAATTACCAGAATCGCCCGTTTCTCATCTCGTCCTTCCATTTCATGTTTCTATGCTGACAATTACTGCAGGGGAAAGAATTTTTATTTAGGGTCAAGGCAATCCCTTGAACCCATGAGTTTGCAGGTACTGCCCAGAATCGAACGCCTTGGCCTCTCTTGCTCGGAGGCGCGCGCCTCCCACTCTCGCTGCCCAACGCGCGCGCTTCTGGGCATTTTTCAGAAATAGAACAGTGCACAGAACAGAACAGTTTTGACAGTGTGTGGGCGTCGGGCCTGCACATGAATGATTTTACTTTCTGTTTATTTTATCGGTCACACGGGTGATTCAAAAGTTGTAAATATGTGTTTATTTTTTTTTTATTTCTTTGAAAAAAAAATGTTTTGTCACATGTTGGACCTCACACTACGTACACAAACTCCTATGAATTGCTCACTATCGAGTCGCACAAGTTTATAACCCCAAACCAGTCGAGGCCCGTCATAGGAAGTTTCAAGCTCCACCCGACCTTGACTCTTTCGAAGCGGTAAACCTCAAACCGTGGCGTAGTTCATGACTACATGCCGGGGGTGATCTTAAGCCTCTCATTAGCCGAGCACAAGCCAACACAATTCTAGTTAGGGTCTAACACTCCATGACTAAAGTCGGTTTTCATGTGCCGAGATTTCCCTAAACTAATGTCTTCAAAACATACATGCCAAGTGGTTATCATGGACGAAATAAAACTCCGTCCCCAAGTGGTTATTATGGACGAAAATAAAAATCCGTCCCCGCATGTATGCTTTACTACATTAATTTAGTTTAATCCCGACATATGTAGGATTCACAAGCGTGGTGGAATCCGATGAGTATATGGGACCACGAGAAGGTCTATATACTAGTGTGACGATTCCACTATTTTTCTAGAAACCCCAAAAAGGACTCCGTCCTTCTGACTTTTGTAAATAAAAAAAAAGTCATTTTCTTATGTGGTTGAGTCTTTTTTTGTTTGTGGGTGAAATTATTTTACTCAAAAGGTGTTTGTGGGCCAATCTAAGATCAACCATGTTCTTCCAATAGGTCCAATGGCTTCCAACGGCAACAACAACAAGGGTGAGAACATTTCCGTGTCCAACGAAAGGCTTTTCAACATAATATGAGCCATGGGGGAACAAATGGATAGACTTGTCGAGGATGCCCGACGCAAAGACGATTTGTGGCAAGCCCGTTTTGATCTTGAGAGGAGGATTCACAATGAAGAGGTTTCCGAACTTAGGGCCCGTCTGCAAGAGCTCACCGACAACAAAGCAAAGGCCAACGGTAAAGCATGCTCAAGTGGCCCTCCCCACAAAAGCCACAAAGGTGCCGCCAACAACCGAGTTTTCACTCCTCTCCTTGGAGTAACCCAAACCGAAGCATTTGAAACTTTGGTGGCAAGTGGAAATATCAAACCTCTACAAGGGTATCAACCCAAGACGATCAATGCCAACCATGCCCATCACGAATATTGTGGCTATCATCAGCATAGCGGCCACACTATCGAGGGATGCTTCCTTCTCCGAAACATCATCCAAGATTTGATTGACAATGGGGAATTTATCGTGGGTGAAGAGCAACCATGAAGCAAGGAATGACTTGGGTTTGAAACGAGAAGGACTACAACGGCAAAGACGACGACAACAATCTCCGTTTCTCTTTCTCTACCTAGTAATAGGAATTAAAAAAAAAAAAAAAGAGAGTCAAAGTCCTATTAAGTGTGCATTCAAGTTTTCTCTTGTCCCATGTCAAAGTTTGGTTCAGTCTTCAATCAAATAAAGTCGTTCTTGTCCTCATACACTCTTCCAAGTTGTTCAATTTAATTCTTGGCAAATTGATGAAAAGATGTCTAAACGAGTTTTGGAACGAAGGCCATCACTTGAACGCCTAGGGGATAAACATCGCAACGAAGGCAACAACATCAACGACGAAGCCAAGAAGAAAAACAAGGTGGAGCAACATCAACCAAAGTTTTCAAGGGGGATTAAAAAAAAAAAAAAAACTCGCTAGGTTGACTCTTCAAAACAACCTAGGCAAAAGTTAGAGCACACACACAAAAAAAAAATCCCCCTCAATCAAAGAAGTACAAGATCAACATCATTCCACTAACGAAAGACGAAGCAACCATCACAACGAAGAATGGAGCATCCACAAGAACTACGGTGACCTGAGCCTCTACACTGGAGGAACGTAGGCAACCTGCGGGTTCGGTCTCATGCAAGAAAGAAGATATGTTTAGCCCTAGTGCGTTATGGTGATTGGCCTTCATCTCGAACTTGTCAAGACATCTTTGTATGAGTCATTTGCCAATGAATTAATCACCTCAAGGTTGAACAACTTTCTTAGATTTGGCATCGCTTTTACGTTCCTTGTCGAGTCTAGGGGCTTCTTATCTTTCAGCGATACTCCCAGTTTCTTGCAATCAAATTGGAGCTTTCTTTCTCTTCTCTCTCAATGACTTACTTTCCTTCGTAAGTCATTCAATAAATAAAAATACATGTCAATACTAGGGACCACTTCCCTAGTCAAGTCAATGTCACTCATCATTAGTGACAAAAGGTCTCCACCGCAAAATCACATGTCTCTCATCCTCACCTTGAGTCATTGCACACTTCCTCATCAATTGAGTCAAAAAAAAATGAAGACGTAAAAGAGATGCCCGCTAGATTGAAAACCCGAAAGGGCGGTCTAGGCAAAAAACAGGGTGCGTCATAACAAAAAAGAAAGAAAAAATGAGAGAGTGAGAGAGAGAAGGGAAACAGAAATGTAGATCCCCGGCCTCTAAAGAAGACAAGTTCTACATTGAATCTCCTCAGAAAGTCAATTCCCCGCCGAGTCAACTTGGGAATCACAAAAGGCTCGACAAGATATGACACAATCGGAGGTCGCTTTGGGTTATTGGCATAAGAGAGGTTGCTCTTGCAATATGCATTTTCGGGTTCATGTGAAAGAAGCCCCATGGTAACCGAGATCCATCCGAGAATGAGCCCATCATTGAAGGGTACGAGGTTGCACAAATAGTCCTCAGTCAGTCAATTGGTTTGGATCACAAATGGCAACAACGTGTGACTCAGTTTTCAAGCTTCTTCAAGCATGTGCCCATACAGTATGTCAAAAGGCTTCCCGAGAATGGAGTAGCTCTTGCCATGTCCTCTTATGTTTGTTCCCCTACACGAGGATGAGTCTCTCGATTTGCTCGACAAATGATGATGCCCTAGAGGCTATGTGACTCAAGAACGAGAACTTCTTTTGCTTTATTTGACAGTTAATGAGTCCTAGGGGCTACGCTCAAGAAAGATGTGTGAGACTATCCTCAAAGTCTCGCAAAGGGAATGACGAGAAGCCTTCTTGTCATGTGTGCTCGTGCCTGTTCCCCTAATCAATGATAGGCCTTTCTTGCTCCACTTACAATCAATGGTGGCACTCTAGGGGCTACACTCAAGTTTGAAAGTCTCCCTTGGCAAGAAGCAATTCACTTCACCTCCTAACAATGGCCCTAGCAAAGCCATATGCAACGTTGGAGGCATCCTCAATTATTTTGGCACCAAAAGTCTCAAGGGGCTTCGCAATCTACAATCTTTTGGGCTACGGCATTACAACAATCCAAGAAAAGGGCAATATTGGGGCTTCACAATTAACAAGCTTTTGGGCAGTGGTACCCGAGCAATGCAATTTGGGAGTAGTCTTATGGCTTCATGAAAGCGATCAAGCTTCAAGGGTCTCTTAGTACTCCACGTCAGGTCTTCTGGTTTGAAAGGAGGGCTTCGATGTTATGAATGAATTTGATGATTCTTATGTTGTGACTTATGACAAGGTTATGAAGAAAGTCTTAGAGAAAAGGAAAAAGATTCAATATGCTCAACTCTATCAAAACAGGGTTATAGCGGGAAATGCCATGGCCAATCCCAATGTTTCTGCAATTCAGCACCCCCTTCTCTGAGATCAAAAGCACAAGTTGCATCCACACAAGCTGCATCCGCACAAGCTTCATCCGAAGATCCGTTATTAGTTCAACACAAGAAGACTCAAACAAGCATATCCATTTGGGACCTCATCATCCGCGACCTCGACAACACCACAAGATATTACTGCATCCTTTGACATAAGCTTTCCTCCATTTGGGTACCGACCACAATGAGGCTATCCATCTCCCCAGCAAGAAGGAGATCTCTATCAAGAACTCTACCCGACGGTACATCAGCTCTCAATACCGAACCGATCACAAGATAATTTGGGGATTTACATCGAAAGGTCTTCACAGCCCACCATCTCCAAGCCCGCAAGCAACAAGTCCATGACATTTGGGGCTTAGCAATCTCTCGAAGATTGGGGCTTGCTTATGTCAACAACAAAAGGCGATTCATTTGAATGGGCCAAGAGCTGATTTATCTTGGGGCTATGCAAGTCACTCAAAGTTTGGCATCGAAAGCGTTCTAGGGGCTTTACAATCAACAACCCCCTAGTATCTCGGCATCAAAAGTCTCTTGAAGCCCCATAATCGAAAATCTCTTGGGACTAGACATCCATCTTTGTTGGGCACAACAGTGACCACAGAATTCAAGCGAGGCAATCCGGACTTCGACCGAACATGACTTGATCTTGGGTTGGATTTACAAACACACAATGGTTAAAATGGTTCACCCACGAACTAAAAAAAAAAGATTTTTCTTTCGTTTTCTTTTTCTTACTTGCGTAAAAGCATGTGCTTCATTTTTCTTTGCTCCTAGCTTCTTCCCCAGCGTTCCATCATCTTTGAACTACGCTGGTCTGATTCCCTTCAAGGGATACGTAGGCAGCCTTTTGCACGACCAACCCATCATTCAGAATGTCATCTCACCAACATTCCATCGAAAGCAAGTGCAATTCATCATCGTCATCAAAGCCACAACATCTCCATCCCGAATCAAGCGGCCATGTGTAAGGATCCCGTCCCTTGGCGGCGAAAACAAGCGGGTTTCGCACGAGGAAGAAATGCCAAACACGGGTAACTTTCCTAACGAAAAAGAAACGGAGTCGCCACAATTGTTAATTTTAAACCCAACAAATGAAAATGGTTAGAGAAGGTGAGTTCGGAGGTCAGGTTACACTTTGGGAAGAACATATTTGTGGTTCACCCAAAATGCCTCGGAAACAACCGAGTCTCCCTTGTTAGTTTGAAAATGTGCATGTGTGTGTGTGTGTGTATTTAACGGAAAAGTTTCTGTTATTGGTTTTATTTGGAAAAACTTAACTGAAAGGGTCTATTTATCAAGAAAATGGGGATCAGAGGGAAAAACGGACATTTTGCCCCCCATTCCCAACATAGCCGTATGGATGTACAGGCCGTTTCCTGGGATTTTACAGTTCAGTCAAGAACAGTCCAGTTTCAGAGCAGAAACAGAACATTCTGTTGAAACTGGACATAGCTGTTTTAATTCCAGTTTGTTTAAAACACTTTATAAATTTAAATACAACATTCCTATGCTAAATGATCATCACTTAGTCCCCAAAACAAGTATTTGGGTGTGATCATAAGCAATCATGGGAGAAAATTGAGAAAAGTTGATGAACATGCCCTTTGGGCCAAAATTGACCATTTGGTGATTAAAGATTGAAACTTTATCCCCAAGATGGCATTTTTATGACTTATTAACCTTAAAAGAGTCAAATCAACACATAAATATTGAATCTTTATGACCCCAAAGGGGACTTTAGAGCTAGATCAATGTTGGATGATAAAGATGGAGGCTTTATCATCCAAATGATCATTATTGCCAACAAAAGCATCATTCCAACTAGACAAGAATGTAAATAACAATCAACAAGCCATGATCATCTAGGTTTGAACCTCTTCCACACAAGGCATGGAGGGGACCTTGGATCACCTCATGGCTTGGACAAGAGAAATATATAGAATAATATATGTATATTTGCTTGAATGGACAAGTCTTGCATAAATGTAAAGTGCTTGAATGGACAAGTCTTGCAAGTAATGTAAAAGTGCTTGAATGGACAAGTCTTGCAAATAATATAAAAATTAACATAACTTAAACAAATATTAAAGATAAAATAGAGTTATAGATGAAGAGAAGGGAGGGGGAGAAGGTGGCTTTACCTATTTTGGTTTAGCCAATCTTCCTTTCTCTCTTTCACTCTTTGTTTCACTCTTCTCTCACACTTCTGTAGTGATTTTGACAGAGTAATCCTTCTTATATTATTTCTCCCCCCCTGAAATGATCAGCATGGGGTTCAATTTATAGAGGCTGAGGGTGCCCAAAGTAGCCGTACGGCTAGGGACCTCATGCGCCCAAACCATCCGTACGACTCGACTTGGCGAGCTTCTGGATTTTCCAAGTTTAATTCCAGTTCAGTCCCGGAATATCAGGTTTATCCTAGTGAGGTCCTGGCCCATTGGTTTATCCCTAAATGGTACCAAGAATTCCTCTAAAGTAGGTCGATTTCAGATTGGGGTACTTACAGAGCCCCTCGGCAACGTCGCTTTTGAAAAAAGCGGGGTTGTCGATAAAATGCATCCCAATCTGATGGGAGGACGGCATAGCCGATTTGTTCTATGGCTGGACCTAGAGGTGTAGGATTCCTACGTATCCCTATTCGAGGGAATCAAGCCTATCGTAGTTCAAAAGAGGGGTGAGAGATTTTAAGGCTACTCAAACTTATGGGCGACCGTCGAGGTCGGGTGGAGAACTTAGCGTCTCAAGCCTAAAGGCGACCGTAAAATGTCGGGTGGAGAACTTAGCATCTCAAGCCTAAGGGCGACCGTAAAAGGTCGGGTGGAGAACTTAGCGTCTCGAGCCTAAGGGCGACCATAAAAGGTCGGGTGGAGAACTTAGCGTCTCAAGCCTAAGGGCGACCGTAAAAGGTCAGGTGGAGAACTTAGCGTCTCGAGCCTAAGGGCGACCATAAAAGGTCAGGTGGAGAACTTAGCGTCTCAAGCCTAAGGGCGACCGTAAAAGGTCGGGTGGAGAACTTAGCGTCTTGAGCCTAAGGTCGACCATAAAAGGTCGGGTGGAGAACTTAGTGTAGACACCCCGCCTTGGACAGCTCACCCCGATTGCACATTTGATCTTGTGTTTCTCCCCATTTTAAGTGTTTCTCATTAGTTTCTGTCACTTCCGTTAAGTTCCTGACTGACTTCGTTAAGTCCAGGGACTAAACTGAATAACAGGGCTGACTTTCTAGTCCATTCTGTCAAAATTGCCTTCTCTGAGTCGCGCGCCTCCGACAGGAGGAGCCAGACGCGCGCGCCTCCCGCCCCCAAAGCAGGAAGCGCGCGCCTCTGGGCGTCAGTTACAGATTTCTGGCCAGGATTCTCTCCCTTGCTCAATTTACAGGATTTTGCCCGGGAAGAATTTCTTGGTGACTGAGTTTTGGCACCAAAAACACCCATCTTTCACCTATAAAAACCTCCCTTTACCTCCATTTTCAAGGACGAAAAACTTAAGACAAAACTTTGATCAAAAGACCTTGACTTTACCAAGTTTCCTCCTCTCAAAGCATCTTCCAAAGGATTTCTCCAAGTAATTCAATGAGAAGTGTTTGAAGTTTCTTGAAGTCTAGGTAAAGCCATTTCTTTCCCTGTCTCAACTTCATCTCTTTTCTCTTTCTTTTTGTTTTATCAAAGTGCAATCACCCAAATCATTTTGGGACATGACTCTAATGATCACCTCATCTCATTGAGGTTGGTTAAAGAGTTATCTCCTACATTCCAAACTCTATTTTAAACCCCCTTATATGATTTAAAGAAGAAGAAGAAGAACATTACCATTTATGTAGATTTTGATCAAGCAAGACCAACTTTAGTTAGGCGAGATGGGTGTTTCGGTACTTCCCATCTCGTAATCTAACCCCCGAACCTCAAAACAAAGAATCTCTGTTTTCGTAATCAAACTTAGGCTATTATCAATAGGTTTTTTTTATGTTCCTCAAAACATAGGTGGCGACTCTAAAAACAAGTTAGACATCCTAGGATAATTCACCGCTCTAGCCAAGTTGTGGTTTCCCGGGGTATCTACAGTGGCGACTCCGCTGGGGACTCATTTGAGGGTTAAACTTGCATCTGATCAAAATCTACATCTTTTCTGGGCATTCTGATTCCTGATGGGGGAGGCGAGCGCTTCTGGCCTCTTCAGCCTAAGGCGTGCGCATCCCGCATCAAGAACCAGAATCGCCCACTTCTTCATGTTCTTCATCTTCTTCTTCTGCTATTCTGCGCTAATCATTTCTGCAGGGGTTACAATATGAACGTAGGACCAGGGCAATCCCCTGAGTCCAAAATCTGACATTCTGACAGGTGTGACCAGAAGCGCGCGCCTCCTAATAGCATTGCGCCATGCGCGCGCATCTCACATCAACACTCAGAGGCGCACGCTTCTGGGTTGGTTCCCAGAACAGAAACAGGTTTCAGTGACTGAGCAGAACAGTGGGGTGTGGGCACAGTTGCCTGCATCAGAACAGAATTGAACCTCGGACTGTTTATTTTTATATTTTATTTACCAGTCACACGGGTGATTCGGGAGTTGTAATTTATGTGCTTATGTGTTTTTTTTATCTTTCTTTTCAAAAAAAAAAAAATAAAAAAAAAAAAAAAAAAAAATTTCACACTACATGCACATATTCCTATGAACTGCTCACTATCGAGTCGCACAAGTCCAACCCCAAACCCGTCGAGGCCCGTCCTAGAAAGTTTCAAGCTCCACTCGACCTTGGCTCTTTCGAAGCGGTAAACCTCAGCCCGTGGCGTAGTTCAAGACTACATGCCGGGGGTGACCTTTGAGCCTCATATTCAAGCCGAGCACAAGCCACACAATTCTAGTTAGGGTCTAACACTCCGTGACTCAAGTCGGTTTCCATGTACCGAGATTTCCCTAAACTAATGTCTTCAAATCATACATGCCAACTTGTTGAAACGGACGCAATAAAAATCCGTCCCCAAAAGTGGTTATTTTGGACGAAAATAAAAATCCGTCCCCGCATGTATGCTTTACTACATTAATTTAGTTTAATCCCGATACATGTAGGATTCACAAGCGCGATGGAATCCGATGAGTATATGGGACTGCGAGATGGTCTATATACTAGTGTGACGATTCCATTATTTTTCTAGAAACCCCAAAAGGGATCTATTCCCTCCGACTTCTAAAAAAAAAAAAAAAGAGTCTTTTCCTATGTGGTTCGAGTCGTGTGCCCAATTGTGTGTTCTAAGCCTCTTCGTGGACCGCAAGTGTTACTCAAGACTGACAAGGGCCTCTTCTGCAATATAGGTTCAATTGGTACTTACAGAGTCTACCGGGATTCGGCAAATCGGTTAGTCCGTGAAGAGATCACTCCAACAGCTCCTACATCAACCATGACCGGAAGCAGCAACACCATGTCTCTCGAACAGCTTTCAACCATGGTCCAACTCCTCCAAGAGCAAGTCTCCACCCTTAATAAGGAGGCACAAAGCAAAGACGACATTTGGCAATCCCACCTTGACAGCCAAAGGGAGGCCCACGAGGCCGAGATGGAGCTAATGAAAGAAAAGCTCACTAATCTTTCCAAGGGGAAGAACAAGAATAATGATGACGAATCCGAATGGACCGAGGGTTTGTTCAAAAGTCCGTATGTCAACACCCGCACCAAGAAAATGGGGGAGCCGAGTTCCGAGAATAATGAGCCCAAAATGGTGGATTCTATCATGGCCTACATCGACCAAAAATTCAATGGGCTCAACATGGGGAAAGGCTCCGACACAAGCCTTTATCAATCATCCATCCTCATGAGTACTATGGCCGCTCTTCCTGATAAGTTCAAGATGCCCGACATAAGCAAATTCAAGGGCAACTCTTGTCCTATGGCTCACATTGAGACTTATATTTGGGCAATGGTTCCGAAGAAGGTCTTCCCCAAGGTGATGGCTCAATGCTTTCCTCTCACTCTCGAGGGGGCGGCAAAAGATTGGTATGCTACTCTCCCGCTCACTGTCCGTCTTGACTGGGACTCCGCCATGCTTGCCTTCAAGAACCAATACCAAGGCAACACCACTCACCGGCCCACAAGGAAAGAGCTAGAGAACACTACTCAATGAGACCACGAGTCCTTCATCGACTTCACAAGGAGATGGAATGATAAACTCTCCGAGATTGTGGAAAGGCCAAATACCAAGGAGCAAATGGACATCTTTCTCAAATGTCTCAAAATTGATCTCCGCACCCACCTAAGTGGGGCTTGCTATGCGGATTTCTCCCAAATGTATGAGGCGGGGGTCCGAATGGATGAGTTGCTCAAAGAAGTGAAGAAAAGTGCTCCTAGCTACCGCTACAAGGCCGCTTCCAACTCCACAAAAGAGGCCTCGGTCAACGCCGTTACTATCGATAAGGGGAATTACAAAAAGGTTCCTCCACCTCAAGGGAAGAAGTCCCGAAATGACCATGTCTATACGCCTCTCCAAGGCATGACTCAAACCGAAGTGTTCGAAGTCCTCAAAGCAAAGGGTCAAGTCACGCCCGTACAAGGGTACCAACCCAAGACGGTCCACCCCAATCATGCTCACCACAAATATTGTGGCTACCACCAATATAGTGGCCACACCACCGAGGATTGCTTCGTTCTCCGCAATGTCATTCAAGATCTCATAGATAAGAAAGAATTTGTAGTGACTAATGGCGAACATGTCAATGTAATAGAGATAGGAGAACTCGAGGGGACCACCCATTCAATCCCAATTGTGAATGGGGGCCCCAATGTTATGAATAAACTTGACAATTCTTGCTATGTTGTAACTTACGATGAGGTAATGAGGGAAGTACTAGAGAATAGGAAAAGGAAGCAAGATGGGAACGTCAACATGCTAACTCGATCCGGTCGAGTCATAGCAAGCAACCCTTCCACTTCCGCACCGAGCTCCTCTTCTCAAAGGCCGCAAGCTCGCGACACTCCCGAAGATCCTCTACTTGTCCAACTCAAGAAAACTCAAGCCAACATCTCTATTTGGGACCTCATTGCATCCTCAAAGAAACACCGAGATCTTGTCATCCGCAATCTCGATGATACATCAGTTTCTCCCGATACTACTCCCGAGGACCTCACGGCAATGATCGGTCACATTCATTTTGGCAACGTCATCACCTTTGCCGATATGGACCTTCCACCATTTGGTTCCGATCACAACGAGGCTATTTACCTCAAGGTACGAGCAAGGGGGAGGCCCATCTCAAGAGTCTTAGTGGACGGTGGTTCCGCACTCAACCTCATGCCTAGCAGAATCATGGGCATACTGGGGCTTAAGGATTCCGATTTGAAGCCTTCTACTCAAGTAATCCGAGGTTATGACAGCACCACCCGTACAGTCATGGGCATGATCGAAATAGACATTGAGTTTGGGAGCATGGTCATGTCCGTTCCATTCCAAGTGCTTGATATCCCGGCCTCGTTCAACTTGCTTTTGGGCCGACCATGGATTCATAGTTCTAAGGCCGTCCCATCAACTCTCCATCAATGTGTCAAGATCCGAAATGGTGATGAAATAGTGACCGTCATGGCCGAAAACGTCACTATCCACAGAAAAGGTGAGCCCGTCCACCAAGTTCAGCATGGTCTACCAGACTCCACTCTCTCCGGCGTCTTAATCAACGCCATTGACAAAGAAGGGGGAAACGGATCATAGACCCCCAGCAATCACAAAGTCCTCGGCATGATGAGGAATATGGACTACTTCCCTGGATTAGGCCTAGGGAAATATTAACAAGGAATCCTGCATCCTGTGCGAGTCCCATTTGTCAAGAACACATTTGGTTTGGGGTACGAGCCTTCCAGAGAGGACTTGAAACAAGAGCAAGCGATCAAGAATGAAAAGGCCCGAGCTCGTAAAGAAGGCCGTCGTTATGAGGTCCCTAATCTAAGGCCTTACCGCAAGACGTTGAATGGTTATTTTGTCCGCCAAGGGGAAGACGTTCCATACATGATCTTTCCCGAGCCATGGGTTAACAATAAGGGTGTCAAAAAGCCCGGTCTCGAAATCTTCTCCGATTGTGAGATCCAGAAATCCGAAAGGGAACCAACCCCCATATCGCCCCGTGAATGGTGGGGAAGGAAGGTGACTATAGAGTCCGAGACAGAAATCATCGTGGGGGAAGAACTAACAGATTTAGCCTCCATGTTTGAAGAGCTTGCCATAATGAATGAATGCCAAGTCAACGCCATCTACGACACCGTCATCATGAATGAGACTATCAGTGAGATCCCGCCAAGCTCCGAGCCGATCAACAATTGGTATTCAACGAAAGGGCCCGTGGTATTCGAAGAATTCTTAGTCCAAGAAATGGGTTGCATACCCCGCACAGCAACAAAGGAAGAGCGGCTCACACTTACGTTCGAGTCCGAGAGTGTCTCTAATACCCTCACCCAAGAGGATTTGGAGGCCATAGCCGAGCGTGTGTTTCCTTTCTTTGCTAATGAAAAATTTGATATTTCTGAGTACCCTGAGATTGCAAACATCATAAATGATGAATTAACTAATAATGAACTTAACGAACAAGTTAATAACGATTCAAATTATGATGAAATAGACCACGAAAACACAACATACTTAAATGAACTTGCTCAACAAGTCCGTAGTCGTGGTGAGAATGGTCCAGAGGCTGACGAAGAATTGCATGTTGTTAATCTGGGTACCGAAGAAGAGCCAAGAGAAACTAAGATCGGAAGCTTCTTCAAGGGGGACGACAGAGACAGATTGACTGTACTACTACGGGAGTTCGTGGATGTGTTCGCATGGTCATACAAAGACATGCCGGATTTGGACAGAAAGGTAGCGGAGCACATGATTCCGATCAGAGAAGATGCCAAGCCAGTAAAGCAGAAGCTCAGAAAGATCAAGCCAGAATGGTCTCTGCAAGTCAAAGAAGAGATTAAGAAGCTCCTCAGTGTGGGTTTCATCAAGGTTATCGAGTATCCGACATGGTTAGCCAACATCGTGACAGTCAGAAAGGCAAACGGCAAGGTTCGAGTTTGCGTGGACTTCCGGGATTTGAACAAAGCTTCCCCAAAGGATGATTTTCCACTCCCTAACATCGACATGCTGGTCGACTCCACTGCTGCCTATGAGGTTCGCTCCTTCGTGGATGGGTTCGCCGGATACAATCAGATTCTCATGGCCGAAAAAGATCAACATAAGACAGCCTTCACAACACCGTGGGGTACCTTTTGCTACACAGTCATGCCATTTGGGTTAAGAAACGCTGGGGCTTCCTACCAAAGAGCCGTGACAGACTTGTTCCACGATATGATTCACAAAGAAATCGAGGTCTATGTGGACGACATGATCATTCACTCCAAAGGGACCGATGGTCAACATTTAATCGATCTCCGCAAGTTCTTTGAAAGGCTTCGTCAACACAAGATGAGGCTCAACCCTGCAAAGTACGCGTTCGGGGTTATCCGAGGCAAAGTCCTTGGTTATATGGTCACTGAAAGGGGAATTGAAGTAGACCCCTCCAAAATCAAGGCAATCATTGACATGCCTCCTCCAAAGACGCAGAAAGAGATCAAAGGTTTCATGGGCAGACTGCAATACATCAGTCGGTTTGTGCACCAAATCACTTCTATGTGCGAGCCAATCTTCAAGCTACTCAAGAAGAATGTGGCTCTAGAATGGACCGACGCGTGCCAAGAAGCCTTCGACCAAGTGAAGCATTACTTGACGTGCCCTCCTGTCCTAGTTCCGCCGCACAAGGAGAAGCCTCTTTTGCTCTATCTCACTGTCAATGATGAAGCCCTAGGGGCTATGTTAGCACAAGAGCAACGAGAGTCCACAAAGGAGAATGCCATTTACTTTGTCAGTCGCCGATTCCAAGGAGGCGAAAAGAACTACTCTGTCTTAGAAAAGTCATGTGCAGCATTGGTTTGGGTCACTCAAAAGCTCAAACACTATATGGAAGCTTTTCCGATCAAGCTAGTAGCAAAGGTGGACCCGCTCCGCTACATCTTCGAGAAGCCTTTCATGTCAACAAGAATAGCCAAATGGTACTTCATGCTCGCCGGCTATGATATCACTTACGACACACTAAAATCCGTCAGGGGGAAAGTGTTCAGTGACCAGCTTGCCGAATTCCCGTGTGACGAAGTGAAGGGGGAAGACGTACAGTTCCCCGATGAGCATTTAATTTGTACTGCAACCGAGGAAAATAAGTGGCAACTTTTTTTCGATGGCGCCGCCAATAAACACGGTTTTGGTATAGGAATATTGCTCGTCGTTCCAAAAGACATATACACTCCCATCGCCATCCGTCTGGAATTCGAAGCTACCAACAACATTGCCGAGTACGAAGCATGCATAGCAGGGCTCGAAGCAGCTCTCGAAAGAAACGTCACGGAATTAGAAGTATTCGGCGACTCTTTACTCCTTATCAATCAGCAATCGGGTAAATGGCGAACCCAAGACCCGACTCTCCAACAGTATGGTCAGCACCTTGAAGAATTGGTTGAACAATTCCAAGAGATCACTTTCAACTACCTACCAAGGGATAAAAATCGCTTCGCCGATGCACTGGCCACCATAGCTTCATTAGTCGAAATGCCGAAAGGGAAAATGGTGAAGCCTTTCAAAATTGCCCGAAGGAACAGTCCGGCATACTGCATGAATATCGAGACAACGAAGTCCAAACAAACTCTCCTTGGTATTCGGATATCATGAATTTCCTCAAAGATGGCACTTATCCCGAGAATAGCAATAAGAAGTCTCAAGCAGCTCTGCAAAGGCTAGCCTCTCGGTACGTACTGATTGGGACCGAGTCTATAAAAGGACCACGACGGGATCAATCTCTTATGCGCCAATGAGGCCGAAGCTCAAGAGATAGTGTGTGAAGTGCACGAAGGAGAGTGTGAACCCCACATGAATGGGTTTATGCTAGTCAAGAAGATACTCCGCATTGGTTACTATTGGAGCACTATGGAACGAGACTGTATCGAGAAAGTCAAAAGGTGTGCCAAATGCCAATTCCATGCTAATCTGCAGCATGCTCCACCCTCGCAACTTTACAACATGGTCACACCTTGGCCTTTCTCTTGTTAGGGGATAGACATCATCGGTAAAGTACATCCTACCGGAAGCAATGGGCAGTCATTCGTCCTAGTGGCCGTCGACTACTTCACAAAGTGGGTCGAAGCACAAGCCTATCGGACCCTCAACGCCAAGAAATTGGCCGAATTTGTAAAGATTAATATCATGTGCCGATACGGCGTGCCTCATGAAATCATTTCCGACAACGGCTCTCACTTTGAGAAGGAAATGGATGCACTTTTGGTAGAATACAAGATCACCAAGCACAAATCATCTCCTTACCGTCCCTAAGCAAATGGCGCGGTTGAAGCAGCAAATAAGACCATCGAGACCATCGTCAAGAAAATGGCCTCAACAGGAAAGGATTGGCCCGAGAACCTACCTTTAGGATTGTGGGGCTACCGCACATCAGCGACATGAGAAACTCCGTATGCATTAGTCTATGGTTCTGAAGCCGTACTCCCAATCGAACTTGAAGTCCCATCTCTACGGGTCCTCCTCGAGAATCAAGTCAACGAGGTCGATTGGAAGCAAAGTCGATATGAATAGCTAGCCTTACTCGATGAGAAAAGGCTAAGAGCACTCGAACGTACGAGGGCGTATCAGCAAAGGATGGCAAGAGCTTTCAACAAAAAAGTGAAGCCTCGAAACATCAACGTAGGAGAATTGGTCTTGAGACAACATCCTCCTAATGCCATGAATCCCCTGGGGAAATGGGGACCCCGATGGATCGGTCCGTACGTGGTCAAAAGGATACTAGGCGGCGGTGCAGTCCGGCTCGTGGATTTAGATGGTGACCAGCTGCCAAAGGAGGTCAACCTCGACAAGCTCAAGAGGTTCTACGCTTAATAAACAAAGACCATTAAAAAAAATAAAAAAAAATCGCTCGCTAGGTTGAAAACCCGTAAGGGCGGCCTAGGAAAAAATTAGAGCACGTGCAAAAAAGAAGCCCGCTAGATTGAAAACCCGAAAGGGTGGTCTAGGCAAAAAACAGGGTGCACACAAAAAAAAATAAAAAAATAAAAATGGTCTTTGTTTGTTTGAACTACGGAGACCTGAGCCTCCCAACTGGAGGAACGTAGGCAACCTTCGGGTGCGGTCTAAAACATATCAAAAATACCCAATTCACTTCAAATAACAAGATGCAATTTTTATTCATCCAAATGAATTATTCAAGCCATTACAACGGATTTATTGAGCAACAAAAGACATCAAAATATTAAATCCTAAAACAAAGTGGTCTAACTGCAATCTCTTAGGGTACTAATCAAAAATCCAATTTTCTCTTAGCCTTCAAAGGACCACCCGATCATCTCTCAATCCTTTTCTTCTTGGATAACGGAGGAGCACTAATACGCACCGAAACCCTCTGTGTTGCGGCACGTCTCTTGGCATAAAAGTCATCCAAAGGAGTGCCAAAGGGTCAGCAAGAATGTTACTCGAATCAGCAGCGGCCTCCCTATATCTCAAAGCGCTGCTAGGCTCAAAACCCTTTCCCAACAACTCGGCACGAAGCACATCGACCCAAGTGATGCCACGATAAAGGGTGCCAAACAAATAATCCAAGTAGATCTCGGGAAGGAAGACACTCCCCCGATGCAGAGGAGCAAAAGCCCAGCGGTCGCGATCATCTCCCCAAGCCGACTGAAGCTCACTCGAGATGTCCGGACCCATGTAAGCAACTGGACGAAGCATTCCGCCCCTCGGAAAAGGAATTATCTGTTGGCGACCGAACTGCCGCAGAACCCGCTCTGGCTGGTAAAATGAAGAATCTCTCAAGCTGGGTACAACCACATGCTGAAAACCAGGAGTCCATTCCATAAAAGGACGAAGACCCCAAGAAGGAGGGCACCACTCAATATCGACAGTTACCCGAGAGGCAAGGAATTCCTTCCAACCATCTTCAGATAAATCCCAGATCAAAGCTTCCTCCTATGAACAGCAAAGGGAGACAAATCACCATCCGGGGAATAAATCTTGAAGTGTTCTCGGAGCCATATGGTCAAGAGCAGAGGGCTTCCCCGACACATCTTGCCCGTCCTATGTAACTCATCAAGGCCGTGCAACGTCTCCCCTACAATAAGAGGGATTACACTAAATTGTTGCTCATTGGCTTGCAAAATAATCTCAGCCAACTGCACATCCGCAGTCCCGAAGGGTGTAACAAACAGTACTTCACTAAAGAGACAAGCGGCCATGGCATTCCTTTTGAAAGATTGAACCACCGGGTCCTCCGAGTGTAAACTGAAGAACATCGGCAACTCAGTTATGTCAATCACAGTACCGTGCAACATCTTCCTCACGTCCTCAACAGGGAGATTCAGTGACTCAACCCAAGAGTCAATGGCACCACGGTGATATTTAGGGACGGCAATCCGACCGGCCAAAGGCATGCCAAGGATGGCCCCGAAGTCATCAACAGTCGGCACCATTTCATTAGCTGAAAAGTTGAAGGTATGGCTGTCGCAATCCCAGAAAGCCGCGGCAACTCTCAACAAATCCCAATCCGGCTTCAACGTCCGCAAAGTGAAAGGAATTCGGAACCCGAAGTCTCTAATGAAGGCCTTCTTGGGATGGGTCTTGAAAGAATACACAAAAGTGCCCAAGTCCTTTTCATAACCACTAACAACCTTGGCATCAAGAACAAAAGAATTGGAAGCCATGGAAAATGTTGATCACAAGCAAAGTTGAGCAATAATATGATGTTCAAAAATGGCAGAAAGGAGCTGTGAGAATCAAGTGGTCGAACAGAAGATGATATTATAGCTGTTGGGGTTTCTTTTGGCCAGCAAATGTCAAGCCCGGAATTCCGCCTCCCAGACGCGCGCGCCACCCGCCAGCGGTCTGAAATGCGCGCGCGTCCCAAGCCCACAGAGGAAAGCGCGCGCCTCCCAAGTCTAGACCACTTCAGAAAAGGGCCTTGTCAGAGATCTCCAACCTAAATCAAGACACATTCCCGGTCCTCGGACACCCAGTTGGGCACACCTTCTCCTGGTCCGCCCTTAAGGCATGTCAAAGACTGAAAGTAGGATAGAAACTCCCACTCAAAAAAGTAGGTTGTCCTGCTCTAGATTCCGAACTCCCTAAGTTCTGTCACGGGTACCATACCCCCCTCAAGGGTCAAATTTCAACATTTCATCCCCAGCAGGAACATTTTTCTGGTCACGGTCAACTGTGCCCGCACCCCACAATTCAAAAAGAAGTCAAGTGTGACTCCAAGTGGCACGAGACTTCAAAGAAATACCTCATCAACGGATTTCACTAACAGATTCGTCAACAAAGGTTCACTAACGGCCTCGAAGGTTCACTAACGGCCTCATCAACGGATTTCACTAACGGATTCGTCCTCAAAGGTTCACTAACGGCCTCTTCAAAGGTTCACTAACGGCCTCTCCAAAGGTTCACTAACGGCCTCATCAACGGATTCACTAACGGATTCGTCCTCAAAGGTTCACTAACGGCCTCCAACGGATTCACTAACGGATTCGTCCTCAAAGGTTCACTAACGGCCTCCTTAAAGGTTCACTAACGGCCTCTCAAAGGTTCACTAACGGCCTCATCAACGGATTTCACTAACGGATTCGTCCCAAAGGTTCACTAACGGCCTCCTCAAAGGTTCACTAACGGCCTCTTCAAAGGTTCACTAACGGCCTCTCCAAAGGTTCACTAACGACCTCTTCAAAGGTTCACTAACGGCCTCTCCAAAGGTTCACTAACGGCCTCATCAACGGATTTCACTAACGGATTCGTCATCAACGGTTCACTAACGGCCTCTTCAAACGGTTCACTAACGGCCTCTCCAAAGGTTCACTAACGGCCTCATTCAACATATTCAGCCGGCAGGTTCACCTAACGAATCATGCCACACCCTCTATCAACAAAAGCCGCTCACACAGGGAGCGCACCACTACCTCTCGCAATTTCAAATTCCTGCTTTCATCGAGTCTTTGCCTTTTCTTGGTGATGTCCTCGGCGAGTGTTTTTTAACTTTTGTCGACGCTTTTTGCTTTGCAATCCACGTCGCCGAGGGGCTCTGTAGACACCCCGCCTTGGACCGCTCACCCCGATTGCACATTTGATCTTATGTTTCTCCCCATTTTAAGTGTTTCTCGTTAGTTTTTGTCACTTCCATTATATTCCTGACTGACTTCGTTAAGTCCAGGGACTAAACTGAATAACAGGGCTGACTTTCTAGTCCATTCTGTCAAAATTGCCTTCTCTGAGTCGCGCGCCTCCGGCAGGAGGAGCCAGACGCGCGCGCCTCCCGCCCCCAAAGCAGGAAGCGCGCGTCTCTGGGCGTCAGTTACAGATTTCTGGCCCGGATTCTCTCCCTTGCTCAATTTACAGGATTTTGCCCGGGAAGAATTTCTTGGTGACTGAGTTTTGGCACCAAAAACACCCCTCTTTCACCTATAAAAACCTCCCTTTACCTCCATTTTCAAGGACGAAAAACTTAAGACAAAACTTTGATCAAAAGACCTTGACTTTACCAAGTTTCCTCCTCTCAAAGCATCTTCCAAAGGATTTCTCCAAGTAATTCAATGAGAAGTGTTTGAAGTTTCTTGAAGTCTAGGTATAGCCATTTCTTTCCCTTTCTCAACTTCATCTCTTTTCTCTTTCTTTTTGTTTTATCAAAGTGCAATCACCCAAATCATTTTGGGACATGACTCTAATGATCACCTCATCTCATTGAGGTTGGTTAAAGAGTTATCTCCTACATTCCAAACTCTATTTTAAACCCCCTTTTATGAGTTAAAGAAGAAGAAGAAGAACATTACCATTTATGTAGATTTTGATCAAGCAAGACCAACTTTAGTTGGGGGAGATGGGTGTTTCGGTACTTCCCATCTCGTAATATAACCCCCGAACCTCAAAACAAAGAATCTCTGTTTTCGTAATCAAACTTAGGCTATTATCAATAGGTTTTTCTTATGTTCCTCAAAACATAGGTGGCGACTCTAAAAACAAGTTAGACATCCTAGGATAATTCACCGCTCTAGCCAAGTTGTGGTTTCCCGGGGTATCTACACTTAGCGTCTTAAGCCTAAGGGTTTGGTCAACACTAACTACGAGATGGTTGACTAACAAGGATGGTCTGACATCATTCTTAACTGGACTTACGAAGGACTATCGGGGCATGGTCAACTTGACTCTATGGGAGAGGGTTGACTAAATGGCTGGACTTACGAAGGACTGCCGGTTCATGGTCAACTTGACTCTATGGGAGAGGGTTGACTAAATGGCTGGACTTACGAAGGACTGCCGGTTCATGGTCAACTTGACTCTATGGGAAAGGGTTGACTAAATGGCTGGACTTACGAAGGACTGCCGGGGCATGGTCAACTTGACTCTATGGGAGAGGGTTGACTAAATGGTTGGACTTACGAAGGACTGCCGGGGCATGGTTAACTTGACTCTATGGGAGAGGGTTGACTAAATGGCTGGACTTAGAAAGGACTGCCGGGATAACAACGGATTTGACTTTCACTCGGTCAATCCTAAAGGTTTGGTCAACACTAACTACGAGATGGTTGACTAACAAGGATGGTCTTACGTCATTTTGGACTGCCGGGATAACAACGGATTTGACTTTCACTCGGTCAATCCTAAAGTTTGGTCAACACTAACTACGAGATGGTTGACTAACAAGGATGGTCTTACGTCATTTTGGACTGCCGGGGACAAACACTTTATCCTAAAATGACCATTCTGGGTCAAGGCTTGACTTGGGTCAACTCCATCTTTGGGGAGTTTGAGGGGAAAACTGGTCTTACGTCCGACTAAGGACTGCCGGGGATAAGGGTCTCAACCTATAATGACTATTCTGTGTCAAGGTTTGACTTGGGTCAACTCCATCTTTGGGGAGTTTGACGGAAAAACTGGTCTTACGTCCGACTAAGGACTGCCGGGGATAAGGGTCTCAACCTATAATGACTATTCTGAGTCAAAGTTTGACTTGGGTCAACTCTACTCTACGGGACGGTTGACACATTTTCTTGACACTGAAGAAGAGCCTAGGGGTAACCGTTAAGACACATTATGGACGAAAGAGTCCAAAACTTTGGGAAAATCATTTTGAGAGGAGATCAAAGCATTTTGCTTGATAAATGATGCCAAAAGGGCAAATTTTGGAAATGCTTATTCCTAAAGGCAAATCTTTTAACAAAGCATTTTAGTCAAATTTTTGATTTTAACTTAACCGTGAGGTTTGTTATGCATAAAGTCCTTTGGAGCTTTGTCCATTTCTTAGGAGCGATCGGGAGTAAAGAACCCTTTTGTCGTCGATGTTGGGGTAGCCCCATGTCCTTGTAGTCATCAATGTTGGGGTAGCCCCATGTCCTTGTTGGCGTTGATGGTGGCATAGCCCCATGTCTTTGTCGGTGTCGATGGCGGAGTAGCCCCAATATCATCTTCTGACCTTTGGAATGAGGTTAGGAACCCATCCCTTTTTCATGACGCACCCTTTCTTTTGCCTAGGCTGCCCTTGTGGGTTTTCAACCTAGCGGGCTACTTTTTTTGCGTCTTTCGCACAAGGTACCAAAATGCGAAATTTTTCATTTCTTTCCCAGGTTAAGAAATCTCCGTCCCAAACGTAAGAGTAACTTTTATTAACTCTTAGGCAATACCCAAAACATGATTTCAGGCTCAATTCATTTCTTTTACCGTCCCATAAATAATAGGACAATTTCCTTTTATTCCAATTTAATATTTCACCGACCCAAAAGTATAAGTACAATTTTATATTATACTAATATACCCATTTAGAGATACTTCCATTCATTTCCCCGTACCACAAATAATGGTACGATTTTTCTAATAATATTTAAATCAAGTTACTATTTTACCGTCTCACGAATAGGAGTACAATTTTTCTAACTTTCCCAGGATACTTTTGCAAGTCTATGTTCATACGAATACTCCCTTTGTCCCAATTTTACAAGTATCACAAAAATTGCTCAAAACACAATTTTAACAAGAACAAGAACAAGAACTGCTGTGCAGTATATAAGAAGACCTGGTAACCAGTGTCATCCACAAGAACAAGATCCACGTGGTGTTCAAGACAATCGTATTCACTTAGGTCAGGCTTATTGCTCTAACCAAGGAAGCTATGCCCTTACTATGGCCGGTAGTAAAGGGTCAGGCGGAAATACATAGGGACCCGATTGTCACTTAAACCCCAGCTCTCGCGACAAGCGTGAACCTATATATTTTCGAACAAGCAAGGAGAACCAGCTGGACTCACACAAGAATGCACAAGTAGATGTTTACTTGAACTACGAGAACAGAACTCAGTCCCTTATTAGTGGACTATTCTTTATGCACCATGTAATCATGTATCATTTGCTCACGAGAATATACACCATGTAATTATGTATCATGTGCTCACGAGAATATGCACCATGTAATTATGTATCATGTGCTCACGAGAATATAAGTACACGTACTCAATTATTGCGAATACCAATCAAGTTTAACTATGGCACATAAGTGTCCATGTAACACGATCAATCCAAGTTAGAGTCTATTAATAACAGACCTCAAATAAGTAGTAGGGTATATCATTCTATATCACTTTGTCACATGCCAAGTTTGCACGTACATATTCATATCACGTTTAACACATTAAAGTGTCTATCACGATACCCTTACTATCAAATAGAGCCCAATACCTTAGACTCTAAACACGTAGTAGAATAGGTCACATCATACCTAATCATAGTCATATCTCACGTATATGTATCGTTAGTAATCGAATACATTTTCTAACACATATTGTGTTCTGTAGTTATTCTTATTACTTAAATCGTAATATTCACGATTATATGAATTATCTTCATATTACACTAGTCCCTATTTTCTTTAGGAACCATTTCAAGACAAGATATCTTCTTTATATTTTATATACTTCATTGAGTATATACACGATTAAAAACTAAATCATTTACACTTTAGTGCTTATTTATAGCACTTCCAATATACACGTATCAAGTTCAAGTATGTAGTAGAGTTAATCATTCTCTATCTAGTTCCATAACCCAATTCTTTGGTTATTCATACCATGTACCAATCAATCAAGAAGCCACATTCTATCAAGTAAATATATGCAAAATTCGCATATACACATCAAGACTCTTTCAAGTTTATTACCATACACCTATATTGGTGTCAAGGCACGTACAAGATTTTATAATCTTATATTCAAGTCTTAATCCAATTATTTGGATGTTCAAGTCATGTACAAGATTTTATTGTCTTATACTTCAAGTTACTGTCTCATCTTAAGACATTCAAGACATTCAGGACATTCAGGACATTCAAGACATTCAATACATATACAAGATCTTATCATCTTATATCCAAGTTCTCACTCCATTTCTTTGGATGCTTAAACATGTACAAGAGTTAATTATCTTATACTTCGAGTTCAAGCTAGGTAGATGAATTATACATCTTTCACGAATTATTTTCCAATCTTTTTCTTAGGACATTCAAGCTCAAGACATTAGTTGGTGCCCCTAAAGTACACAAACATTAACTTCAAGACACATAAAAGAGTTACTACTCTTATACTCAAGTTATCATTTAATTATGATTCAAGTCCACATTTCATTTGTTCACAAAGGGACTATTTTCAGTACTAGAGTGTTCTACAACACTCATCTAGGTCATCTAGGGTAGTACCCTAAACCTAGACCAAGAATAATTCGAGTTCAAATTAAGTAAATGAGCTATACTACTCATACTTACAAGTTCATAATCCCCTACATAAGATATTCAATCTCAAGTCATTGTTTTAATGCCCCTAAGGTACACAATCATTGGCTTCAAGACAAGTATAACACATAAGTGCTTGTTCATAGCACTTTCAAGACATATAAAAGAGTTGTTACTCTTATACTTAAGTTCTCATTTGAGTTCTATAAGTGTCCATGTACAAGACTAAGTTCTCATTTTAATTAAATGAGTATACACGTTTAAAACCAAGTTCTGATGCCCCTAAGGTGTCACAACACTTGCTAGGACATCTTATACTAAGGTTATATACCTTAACTAGAGTTACTTCCAACTTATACAAACTTTAAACAACATTTTGTTCTTCAGGTAACTGTGCGGTCGCCTAAAATGGCCTGTGCGGTCGCACACAAGCAGGTCAATTGGTCTGCATCTCCTTATAACAGCAGTTTTCTTCAGAACATCAATAATGGGATCTTCAGCCGGATCAGCAATGTCTTCTACCTCAGTCTTAATTAGAGAAATACTAGAGAGAAGAGATGGAGAAAATATTATCATTTTGGCTCTGGGATCAGCAGCTGGAATTGGCACAGACTGAACCTGATCAGCAGGTTTTGGCTTGGGAACAGCAGATGGTTCACCGGCAGAAGTGACCTTTGACTTCTTGACTTGGGATTTATCGGCAGCCTTGACCAACTTCCTCTTCTTCGGTGCTGGTGGAGTAGACTCGGCAAGTATTCTGTCGGTAGAAGGAGCAGGAGTCGAGACATCGGTAGGCGCAATAACAGTAACCTTAACCACTTTCTTTGCCTTCTTCTTCTTTGGAGAACCAGCAACTTGAACAACTACTGTGCCGATAGAAGCCTTCTTGGTTATTCTTTTCCAATCAGAGAGTTTGAAGGACTTAAGGCTGGTGAAGTCAAAACTTTAAGGAGCAGGAGAGGCTCTGACAATGTTTGAATTATTTCTCAAGATAATGCTTATCAGCATATAATGGCATCCCTTACCAGGGTGAGCCTTGTTCTTCCTTCTATCCTCCTTGTATTTAACGGCAGCAATGGTAATGACCCTAAACAGGTAGGCACACCAGTTGAATTCTTCTTACAACACAATGGTTGCTATTGCCTTGAACTGAATGTCAGTTACATGGCTGTGAGAGCCAGATCGGCATACCAAGCATCTATCAACAATCTCTGCAAGGGCAAATAATCTTCTTCTATAATGAGCTTTGAGATGATTATCTCTACTGAGTCTAGGACCGGCTCCCCTCATAAGGGTCCATGCCTTGTCCAAGGAGTTGTCATCAGTGAGACTTGTCACACCTTCATTTCCAAGAAGTGGAAAGATAGTAGAAATAAAGGAAGGAGTGATGGAGATAGAGACACGAACGACTGTAGAATTGATGGAGACGAAGGTAGACGGATCATTTGGAGCAGAGATGACTGAGGCATTGGAGAAGAACTCTTAAACTTGACCCAAAAAGATAAACTCAACACCAGTTGGAGTGATGAAGGAGTCCAGCAGAGAGCCAATCAGAAGATTCTTCAAGAAATCACCGTCTAGATCGTCGTCGAAGAAGGTGGAGTCAACATAGCCTCCATAGATATCCTTTTCATTGCTCGACATTTTCTGCAAAATCACTCAAAAGATCTCATAAGTTAGAATAAATTAGTTCAAAATAGATTTGAGATGCAAGTGTAAAATCATCAAGTAGTTACCAGAAAATAGAGTTATTTCAGTTGAAAGCAGATAGGAAGAGTTGATGAAGAACACGAGCAAGAGGGAGAGATCAAATGAGAGAAGAGCGAAAAGATAAGAAGAGTTTTAAGTGATGCTTATATATGTTATGGAAGAGAGATAGAGAATGAGAAGAGTTTGCATGGGAGAAAGAGAAATAATGATAAGTTTAACTGTAGCGAATAACTAGGAGAACGTGTGCACACAATGCATTAAATACACGAACCGTACGGTTTAAATTAGACGGTTAAACTTAGGAAAGAGAAAGGGTAAAAGCGGCAACAATAAAATTAAAAGTTACCTTTCTGATTTATCACAAAGAATTGGGATAAATCTTTGACACGATTTGGGTAAGGCGGTGCACACACGTGTCAGAGAGGAGGTGTGATTATACCTTTGATTTGACTAAGCTTATGTCATGTGTCAGAGAATCCTTATCCGTTTTGATGAGATCTACCGATGAATTTTGAATTTTGACAAATCGGTAACAAGTTGTTGATCAGCAAGATATTTATCGGCATGATGTTTGTCGGCAAGATAATTTACGTTCTGCTGATTTTATCGGCAGACTAACACAAGTAGTAAAGTCAGCACAATTTTAACCATAATAATCAATCATACCTAGTTCACCTCTGAGGTATTCAAATCTTTTATGATATAAGGGTTTTGTCTGTATGCCTGCTCTTTGCAAATCGGTATGAACTTTGATCAGCACAACGTTTCCCTTTTCAACATATTCCTTCAGAAAGTGATACTTGATGTCTATGTGCTTTGTTTTGGAATGCATGACCAGGTTGTTGGAAACTGAGATGGCAGATTGATTGTCACAATAGATGGGACAAACTTGAGATGGAACTTCATAGTCAACAAGCTGCTGCTTCATCCAAAGGATCTGTGAACAGCAACTGCCGGCAGCTATGTACTCAGCTCAGTAGTAGAAGTGGAAACTGATTCTTGCTTTTTACATGACCAAGACACCAACCGATCACCAAGAAATTGGCAAGTTCCACTAGTACTTTTTCTGGTCACCCTACAAGCTGCAAAGTCTGCATCTGAATAACCTATTAGATTAAAAGATGAATCTCTAGCATACCATAATCCAAGGTTAGCAGTGCCACATAGATATTTAATGATACGTTTAACAGCTTGCAGATGAGATTCCCTCGGGTAAGCTTGAAACCTGGCACAAACACAAACAGCAAACATAATATCTGGTCTACTGGCAGTAAGATAGAGGAGTGAGCCGATCATACCTCGGTAGAGTGTCATATCTACCTTCTTACCGGACTCATCCTTATCTAAATGAATGTTAGTTCCCATAGGTGTGCTTTGAGAGTGAGCATTTTCAAAGCCAAATTTCTTGATTAATTCTTTTGCGTACTTGGCTTGACTGATGAATATTCCCTCATTGGTTTGCTTGACTTGAAGTCCAAGGAAATATGTTAGTTCACCCATCATGCTCATCTCGAACTTGCTCTGCATTAGCTTCTCAAATCTCTTGCAAAGTGATTCGTTAGTAGAACCAAAAATAATATCATCGACATATATTTGAACAAACAATGAATGACCCTTATGCTTGGCAAGTAATAAAGTAGTATCGATTTTACCTCGTGTGAAACCTAAGCCATTACTAAGTAAGAACTTAGATAGGGTTTCATACCATGCCCTTGGAGCTTGCTTTAGGCCGTAGAGAGCTTTCTTCAATCGGTAGACATGATTAGGCTTCTTAGAGTCCTCGAAACCAGGTAGTTGTTCCACATAAACAAGTTCTTGGAGTTCTCCATTTAAGAATGCACTTTTCATGTCCATTTGATATAACTTAAATTCTTTGAAGGCAGCATAGGCTAATAAAAGTCTTATAGCTTCCAATCTTGCAACCGGAGCAAATGTCTCATCGTAGTCAATTCCTTCTTCTTGTCGGTAGCCTTTAGCAACTAACCTTGCTTTGTTTCTAATAATATTCCCATCTTCATCCAATTTGTTCCTGTAGAACCACTTTGTACCAATAACTTGCTGAGAAGTTGGTCTTGGCACAAGTTCCCATACATTGCATCTTTCAAACTGATTCAGTTCCTCTTGCATGGCTTCAACCCAACCAGGATCGGCAAGAGCTTCTTCAGTCTTCTTTGGTTCTATGTTGGAAACCATAGCAGATGAGAAAATACTTTCAGCAAATTCTCTACTAAGGTTTCTTGTTAATCTTGGACCAAAGACATCACCAATCACATTTTCTAATGGATGATCACGAACTGGTCTAACTTCTCTCGGCACATCTTCTCTTACTGACTCTTGTTGAAATGATTCTAGAGGAGGATCAAGGTCAGCAGATGGTTGATAGGAAGAGTTAGAGTTTTGAGTGAAAGGTGGGTGAGAACTTGGAGGATTAGATCTTATAACAGAAATTGGTTGAGGGCTTGATCTGTCTTCAGGATGATCAGCAGATTTTGCATCGGTAAATGGATTATTAAAGTTATCGGTATGATCATGTTCTACCGATGATGGGAAATACTGAGTATCTGCTGGTTCTTCTACTGAAATGACTGGATCAGCAGCTGGTACTTGACCTGCAGGGTTAGAATTACTGGATTCACCTGTCTCATGAGCACTAGAAGCATTAGTACTATTTGGAGCCTTGTCAGTCTCTAACAAATCAAATTCATCAAAGGTTACATGAACAGATTCAACAATTTTCAAAAGTTTCTTATTAAAAACTCGAAAGGCCTTACTATGTTTAGCGTATCCAACAAAGATTCCTTCATCAGCTTTCTCATCAAATTTACCTCTGTGCTCCTTACTGTTGTAAAGCACGTAACATTTGCAGCCGAATATTTTGAAGAATCCAATGTTAGGAATTCTGCCTCTCCAGAGTTCATAAGGAGTCTTGTTATGGAATTTGTTTATAAGAGATTTGTTCTGAGTGAAACAGGCGGTGTTGATGGCTTCAGCCCAAAAGTATTTCAGCAGCCTGGCTTCAGCAATCATGGTCTTACCAGCTTCAATGAGAGTTCTGTTCTTTCTCTCAATGACACCATTTTGTTGTGGTGTACCGGCAGCTGAGAAGTTGTGGTCTATGCCATGATCATCACAGTACTGAGCAATACCATTGTTCTTGAATTCAGTGCCGTTGTCTGATCTCATGCTGATGATATCGCTTTCTTTCTGTGTTTGTAGTAGTCTGAATAACTTGGTAGCAACGGCATATGTGTCATCTTTATGACTGAAAGTTTCCACCCAAGTATATCTAGAGAAATCATCTACTACAACCAAAGTGTATCTACTTCCCCCAATACTTGCTGTAGTTGTGGGGCCAAATAGATCCATATGTAGAATTTGGAGGCACTTAGATGTTGACATGCAGGGCTTGCTTCGGAAGGATGATTTATGTTGTTTTCCAAGCTGGCAGGCCTTGCATTTCTTTGCTTGATCAGCAGATACTTGAGGCAAACCGGTAACTAGATTTGAACCGGCTGTAGACACCCCGCTTTGGACCTCTCACCCCGATTGCATACATAGTATTTTTAATTTACTTGTTTTTGTTAATTTCTGTTAGTTCGGTTAAGTTCTTAACTGATTCCGTCAGTTTTGGACTAAACTGTATAACAGAATTAACTTTCTAGTCCATTCTGTCAAAATTGCCTTATCAAAGTCGCGCGCCTCCGCCTTTTGAGGTCAGAAGAGCGCGCCTTCCGATGGTACACCAGGAAGCGCGCGCCTCTGGGGCGTCAGTTACAGATTTTCTCCCAAGAATCCCTCTCTTTCTTATTTTGCATGGATTTCACCCGGGAAATATTTCTTTGTGACCGCGAATTGGCACAAAAAACATCCCCTTTCAACTATAAAAACCCCTCCAATCCATCATTGGAGGGGATCTCTTTGAGACCTCTTTTCCATCTCTTTTGGATCTCTTTTACCTCTCTAGGACCTGATTTTTAGACTTGAATTTTCTCTATACACACACTATACACAATTCTCTACACAAATTCTCCCAACAAGAGTTCTTCGTAACAAGACTCTACATAAAATTGTTCTACAACAATTTCTCCACAACAAAACACCATTTTCAAGTCCACGTTTGAAGTCATCTTCTTAAGGTACAACTTCATTTTTCTTCTATTTTCTTCTTCTTAAATGTATGCAATCCCCATTAATGGGACATAACCAATATGACTACTTCACATATTGAAGTTAGTTACGGTTATCTCCCTACATTCCAATTCTACTTTAAATTCCCCCACTTTTATTTTATTATTGTTAGAATAGTTTAACATGTAATCTTTTAGTATAAATTAATAAAATAAAACAATTCTTTTTTTATTTCTCTTTTAATTCCCCTTTCTTCTTATTGTAATTTGTTAGCACTTTTTTTATTAATTAATTGAAGGACATTAAGCTTTAGAACACCAAAAGTAGCAAGACCCGCGTAAGCGGGGCGGAGTGGGTGTTTAAGTACTTCCCACTCCGTCACCTAACCCCCGAACCCTTCTCTTCCCGAATCTCTGGTTTTCGTACAAAAAGGCTATCTTTCTTAGGTTTTTCTTATCTTTCTCTAAAACATAGGTGTCGACTCTTAAAATCAAGTAGACATCTTAGATATTCAAGCGCTCTAGCCAAGCCGTGGTCCCCCGGGGTATCTACAGTGGCGACTCCGCTGGGGAGATAGAGGGTTAAACTTGCGTTTTTCATTTTTGGTGTTCTTTTATTTTATTTTCTGGGCATTCTGGTAAAAAGGGTAGGAAGCGCGCGTCTCTCGCCTTCTTGGCCTAAAGCGCGCGCGTCCGACCCTAATTACCAGAATCGCCTGCCTCCCATCTTGTCCTTCAATTCCATGTTTCTGTGCTAACGTTTACTGCAGGGGAAAAGTTATATAATTTAGGGTCAAGGCAGTCCCTTGAACCCATGAATTTGCAGGTACTGCCCAGAAGCGGGCGCCTCCACCTCTCTCAGTCTAACGCGCGCGCCTCCCGAGTAGGCATCTGAATGCGCGCGCTTCTGGGCATTTCCCAGAAACAGAAACAGTGAACAGAATGGACAGTTTTGACAGTGTGTGGGCACCGGGCCTGCACAGAACAACTTTTATTTCCTGTTCATTTTTATCGGTCACACGGGTGATTCGAAAGTTGTAAATTACGTGCTTATTTGTTTTTTTATTTCCTTGAAAAAAAATTTATTTTTGTCACTTGTTAGACCTCACACTACGCGCACAATTCTTATCAACTGCTCACTATCGAGTCGCACAAGTCCAACCCCAAACCCGTCGAGGCCCGTACTAGGAAGTTTCAAGACCCACTCGACCTCGACCTTGACTCTTCCGAAGTGGTCAACCTCAGCCCGTAGCGTAGTTCATGACTACATGCCGGGGGTGACCTTTAAGCCTCTCTTTAGCCGAGCACAAACCACACAATTCTAGTTAGGGTCTAACACTCCGTGACTCAAGTCGGTTTCCATGTGCCGAGATTTCCCTAAACTAATGTCTTCAAATCATACATGCCACTCGTTGTTTTGGACGAAATAAAACTCCGTCCCCAAGTGGTTATTATGGACGAAAATAAAAATCCGTCCCCGCATGTATGCTTTACTACATTAATTTAGTTTAATCCTGACACATGTAGGATTCACAAGCGTGGTGGAATCCGATGACTATATGGGACCACGAGAAGTTCTATATACTAGTGTGACGATTCCACTATTTTTCTAGAAACCCCAAAAAGGACCATGTCCTTCCGACTTTTGTAAATAAAAAAAATAAAAAAGAGTCATTTTTCTTATATAGTCGAGTCTTTTTCCTTTGTTTGTGGGTGAATTTATTTTACTCAAAAGGTATTTGTGGGGCCAACCTAAGATCAACCGTGTTCTCTCAATAGGTCCAATGGCTTCCAATGACAACAACAACAAGGGTGTGAACATTTCCGTGTCCAATGAAGGGTTACTCAACATGGTGAAAGTATTGAAAGGGCAAATTGATACACTAGCTGAGGATGTTCACCGCAAGGATGATTTATGGCGAGCCCGTTACGAGCATGTGGAAACGGCCCACAAGAAAGAAGTTGCTCAACTCAAGAACCTATTGAAAGGGCTCACGAATGAAAGAAAGCTCCAAAGCATTGATACCGGTTTGGTCAACACTCTCATGTCCTACATTAACCAAAGGCTTAGTGGGCTAAATTTGCACAAGGGCCCAAGCACCGATCTTCATCAAGCTTCTCTCCTCATAAACACAATGGAGGCTCTTCCCGAAAAGTTCAAGATGCCCGATATTGGCAAGTTCAATGGCAACTCTTGCCCCGACGCTCATGTTGACTCCTACATTTGGGCCATGCTACAAAAGAAAGTGTCTCCTCAAATAATGGCACAATGCTTCCCGCTTACTCTCGAGGGGGTCGAAAAAGATTGGTATATGGGTCTTCCAGTTTCCACCCGCCTCAATTGAGATGCCGCTATGCTTGCCTTCAAGTCACAATATCAAGGCAACTCCATATTCCGCCCCACCAAGAAGGAATTGGAGAGCACCATGCAAATGGGTGATGAATCATTTGGGGACTTCTATCGCCGTTGGAATGACAAGCTAGCCGGGATGGTTGATAGGCCTTCCAAGAAGGAACAAATGGACATCTTCTTGAAGTGTTTGAAAATGGACTACCGCACTCATCTTAGTGGGGCTTTTCACTCCGATTTTTCAAGCATGTATGATGCGGGGGTTAGAATTGACAATTTGCTCCGAGATGTGGCCGATTCCTCCTATGACACAAGCTTCAACAACAAAGGGTTCCCAAGCAATGACATGGAAGAATGTAGTGACATGGAAGACTACAACGACAATGAGGACTACAACGACATGGGGGATGACGACAACAATCTCCGTTTCTCTTTCTCTACCTAGAAATAGGATAAAAAAAAAAAAGAGTCAAAAGTCCTCTAATGTGTGCATTAATGTTTTCTCTCGTCCAATGTTAAAATTTGAGTCAATCATTAAATAAAAGTCGTTCTTGTCCTCATACACTCTTCCAAGTTGTTCAATCTAATTCTTGGCAAAATGATGAAAAAAATGTCTAAACAAGTTTTGGAATGAAGGCCATCGCTTGAACGCCTAGGGGCTAAACATCAACGACGGCATCAACAACGAAGACATCAACAACGACGAAATCAAGACAAAGAAAGGTGGAGCAACGATCATGAAGCAAAGTTTTCAAAAGGGGATTAAAAAAAAAAACAAAAACAAAAAAAGCTCGCTAGGTTTAAATCCTCAAATCAACCTAGGCAAAAGTTAGAGTACAAAAAAATAAAATAAAATAAAAAATCCCCCTTCATTCAAAGAAGTTCACAACAACAATATCATTCCACCAAACGAAGGACGAAGCAACATCGACAACAATCACGACGAAGCAACAAACCATCTCGACGAATGGAGCATCCACAAGAACTACGGTGACCTGAGCCTCTACACTGGAGGAACGTAGGCAACCTTCGGGTCCGGTCTCATGCAAGAAAGAAGATATGTTTAGCCCTAGCGCGTTTGGTGATTGGCCTTCATCTCGAACATGTCAAGACATCTTTGTACGATTCATTTGCCAATGAATTAATCACCAAAAGATTGAACAACTTTCTTAGATTTGGAATCGCTTCCCGTTCCTTGTCGAGTCTAGGGGTTTCTCTTCTTTTTGCGATACTCCCAGTTTCTTGCAATCAAACTGGGGCTTTCTTTCTCTTCTCTCTTAATGACTTACGATTCATCCGTGAAAGCCGCTCACACAGGGAGCGCACTCCTATCCTTTGTAATTTCAAATTCCTGCTTTATCGAGTCTTTGTTTTCTCTTGTCGATGTCCTCGGCGGTTGTCTTTCTTTCGTCGACGCGTTTTGCTTCGCAATCCACGTCGCCGAGGGGCTATGTAGACACCCCGCTTTGGACCTCTCACCCCGATTGTATACATAGTATTTTTTCTTTACTTGTTTTTGTTAATTTTTGTTAGTTCGGTTAAGTTCTTAACTGATTCCGTCAGTTTTGGACTAAACTGCATAACATAATTAACTTTCTAGTCCATTCTGTCAAAATTGCCTTTTCAAAGTCGCGCGCCTCCGCCTTTTGAGGTCAGAAGCGCGCGCCTTCCGATGGTACACCAGGAAGCGCGCGCCTCTTGGGCGTCAGTTACAGATTTTCTCCCAAGAATCCCTCTCTTGCTTATTTTGCATTGATTTCACCCGGGAAATATTTCTTTGTGACCACGAATTGGCACCAAAAACATCCCCTTTCAACTATAAAAACCCCTCCAATCCATCATTGGAGGGGACCTCTTTGAGACCTCTTTTCCATCTCTTTTGGATCTCTTTTACCTCTCTAGGACCTGATTTTTAGACTTGAATTTTCTCTATACACACACTATACACAATTCTCTACACAAATTCTCCTAACAAGAGTTCTTCGTAACAAGACTCTACATAAAATTGTTCTACAACAATTTCTCCACAACAAAACACCATTTTCAAGTCCACGTTTGAAGTCATCTTCTTAAGGTACAACTTCATTTTTCTTCTATTTTCTTCTTCTTAAATTTATGCAATCCCCATTAATGGGACATAACCAATAAGACTACTTCACATATTGAAGTTAGTTAAGGTTATCTCCCTACATTCCAATTCTACTTTAAATTCCCCCACTTTTATTTTATTATTGTTAGAATAGTTTAACATGTAATCTTTTAGTATAAATTAATAAAATAAAACAATTCTTTTTTATTTCTCTTTTAATTCCCCTTTCTTCTTATTGTAATTTGTTAGCACTTTTTTTATTAATTAATTGAAGGACATTTAGCATTAGAACACCAAAAGTAGCAAGACCTGCGTAAGCGGGGCGGAGTGGGTGTTTAAGTACTTCCCACTCCGTCACCTAACCCCCGAACCCTTCTCTTCCCGAATCTATGGTTTTCGTACAAAAAGGCTATCTTTCTTAGGTTTTTCTTATGTTCCTCTAAAACATAGGTGGCGACTCTTAAAATCAAGTAGACATCTTAGGTATTCACGCGCTCTAGCCAAGCCGTGGTTCCCGGGGTATCTACAGTGGCGACTCTGCTGGGGACAGAGAGGGTTAAACTTGCGTTTTCATCTTTTGGTGTTCTTTTATTCTGTTTTCTGGGCATTCTGGTAAAAAGGGTAGGAAGCGCGCGCCGTCGGCCGTCTTGGCCTAACGCGCGCGCGTCCGACCCTTTGAACCAGAATCGCCCGCCTCCCATCTCGTCCTTCAAATTCCATGTTTCTGTGCTAATAATGTCTGCAGGGGAAAAGTTCTATAATTTAGGCTCAAGGCAATCCCTTGAGCCCATTGATTTGCAGGTACTGCCCAGAAGCGGGCGCCTCTGCCCTCTAGTGCCTAAGGCGTGCGCCTCCCATCCTCAAAGCCCAAAGCGCGCGCGTCTGGGAAATTTTCCAGAACAGAAACAGTGAACAGAATGGACAGTCTTGACAGTGTGTGGGCACCGGACCTGCACATAATTGCTTTTTGTTTTCTGTTTCATTTTTATCGGTCACACGGGTGATTCGAAAGTTATAATTATGTGCTTATTTGCTTCTATTTCTTTTTTTCTTTTGAAAAAAATAAAAATATTTTGTCACTTATTAGACCTCACACTACGCGCACAATTCTTATCAACTGCTCACTATCGAGTCGCACAAGTCCAACCCCAAACCCGTCGAGGCCCGTCCTAAGAAGTTTCAAGCTCCACTCGACCTTGACTCTTCCGAAGCGGTAAACCTCAGCCCGTGGCGTAGTTCACGACTACATGCCGGGGGTGACCTTTAAGCCTCTCTTTAGCCGAGCACAAACCACACAATTCTAGTTAAGGTCTAACACTCCGTGACTCAAGTCGGTTTCCATGTGCCGAGATTTCCCTAAACTAATGTCTTCAAATCATACATGCCACTCGTTGTTTTGGACGAAATAAAACTCCGTCCCCAAGTGGTTATTATGGACGCTAATAAAAAATCCGTCCCCGCATGTATGCTTTATTACATTAATTTAGTTTAATCCCGACACATGTAGGATTCACAAGCGTGGTGGAATCCGATGAGTATATGGGACCACGAGAAGGTCTATATACTAGTGTGACGATTCCACTATTTTTCTAGAAACCCCAAAAAGGACCACGTCCTTCCGACTTTTGTAAATAAAAAAAAAAGTCATTTTTCTTATGTGGTTGAGTCTTTTTTCCTTTGTTTGTGGGTTAATTATTTTACTCAAAATATATTTGTGGGGCCAACCTAAGATCGACCGTGTTCTCTCAATAGGTCCAATGGCTTCGAACAGCAACAACAACAAGGGTGAGAACATCTCCGTGTCCAACGAAAGGCTCTTAAACATAATAAGAGCCATGGGGGAACAAATGGATAGAGTTGTCGAGGATGCCCGCCGCAAGGATGATTTGTTGCAAGACCGTCTTGATCTCGAGAGGAAAATTCACAAGGAAGAAGTGTCCGAACTTAAGGCTTGTTTGCAAGAGCTCACCGGCAGCAAGGCAAAGGTCCACGGTAAAGCACGCTCAAGTGGCTCACCCCTCAAAAGTCACAAAGGTGCCACCAACGACCGTGTCTATACCCCTCTCAATGGCTTGACCATCACCGAAGCCTACGAAGCTGTCAAAACCAAAGGACAAGTTTCTCTTCTCCAAGGGTACAAGCAACCACAACCATTGCGTCACAACCATGCCCACCACAAGTGGTGTGACTATCACCTATGCAGCGGTCACCTCACTGAGGATTGCTTCTCCATCCGCAACATCATCCAAGACTTGATTGACAATGGTGAATTTACCGTGGGTGAAGAACAATAGTTAGAGAATGGCAACATTCAAGAACTCATCAAGGAAGGGGCTCAGATTTGAAATGGGGCCTCAACAAGAGATCATGCCACAAGGAAGACTACAACGACAATGGGGACTACAACAACAATCCCGTTTCTCTTTCTATACCTAGTAATAAGAAATAAAAGAAAAGAGTCAAAGTCCTCTTTAGTGTGCATTAAAGTTTTCTCTCGTCCAATGTTAAATTTTGAGTCAATCATCAAATAAAAGTCGTTCTTGTCCTCATACACTCTTCCAAGTTGTTCAATTTATTTCTTGGCAAAATGATGAAAAGATGTCTAAACAAGTTTTAGAACGAAGGCCATCGCTTGAACGCCTAGGGGCTAAACATTGACGACGGCATCAACAACGAAGACATCAAAACATCAACGACGAAATCAAGACAAAGAAAGGTGGAGCAATGATCATGGAGCAAAGTTTTCAAAAGGGGATAATAAAAAAAAAAAAAAAAAAAAAAAACTCGCTAGGTTGAAATCCTCAAATCAACCTAGGCAAAAGTTAGAGCACAAAAAAAAAAAAAAAAAAGAAAAATCCCCCTTCATTCAAAGAAGTTCACAACAACAACATCATTCCACCAAACGAAGGATGAAGCAACATCGACAACAATCACGACGAAGCAACAATTCATCACGGCGAATGGAGAATCCACAAGAACTACGGTGACCTGAGCCTCTACACTGGAGGAACGTAGACAACCTTCGGGTCCGGTCTCATGCAAGAAAGAATATATGTTTAGCCCTAGCGCGTTATGGTGATTGGCCTTCATCTCGAACATGTCAAGACATCTTTGTATGATTCATTTTCCAATGAATTAATCACCAAAAGATTGAACAACTTTCTTAGATTTGGAATCGCTTCCCGTTCCTTGTCGAGTCTAGGGGTTTCTCTTCTTTTTGTGATACTCCCAGTTTCTTGCAATCAAACTGGGGCTTTCTTTCTCTTCTCTCTTAATGACTTACTTTCCTTCGTGAGCCATCTACAAATTTGATAAGCCCGTGACATTTGGGGCTTAGCAATCTCCCAAAGTTTGGTATTAATAATCTTCTCTTGGGGCTTGCTCTCGTCAACATCAACCCGCTTCAGCAAAACGGACCCCGCATCAGCAAACGGATCCCGTATCAGCAAACGGATCCCGCTTCAGCAAACGGATCCCGCTTCAGCAAAATGGATCCCGTATCAGAAAACGGATCCCGCTATATCCTCTCTATATCAATAAATCCGCTCACACAGGGAGAGCACCCCCATCTTTCACAATTTCAAAATTCCCCTCTTTCTTTAAATTGCGGCCGTGGTGGGCCGCCTCAAGCCACCACACCTTTTTAAAATTTTTGTGGCCGTGGTGGGCCCCTCAAGCCACCACACCTTTTTTAAAAAAAAATTGGCCGTGGTGTGCCGCCTCAAGCCACCACACCCTTTTAAAATTTTGTGGCCGTGGTGGGCCGCCTCAAGCCACCACACCTTTTTAAATTTTTGTGGTCGTGGTGGGCCGCCTCAAGCCACCACACCTTTTTAAAATTTTGTGGCCGTGGTGGGCCGCCTCAAGCCACCACACCTTTTTAAAATTTTGTGGCTGTGGTGGGCCGCCTCAAGCCACCACACCTTTTTAAAAAATTTTATGGCCGTGGTGGGCCGCCTCAAGCCACCACACCTCTTTTAAATTTTTGTGGCCGTGGTGGGTCGCCTCAAGCCACCACACCTTTTTTTAAATTTTGTGGCCGTGGTGGGCCGCCTCAAGCCACCACACCTTTTTTAAAATTTTGTGGCCGTGGTGGGCCGCCTCAAGCCACCACACCTTTTAAAAAAAAAAATTGTGGCCGTGGTGGGCCGCCTCAAGCCACCACACCCTTTCCATCCGCGAAAGACGCTCACACAGGGAACGCACTCCTATCCTTTGTAATTTCAAATTCCTGCTTTATCGAGTCTTTGTTTTCTCTTGTCGATGTCCTCGGCGGTTGTCTTTCTTTCGTCGATGCCTTTTGCTTCGCAATCCACGTCGCCGAGGGGCTCTGTAGACACCCCGCTTTGGACCTCTCACCCCGATTGCATACATAGTATTTTTACTTTACTTGTTTTTGTTAATTTCTGTTAGTTCGGTTAAGTTCTTAACTGATTCCGTCAGTTTTGGACTAAACTGCATAACAAAATTAACTTTCTAGTCCATTCTGTCAAAATTGCCTTTTCAAAGTCGCGCGCCTCCGCCTTTTGAGGTCAGAAGCGCGCGCCTTCCGATGGTACACCAGGAAGCGCGCGCCTCTAGGGCGTCAGTTACAGATTTTCTCCCAAGAATCTCTCTCTTGCTTATTTTGCATGGATTTCACCCGGGAAATATTTCTTTGTGACCGCGAATTGGCACCAAAAACATCCCCTTTCAACTATAAAAACCCCTCCAATCCATCATTGGAGGGGACCTCTTTGAGACCTCTTTTCCATCTCTTTTGGATCTCTTTTACCTCTCTAGGACCTGATTTTTAGACTTGAATTTTCTCTATACACACACTATACACAATTCTCTACACAAATTCTCCCAACAAGAGTTCTTCGTAACAAGACTCTACATAAAATTGTTCTACAACAATTTCTCCACAACAAAACACCATTTTCAAGTCCACGTTTGAAGTCATCTTCTTAAGGTACAACTTCATTTTTCTTCTATTTTCTTCTTCTTAAATGTATGCAATCCCCATTAATGGGACATAACCAATAAGACTACTTCACATTTAAGTTAGTTAAGGTTATCTCCCTACATTCCAATTCTACTTTAAATTCCCCCACTTTTATTTTATTATTGTTAGAATAGTTTAACATGTAATCTTTTAGTATAAATTAATAAAATAAAACAATTCTTTTTTTATTTCTCTTTTAATTCCCCTTTCTTCTTATTGTAATTTGTTAGCACTTTTTTTATTAATTAATTGAAGGACATTTAGCATTAGAACACCAAAAGTAGCAAGACCCGCGTAAGCGGGGCAGAGTGGGTGTTTAAGTACTTCCCATTCCGTCACCTAATCCCCGAACCCTTCTCTTCCCGAATCTCTGGTTTTCGTACAAAAAGGCTATCTTTCTTAGGTTTTTCTTATGTTCCTCTAAAACATAGGTGGCAACTCTTAAAATCAAGTAGACATCTTAGGTATTCACGCGCTCTAGCCAAGCCGTGGTTCCCTGGGGTATCTACAGTATGGTAGTGAAGTTGAATGACTGCATGATTTTTCCTGCCATGGTATCGATAAAAAAGCTGCAAAGCTTGGAAATTTCTTTCAAAATTCCAAGCTCTGATACCAATTGTTAGGCCCAATTGGTAGGAAAACAGGCTAGAGGGGGGGGGGGTGAATAGCCTAATTAAAACTTTTTCAAAGAAACACTTTTATAAATACAACGTCACTTATTAGTTTGCAAACTATTATCAGTAAGCGCAGCGGAGAAGGTATGACTTGGTTTTAACTCACACAAAATCAGTATGAAAAAGGTTTTGAGAGCTTGGTTTAACACAAAGTGATTCCTAAAAGTTCAATGCAGATTCAAGAGATTGGTCAATGGAAATTATAATGAATCAGTACAAACATATACTATCTGCCAGTGATAGAGTTCCAACCGGCAAAGATGAAGTAAACAGCAGAGACACAAAGATTTGGAGAGGTTCACAGTGTAAATACTGCTACGTCCTCTACCAAGTTTGGTCAGAACTTGGATTTGGGTTAAGAGTACTATTAGATATCTCTAGTCTATTACAAGCACGGCTTTGCCGCAAACAAAGACTAAATTCTAGAGATCACTAATGGATCGTAATACAAATCTGACCAAGTGTGTTTGATCGGAAAGTCCAATAGAACTTGTCTCACTCAGGTGGGTGTGTGAATAACTCAAACAACGTATTCCTTAAATGATCTAGTTCGGGAATACTAACATTGTTGTTGACTTGGTGCACAAGTGTATGTCCTATTAAATGATCTAATGATTATCTGGACAGAATGTTTGAGTCTTCAATGAATACTCAAAAACATTCAACTCTCTTCAATGCTCTATTTCCACCAACCGTCTTCAATGCTCTAAGTCCTCTATTTATAAGAGGAGTGAGTGTCTTGAGTCTTGTAGAAGAAGGCTTGCAATTTGAATATCCAGCTGGGTAGTTGAGGAGCATTAAATGCGGTATCTTTAGCATTAATGGCGAAGATATGGAGTACACGCATGCTTGCAAAAGTTTGATGGGTAAAGACCCCTTTGTCTCAACCGGTTACCTGCAAAAAGCAAGTAGGGACAAAGTATAGCTAAAACTAGCTATATGTCAGACGGCGCAGTAATCATGACAGAGCAGTTTAACAACTTTCTGATAAGATAGTATAGAAAGGACAGAGATAATCAGTAAGTTGACATTGAGATAGAACAACAAAACCTTACTGTCAGTAAAGTTCAGATTGTCCTTGCTGATTGTTTGAGTCATCGGCAACTTGAGTAGTAAGTTGATCAGCATGTTGAATTCTGGTCTGCTGATTGTGCTTCCTTCTGGTGGTTTGCCAAGATTAAAGAGTTGGAATACACCTGTGATGGTCACAAAGAATCCTAAGGGTACCTTACAAAGGTTCTATTAAAATTGGGGGATCCTAAGTGATAACTATGATTGGGATTAAGCAATTATATGTCCTAAACATATATTTAAACAACAACAGGATTCGCGTGTGAGGGAGGAAAAGGACTCCCCAAACTTCCATTATGTTGATCTGTAATTTCAATTTCAATTTTCTATTTTAGATGTGTATGAATGATCAAGCAGGAGTGCTGAATCTTCATAATGGTTCCAAATATATAATTTAGCAACTGTTGTCTGCTAACTGATCTACTCGAATCTTTGTGGCATCTCTCAAGTTAAAACTCATGATTCTAATAGTGGTGCAGCTTTTTGAATGATTAATTTGAGGTGGGTTTTTGAAGAATTCAACACTTGTGGGATTGCATCTGGCTAGTTTGTCATCGAGAATTGTTCCCACCCAATTTGGATTTCAAGTTTAACTTGCGCGCGTTGTTTACATGAAAATAGTTTAAATTTGTGTGTATATCAAAAGTCTTTAAGAATGGCACTTTAGTTTAGAAATCTCTTTGGGTCTCTTTTTGTTTGGTTGGAGATTTGAATTTTGAAGTACTTGATTTGAAATTTAAGTTCTTGAATAATCTGATTTTTTGGACTTGCTGATGGTTTGATGATGGTGGTGGTGGTTTAATGGTTGTGGCAGCGGGTGGTGGTTATTGTGGGCGATTGAATGGTGGTGTTGGTTCCGTGTTGACGAGATGCGCCATGGAGATGGGGATCTGAGAAGTAGAAGATGAAGAAGATGAAAGGAATAAGGTGGTGAGGGCCAGCCATGGGTGTATTCATCATTTTCTAATGAAATGACAAAATTACCCCTTTAAAAGTCATGTGCAAATCACATGTGTTTTCATTCAGTCAAAAAACTAATGATTTGTTAGTTTTTACACCACATTGCAACAAATTGACAAACTTAGGTGGCTGATTGGCACAATTAAACTCTTAGGTTGGGGATTGCAAATGTGAGACAAACACAGGTCACCAATTTGCAATTTTCCCATTATTATTTGTACAAGGTTTAAATTGCAACGAGTAAACTTGTACAAGGTTTATTTTGCAATTATCTTCAATACAAAATTAATAACACAAAAATTTGCTAACTCAATTCATCACACGTTACTACATCTTTGAGACGTTTTAAGTCTAGATATCACCTAAATCAGCATATACGTGTGTACAGTTGTGCACATGCGATCACACAGATACAAGCATGACTAGTCAGCATAATGTCAGAAAAACAACGCATTCGTAACTGATCATCAGTTAATATCTCACTTGAAAAGTGGTGGACAGTCTAAAAGTAACAACAAATTAAATGAACGGATCTTTGCGAGCCGTCCATATAGTTGGGTAACATGTTAAAATAATTCACTTTCCATTCGTATCCTTTTGCTTCAGGTGGCAAGACGATACATGATGTGAGAACGTCGACCTTGGGACACATGTACACCTTCAAGGTATAACGGAAAATTCTGCATTATCCCCCAACCCCAAATCTCTGCCCGAATCTACCTCCCCAAAACCATATCCGGCCATCAAAAACTTCCCCTCCTTATTTACTTCCACGACGGCGCTTTCTCCAGCGAATCAGCCTTTTCCACATTGTACCACACCTACCTCAACTCCCTAGTCGCCGGAGCCCATGTCATCGCCGTCTCAGTCGTATACAGACTTGCCCCGGAAAACCCAGTCCCGGCATGTTTGAAGATTGTTGGACTGCTTTGAAATGGGTCATTCGGGAACCCGACCCGTGGATAAATCATTACGCAGATATGAAACAGGTTTTCTTGATGGGTGACAGCTCTGGAGCAACCATTTCACACAACATGGCTGTTCGGACTGCCACCCAATCACTATGGTCGGGGTTTAACACATTCTTCAATTTACAAAACATGTTTTCCACTTATTTCACCCTAATTCTCTCAACGGCGGCCAAGAGGTTAATGAAATTAGTCTACTCCTTCATTAATCAGAATCATTTAGCACATTCTTCAATTTTAAAAAAAAATATATTTATATTTCTCTCTTTATGTATGTATACTCCCCCGTCCCAAAACAAAATTTTATTTTACTATTTTTGGGCGTCCTATTAAAAACTCTCACTTGCATTGCATTGGCTTCTTTTTATTTTTTTTAATTATCTTGATTATATCTCCATCTCCAAGATTATCATTGAAAGGAATTACCCATACGGAGCTAATCCATCCTCATGAGCCCGGCCCGTATGTTGGGTTAGTCCAGCCAATAAAGGTAGCTCGCCTACTGAGCTGAGAAAGCACTCAATAACCGATAGGAAGGATAAGAGCCAGCCAGCCTGACTTACCGAGCTGGAGGCATAACACAGCTCGCACCAACCACCGAGCTGGACCCACGAGAGTACGATTTCTTCACAGGGGCTCACCCCATCCAGTTGTGTTAACGTGAAGCATTAGCCCGTCTTCTCTAGCTCGGTTCCCTTGGTCGACCTCGGTCGGATGGGCCAACCCTTCGCCTTCATATAATACCTTCTGGAAGGACTAGGCGCATACACCCGCCGTACATGCCCAGCCCAATATGATCGCTCGGGCCCCAGTCCATGAGGAAACCCTAGTAAGGATAAGACTGACTGGGATGACCTCATACAAGGACAACGCTTACCTCACCTTATCCACAACTTGGAGAGTAAGCCAACCTGCTATAAAAGAGGTCTCCAGAATTCATTTGGCAGGTTCACTCTTTGACTCTAATTCCTCCTACTCTCTCTTTCTACCTTTCTCTCCTTGAACGGACTGATTTATTCTCATACTGGAGGGTCTTCTCCGGTGCAACCCCGGCTAATCTCATGGTGCTCATTTTGCAGGTTTAGCAAGCTTTCTAGGTATCCAAACCGCTGTTCCGGCCTTGATCACATTTAATGCTCTATCAATTGGTTCCATTGTCGGGAACGGGATAGCTTGTTAGACCTGAGTAGTTCTGGAGAGATTTACCTTTTTGTTCACTGCCTTTTGTTGTCTTGATAGGCATAATGGTAGCAAATTCCGAGCGCACTCAATCTGAGTACCCTCATAATCCTGGAGTCTTCACTGCTCCAGGTGATTCTCAACCCTTTCAACCCTCCCTTTAACAGCCCACTGGAGTATTGATTAGAGCTCAGGCCGCCCGCCTAGGCTCACAAGTAGGGGATGCACCGCTTCGGGCAGACGAAATGAGAAACGGTGTGCCGCCGGCGGGGACTTATCCCACTGGCGAACGGCTAAACATGCCCAGAAACCCCTATGTGATCTATACTCACCGCACTGCGTCGATTCCTCACGATGAAGCCGGGCCTAGCATCATGAATCCCACCGGGACAGCGACGGGGCAGGCGGCAGCGCTGAACTACCGGCTGAGTTTGCTGTTACAGATACAAGAGCTGTACTGAGCTTTGGAAACCCTAGGGCCAGAGCATATGGTGAATTTACCACCCTTGACCTCATTGCCAGCACTACGTATTCCTCTTCAGCCTTGTGGCAATCTCCCTTTGATGAATAAGAATGCCGCGGTGGACATTGGTGGGATTCCAGGAGAGTTAGAATAAGAGGCCACGTCACAGCGAGGATATAGACCGGAGGCTCGTGTTGGGGGCCTCGACGCGGGAAGCGCCTATGGCCCGGTGTAGATACCCCGAGAAACCACGGCTTGGCTAGAGCGGTGGAATGATCCTAGGATGTCTAACTTGTTTTAATTTGTTAGAGTCGCCACCTATGTTATTAAGGGAACATAAGAAAAACTTAGAAATAACCTAATTTATGTACAAAACCAGAGATTCGGGAAGAGAAGGGTTCGAGGGTTAGGTGACGGAGTGGGAAGTACTTAAACACCCACTCCGCCCCGCTTACGCGGGTCTTGCTACTTTTGGTGTTCTAATGATAAATGCCCTTATTTTAATATGAGAAAAGTGCTAACAATTATAATGTAAAGAAAGGGGAAATAAAAGGGAAATAAAAGAGAATTGCTTTATTGATTAATTTATGCTAAAGATTACATATCAAACAATTACATATGGAAATGAATGGTGAATTAAAATGGTGTTTAGAATGTTGGAATGTAACCTTGACCAAACTTCAATAGTGAAGTGGCCTTTTGGTTGAATTCCGTTTTATGGAGATTGCATACTCAATAAAAGAGATGAGAGATGAAGAAAGCAAATAGAGAGTCTTGATAAAGAGAAGTTGTAAAATTAAGACTTTAGAAGAAGAAAGTGAGCATTGTACCTTGTGCTTGAATGGGGGAAGAGCCAAAGTTGTCTATAGTAACCACCTTTTGAAAATGAACTTTTGTGTTTTTTTAGAGTATTCTTGAGTCAAAATCCTTCCTCCTTTTCCATGGTGGAATGAAGAGGTATTTATAGGTTTTAGGGAAGTTTTTGTGGTCACAAAGATGGCCCTTCCCCAGATAAAGCCAAGGCATAATGGCTTTGGGGGTTACAAATCAGAAAAGGAGGGAAATTTGGCAAAATATGGGATCCTAGAGGTGGGATGCGCGCACATCCCACCCCCCTATGGTAAGCGCATGCCTCCCACAAAGGAAGACGAAGGCGCGCACGTCCCACCTTCATAAAATCCATATTTTAGCCCAAAAGTTGGTCCCGTTATGCAGTTAAGCCCCAAAACTAACGAAATCTGTCAGAAACTTAACGAACACCACGAAAGTCAACAAAAACAAAGTAAACAAAGACTCAAGGTTGACTTTGTCACTTATTAAAGTCCAAGACTAACGGAGTAAGTCAAGAACTTAACGGAAAGTAACGAAAGTTAACGAAAAGTAACAAAACTTAACAGAAAAGAGGAAGATAGAGAATGTGTATGGAATCGGGACATGAGAGGTCCAAGGCACGTGGATTACAAAGTAAAACGCGTCAATGAAAGAAAGACAACCGCCGAGGACATCGACAAAGAAAAAAGAAAGAAAATAAAGCAGGAATTTGAAATTGCGAGAGATAGAGGTGCGCTCCCTGTGTGAGCGACTTTTGTTGATAGAGGGGGTAGCATGATCCGTTGGTAAATCTTCCGGCTGAATCCGTTAGTAAATCCGCTTGTTGAATTTGTTCATGAATCCGTTAGTGAATCTGTTGAATGAATCCGTTAGTGAATCCCTTGAATGAGGCCGTCAGTGAACCCTTGAATGAGGCCGTCAGTGAACCCTTGAATGAGGCCGTTAGTGAACCCTTGAATGAGGCCGTCAGTGAACCCTTGGATGAGGCCATTAGTGAACCTTTGTTGACAAATCCGTTGAATGAATCCGTTAGTGAATCCCTTGAATGAGGCCGTTAGTGAACCTTTGTTGACGAATCCGTTAGTGAATCCCTTGAACGAGGCAGTTAGTGAACCTTTGTTGACGAATCCGTTAGTGAATCTGTTGAGTGAATGCTTGTACCTGTTATATATATGCTTTGTAGATACATGTGCTTGTGTGAGAAGTGTGAAATTGTGCTTTGTGGTGCTTTCTGTTTTGAAAAGCAAATATTGTTTGAGAGAGAGATTTTTCGAGAATGGAGAAATTGCTTTTGTGTGCTGTGTGATTTTGAGGAAAGTATTAATGAATGATGTTCATACCTTCACTTACCATGGTGTAAGTACCCCAATCTGAAATCGACCTACTTTAGAGGAATTCTTGGTACCATTTAGGGATAAACCAATGGGCCAGGACCTCACTAGGATAAACCTGATATTCCAGGACTGAACTGGAATTAAACTTGGAAAAATCTAGAAGCTCGCCAAGTCGAGTCGTACGGATGGTTTGGGCGCATGAGGTCCCTAGCCGTACGGCTACTTTGGGCACCCTCAGCCTCTATAAATTGAACCCCATGCTGATCATTTCAGGGGGGGGAGAAATAATATAAGAAGGATTACTCTGTCAAAATCACTACAGAAGTGTGAGAGAAGAGTGAAACAAAGAGTGAAAGAGAGAAAGGAAGATTGGCTAAACCAAATTAGGTAAAGCCACCTTCTCCCCCTCCCTTCTCTTCATCTATAACTCTATTTTATCTTTAATCTTTGTTTAAGTTATGTTAATCTTTATATTATTTGCAAGACTTGTCCATTCAATCACTTTTACATTACTTGCAAGACTTGTCCATTCAAGCACTTTACATTTATGCAAGAGTTGTCCATTCAAGCAAATATACATATATTATTCTATATATTTCTCTTGTCCGAGCCATGAGGTGATCCAAGGTGCTCTCCATGCCTTGTGTGGAAGAGGTTCAAACCTAGATGATCATGGCTTGTTGATTGTTATTTATATTCTTGTCTAGTTGGAATGATGCTTTTGTTGGCAATAATGATCATTTGGATGATAAAGCCTCCTTCTTTATCATCCAACATTGATCTAGCTCTAAAGTCCCCTTTGGGGTCATAAAGATTCAATCTTTATGTGTTGATTTGACTCTTTGAAGGTTAATAAGTCATAAAAATGCCATCTTGGGGATAAAGTTTCAATCTTTAATCACCAAATGGTCAATTTTGGCCCAAAGGGCATGTTCATCAACTTTTCTCAATTTTCTCCCATGATTGCTTATGATCACACCCAAATACTTGTTTTGGGGACTAAGTGATGATCATTTAGCATAGGAATGTTGTATTTAAATTTATAAAGTGTTTTAAACAAACTGGAATCAAAACAGCTCTGTCCAGTTTAAACAGAATGTTCTGTTTCTGCTCTGAAACTGGACTGTTCTTGACTAAAATGTAAAATCCCAGGAAACGGCCTGTACATCCGTACGGCTATGTTGGGAATGGGGGGCAAAATGTCCGTTTTTCCCTTTGATCCCAATTTTCTTGATAAAGAGACCCTTTCAGTTAAGTTTTTCCAAATAAAACCAATAACAGAAACTTTTCCGTTAAACACACACACACACACACATGCACATTTTCAAACTAATAAGGGAGACTCGGTTCTTTCCGAGGCATTTTGGGTGAACCGCAAATATGTTCTTCCCAAAGTGTAACCTAACCTCCGAACTCACCTTCTCTAACCATTTTCATTTGTTGGGTTTAAAATTAACAAATGTGGCGACTCCGTTTCTTTTTCGTTAGGAAAGTTACCCGTGTTTGGCATTTCTTCCTCGTGCAAAACCTGCTTGTTTTTGCCGCCGAGGGACGGGATCTTTACAGTGGCGACTCCGCTGGGGAGATAGAGTGCTTGCAAACTTCTCTTTAGAAGCTTTGAAGGCACTTTTGTGTGGGTCAAACTCCCGCCCCCGTTAGTTGACCTTGTGCATGCTTTCGTGTGTTTCATGTTTCTGTTTGAACTTTTTTGGGTGGATCTGTTCTGGAAATGCAATAAACTGGGGCTTAGTGATCAGAAGTTGGAAAAACTGGAAAAAAAAATCCCAACCCTCTTGTCTTAGCCGTACGGCTACTTTGGGTAGGGGGTCAGAACGTTGCAATTTAACCATTTTGTGCAGGAAGCAACACTCTGAACACCCCCTTTTGCTTCTGCTTGTCCAGGTTCCAAATTTACAGTCTTATTTGTGCACATTACCTCCTTTTCTTTGGCCAAAACTTGGTTCTTAAAGCTTGGTTATGCACAATCTTTTGGGAAAATAAAATAGGTTTTCAAAGCCTCATTGTGCATAACCCTTCTTGAAAAATTTCTTTGTTTTCAAAACCCTCTTTTTGTTGTGCACAACTTGATTTGTACAAATGGCTTTCAAATGAATTTCTCTTCTTGTAAAAATGTTTGGCTTTCAAAAATTCTTGGTTGTGCACAATTGTTACATGTACAAAGTTTTGGTCCTCAATTGTTCATATTCTTTGATTGATTGCTTGTATAAATTGCTTATTCTATGCTTGTCCATATTTGTTCATATCTTGCTCAATGTCTTGTTCATAATATTGAAAAACGGATTGAAAATTTCTATTTTGACTCAAAAGGGAATATAGAATGACTTCACACAACGCACACTTGACCTTGCACGTTCCAAATACCCTTTAAACCCGGGATGGATGCAAGATACAGCTCGATTGGCGCTCCTGTTCCCTTCGAGCGTGCACGGGTCCATTCCACCTCCCCTTCCGAGCCGAGTCAACCACACATGTCCGTGACACACAAATACCGTGACTTCGGTTGGTTTTTGGTCTAGTTCACGTTGCCACATCCTTAATGCGTGTCTAAGGTTAATTATGGCCAAGTTAGTGCCCGAGTCATGACTCCTTGTGAAAGCAAGTGTGACCATGGTCAATTTTGACCCAGTCCTTGACTTACGCGTTAATGTTGACCGTAATTAACCTAAGTCATGTATTAAGGATAGGGTGACACCGTGTTGTCAAGCCCTAATGAATGGTCCATACTAATCATCCTTAATCCCAAGGATAAGGTTCGAGAGCTCTCATCAAAGATGACGTTATGCCGGAAGTCCCTTAAGTCCCTAAGACGAATCTCGACCTTAACCGGGGCTTAATCATGATTGGCATAGCTCACGCATTGGGAATCTTGCGACGCACTAGACACTAGGTTCGTTAATTTCGGCCGGTGGAACCCGCTTGCCCTATAGTAGGGATGGCCAAAACCGGTTCCGGGCCCGGTTCCGGTTCGGAACCGCCGGTTCCGGTTCGCCATATATGTGACCCTGAACCGGCCCGCGCTTACCCCGGTTTCGGTTCCGGTTGGCATAATCCGGTTCCGGTTAGGCTCCGGTTCCGGTACGATTCCGGTCTGGTTCCGGTCCCCCCCTTTAAAATTATTGAAAAACAAGGGATTTTCGGTACGGTTCCGATTCCAGTCCAGTTCGCCATTTATGTGACCCTGAACCGGCCCGGATGCCTTGCGGTTCCGGTTTCCTCCCCGGTTTGCTTCGGTTCCGGGCTTTTCCGGTCCGGTTTTAAGGTTCCGGTCCGGTTTGGCCATCCCTACCCTATAGGACCCTCGCCCGGGACAGTCCATCCTTGGGAGTGTGCAAGGCAGGTGAAAAACGAGTGGTCTATAGGCGTAGTGATGGCCTCCACTGATCCAAGATATAGAATAGTTGCGAAAAAGAAGAGGAATCTTTTCTAACCATTTAGGAATAAAAATGTGTTTTAAGTAAAGTTGAACGAATAAATAATTGCACGTGGCATGAGCTTGCTCCGTTCTTTGTTTCTTGTCTTCGACACATTCTTGCGTTAATAAATGTCACTTTGTTAAGTCTTTGGACGGACCCCCGTTGTCCTCCAAGACCTCCTCTATGTGATTTCGTTAAGTCTTTAGACGGACCCCCGTTGTCTTCCAAGACCTCCGCTATGTGATTTCGTTAAGTCTTTAGACGGACCCCCGTTGTCCTCCAAGTCCTCCGTTATGGGATTTCGTTAAGTCTTTGGACGGACCCCTGTTGTCCTCCAAGACCTCCGTTGTGTGATTTCGTTAAGTCTTTGGACGGACCCCCGTTGTCCTCCGAGACCCCGTTAAGATTCCCGTCAAGACCTTAGGCGCTGTCCCCTAGGTCCCCGCTAAACCCCTAGGAATAGTCCCCTAGGAGGTCAAGTCTTGGAAGGATCCCCCTTTATCCTCCCAGAATGCCAGTCAAGTCTTTGAATGGATCCCCATTGCCACCCAAGAAGTCTATTACAACCTTATAAGTAGACCCCCGTTTGAATCTCGAATGGATTTAAGATCCCATTTGATCCCGTCCACCTTTCACCCTAACGGTCATTTCCCATCAGTAGCATGAGCATTAGCCTAATGTTTACCCGAGCCTAAGTTGCATTCTTTCTCTGCCGTAGCAAGAATGAAGTGGAAAAGAACACCGTGTCACCGCCTATCCAGCATTGAGTCTGACAGTTCCTCAGTCGCTACAACACCTCCACTCCGGTACCTCGGAACGACCACCTCAGAGGAAAGCAGTTGGGGAAGCGATACCGCAGATGGTCAGACCAGTCCAACCGAAGAAGAGTTGCTCCAAGCTTTAGAAGCCTCCAAGGTTAAGGAAGACATTACGAGGTTACACCACGAGAAAGCAAGGGACCGATTTGTTGAGTCGATGAGACGGAAGGGTGTTGAGGTTTTGTTTCAGACAGATGGATCCTTCATTGAAATTTCTGACCACGAGGAAGAGGTCGAAGTCACCCAACCTCCGAATTGCAACCAAACTCCACCCCCTCAACCTCGCGAGAACACCAAATCCCCTCATTCTCTATCCCAAAGCTTACCTCCCACTCAGGCTCACTACACATTGCCTCACCCCAGATCCAACATCACCCTTGGGTTGCCCCCCATAAATCCCCAAATACAATACACTCAAAACACCCATGTCTCACCGATCACACCGATCATGCCTCAACCATCACTCCCACGATATCTCCCTAATTATGCTCCCTCTCAGTTCGAGATATCCAATCAAATCCCGAGAACTCAGTCACCATATGTGGATACTCAATCAAGCATTGGACTCCACGGAGACCCGTATCATTTCTACGGTCTGGTACCTTTTGGACCACAATTTCATTGCATACCTCCGATGTACATTCCACGGAGTCCTCATGGTTCACCACAGCCGGATAACGTATTGGGAAGGAGATGGAAAATGAAATATAAGGAACCCCTTGCCTCGAGCGACGGTAATTCTCGTCACCACCACATCTCAGCCAGAGATAAAGGAAAGACCAAACGCCAACCCAAGCCCCATTTTATAAGATTTGAGGATTTCGGAATGCCCATAAGCAAGGTATTTGAGAGATTGGTTAAGCAGGGCCTCACAAAGCCCCTTGTCAACTTTCAACCCAAGAACCCCGAGAAGTATCTTGATGAGAGCAAAAGATGCGCTTTCCACAATTACCATGGGCATAATACCGACGAGTGCCCTTTGTGAAGCGTATCATTCTGGGTTTGATTATGGAGGGAAAGCTTGAACCCCCTCGTGCCTCCGACGCAGCCAACAGCCCGAGTGTCAACATACTCAATCCCGCGACCTCTCCAAGGATCAATGAATGGAGTGATATCCGCCCCAAGGAGAAGGAGCCCGTGGTCGACAGAGTCACCAATCCCAAAGTAGGAGAGACAGTTTTAGGAAGATTGACAAATTCAGTATCCAAGATGGTGGTTCCTAACATCAGCAAAGCCAAAGGTGACGGAAAACGTTGGGGAAGGATCAGTGGCACAGAAAATGTCTGAAGGGCTAAATACCCCAGGTTGTGAAATTGATAATGCCGTGGTTGCCGTAACAGAGGACGAAATTTCAAAACCCCTTTCATCAACCTCCCCTTAGGAAAAGTCAAAGTCCATTGTTAGGATGTGTGATAAGTCTTTAGGAAAAGTCGGTTAAGATGTCTGTTAGGTTTAGTAAAAGTCTTGACTCCCCGGTTGATGCCATGTGGTGACCATTCTGAGTCCATTGTCAGTTTTCTTAATAAAATTATTATTATCGCCTTGTCAAAAGTTTGCAAAAATGTGTGTGAGTCTTTCACTCAAAACAAAAGTATGTCTTCAAAAAAAAAAAAAAATCTTAAAATAAAAAGATCAAGTTTTTTCCTAAAAGGCTAATTTGATAATGAAGCATTTTTCTCAAATCATGGTTATAATTTCACCTTGAGGTTTAATATGCTAAAAGTCCTTCGTGGTTCTGTCCATCGGAAACATCGACCAAGGAGCCCACTGTAGATACCCCGGGGGGGGGCGACACCACGGCTTGGCTAGAGCGCGTGAATTATCCTAGGATGTCTACTTGGTTTTTAGAGTCGCCACCCACGTTTTTTAGGAACGTAAGAAAACCTAATGTTTTATGAGCCTAAGTTTGATTTACGAAAACAGAGATTCTTGAGATGAGGGGTTCGGGGGTTAGGTTACGAAATGGGAAGTACTTAAACACCCGTTTCGCCCGAGCAAAGTCGGTCTTGTTTGTTCATAATTCACTTTTAAAGATAAATGTGTTCTTCCTATTAAAATGATGATGAAAAGGGGTTTTAGAGAAAATGTAGGGAGATGACTCCTAGGCTAATTCAATGTAAAGAAAGGACCATTGGTGTCATGTCCCAAATGGTTTTGGGTGATTGCACATTTTATTAAAAAGAAGAAGAAGAAGGAGAAGAAGAGAAATGTTAAGACATTTACCTATAGTATCCTTCAAAAGAGAGCCTCTTGTAAAGCCTTGAAGAAGAGGTTGAGTACTTTTGTTGAAGAAATCCCAAAGAAAATGTCTAGGAAAGAAGTGAGTAAAAGGTCAAAAATGATGATTTTCAAGGTCCCCCTCCAATGATGGATTTGAGGGGTTTTTATAGTTGAAAAGTGACTGTTTTTGGATCCAAACAGAGTCTCCAAGAAATCTTTCCCGGGAAAATCATGTATAATGAGCAAGGGAGAGATTCTTGGGCAGAATCTGTAACTGACACGCCCCAGAAGCGCGCGCATCCCACCTAGGCGGCGGAAGGCGCGCGCGTCTGGCCTCAAGGGGTGGAGGCGCGCGACTCTGAGAAGCAATTTTTGACAGAATGGACTAGAAAGTTAGAACTGTTATTCAGTTTAGTCCGGGACTTAACAGAGTCCGTCTGGAACTTAACCAAAGTAACAGAAACTAACAGAAAACACTTAGAAGAGGGAGAAACAAAAAACCAAGTGTGCAATCGGGGTGAGCGGTCCGAGGCGGGGTGTCTACAGAGCCCCTCGGCAACATGGATTGTGAAGCAAACGCGCCGAAGAAAGACAGACATCTGCTTAGGACATCACCAAGAAAAGGAAAAGACTCGATAAAAGCAGGAATTTGAAATTGCGGAGGATAGAGGTGCGCTCCCTGTGTGAGCGGCTTTGAGAGATAAGGGTGCGCTCCCTGTGTGAGCGGATTTGAGAGATGTGTGAGCGGCTTTGCCAATAGCGGGATCCGTTGGCTGAGAGCAGGATCCGTTTGCTGGAAGAGCGAGATCCGTTTGCTGGAAGCGGGACCTGTTTGCTGATAGCGAGATCCGTTTGCTGGAAGCGGGACTTGTTTGCGAGATCCGTTTGCTGGAAGCGGGACCCAGAGGACCGTTTGCTGAAGTGCGGGACCCAGAGGACCGTTTGCTGAAGTGCGGGACCCGGAGGACCGTTTGCTGAAGTGCGGGACCCGGAGGACCGTCTGCTAAAGTGCAGGACTGGAGGACCGTCTGCTGAAGTGCGGGACCCAGAGGACCGTTTACTGAAGTACGGGACCTAGAGGACCGTTTGCTGAAGTGCGGGACCTAGAGGACCGTCTGCTGAAGTGCGGGACCTAAAGGACCGTCTGCTGAAGTGCGGGACCTAGAGGACCGTCTGCTAAAGTGCGGGACCTAGAGAACCGTCTGCTGAAGTGTGAGACCCGGAGGACCGTCTGCTGAAGTGCGGGACCCGGAGGACCGTCTGCTGAAGTGTGGGACCTAGAGGACCATCTGCTGAAGTGCGGGACCTAGAGGACCATCTGCTGAAGTGCGGGACTTAGAGGACCGTCTGCTGAAGTGCGGGACCTAGAGGACCGTTTGCTTTGGATGGATATAGATTTTGTTCGATGAAGAAGCGATGATTCTGTGGCTCATCCCAGACCAAATTGTTATCGTGAGTCGTGCTTTGACTGTTTGACTTTGACTTTTGACGGGGTGTGGGCACAGTTGACTGCGGAGTGCTTTGTGCTGGGGATGAATTGTAAAAAACTGATCTTTGAGAAAATAAAAGACGCCCTACTTTGAATGGGAGTTTCTATCTTATTTCAGTTTTTAGACATGCCTTAAGGGCGGACCAAACTAATGTGTGCCCTGCTGGGTGTTTGCTGTCGTCGTTTGAGCTTCCCTTGTTGCTGGGATTGTTCTTTTCTGCATGTTGAAGGTGCTGGAATACCCGGGTTCTGTTCTGAACTGACAAGGGCTATTTCTGGTGCCTTTCTTCTTCCTGGGACGCGGGACGCGCGCACCTTGTAAACTGGTGTCGGGAGGCGCGCGCCTCTGGGAGGCAGAATTCAGGGCCTGATATTTGCTGACCAAAAGATTCCCCAACAGCTATAATATCAGCTCCTGGTCGACAATTCGACTCCAACAGCCTTTTTCTGCCATTTTGAACACCATTTTATTGCTCAATTTTGCTTGTGATCTTCTTTCCCATGGCTTCCAACCTTTTTAGTCTTGGTGCCGAGGTCGTTAAGAGTTACGAGAAGGATTTGTCGACATTTGTTTATTCTTTCAAGACCCATCCCAAGAATGCTTTCATCAAAGATTTCGGATTTCGAATTCTTTTTACTTTGCGAACATTGAAGCCGGATTGGGATTTGTTGAAGGCTGCTGCATCCTTCTGGGATTGTGATAGCCATGCTTTCAACTTTTCGGCTAATGAAATGGTGCCGACCGTCGATGATTTTGGGGCCATTTTGGGCATGCCTTTGGCCGGTCGGATTGCCGTCCCTAAGTATCATCGCGGTGTTGTTGATTCTTGGGTTGACCTCCTGAATCTCCCTGTTGGAGAGGTGAAGAAGATGATGCACGGGACCGTTGTTGACATAACTGAGCTTCCGATGTCTTTCAGTTTGCATTCAGAAGATGTCGTGGTTCAGTCCTTTAAGAGAAATGCCATAGTTGTCTGCCTTTTCAGCGAGGTTTTGTTTGTCACTCCTCTGGGTACTGCGGATGCGCAGTTGGCTGAGATCGTGTTGCAGGCGAAAGGACAGCGATTTAGCATAGTTCCGCTCATTGTAGGAGAGACCTTGCATGGTTTGGACGAGTTGCACCGTACAGGCGAGATGCGGCGAGGAAGCCCCTTGCTTTTGACCATATGGCTTCGGGAGCATTTCAGGATTTATGCGGCGGACGGCGACCTCTCTCCTTTTGCTGTCCATAGGCAACGGTTGTTGATTAGAGATTTGACCGAAGAGGGTTGGAGGAGATTTTTTGCTTCTCGTCTTACAGCTGACATCGAGTGGTGCCCTTGGGGTCTTCGTCCTTTTGTGGAGTGGACCTTCAGTTTTCAGCATGTTGTTCTACCCGGATTGAGGGACTCTTCGTTTTATCAGCCAGAACGGGTCGGTTTTGAGATAGTTTGGTCGTTAGCAAATAATTCCTTTCCCGAAGAATGGGGTACTTCGCCCAGTTTCTTATATGGGTCCGGACTTCTCAAATGAGCTTCAGTTGGCTTGGGGAGATGATTGTGACCGTTGGGCTTCCGCTCCATTGCACCGGGGCAGTATTTTTCTTCCCGAGATTTACTTGGATCATTTGCTTGGTACCGTCTACCGTGGCATTACTTGGGTAGATGCTCTTCGGGCTGAGTTGCTAAGAAGGGATTTTGAGCCCAGCAGTGCTTTGAGGTACAAGGAAGCTGCTGCTGATGTGAACAACATTCTGATCTACCCTTTTGGTACCCCTTTGGATGACTTTTATGCTCGGAGGCGCTCGGTTGCGCAGAAGATATCGGTCCGCATCAGTGTCCCTAGGCCTCCCAAGAAGAGTAGGATTGATGGTCGTTCGGGTGGTCCTTCAAAGGCCAAGAGAAAATTAGATTTTTCCTAGTACCCCCGAGAGATTGCAATTTAGAATAGACCACTTGTTTTAAGATTTAATGTCTTAAGTTTTTTAGTAGCTCAACATTTCCATTGTAATGGCGAAATAATTCAAGAAATGAATAAAAAATTGCATCTTGTTAATTTGAAATGGTTTGGGTATTTGTTTATGTTTTAGACCGCACCCGAAGGTTGCCTACGTTCCTCCAGTGTAGAGGCTCAGGTCTCCGTAGTTCAAATAAACGAAGACCGTTTTTTTTTTTTTTTTTTTTTTTTTTGCACCCTGTTTTTTGCCTAGACCGCCCTTTCGGGTTTTCAATCTAGGGGGCTTCTTTTTGCACGTGCTCTAATTTTTTTCCTAGGCCGCCCTTGCGGGTTTTCAACCTAGCAAGCTCTTTTTTTTTTTTTTTTTGGTCTTTGTTTATTAGACGTAAAATCTCTTCAATTTGTCGAGGTTGACTTCCTTTGGCAGCTGATCTCCGTCTAAGTCCACGAGTCGGACTGCACCGCCGCTTAGTATCTTCTTGACTACGTACGGACCAATCCATCGGGGTCCCCATTTTCCAAGGGGGTTCATGGCATTGGGAGGGTGTTGTCTTAGGACCAAATCTCCCACACTGATGATTCGGGGCTTCACCCTTTTGTTGAAAGCCTTAGCCATTCTTTGTTGATAGGCCCTCGTACGCTCGATTGCCCTTAGCCTTTTCTCGTCGAGTAGGGCTAGCTGTTCATATCGACTTTGCATCCAGTCGACTTTGTTGACTTGGTTCTCGAGGAGGACCCGTAGGGATGGAACTTCGAGCTCTATTGGTAGTACAGCTTCGGAACCATATACTAGTGCATAAGGAGTTTCTCCAGTCGCTGTCCGTATCGACGTGCGGTAGCCCCATAACGCTAGAGGTAGCTTTTCGGGCCAATCCCTTCCAGTGGAGGCCATTTTCTTCACAATGGTCTCGATTTTCTTATTAGCTGCCTCGACCGCGCCGTTTGCTTGAGGGCGGTATGGAGATGACTTGTGCTTAGTAATCTTGTATTCTACCAGGAGTGTGTCCATCTCTTTCTCGAAGTGAGAGCCGTTGTCTGAGATGATCTCATGAGGAACGCCGTATCGGCACATGATGTGGGTTTTCACGAATTCGGCCACTTTCTTGGCGTTGAGAACTCGGTAAGCCTGTGCTTCGACCCATTTTGTAAAATAGTCCACGGCTACTAGGACGAAAGATTGTCCGTTGCTTCCAGTAGGGTGAACTTTGCCGATGATGTCTATGCCCCAACAAGAGAAAGGCCAAGGCATAGTCATATTGTAAAGCTGTGAGGGTGGAGCGTGCTATAGATTGGCATGGAATTGGCATTTGGCGCACCTCTTGACTTTCTCGATGCAGTCCCTTTCCATGGTACTCCAATAATAACCCATGCGAAGTATCTTCTTGGTCAACATAAACCCGTTCATGTGAGGCCCACATTCACCTTCGTGGATCTCATGCATTATTTCTTGAGCTTCGGTCTCATTTGCACATAGGAGATTGATCCCTTCGTGGTGCCTTTTGTAGACTCTGTCCCCAATTAGTACATATCGGGAGGCTAGTCTTTGCAACGCCATTTGAGACTTCTTATTGCTATTCTCGGGATAAGCACCATCCTTAAGGAGATTCATGATATCCGCATACCACGGGGAGTTTGTTTGGACCTCGTTGATCTCGATACTCATGCAGTATGCCGGACTGTTCCTTCGGGAAATTTTGAAGGGCTTCACCATTTTACCCTCAGGTATTTCAACCAGTGAAGCGATGGTGGCTAGTGCATCAGCAAAACGGTTTTTGTCCCTTGGCAGGTAATTGAAGGTGATTTCTTGAAACTGTTCAACCAACTCCTCGAGATGTTGACCATACCGTTGCAGAGTTGAGTCTTGAATCTTCCACTTTCCGGATGTCTGGTTGATGATGAGCAAGGAATCACCGAATACTTCTAAACTTGTGACATTTCTTTCGAGGGCTGCTTCGAGCCCCGCTATGCAAGCTTCGTACTCAGCGGTGTTATTAGTGGCTTCAAATTCAAGGTGGATAGCGATTGGAGTATACATGTCTTTTGGATCAACAAGTAACATCCCTATGCCATATCCATGCTTATTGGCTGCGCCATCGAAAAAAAAAGTTGCCACTTGTTTTCTTTTGTCGTAGCACAAATTAAATGCTCGTCGGGGAACTGTGTATCTTCCCCCTTCACTTCGTCACACGGAAATTCAGCAAGCTGATCACTGAACACTTTCCCCCTGATGGATTTGAGTGTGACATAAGTGATATCGTAGCCAGCGAGCATGAAATACCATTTGGCTATTCTTGTTGACATGAAAGGCTTTTCGAAGATGTAGCGGAGCGGGTCCACTTTTGCTACTAACTTGATTGGGAAGGCTTCCATGTAATGCTTAAGCTTTTGAGTAACCCAAAACAATGCAGCACAAGACTTCTCAAAGACAGAGTAGTTCTTTTCAGCTCCTTGAAACCGTCGGCTGACAAAGTAGATAGCATTCTCTTTTGTGGAGTCTCGCTGTTCTTGTGCTAACATAGCCCCTAGGGCTTCATCATTGACGGTGAGATAGAGCAGGAGAGGCTTCTCTTTGTGTGGTGGAACCAAAACTGGAGGGCATGTCAAGTAATGCTTCACTTGGTCGAAGGCTTCTTGGAACGCATCGGTCCATTCTAGAGCCACCTTCTTTTTTTTAGTAGCTTGAAGATTGGCTCACACATGGAAGTGAGTTAATGCACGAACCGACTGATGTATTGAAGTCTTCCCATGAAACCTTTAATTTCTTTCTGCGTCTTTGGGGGAGGCATGTCAATGATTGCCTTGATCTTGAAGGGATCGGCTTCAATTCCTCTTTCAGTGACCATGTAACCTAGAACCTTTCCTCTGATGACCCCAAAAGTGCACTTTGCGGGATTGAGTCTCATCTTGTGTTGTCGAAGTCTTTCAAAGAATTTGCGAAGGTCGATCAAATGTTGACCATTGGTTCCCGTCGAATGGATGATCATGTCGTCTACATAGACCTCGATCTCTTTATGAATCATGTCATGGAACAGATCAGTAATAGCCCTCTGGTAAGTAGCCCCAGCGTTCCTTAGTCCGAACGGCATGACTGTGTAGCAGAAAGTGCCCCACAGAGTTGTGAAAGCTGTCTTGTGTTGATCCTCTTTGGACATGAGAATCTGATTGTAACCGGCAAAAACCGTCCACAAATGAGCGGACTTCATAGTTGGCAGTTGAATCGACGAGCATGTCTATGTTTGGTAGTGGAAAATCGTCTTTCGGGGAAGCTTTGTTCAAATCCCGGAAGTCAACACAAACTCGAACCTTGCCGTTTGCCTTTCTGACTGTCACAATGTTGGCTAGCCAAGTAGGATACTCAATGACTTTGATGAAACCCACACTGAGGAGCTTTTCAATCTCTTCTTTGACTTGTAGAGACCATTCTGGCTTGATCTTTCTGAGCTTCTGCTTTACTGGCTGGGCATCCTCTCTGATCGGAATTCTATGCTCCGCGACCTTTCTGTCCAAACCGGCATGTCTTTGTACGACCATGCGAATACATCCACAAATTCTCTGAGCAGTGCAGTCAATTTGTCTTTGTCTTCCCCCTTGAAGAAGCTGCCAATCTTCGTTTCTTTCGGCTCTTTGTCGGTACCCAGATTAACAACCTGCAATTCCTCATCAGCCCCTGGACCATTTTCACCACAACAACGAACCTGTTGAGCTAGTTCATTTAGGTATGTTATGTTTTCGTGGTCTATTTCATCATAATTTGAATCGTTATTAACTTGTTCATTAAGTTTGTTATTAGTTAATTCATCATTTATGATGTTTGCAATCTCGGGGTACTCAGAAATATCGAATTTTTCATTAGCAAAGAAAGGAAACACACACGCTCGGCTATTGCCTCCATATCCTCTTGGGTGAGGGCATTAGAAACACTCTCGGACTCGAAAGTAAGTGTGAGCCGCTCTTCCTTTGTTGCTGTACGGGGTATGCAACCCATTTCTCGGACCAAGAAATCTTCGGACACTAAGGACCCCTTCGTTGAATACCAGTTGTTGATTGGCTCGGAGCTTGGTGGGATCTCACTGATGGTTTCCTTTCTGACAACGGTGTCGTAGATGGCGTTGACTTGGCAATCGTCCATGATGGCAAATTCTTCGAACATGGAGGCTAGATCAGATAATTCTTCCCCCATGGTAATCTCTACCTCGGACTCTATAGTCACTTTCTTGCCCCACCACCCTCGGGGTGACATTGGAGTAGGCTCCCTTTCTTGTGTCGGTGTTTCACAATCAGTGAAGATCTCGAGACCGGGTTTTCTGACGCCCTTGTCGTGTGTCGGTGTTTCACAATCAGTGAAGATCTCGAGACCGGGTTTTCTGACGCCCTTGTCGTTAACCCACGGTTCGGGAAATATCATGTACGGAACATCTTCCCCTTGGCGAACAAAGTAACCGTTTAGTGTGTTGCGGTAAGGTCTCAGGTCAGGGATTTCATATTGTCGACCTTCTTTGCGAGCTTGGGTCTTTTGATTCTTGACTGCTTGCTCTTATTTCAAGTCATCTTCAGTGGGCTTGTACCCCATACCAAACTTGTTCTTGACAAAAGGCATTTCTACGGGGTGTAATATCCCTTGTTGATGCTTCCCTAGGCCTAGACCGGGAAAGTGATTCATGTTCCTCATCATGCGGAGGATTTTAGGATTGCCAAGGGTCCATTTTCTGTTTCCCCCTTCTTTGTCGATGGTGTTGATGCCGGAGAGAGTGGCATCTTCTATCCCGTGTTGGACTTGGTGAACGGGTTGTCCCCCACTTCTGTGGATGGTGACATTCTCGGCCATGATGGTGACTATCTCGTCCCCATTTCTGATCTTGACACACTGATGGAGAGTGGAAGGTACTGCATTGGAACTGTGGATCCATGGTCGGCCCAGAAGTAAGTTGAATGAAGTAGGGACACCAAGTACTTGGAATGGGACGGACATGATCATGCTTCCAAATTCGATATCAACTTCTATCATTCCCATGACTGTACAGGCAGTGCTGTTGTACCCTCTAATGACTTGTGCGGAGGGTTGTAAATCGGAGTTTTTGAGCCCCAGTATGCCCATGACTCGTCTAGGCATTAAGTTGTGCAGAACCACCGTCTACTAGAACCCTTGAGATGGGTCTCCCCCTTGCCCTTACTTTGAGGTAGATGGCTTCATTGTGTTCGGACCCAAATGGCGGGAGGTCCATGTCGGCAAAAGTGATAACATTGCCGAAGTGAATGTGACCTATCATTGCTGTGAGGTCCTCAGGAGTCGTGTTGGGAGAGACTGATGTGTCATCCAAGTTCTTGATGACGAGGTCGCGGTGTCTCTTTGATGATGCAATAAGGTCCCAGATGGATATGTTGGCTTGCGTCTTCTTGAGTTGTGTTAACAAAGGATCTTCGGGTATATAGCGGGTCTGCGATCTTTGAGAAGAGGTGTTGGTTGCTGCGGTATTGGGAGGGATTGTGCTTGTTGTTACTCGGCCACTGCGAGTGAGCACGTTCACGGTCCCTTTGAGCTTCTTCTTCCTATTCTCTAGGACTTCCCTCATAATCTCATCATAAGTCACAACATAACAAGAATTATCAAGTTTATTCATATCATCGGAGCCCTCATTCACAATTGGGATCGAATGAGTGGTTCCTTCAAATTCTCCTACCTCTATTACATTGACACCACCCTCATTAGGGATTATGAATTCCTTCTTGTCTATGAGGTCTTGGATGGCGTTGCGGATGGAGAAACAGTCCTCGGTGAGGTGGCCGGTGCATTGATGGTAGTCGCACCATTTGTGGTGAGCATGATTGGCACGGAGCGGTTGTGGTTGCTTGTACCCTTGAAGAGGAGTGATTTGCCCCTTTGCCTTTAGAGCTTCATAGGCCTCGGTGATGGTCATGCCATTAAGAGGAGTCTAGACGCAGTCGTTTTGGAACCGCTTGCTTTGTGGTGGGGGGACCTTCTGTAGACACCCCACCTTGGACCTCTCACCCTGATTGCATACATAGTATTTTTATTTAACTTATTTTTATTAATTTCGGTTACTTCGGTTAAGTTCCTAACTGATTCCGTTAGTTTTGGACTAAACTGCATAACAGAATTAATTTTAGAGTCATTTCTGTCTTTCTGTCATTTTTCACCAGCGGGCGCTTCCGGCACTGCCAGTGAGCCGCGCGCGCGTCCCGCCCCAAAAGCCGGACCCGCGCGCTTCCCACTTTGGCAGTAACGGATTGCACCTTATTTCCCTCCCTTTTCTTATTTACAAACATCTTTTCTTGATCACAAACAACCCTTTTTTTACATCCACATTCGTCCCCCCTTTTCTCATTAACTCCCAATCCCACACTTCTAGCCTTTTCATTAAAACAAAATATTTCCTTTTTATTTTATTTGATTTTCTTTTATTTCTTTTATTTATTATTTTATTTATCTTATTTTTTATTGGTCAATTCCATTTCACATGGATGATCATCTTTTCCCTCCAACCTTTCCCTCTCTTTTTTACCTATAAAAACCATCATCTTCTACCTTGGAAAAGGACCCAATTTTTGAGACTTGAACAAAAACTCTACACAAATCATCTCAACAATCCTTCTCTACAAAACACTACACAAAGTGTTTGCACAACATTTTCTCTACAACAACACCATTTTCAAGTCCAAGTTTGAAGTCCTCTTTCCTAAGGTACAACATCTCTTTTCTTCTCTTATTTTATTTCTCTAGTCTTACTAGTATGCAATCTCCATAAAAAGGGATACAACCAAAAGGCCACTTCACTATCGAAGTTTGGCCAAGGATACATCCCGACATTCCAAACTTCATTTAATTTATATTTCATTTCTTAATGTAATCATTTAGCAATAGTCCAACATGTAACTATTTAGCATTAAATTAATAAAATCATTCTTTTCCCCTTTTTTCTTTACATTATAATTGTTAGCATTGTTAATAAATTGAAGGACATTTAGCATTAGAACACCAATAGTAGCAAGACCCGCATAAGCGGGGTGGAGTGGGTGTTTAAGTACTTCCCACTCCGTCACCTAACCCCCGAACCCTTCTCTCCCGAATCTCTGGTTTTGTACATAAATTAGGCTATTTTTAGGTTTTTCTTATGTTCCTTTAAAAACATAGGTGGCGACTCTAAACACATCTAAAACAAGTTAGACATCCTAGGATAATTCACCGCTCTAGCCAAGCCGTGGTTCCCCGGGGTATCTACAGTGGCGACTCCGCTGGGGATGATTTAGAGGGTTAAACTTGCGTTTTTCATTTTTGGTGTTCTTTTATTTTATTTTCTGGGCATTCTGGTAAAAAGGGTAGGAAGCGCGCGCCTCCGGCCTTCTTGGCCTAAAGCGCGCACGTCCGACCCTTATTACCTGAATCGCCCGCCTCCTTTCTTGTCATTCAATTCCATATTTCTGTGCTAACAAGTTTCTGCAGGGGAAAGTTACATAATTTGGGACCAGGGCAATCCCCTGAGTCCGCAGTTTCTTCTAACATTCTGACAGGTATCCCAGATGCGCGCGCCTCCCATATTCATTGCGCAATGCGCTCGCTTCCCACATCACTTCCCTGAGGCGCGCGCTTCTGGTCATTTTCCAGAAACAGAACAGAGCACAGAACAGAGTGGTTTTGACAGTGTGTGGGCACCGGGCCTGCACAAAACAGTTTTTACTTTCTGTTTATTTTTATCGGTCACACGGGTGATTCGAAAGTTGTAATTATGTGCTTATTTGTTTTTTTTTTTTTATTTCTTTTGAAAAAAAAAAAAAGTTTTGTCACATGTTAGACCTCACACTACATGCACATATTCTTATCAATTGCTCACAATCGAGTCGCACAAGTCCAACCCCAAACCCGTCGAGGCCCGTCCTAGGAAGTTTCAAGCTCCACCCGACCTTGACTCTTCCGAAGCGGTAAACCTCAGCCCGTGGCGTAGTTTACGACTACATGCCGGGGGTGACCTTTAAGCCTCATATTCAAGCCGAGCACAAACCACACAATTCTAGTTTAAGGTCTAACACTCCGTGACTCAAGTCGGTTTTCATGTACCGAGATTTCCCTAAACTAATGTCTTCAAATCATACATGCCAACTTGTTGCAATGGACGAAATAAAACTCCGTCCCCAAAAGTGGCTATCTTGGACGAAAATAAAAAATCCGTCCCCGCATGTATGATTTACTACATTAATTTAGTTTAATCCCGTCACATGTAGGTATCACAAGCGTGGTGGAATCCGATGAGTATATGGGACCGCGAGAAGGTCTATATACTAGTGTGACGATTCCACTATTTTTTCTAGAAACCCCAAAAAGGACTCCGTCCTTCCGACTTTGTAAATAAAAAAAAAAAAGAAGTCATTTTTCTCTATGTGGTTGAGTATTTTTCCTTGTTTGTGGGTTTAATCATATTACTCAAAAGGTGTTTGTGGGGCCAACCTAAGATCAACCGTGTTCTCTCCATAGGTCCAATGGCTTCAAATGGCAACGACAACGGCATTCCCGTGTCCAACGAAGGGTTATTCCGCATGGTGGAAGCATTGAAAGGGCAAGTCGATACACTAGCCGAGAATGTCCGCCGCAAGGATGATTTATGGGGAGCCCGTTACGAACATGTGAAAATGGCCTACAAGAAAGAAGTTGCTAAACTCAAGAACCAATTGAAAGGGCTCACGGGTGAAAGAAAGGTCCAAAGCATTGATACCGGTTTGGTCAACACTCTCATGTCCTACATTGACCAAAGGCTTAGTGGGCTAAATTTGCACAAGGGCCCAAACACCGATCTTCATCAAGCTTCTCTCCTCATGAACACAATGGAGGCTCTTCCCGAAAAGTTCAAGATGCCCCATATTGGCAAGTTCAACGGCAACTCTTGCCCCGACTCTCATGTCGACTCCTACATTTGGGCCATGCTACCAAAGAAAGTGTCTCCTCAAATAATGGCGCAATGCTTCCCGCTTACTCTCGAGGGGGTCGCAAAAGATTGGTATATGGGTCTTCCATTTTCCACCCGCCTCAATTGGGATGCCGCTATGCTTGCCTTCAAGTCACAATATCAAGGCAACTCCATATTCCGCCCCACCAAGAAGGAATTGGAGAGCACCTTGCAAATGGGTGATGAATCATTTGGGGATTTCTATCATCGTTGGAATGACAAGCTAGCCGAGATGGTTGATAGGCCTTCCAAGAAGGAACAAATGGGCATCTTCTTGAAGTGTTTGAAAATGGACTACCGCACTCATCTTAGTGGGGCTTTTCACGACGATTTTTCAAGCATGTATGATGCGGGGGTTAGAATTGACGATTTGCTCCGAGAAGTGGCCGAGTCCTCCTATGACACAAGCTTCAATGACAAAGGGTTCCCAAGCGATTACATGGAAGAATGTAGTGACATGGAAGACTACAACGACAATGAGGACTACAACGACATGTGGGATGACGACAACAATCTCCGTTTCTCTTTCTCTACCTAGAAATAGGATAAAAAAAAAGAGAGTCAAAAGTCCTCTAATGTGTGCATTAATGTTTTCTCTCGTCCTATGTTAAATGTTCGAGTCCATTGAGTCATCAAATAAAAGTCGTTCTTGTCCTTATACACTCTTCCAAGTTGTTCAATCTAATTCTTGGCAAAATGATGAAAAGATGTCTAAACAAGTTTTAGAACGAAGGACATCGCTTGAACGCCTAGGGGCTAAACATCGACGACGGCATCAATAACAAAGACATCAAAAATCAACGGCGAAATCAAGACAAACAAGGTGGAGCAACAATCATGAAGAAGTCAAGCAAAGTTTTCAAAGGGGGATTAAAAAAAAAAAAAAAAAAAAAAAAAAAAATCCCCCTCAATCAAAGAAGTTCACATCAAGATCAACATCATTCCATCCACCAAAGGAGGACGAAGCTACACGACGAAGCAACAATTCCATCCCGAAGAATGGAGAATCCACAAGAACTACGGTGACCTGAGCCTCTACACTGGAGGAACGTAGGCAACCTGCGGGTCCGGTCTCATGCAAGAAAGAAGATATCTTTAGCCCTAGCGCGTTATGGTGATCGGCCTCCATCTCGAACTTGTCAAGACATCTTTGTACGATTCATTTGCCAATGAATTAATCACCAAAAAGATTGAACAACTTTCTTAGATTTGGAATCATTTCGCGTTCCTTGTCGAGTCTAGGGACTTCTATTCTTTCTGCATACTCCCAATTTCTTGCAATCAAATTGGGGCTTTCCTTCTCTTCTCTCTTAATGACTTACTTGCCTTCGCGAGTCATTCAATTCAATAAAAAATACATGTCAATACTAGGGACACTTCCCTAGTCAAGTCAATGTCACTCATCATTAGTGACAAAAGGTCTCCACCGCAAAATCACATGTCTTATCTCCTCAGCTAGAGTCAATGCACACTTCCTCATCAATTGAGTAAAAAAAAAAAGTGATGAAGACGCAAAAGAGATGCCCGCTAGATTGAAAACCCGAAAGGGCGGTCTAGGCAAAAAACAGGGTGCGTCATAAAAAAAATGATGAGAGAGTAAGAGAGAGAAGGGAAAGAGAAATGGAGATCCCCGGCCTCTAAAGAAGACAAGTTCTACATTGAATCTCCTCAGCAAGTCAATTCCCCACCGAGTCAACTTTGGGATTGCAAAAGGCTCGACAAGATATAGCACCATCAAAGGTTGTCTTGGGATATCGGCATCATTCTCCAGCAGTGTGCATTTTTGGGTTCATAAAAAGAAGGCCTGTGGTAACCAAGATCCATCCGAGAACAAGCCCATCATAAAAGGGCACGAGGTTGCACAAATAATCCCTAGCTAGTCAATTGGCTTGGGCAGCAAATAGCAACAACATGTGTCTCAGTTTTCAAGGCTTCTTCAAGTATGTGCTTCTAAAGTACGCCGAAAGACTCCCGAGAAATGGAGTAGCTCTTGCCATATCCTCTCATGTTTGTTCCCTCGCACGAGGATGAGTCACTCTTGCTTTGCTCAACAAATGGTGACGCCCTAGGGGCTATGTGACTCAAGGACAAGGACTTCTTTTGCTTCACTTGACAATCAATACACCCTAGAGGCTATTTTCGAGAAAGATGTGTGAGACTATCCTCAAAGTCTCCCAAAAGGGATGCCAAAAATCCCTCTTGTCGCGTATGCCCGTGCTCGTTCCCCCAATCAAGGATGGACCTTTATCGCAATCAATGATGGCACTCTAGGGGCTACGGTCAAGTCTTAAAGGCTCCCTCAGCAAAGAGCAATTAACTCCCCATCAGTATCCCCAGCCAAGTCATGTGCAACATTGGAACCTGCCTCAATTCGGCACCGAAGGTCTCAACGGGTTTTGCAATCTACAATCTTTTGGGCTACGGCACTACAGTAATTCAAGCAAAGGGCAGTATTAGGGCTTCGCGACCGACAGTCTTTTGGGCAACAATACTCGAGCAAGTGCAATGTGGAGTAGTCTTATGGCTCCATGAGAACAATCAAGATTCAAGGGTCTCTCAACACTTCAAAGGCCTCTTGGTTTTAAATGAAGACTCCGATGTTATGAATGAAGTTGATGATTTTTGTTAGAACTTTCAACGAGATCATGAAGAAAGTCTTAGAGAAAAGGAAAAAGATTCAATATGCTAAACTCTAATCAAAACAGGGTTATAGTGGGAAATGCCACGGCCAATCCCAATGTTTCTGCAATTCAGCACCCCCTTCTCCAAGATCAAAAGCACAAGGTGCAGCTCAGATAAAGTTGGGCCACAGCACTAGTTGCATCCGAAGATCCGTCATTAGTTCAACTCAAGAAGAGTCAAGCAAGCATACTCATTTGAGACTTTATCACGCCAAGACCTTATCCTCCGCGACCTCGACGGCACCGCAAGACATTACTGCATCTTTTGACATAAGCCCTCCGCCATTTGGTTATCAACCACAATGAGGCCATTCATCTCCCCAATAAGAGCAAGAAGGGGATTTCTATCAAGAATTCTACCCGACGGTACATCCGCGCTCAATGCCGAGCCAATCACGAGATAATTTGGGGCTTTACAATGAAAGGTCTTCACATCCCGCCATCTACAAGCCCACAACACTTGGGGCTTTGCAATCTCTCGAAGCTTGGCATCAACGATCTCCTCTTGGGGCTTGCTCACTACAACAACAAAGGGCGATTTACTCGAATGGGTCAAGAGCTGATTTATCTTGGAGCTATGCAAGTCCCTCAAAATTTGGCATCAAAGGCATTCTAGGGGCTTTACAATCAGCAACCCCTCATCTCGGCATCAAAAGCCTTTTGAAGCCCCATAATCGACAAATCTCTTGGGGTTAGACATCAATCTTCGTTGGGCACACCAGCGACAACAGAATTCAAGCGAGGCAATCCAGACTTCGACTGAGCATGACTTGATCTTGGGTTGGCTTTACAAACACACAATGGCTAAAATGGTTCACCCACGAACCTAAAAAAAAAAAAAAAAAAAAAATCTCTTTTCCTCACATGTGTGCATATTCTTTCCTTTCTAATCTTTAAAAAAAAAAAAAAAAAAAAAAAAAAAAAAAGATTTTTTCTTTCTTTTTCTCCTTCGATGTGCAAAATTATGTGCTTTACTTTGCTTTGCTCCTAGCCTCTCCTCCAGCGTTCTCCATCATTCTTGAACTACGCTGGTCTGATTCTCTTAAAGGGATACGTAGGCAGCCTTTTGGCACGACCAACCCATCATCCAGAATACCATCTCGCCAACCCAACATCAAGGGCATTCTCTCATCAACATCTAAAGAATGGATATTCTCCATCAAAGCATCCTCCGCGGACATCAAGAATCCATCTCCACTCAAGCGGCAATGGTAAGTGAAGGTATGAACACATCCGACGCTTTCCTCAAAATCACACCGCACACAAGATCACTTTCTACATTCTTACTTCTCTCTCATTACAAAGGTGCTTTCAAATCACATGTCACACCACAATCACAATTTTCTCTCGCAATTCCTATTTCACATCTTGCACAAGCACATATATCTGCAAAGCATACACATAACAGGTGCCGCACAGAGCACCAGGTGCCGCACAGAGTACCAGAATCAACAAGTGCCGCACAGAGCACTAGGTACCGTACAGAGTACCAGAATCAACAGGTGCCGCACAGAGCACCAGGTGCCGCACAGAGCACCAATTCTGGTCGATGGTGGACCGCTCAAATCACCATACCGTCGCACAGCGCATCAGAATATGCCGCACCGCGCACCAATTCTGGTCGATGGTGGACCGCTCAAATCACCATACCGTCGCACAGCGCATCAGAATATGCCGCACCGCGCACCAATTCTGGTCGATGGTGGACCGCTCAAATCACCATACCGTCGCACAGCGCATCAGAATATGCCGCACCGCGCACCAATTCTGGTCGATGGTGGACCGCTCAAATCACCATACCGCCGCACAGCGCATCAGAATATGCCGCACCGCGCACCAATTTTGGTCCATGGTGGACCGCTCAAATCACCATACCTCTTCCATCAGCAAAAGTCGCTCACACAGGGAGCGCATTTCTATCCTTTGTAATTTCAAATTCCTGCTTTATCGAGTCTTTGTCTTCTCTTGTCGATGTCCTCGGCGGTTGTCTTTCTTTCGTCGACGCGTTTTGCCTCGCAATCCACGTCGCCGAGGGGCTCTGTAGACACCCCGCCTTGGACCTCTCACCCCGATTGCATACATAGTATTTTTATTTAACTTATTTTTATTAATTTCGGTTACTTCGGTTAAGTTCCTAACTGATTCCGTTAGTTTTGGACTAAACTGCATAACAGAATTAATTTTAGAGTTATTTCTGTCTTTCTGTCATTTTTCACCCGTGGGCGCTTCCGGCACTGCCAGTGAGCCGCGCGCGCGTCCCGCCCCAAAAGCCGGACCCGCGCGCTTCCCACTTTGGCAGTAACGGATTGCACCTTATTTCCCTCCCTTTTCTTATTTACAAACATCTTTTCTTGATCACAAACAACCCTTTTTTTACATCCACATTCATCCCCCCTTTTCTCATTAACTCCCAATCCCACACTTCTAGCCTTTTCATTAAAACAAAATATTTCCTTTTTATTTTATTTGATTTTATTTTATTTCTTTTATTTATTATTTTATTTATCTTATTTTTTATTGGTCAATTCCATTTCACATGGATGATCATCTTTTCCCTCCAACCTTTCCCTCTCTTTTTTACCTATAAAAACCATCATCTTCTACCTTGGAAAAGGACCCAATTTTTGAGACTTGAACAAAAACTCTACACAAATCATCTCAACAATCCTTCTCTACAAAACACTACACAAAGTGTTTGCACAACATTTTCTCTACAACAACACCATTTTCAAGTCCAAGTTTGAAGTCCTCTTTCCTATGGTACAACATCTCTTTTCTTCTCTTATTTTATTTGTCTAGTCTTACTAGTATGCAATCTCCATAAAAAGGGATACAACCAAAAGGCCACTTCACTATCGAAGTTTGGCCAAGGTTACATCCCGACATTCCAAACTTCATTTAATTTATATTTCATTTCTTAATGTAATCATTTAGCACTAGTCTAACATGTAACTATTTAGCATTAAATTAATAAAATCATTCTTTTCCCCTTTTTTCTTTACATTATAATTGTTAGCATTGTTAATAAATTGAAGGACATTTAGCATTAGAACACCAATAGTAGCAAGACCCGCATAAGCGGGGCGGAGTGGGTGTTTAAGTACTTCCCACTCCGTCACCTAACCCCCGAACCCTTCTCTCCCGAATCTCTGGTTTTTGTACATAAATTAGGCTATTTTTAGGTTTTTCTTATGTTCCTTTAAAAACATAGGTGGCGACTCTAAACACATCTAAAACAAGTTAGACATCCTAGGATAATTCACCGCTCTAGCCAAGCCGTGGTTCCCCGGGGTATCTACACCTTCTTGTAATCCCCCTTGTCAGTAGTAACGGCATTGACAGAAGCCTCTTTGTTTGAATTAGAGGCGGCCTTGTATCGGTAAGTAGGGGTGGCCTTTTTAATCTCCTTGAGCAAGTCATCCATGCGTACCCCCGCCTCATACATTTGGGAGAATTCGGAGTAGCAAGCCCCACTTAGGTGGGTGCGGAGATCAATCTTGAGACATTTGAGAAAGATGTCCATTTGCTCTTTTGTGTTTGGCCTCTCAACAATTTCAGAGAGCTTGTCATTCCATCTCCTTGTGAAGTCAATGAAGGACTCGTTGTCTCTTTGAGTGGTGTTCTCGAGCTCTTTCCTTGTGGGCCGGTGAGTGGTGTTGCCTTGATATTGATTTTTGAAGGCAAGCATAGCGGCATCCCAATCAAGACGGACAGTGAGCGGGAGAGTTGTATACCAATCCTTTGCCGCCCCCTCGAGAGTGAGAGGAAAGCATTGAGCCATAACTTTTGGGGAGACCTTCTTCGAACCATAGCCCAAATGTAAGTCTCTATGTGAGCCATCGGGCATGAGTTGCCCTTAAACTTCTTAATGTCGGGCATCTTGAATTTGTCAGGGAGAGCGGCCATCGTGCTCATGAGGATGGATGACTGATAAAGGCTTGTGTTGGAGCCTTTTCCCATGTTTGAGGCCGTCGAATTTCTGATCAATGTAGGCCATGATGGAATTGACCATTCTGGGGTCGCTGTTGTCGGTGCTTGGTTTCCCCACTTTTTTGGTGCGGGTGCTGACATATGGGCTTTTCAAACAAACCTCGGTCCACTCGGATTCCTCATTGTCATTAAACTAAATTAATGTAGTAAAGCATACATGCGGGGACGGATTTTTTATTTGCGTCCAATATAACCACTTTTGGGGACGGATTTTTATTGCGTCCGTTTCAACAAGTTGGCATGTATGATTTGAAAACATTAGTTTAGGGAAATCTCGGTACATGTGTAAGTACCCCAATCTGAAATCGACCTATCTTAGAGGTAGCCTTAGCACCGTTTCAGGGATAAGCTGATAGGCCAGGACCTCCCTAGGATAAACTATAAATTCCAGGACTACTCAGGTATAAAATTGGAAAAATCCAGAAGCTCGCCAGGCTGAGCCGTACGGATGATATGGGGACTAGAGGGGCCTAGCCGTACGGCTGGTTTGGGCGCCCTCAGTCCCTATAAATAGAACTCCTTGCTGATCATTTCAGGGGGGGGGGGGAGAAATACATATTAGGGAGGTCACTCTGCTGGAATTACCACAGAGTTAGAGTGAGAGTGACCACCAACCAAAAAAAGGAGAGAAGAAAGGATTATTGGCCATAACCATCATAGGTAAAGCCACCTCCCCCCTCCTTTCTCTTCATCTTACTCCTATTTTCTTTCTTATATCTTGGTTATAGATGTATTTACTATTCATTCATGCAAAGACTTGTCCATCTCAAGCACCTTTTCTTTCTTGCAAGACTTGTCCATTATCAAGCACTATATACCTATCTATTATATTACTATCTTGTCCAAGCTATAAGAAGTTCTAAGGTGCCCTCCATACCTTGTATGGAAGAGTTTCTAAACCTAGACACTCATAGACTTGTTGATTGTCATTTACATTCTTTATTTATTTAAATGTTGTGCTTGTTTGGCCGTGATAATCATGAGGATGGTGGAACCTTAGTGTCCATCATTTTCCTCTTTGGTTTAGCCTCAAAATCCCACTTTTGGGTCATAAAGATTCAATCTTTATGGTTATTTTGGCTCTTGGAAGGATTTTAAGTCATAAAATGTCATCTTGGTGATAAAGCTCCAATCTTTATTCACCAAATGACCAACTTTGGTCCAAAGGGGACATTCACCAACTTTCTTGATTTTCTCCTATGATTGCTCATGATCACACCCAAATACTTGTTTTGGGGAACCAAGTGATGATCATTTAGCATAGGAATGATGTTATAAAACTTGTAAAATGATTTCTTGCAAATTGGGATCACAAACAGTTTGTCCAGCTTCAGACAGAATACCCTGTTTCTGTTCTGAACTGGACTGTTCTTGAGCAAACTGTAAAACCCCCAGAATTGCCTCCTCAAGCCGTACGGCTACTTTAGGTAGGAGGGCAAAATTGTCTGTTTTGCCCTCTGACCTTTATCTTATCACTCAAGGCCCCCTTTTCAGCCGAGTTTTCTCAAATAAAATCAATAACAGAATTTTTTCCGTTAAATACACACACACACATATGCACATTTTAACTAACTTAGGGAGACTCGGCTTTGTCCGAGGCAACTTGAGAGGACGTAAAAACTCCTCCCAAGTTGTAACCTGACCTCCGAACCTTTGAACTCAAACCATTGTCATTTTGTTGGGTTTAAAATTAACAAAATGTGGCGACTCCGTTAAATTTGACCGGTTCCCGTGTTTGGCATTTTGTCCTCGTGCGAACTTTGCTTGTTTCGCCCCCCGAGGGCGGGATCCTTACAGTGGCGACTCCGCTGGGGATATAGAGTGCTTTCGGACTTCTTTCTAGAAGGTTCGGGGGCATTCTTGTGTGGGTCAAACTCCCGTTCCCGTTAGTTGACTTCTTGCATATTTGTGTGTGTTTGCTGTTTCTGTTTGAACTGTTTTGAGTACATACGTTCTGGAAACACAATAAACTGGGGCTTGATGATCATAGAAGTTGGAGAAACTGAGAAAAAATCATCACCCTCTTGCTTTAGCCGTACGGCTACTTTGGGTAGGGGCCAGAATGTTGCCAATTAACAGTTTGGTGCAGGGCTGCAACATTCTGGGAGCCCCTCTGCTTCTACTTGTCCAGGTTCCAAATTTACAGTCTTACTTGTGCACATTACCTTCATTCTTTTGGCCAAAACTTGGTTTTAAAAGGTAATAAAACTTGGTTATGCATGATCTTTTGTTAATAAAATTGGTTTCCAAAACCTCGTCGTGCATAACCCCTTTTTGTAAGGGTTTTCTTGAGTCTCCTCGTTGTGCACAAATTGCTTTGTACAAAAGGGTTTCAATGTAAAATATTTCTTTTGCAAAAGTTTGATTCAAAATTCCTTGTTGTGCACAACTTGGTACAATATACAAGTTTTGGTCTTTGTTTGCTTATATTCTTTGATTTGTTGTGTATATATTGCTCAATCCATGCTTGTTCATACTTGTTCATATCTTGCTTATGCCATGCTCATGATATCGAAAAACGAATTGAAAAATCTCTCTTTTCACTCAAAAAAAGGAGCATAGAATGACTTCACACCACGCGCACTCGACCGTGCACGTTCCAAATACCCTTTAAACCCGGGGTGGATGCCACGATGCAGCTCTTGTTCCCTTCGATGCGCGCACGGGTCCATCCCACCTTCCCTTCCGAACCGAGTCAACCACACTTGTCTGTGACACACAAATACCGTGACTATGGTTGGTTTTTGGTCTAGATCACGTTACCACGTCCTTGATACGTGCTCAAAGCTAATTGTGGCCAAATTAATGCCCGAGTTGTGACTCCTTGATGAAATGCAAGCGTGGCCTAACCAGCCTCCAACTCGTGTGTTAGTGACGACCGCAATTAGCAAGGGCCATGTACTAAGGATAGGGTGACACTGTGTCGTTAAGCCCTAATGAACGAGTTATTTTAATCATCCTTAAGCCCATGGTCAAGGATCGAGACGCCTCATTCAAAATGAGGTCATGACGGAATGTTGGCGCAGCCTTCGGTGTAGCCTTTGGGGAAAAGTCTCGATTCCGACTGGGGCTTAACCATGATTAGGATGACCCGCATATTGGGAACCTTACGATGCACTAGACCCTAGGTTCACTTCTTTTGATCGTTGGAAGCCGCGTGCCCTATAGGACCCTCGCCCAGGATAGTCCATCCTTGGGAGCGTGCAATACAGGTGAAAAAAGAGGGGTCTATAGGCGTAGTGATGGCCTCCACTGATCCAGGGTTTAGATTAGTTGCGAAAAAGAAGAGAAATCTTTTCCAACCATTTAGGAATAAAAATGTGTTTTAAGTAAACTTGAATGATTTATTAATCGCGCGTTGCATGAGCTTGCTCCGTTTTTGCTTCCTGTCTTTGATACATTGCATTGTTTCGCTAACCAGTGTCACCCCCGTTATGTTTTGGAAGGATCCATGTTATCCTCCAAGACTTTTGATTAGTCCCGTTTAGTCTTTGGACGGATCCATGTTATCCTCCAAGACTTTTGATTAGTCCCGTTTAGTCTTTGGACGGATCTATGTTATCCTCCAAGACTTTTGATTAGTCCCGTTTAGTCTTTGGACGGATCCATGTTATCCTCCAAGACTTTTGATTAGTCCCGTTTAGTCTTTGGACGGATCCATGTTATCCTCCAAGACTTTTGATTAGTCCCGTTTAGTCTTTGGACGGATCTATGTTATCCTCCAAGACTTTTGATTAGTCCCGTTTAGTCTTTGGACGGATCCATGTTATCCTCCAAGACTTTTGATTATTCCCGTTTAGTCTTTGGACGGATCCATGTTATCCTCCAAGACTTTTGATTATTCCCGTTTAGTCTTTGGACGGATCCATGTTATCCTCCAAGACTTTTGATTAGTCCCGTTTAAGTCTTTGGAAGGATCCGTGTTATCCTTCAAGACCTCCGTCAAGTCCCGTTAAGTCTTTGGAAGGATCCATGTTATCCTTCAAGACCCTCGTTAAGATCCCCGTTGACACCCTAGGCAAAGTCCCCTAGGTCCCCGCAAAGATCCCCGTTAAATTCTAAGAATAGTCCCCTAGGAAGCCAGTCAAGTCCTTGGATGGATTCTCGTTAAGACATTAGTCGTGTTCGTCCTTCCCTCTTAAGATTCTAAACCCGTTCGAACTACGGTAACCTGAGCCTCTCATCACGTGGGACCCTATCCCTCGTGGTGAGGGGAACGTAGGCAACTTCGGCCCGGTCAAATATCCCAAATAGAGACACGTGTGTCTTTAACCCAAGTGTTCACCCAATGATTACCCGAGCCTAAACTACCTTTTTTTCCGTGGCTTAGATGAAGTGGAAGAGGGCATCATGTCGCTGACTGGTGCGTGTGGAGTCAGAAAGTTCCCCGGTCACTACAACCTCCCCGATCCGGTACCTCAGAAAGATCACTTCAGTGGACAGTAGCTTGAGAAATGACGCCGCAGATAATTCGGAGGGCCTAACGAACGAAGAGTTGTTCCAAGCTTCAGAAACCCCCGGGGCTGAGAAAGAAGCCATCACAGACAGCCACAGAGAAACGCAAACTCCGTCTGATGAGTCGACGAGGCAAAGAGGTGTTACAGCTCTGTTTCAAATTGATGGGCCATTCACCAAGGTGACCAACCATAATGAAAGGGTGGAATCTACCCGACCCCCAGATTGTAACCAAGGATTTCCCCCTCCATCTCATCAAATTACCGAGACCTCCATTTCTTCGCCCCAACACGCCGTCGTCCACAACGAGCCTCTCGCCCAAATCCTCCTCACTCCACCTCGCCCCAAATCCACCATCTCCCATGGGACGCCTCCTATAAAACCCCAAGCACGATCCACTCAAAAGGCCCGCAAACCACCATCCACACCGGTTACGTCCCGAGCATCATACTCACAACACTTTTCCGATCGTATCCCTTCTCGGCTTGATGCCATCAACCAAGTCACCAGAGCTCAGTCACTGTTTAGACCGTACATGGGTACCCGAACCGGCATCACCAACTTGCCTCTACCAGGTTTCCCGATGAGATCCCACGGAGACCCTTATCATTTCTATGGTCCAAGACCTTTTGGACCACAAGCTCCTTGCATGCCTCCAATGTATATTCCTGCAAGCCACCAAGGTTATGGTTATGGGTATGCCTACACCCATGCACCTCCGTAGAATCCTCATGTTGCACCTCAGTTGGGCACGTTGTTGGGAAAGAGAAAGCAAATGGAAGCTAAGTTTTAAAGGACACTCGATGGGCACCCCTTTGCATCGAGTAGCGGTGATTCTCATCCCCACCACGCTCCGGTTAACAATGAACGAAAATCCAAAGGTCGAGCCAAGCTCCATTTCACAAGGTACGAGGATTTCGGAATACCCATAAGCAAGGTATTTGAGAAATTGGTTAGGCAAGGCCTTGCAAAACCTCTTGTCAACTACCAACCCACAAACCCCAAGGGACGTCTCGACACAACTGAATGGTGTGCCTTTCACAACTACCATGGGCACGACACCAACGATTGCATCGCTCTGAAACGCATCATCCGGAAGTTAATCGCGCAAGGAAAGCTGGAACGCCCTGGCTTGGGAAATTGATGGTGTTGTGGTTGCTGTAACAGAGGATGAGCTTCAAAACCCCTTCCATCGCCCCCTTTTAGGAAGAGCCAAAGTCCATTGTTAGGACGTGTGATAAGTCTTTAGTGAAAGTCGGTTAAGATGTCTGTTAGGTTTAGTTAAAGTCTTGATTCCCCGGTTGATGCCATGTGGTGACCATTTTGGGTCCATTGTCAGTTCTCATTAATAAGATTATTATTGTCATTTTTGCCTTGTCAAAAAGTTTACAAAAATGTGTGTGTGAGTTTTTCACCCAAAACAAGAAGTGTGTCTTTCAGAAAAAGAAAAATGGAGATCAAGCTTTCTCAAAATAAAAGGTCGTGTTTTCCTAAAAGGTTAATCCGCTAATGAAGCATGCTTCTCAAATCATGGTTAATAATTTCACCTTGAGGATTAAAATGCTAAAGTCCTTTGCGGTTTTGTCCCCCGGAAACATCGTCCAAGGAGCCCACATCCGAATTGGCATCCGAGACAACCATACACATGAGCGGGAAGACCAAACAATTGGGACACCGTCCACAAGAAGAGGTCCGAGCTTCAGGAGCCTGAGAGTGGCTACACCAAATGGAAGACTGTACCCTCGTCAAGTGCCATACACGAAGGTTATGCACTTTGGAAAGGGAATCACCAAAAGGCTTCGCCAACAGGCAAGCTCCCAACTCGCCCTCATGAGTAGACGACCCCGGCAATTGCAACGCCAAGCCAAGTGGAGGCCTCGCGACATCTTTCCCGACGACATGGAACCCGAGTTCCCCGTGGAAGACATGGAATATGCCGCCGAAAACCCCTCCAACAACTGTGGAAGAAAATGGATCATCATGCTTCATGGGACCCATCCTTAAAAAAAAATGTGAGTCTTCCAGCCTCGTAGGTTCTAGAAAGAAAAAAAAAAAGGAGTCCATTCTGGACCGTGTCTTTTTATTTTTACAGAGTTCCGCACTTGGACATGTATGTACAAAGTTATCTAAATAAAAGAGTCATTTTCCTTCTCTTCTCTCTAGACTTGAGACATTATTTGCAATATATGTTTACTCTTGAAATTGCTTTGCTTGTTATTATCAATTGATTGCTACGTCCCCAAAATGACGAATTGACTTCTAAGCATACTAGTCAATGACGACTCATTAAGGATGAATGGACCTAACACAAATGAAAAGTGCTAAATGCAAACGATTAATCTTGATATGAATAAGTGTTGTGATCAATTGGCACGAAGAAACCATCAATGGCAAATCTTCCCTCATACATTACCCCGATACACAACCCGATACACCTTTCCTATACAAATCCTTGATGCGCATCAAAGGCATCCCGAGACAATGAAAAGGCGAGGATGTTCTTGCTCAACCACCAAGATTCAACCACGATCGCGCGTGCGCAACCAAGCAAAGGACTTCCCAGATCTTCAAAAGTCAAAGTAAGAAGTGGCAGAATTCCACCAAGGGGCTACAAATGAGCCAATGTCCAAGATAGCAAGTTGGGGCTAATGTTTCCCCTCTCTCTAAAAAAAAAATGATAAGAGAGAAAGAAATGGATAATGAAAAAAAGGAAAGCAAATGAATGTTGGCAAAGAGGAAGTTTACCTCAAAAGCTCACCAAGCTCACTGCAAAAGTCCACCTCAAAGAACATCCCGAGGAGTTCACCGCAAAGAAAAGCGATCTACATCAGCAAAGCAACAACATCCTTCGAAAGGACACCAACCCCAGAAAAAGAAGGCCCCACGGCCGAACTACGGCGACCTGAGCTCCTCAAACTGAGGGGAACGTAGGCAACCTTCGGGTCCGGTCACAGCATGAAATGAATCCATCAAACCTCGATCCTCCCAAAATGACCCGGTTCTCTTCCCTTGGTCCTATCAATGACCAATTTCCCAGATAATGACCAATCTCCCCATAAACACCTTTTGATCTTGCCATTGATCGAATCTTAATCTTAATTGATCACAACATCTATACATGTTAAGGCTAATTGCTTGTTATAATCTTGGCTTAATAATAAACATGGTCCATTCCAGCAATCATTTGATGATATTAACTAGGGAAAGTTTCAAATGTCTCAACAAGTCTTCTTCTCTCTACATCTTAGGAAAGAGCTAAACACTTGTATTCTGTCGAGCAAGGGCTTCCTCCCGTTCCATGATAATACATTGTTCACCAAAATAAAGGGACTCCCTCCCGCCTAAATAAAGGCCCTTGCATGTCTCCTCCAAAAGATATATTAAGTCCTTGTTCTATCAAGTCGGCTGGATCACTTATAAAAAAAAAAAGAAAGGCACCAAAAAAGTAGCCCGCTAGGTTGAAAACCCGTAAGGGCGGCCTAGGCAAAAAACAGGGTGTGCCATAAAAGACGCAAAAGAGATGCCCGCTAGGTTGAAAACCCGAAAAGGGCGGCCTAGGCAAAAGAAAGAGTGCGTCATGAAAAAATGGATGGGTTCCTAACATCATCAAAGGCCGCGAGACGACAACGGGTCCACGCCAACATCAAAAGTTGGAGGACGACATTGGGGCTACCTCCACAAGGACATGGGGCTACTCCGAGACATTCAATGACATGGGGGCTATACCGCCATCAACAGCAACAAGGACATGGGGCTACCCCAACACATTCAATGACATTGGGGCTACGTGGCCATCAATAGGAACAAGGACATGGGGCTACCCCGACATCGACAACAAGAGGTTTCTCTACTCCCAACCGCTCCTAAGAAATGAACAAAGCTCAAAAGGACTTTATGCATATAAACCTCGCGGTTAAGTTAAAACCAAAGTTTGACTAAACATGTTTCGTTAAAAGATTTGCCTTCAAAAGTAAGCATTTTCAAATTTGGCCATTTGGCATCATTTATCAAAGACAATGTTTCAAGCAAAATGCTTTTGATCTCCCCTCAAAATGATTTTTTCAAAGTCTTGGACCCTTTTTGTCCACAATGAGTCTTCAAGGTCACCCCTAGGCTCTTTCCCGGTGTCAAGAAAATGTGTCAACCATCCCGCAATGTAGGCTTGACCAAATCTTCGTCCCCAGAGTGACCCCTTTAGATTAAAACCTTGAGTTAGAATAGTCGTTATAGGCTAGGGCCTTTGTCCCGGCAGTCCTTAGTGGGACATAAGACCAGTTTGCCTTTTTCAAACTCCCCAAAGGTGGAGTTGACTCGAATGTTTTGTCCCGGCAGTCCTTAGAGGGACGTAAGACCAGCTTTCCCGTCAATCTCCCCAAAGAAGGAGTTGACCCCGGTCAAGCTTAGACTTAGAATAGTCGTTATAAGCTATAGCCTTTGTCCCGGCAGTCCTTAGTGGGACGTAAGACCAGTTTGCCTTTGTCAAATTCCCCAAAGGTGGAGTTGACTCGAATGTTTTGTCCCGACAGTCCTTAGTGGGACGTAAGACCAGTTTGCCTTTGTCAAACTCCCCAAAGGTGGAGTTGACTCGAATGTTTTGTCCCAGCAGTCCTTAGTGGGACGTAAGACCAGTTTGCCTTTGTCAAAATCCCCAAAGGTGGAGATGACTCGAATGTTTTGTCCCGGCAGTCCTTAGTGGGACGTAAGACCAGCTTTCCCGTCAAACTCCCCAAAGGTGGAGTTGACTCGAATGTTTTGACCTGGCCGTCCCCGACGTAATCCCATTAACTATGACTTGGAATAGTCACCATAGGCCGTCCCTGACGTAATCCTAGTAAAAATCTGTCCCGTGTGAGTCAACCCTCTCCTATAGAGTCAAGTTGACCATATCCCCAGCAAGTCAACCCTCTCCCATGGAGCCAAGTTGACCATGTCTCACCTCTGACCCCTTGGTGTCATGACCAAATGCCTTAGCCTCTGACCCCTTGGTGTCATGCCCAAATGCCTTAGCCTCTGACCCCTTGGTGTCATGCCCAAATGCCTTAGCCTCTGACCCCTTGGTGTCATGCCCAAACGCCTTAGCCTCTGACCCCTTGGTGTCATGCCCAAACGCCTTAGCCTCTGACCCCTTGGTGTCATGCCCAAATGCCTTAGCCTCTGAACCCTTGGCGTCATGCCCAAACGCCTTAGCCTCTGACCCCTTGGCGTCATGCCCAAATGCCTTAGCCTCTGACCCCTTGGTGTCATGCCCAAATGCCTTCGCCTCTGACCGAATGAGTGTCATGCCCGAACCTTCGCCTCTGACCGAATGAGTGTCATACCCAAACCTTCGCCTCTGATCGAATGAGTGTCATGCCCGAGTTTCCCGCCCGACCTCGACGGTCGTCTATAGGTTTGAGTAGCCTTAAATCTCTTACCCCGAACTACGTTAGGCTTGATTCCCCGCGAACGGGATACGTAGGAATCCTACACCACTAGGACCAGCCATGCAACCAAAATCGGTTAAAGCCGTCGTCCCGTCAGATTGGGATGCTTATTTTTATCGACAACCCCGCTCCTTCGAAGCGACGTTGCCGAGGGGCTCTGTAAGTACCCCAATCTGAAATCGACCTATCTTAGAGGTAGCCTTAGCACCGTTTCAGGGATAAGCTGATAGGCCAGGACCTCCCTAGGATAAACTATAAATTCCAGGACTACTCTGGTATAAAATTGGAAAAATCCAGAAGCTCGCCAGGCTGAGCCGTACGGATGATATGGGGACTAGAGGGGCCTAGCCGTACGGCTGGTTTGGGCGCCCTCAGTCCCTATAAATAGAACCCCTTGCTGATCATTTCATGGGGGGAGAAATACATATTAGGGAGGTCACTCTGCTGGAATTACCACAGAGTTAGAGTGAGAGTGACCACCAACCAAAAAAAGGAGAGAAGAAAGGAAGATTGGCCATAACCATCATAGGTAAAGCCACCTCCCCCCTCCTTTCTCTTCATCTTACTCCTATTTTCTTTCTTATATCTTGGTTATACATGTATTTACTATTCATTCATGCAAAGACTTGTCCATCTCAAGCACCTTTTCTTTCTTGCAAGACTTGTCCATTATCAAGCACTATATACCTATCTATTATATTACTATCTTGTCCAAGCTATGAGAAGTTCCAAGGTGCCCTCCATACCTTGTATGGAAGAGGTTCTAAACCTAGACACTCATAGACTTTTTGATTGTCATTTACATTCTTTATTTATTTAAATGTTGTGCTTGTTTGGCCATGATAATCATGAGGATGGTGGAACCTTAGTGTCCATCATTTTCCTCTTTGGTTTAGCCTCAAAATCCCACTTTTGGGTCATAAAGATTCAATCTTTATGTGTTATTTTGACTCTTGGAAGGATTTTAAGTCATAAAATGTCATCTTGGTGATAAAGCTCCAATCTTTATTCACCAAATGACCAACTTTGGTCCAAAGGGGACATTCACCAACTTTCTTGATTTTCTCCTATGATTGCTCATGATCACACCCAAATACTTGTTTTGGGGAACCAAGTGATGATCATTTAGCATAGGAATGATGTTATAAAACTTGTAAAATGATTTCTTGCAAACTGGGATCACAAACAGTTTGTCCAGCTTCAGACAGAATACCCTGTTTCTGTTCTGAACTGGACTGTTCTTGAGCAAACTGTAAAACCCCAGAATTGCCTCCTCAAGCCGTACAGCTACTTTAGGTAGGAGGGCAAAATTGTCTGTTTTGCCCTCTGACCTTTATCTTATCACTCAAGGCCCCCTTTTCAGCCGAGTTTTCTCAAATAAAATCAATAACAGAATTTTTTCCGTTAAATACACACACACACATATGCACATTTTAACTAACTTAGGGAGACTCGGCTTTGTCCGAGGCAACTTGAGAGGACGTAAAAACTCCTCCCAAGTTGTAACCTGACCTCCGAACCTTTGAACTCAAACCTTTGTCATTTTGTTGGGTTTAAAATTAACAAAATGTGGCGACTCCGTTAAATTTGACCGGTTCCCGTGTTTGGCATTTTGTCCTCGTGCGAACTTTGCTTGTTTCGCCCCCCGAGGGCGGGATCATTACAACATGGAAACCGACTTGGTCACGGAGTGTTAGACCCTAACTAGAATTGTGTGGTTTGTGCTCGGCTTAAATATGAGGCTTAAAGGTCACCCCCGGCATGTAGTCATGAACTACGCCACGGGTTGAGGTTTACCGCTTCGAAAGAGCCAAGGTCGAGTGGAGCTTGAAACTTTCTAGGACGGGCCTCGACGGGTTTGGGGTTGGACTTTTGTGACTCGATAGTGAACAGTTGATAAGAATTGTGCGCGTAGTGTGAGGTCCATCACGTGACAAAAATTTTTAATTTTTTTTTTTTGTAAAGAAAAAATAAAAAAAAAACACATAAGCACGTAAATTACAACTCCCGAATCACCCGTGTGACCGGTAAATAAAACATAAAAATAAACAGCCCAAGGGTTCAATTCTGTCCTGATGCAGGCAACTGTGCCCACACCCCACTGTTCTGTTCAGTCACTGAAACCTGTTCTTGCCCTGGAAATTGACCCAGAAGCACGCGCCTCGGGCTAGTGTTATGGGAAGCGCGCGTTTGGCGCATTGTACCTGGGAGGCGCCCGCTTCTGGGTTCACCTGTCAGATTATCAGAAACTTATGGACTCAGGGGATTGCCCTGGTCCTGATTGTGTGATGGAACTCCTGCAATGTTTGTCAGCACGAAATAATAGGAAGAATAGGAAGAACACATGGAAGGCGGGCGATTCTGGAATTTGACGCGGGACGCGCGCGCTTTGGACCATGAAGGTCCGAGGCGCACGCTTCCCATGTCAATTTCCAGAATGCCCAGAAAAGTGAATTATGATCAGAACCACAAGTTTAACCCTCAAGCGTCCCCAGCAGAGTCGCCACTGTAGATACCCGGGGGGGGACACCACGGCTTGGCTAGAGCGCGTGAATTATCCTAGGATGTCTACTTGGTTTTTAGAGTCGCCACCCACGTTTTTGAGGAACGTAAGAAAACCTAATGTTTATGAACCTAAGTTTGATTTACGAAAACAGAGATTCTTGAGATGAGGGGTTCGGGGGTTAGGTTACGAAATGGGAAGTACTTAAACACCCATTTCGCCCGAGCAAAGTCGGTCTTGTTTGTTCATAATTCACTTTTAAAGATAAATGTGTTCTTCCTATTAAAATGATGATGAAAAGGGGTTTTAGAGTTAAAATGTAGGGAGATGACTCCTAGGCCAATTCCATGTAATGAAAGGACCATTGGTGTCATGTCCCAAATGGTTTTGGGTGATTGAACATTTGATTAAAGAAGAAGAAGAAGAAGGAGAAGAAGAAGAGAAATGTTAAGACATTTACCTATAGTATCCTTCAAAAGAGAGCCTCTTGTAAAGCCTTGATGAAGAGGTTGAGTACTTTTGTTGAAGAAATCCCAAAGAAAATGTCTAGGAAAGAAGTGAGTAAAAGGTCTAAAATGATGATTTTCAAGGTCCCCCTCCAATGATGGATTGGAGGGGTTTTTATAGTTGAAAAGTGACTGTTTTTGGAGCCAAACAGAGTCTCCAAGAAATCTTTTCCGGGCAAAATCATGTTTAATGAGCAAGGGAGAGATTCTTGGGCAGAATCTGTAACTGACACGCCCCAGAAGCGCGCGCATCCCACCTAGGCAACGGAAGCCGCGCGCGTCTGGCCTCAAGGGGCGGAGGCGCGCGACTCTGAGAAGCAATTTTTGACAGAATGGACTAGAAAGTTATAACTGTTATTCAGTTTAGTCCCGGGACTTAACGGAGTCCATTTGGAACTTAACCAAAGTAACAGAAACTAACAGAAAACACTTAGAAGAGGGAGAAACACAAAACCAAGTGTGCAATCGGGGTGAGCGGTCCGAGGCGGGGTGTCTACACCCACACCTGAATTGGGGTCCGAGACAACCATCCATGTGAACAACGAGGGGAAGCCCGTGCTTCGGAAGCCCAAAGGCGGCTACATCAAATGGAGGTCCGTACCCTCGTCGAGTGTCATGTACAAAGGTTGCGCGCCTTGAAAGGAAATCACCAAAAGGAGATGGCCAGAGAAAACTCCCAACTCATGAGTAGTAGACGGATCTGGCAATTACAACGCCAAGCCAAATGGAGACCTCGCGACATCTTTCCCAACGACATGGAACCCGAGTTCCCCGTAGAAGACATGGAATATACCGCCGACGACCCCTCCAACAATTGAGGAAGAAAATGGATCATCGTGCTTCATGGGAGCCCATCCCTAGAAAAAAAAGAAAAAAAAGAAAAGAGTCTTCCAGCCTCGTAGGATCTAGACTTTCACCAAAAGTCCGTCCCAGACTGTGTCTTTTTATTTTTACAAAGGTCCATACTTGGACATGTATGTGTAAAGTTATCTAAATAAAAGTGTCATTTTTCCTTCTCTTCTCTCTAGACTTGAGACATTATTTGCAATATACACTTACTCTTGAAATTGTCTTGCTTGTTATTATCAATTGATTGCTACATCCCTAAAATGATGAATTGACTTCTAAGCATACTAGTCAATGACGACTCATTAAGGATGAATGGACCTAACACAAATGAAGAATGCTAAATGTAAACAATTAATCTTGATGTGAATAAATGTTGTGATCAATTGGCATGAAGAGACCATTAATTGCAAACCTTCCTCTATACACACCCCCTATACACATCCCCGTGTAACGCCCATCTTTATTCTTGTTAAATATTTAACGTGTTTGTTAAATTCTTGGCTAGCATATTTATATGCTATTTTATTTGAGTTAATTATTTAACTGCGTTAGAAAGTTAAGGTGGTTAAATGTCAAAGTTGAAAGTTTATGGGCCTTTTTGTCAAAGTTAGAACCTGAGGGGCCAAAGGGCAATTTTTGAAACTTGTTAGTATAAAGTGTTGTTTGCCTGAGAAAGGCAAACCATTCTTAATTCTTCTCGTATGTTCTTTCCTCTGTTCCATAGAAGGGAGTTCAATTTTACCCTATTCTCGACTCCTCGAGCTTAATTATCCCTCCGTTCGTGATTCTGGTCCCGGATAAATATTCATGGCGTTGAATAGAGCGTTCCAGACCGATCAGAAATTAATTTGGGTCAACTTGATTTTTGACTAGGTAAGTTATTGACTCCCCCTTACTTGTAATAACATGCATATATGTTATTCCCGCTACTTGTTCTTGTTAAAATTGTGTTTTGAGCAATTTTTGTGATACTTGTAAAATTGGGACAAAGGGAGTATTCGTATGGACATAGACTTGCAAAAGTATCCTGGGAAAGTTAGAAAAATTGTACTCCTATTCGTGAGACGGTAAAATAGTAACTTGATTTAAATATTATTAGAAAAATCGTACCATTATTTGTGGTACGGGGAAATGAATGGAAGTATCTCTAAATGGGTATATTAGTATAATATAAAATTGTACTTATACTTTTGGGTCAGTGAAATATTAAATTGGAATAAAAGGAAATTGTCCTATTATTTATGGGACGGTAAAAGAAATGAATTGAGCCTGAAATCATGTTTTGGGTATTGCCTAAGAGTTAATAAAAGTTACTCCTACGTTTGGGACGGAGATTTCTTAACCTGGGAAAGAAATGAAAAATTTCGCATTTTGGTACCTTGTGCGACCGCACAAAAATACTTGGGCGACCGCGCATCTTTCTGAAAGGTTTTTCAAAGGAATCAGAAACCCCACCTTTCATTCTTTTTATCGCAACCATTGGTCATTCACCAATAAGGTCATGACAAATAATTGGGTGTTTCCCATTGATCATCTCCATCCCTTCATTCGCCGGTTGCTCCAATTCCATGAAGAAAGGAAGGAATCAGTCCCTGCAGGAAAGCTCTCTGACTACGTTGATTATAAAAGTCTGAACAGGCTCACTGACTTATACAAAGAGAAGTTTGTTCCCCTCCGGAAATTTCAGAGGTTATCAAAAATTGAGCTCAGATTAAACTTTGAGCGTTTCTTTGATTTGTTGTCGCTTCCCTGGAATCAAGTCTACCTCTTCCAAGATAGAATTCGTCAAGACTTGATAGTCCAAAGTGTTTGGGTTGCCTATGCTGATGTATTTGATCAGCACTCAAACTTCTTGGAAACTGATCCCTATCAAATGGGAAGACCAGAAAACAAAATGATGATTTACTGGTCTACAATGACAGTGAAACCATCCCTGCTGGTCATCTTGCTGATCAGTTCTTACAGAAAGTGAAGAAAGACACAGCTGAGTTGATACAAGAATCTGTAGCACTTCTCTCAAGGACTCCTGCTGAGCAACCATCAGTCATTACAGAAAGTTAAAAAAGCCCTCTTCTGATCAAGATTATGCAGCTGCTGCCCCTACTTCTGTATCATCTGCTGAAGCATTTACTGACTCAGTACTAGCCAGTGATGGCTCTGAGCATGGCTCTGCTGATAAGTCTGTTGAACAGATTGTTGAGAAAACTTCAGACACTCAACCTGCTGATGAGACCAGCGCTGCTGATGAATCCTTAGTTAATCAAGTTGAGGAAACTATGGACACTCAACCTCTGATTGTTAAAGAAGACCAACTTACATCAATTGAGGAAACTATAGAAACTCAATCTACTGATGAAGTTGTTGATTTGCTAATATCAGGAGGAGGTTGTGCTGATGAAGTAGTGGTTGCTGATGTGTATGCTGATGAGCCAACTACCGACACTCATCCATCTGAGCCAACTACTGACACTCAGATTATTAAGTTCCCTATCTCTTCTACAGATGTGATCCTGGTGGAACCTACTGGTGTTAGAGAGATTGTTGAGTTGGGAGGAGGTGCCGATGCAGAGATTGCCAATCCAGATCATAATGTTGATCTTGATGCATTGATTGCTGCTGATCTGTAGCTTGAGGAACTTCAGGGTGCTTTATTTGCTCCTGAGGAACCTTTATTCTTGACTTCTCCTGAGGCACAACCGATTGTTGCTGATGAAGTATAACCAGTTGCTGATCATGCTGCTGCTGCTGCTGATGAAGAAAGTGCAGATGAGATAGATCCTGCTGACTATGTGGAGTTACCGGTTCTTATGAATGAAGTGCAACCTGTTGCTGTTGAAGCTGATTCTGTTCCACCTCCTGAGTACAACTGTGAACTTCATGCCAAGGAGATGATGAGTTCTAACTGGTACACCACCAGCATCTCCATTCCATCTAACAATTTTGGCCAACAGTTGTTTCCACTTCATCATCGAATCATGTCTTTCCGATCTACACTTCAAAGAATTACTTCTCCCTTCGGCAAAGCACATCCCCATTTCACTGATCACTCCTTCCTTGCTGGATCCTCTGCTACTGAAAAGATAACATTCATGCCTTGGATTAAACCAGATTTCAAAAGGAAGAAAGGGAAGGCTCCCCAAGTGTCAAAGCTCAAAGTGAATAAACCCGTCTATGATCCTCTTCACTGCTTGCCTGGGAAGATAAAGGTTGGAGGTAAAATTCACCTGCCTGGTCCCTCTCCTAAGGAGGTTTGTATCATCACGAATGGGTGGATGAGAAGGTATATGATGGTCAACGATGAACTTCATGACATACTTGAATACCGAGCTACTGATCCTCGAGGTCTTCTGCACTTGGTTAAATCTGCTGCTCTAGCAATGACTATGCCGATGTTTCACCCTTGACAGCATGCCGATCATTTGGTCTATACCTCAAGGCTGCTAAATGTCGGGCTGATGACCATGATTCTTGAAGGTCGTGCTTGCTTAAACTTCATTTTATCTATCCTTCTTTCTCTAGAAGACAATGGTGTGTTCCATCTGCAGGCTGAACGAGCAGTTATTACTCATCCTCAATTTCCTTTGCCGATCGTCCGTGCCGATGTAGTTACTACCGATCTTGTTTCTTCCACCTCTGCTCCTGCTGAGTTCCTTCTTGCCGATAGATATGCTGCTGATACTTCTCTCATTCAATAAGTTTTGCCTCTGCCATCTGTTCCCTTCCTGTGCTAGCTTCTCCATTACTGATTGTTCTATCTTCCGATGATGAGTTGTCTGTGCCTGCTCCTGATGGTCTTGTAGAAGATGCTGATCTGATCAATGAAGACTTCATTTCTTCCTTCCTGATGCATTCTTCTCTTGGTCTTTCAAAGCCCATGGTACTGAATAGTATGTATGAATACTTCAGTCACCTTGAAGGGGATACTGAAGATCTACAAGTGCCTGTTACTCGTGGCGATCTGGGCGATACTGGCCTATTCCTCCGCGACAAATTGAACCATATCCATGAAGATCTTTCGAACAAAATCCTTAAGTCCAATCAGGAGGAGGAATACAAGAGAATCCAAGACATAAAGGAACTTCTAGAGGACAGGGAATCAAGACTGATTGCCTTATCAGAAAGTTTGGGAAGCATGCACTCTATTCAACAGCAACTAGTTGATGAGCAAAGGTTGCAGATCAGAGACATAGAGAGAACTGAAAAAGATCTATCTGCTGCCAAGTCTTCTCTTACTGATGCTCAATTGAAGATTGCTTCTCTTGAAGCCAACAACCAGATGCTGACTGAGAGACTACAAAGTGCTCAGAGGAGACAGAAAAGAAAAGCTGATAAAGAAGAAGCCAGAGCCAAGAAAAAGGCCAAGCATACTAGATCTACATCAAAGGCTGCTGATCAACAAGAAGACCCTCCCGTGTCTTAAGTCAATATAGCCAATGATATAGATATCCTGCTGATCTTCAAAGATATATCCAACAAATTATTTGCTAACATTTATTTGTGTGTTTGCTTATTTTTGTGTTATGTTCTTATAATATATCTGCTGCTACTCATGCTAACTTTATTTTGCAGATTATTATTCCTCTGCTGATCATTACTAATCAGCATTCCAACCTTCTTTCCATTTTGTATTTTTTTTCTTTACCTTTACTTGACATCTCATGTGACTTAGCTTAGGGAATGAAAATAAATAGACATTGGTTGAAACCATTCTTTTACTAAGCTAAGATAGATGTTCTAGTATAGGGTGATTGGACTTAAGCAATTAAGAGGAGATTGTTGTTCAAATATATGTTTAGGACATAGAATTGCTTAATCCAGATCATAGTTATCACTTAGGATCCCCCAATTTTAATAAAACCTTTGTAAGGTACCCTTAGGATTCTTTGTGACCATCACAGGTGTATTCCAACTCTTTAATCTTGGCAAACCAGCAGAAGGAAGCACAATCAGCAGACCAGAATTCAACATGCCGATCAACTTACTACTCAAGTTGCCAATGACTCAAACAATCAGCAAGGACAATCCGAACCTTACTGACAGTCAGGTTTTGTTGTTCTATATCAATGTCAACTTACTGATTGTCTCTGTCCTTTTTGTACTGTCTTATCAGAAAGTTGTTAAACTGCTCTGTCATGATTACTGCGCCGTCTGACACATAGCTAGTTTTAGCTATACTTTGTCCCTACTTGCTTTTTGCAGGTAACCGGTTGAGACAAAGGGGTCTTTACCCATCAGACTTTTGCAAGCATGCGTGTACTCCATATCTTTGCCATTAATGCTAAAGATACCGCATTTAATGCTCCTCAACTACCCAGCTGGATATTCAAATTGCAAGCCTTCTTCTACAAGACTCAAGACATTCACTCCTCTTATAAATAGAGGACTTAGAGCATTGAAGACGGTTGGTGGAAATAGAGCATTGAAGAGAGTTGAATGTTTTTGAGTATTCATTGAAGACTCAAACATTCTGTCCAGATAATCATTAGATCATTTAATAGGACATACACTTGTGCACCAACTCAAAAACAATGTTAGTATTCCCGAACTAGATCATTTAAGGAATACGTTGTTTGAGTTATTCACACACCCACCTGAGTGAGACAAGTTCTATTGGACTTGCCGCTCAAAAACACTTCGTCAGATTTGTATTACGATCCATTAGTGATCTCTAGAATTTAGTCTTTGTTTCCGGCAAAGCCGTGCTTGTAATAGACTAGAGATATCTAATAGTACTCTTAACCCAAATCCAAGTTCTGACCAAACTTGGTAGAGGACGTAGTAGTATTTACACTGTGAACCTCTCCAAATCTTTGTGTCTCTGCTGTTTACTTTATCTTTGCCGGTTGGAACTCTATCACCGACAGATCGTATATGTTTGTACTGATTCATTGTAATTTCCATTGACCAATCTCTTGAAACTGCATTGAACTTTTAGGAATCACTTTGTGTTAAACCAAGCTCTCAAAACCTTTTTCATACTGATTTTGTGTGAGTTAAAACCAAGTCATACCTTCTCCGCTGCGCTTACTGATAATAATTTGCAAACTAATAAGTGACGTTGTATTTATAAAAGTGTTTCTTTGAAAAATTTTTAATTAGGCTATTCACCCCCCCCCCCTCTAGCCTATTTTCCTACCAATTGTGCCTAACACCTGTGATGATGTCCTGCAAATGAGGTGTTGACCAGAATTTTCGCTAACCGGGATCTGGGGTAGACGACCGGTCATCTTTTGGGTCGAGATAGGAAGTGGGGGCCCGGTTTAGCGATGGGGGGCGTCGGCCGAAGGAGATGATGTGGTAGCCAGCGTGATGGCGACTAAATTTGCAAGAGGACCGGAGAAAGATTTGGGCATGGCAGAGAGAGAGAGGGAGAGGCTGGGGCTTGAGATATAAGATGGAGGAAGACGGTGAAGACATAAACAAATAAGTGTATGCCATGGAATTTTTTTGATTCTTTCCTTTATTTTGAAAAACTTACAGTTGACCCCCTATGTTAAACACATGTCTTACACATCCTCCTGAAATTGACAAGATTTCCCTTTTAAAAAAGTCATATGCGAGGCACATGTGTTTAAGTCCGTCAAAAAAATAACAAAAAGTTAATTTATTCACCACATTGCAACAAATTGACAAACTTAGGTGGCTGATTGGCACAATTAAACTCTTAGGTTGGGGATTGAAAATGTGAGACAAACTCAAGTTACCAATTTGCATTTTGCCCAATAATAATTGCGTGAAAAACCTTATACAAAGAATTTTGTTGCAATTAAAACCTTCATCCAGTTAGTAGTTAAAAAATAAGTTATAAAAGTGCACTTGCACCCCCTTAAAGTTTACATAACTTGTAATTTTCCTCTAAAAACAATAATAATTTTTGTTCTCTTACTAACTAAAAGTTATTAAACTATTTTTTTAATTTATCTTTTAATGTCTAACTATGTTTACATTTTATTAAATTTAATTATATAATTTACAAGATAAAAACTAATCATATTTAGAAATTAAAGAATAATATTTAAAATATTAATAAAATGTTAGTCATAGTTAGAAATAAGAATATATTTAAAAAAATGATTCAACTCTACAAGAGTTCTCAGTCACAATTTTTTTTAAACATTGAATATAACTTTAAAATCAATATGATTTTATAAAGAAATTTAAACACACAAAATTAAAATAAAAAAATAACCCCACTCATATTATAATCCTCTCTCCTCTTTCTCCTTATTGATTCAACCACATCAACTCCGAAAATTTATTTGAATTATAAAGTCATATTGATTATTTGAAGTTTTAAAATTTTCTTGGAGGAAAGGAGATGGTTATGCTTTGATGCTTAACCTTTGTTTCGTAATAATAGATATGCTTTGACGCATATCGATTTCAACCCAAAGACCCTAAGGTAAAATATAAAAATGTATGTTTTAAATGGCAAATTTTACCATCTATGAGGGACTTATTGGTAATAATCATTTAAAAAAAATTGTGACTGAGAACTCTTTTTGAGTTGAATCATTTTTAAATATATCTTAATTTGTAGAATAATACTAGGAGCACAAAAAAGTCACAAAACTTGCTCACAAAATCCTAAGTGTAATAATGTTATTGGTGTTTTTCAATAGAGTGTGGTGGGTCCATTATCAATGCAACCAATAAAATATCGTCACCTCATTTTGTGAGCAAGATTTTGTGACCTTATTTTGTGCCCCTAGCATTTCTCTAATTTGTAACTATGACTAACATATTACTAATATTTTAAATATTATTCTTTATTTTTTAAGGTAAAAATGCAAAAAAAAGTACCTCAATTGGTCACTTTGTGCAGGTTTGTTACCTAATGTCATTTTTGTTGCATGTATAGTACCTCAAATGGTCACTTTGTGCAACCAAGGTCACTTTGGCTAACACCGTTAGCATTTAGACGTTAAGATAGACATGTACGATGCACATGACCTTTTTAAAGGGGTAAAAATGTCAAAATAAAACTCTGTCCAATATCCTAAGCCGATTCATCGTCTTCCTTGGTTTCACCTTCCTAATGGCTATGGCAATCCTCTTTCTTCCATTCCCAGAAAATTTCCATAAATCACCACTAATTTATATGTGTGTAAATGTTCACTATAATCAAACAATCAAACAACAAAATCCAAACTTCCAAACAAAAAACAAAAAACAGAAAACAAATTCAGATTCTCTCCCATAAATCACCACTACATACAAGAAGAACTAGAAAGAAAAAAAAAATACAAACGGCCTCCCCTGTCACTTTCCTAATCTGTTGTAATGAGCCGAGTGATGGGTTTTAGTTCCTCTTTATCATCATCTCCGGCACTGCAAGATGAAAATAGAAGATTTCAAACATTGTTGGGTTGAAATTAGGTTTCGATTGCTGGGCTAAAATTAGGGATTTTAATTGGGGAATTCAAATGGGATGGAAAAGGTAAGCATTCCGATTGATGAGTTTGAGTTCTATTGCCGCCGTTTTGCCGGAGGGTGCGCCGGAGGTTGACCCGAGAACGAACAGGTTGAAGAAGCCGGCTAGTCCAGCTCCCGTCGGTGTCCCACCTGTACTTCCAATCATCGACGCCATGGCTCCGGGCCCATCTATAGCTCCGGCGCCGGCTCCAGGACCAGGCGGCAGCCGCCATCACTTTGACGACTAGAGTCAGGTCAAGGATTTCATCCAAACTAAAGAATACGAAGTGGGTTTGGATTTTACGGAAAGATAGAAATTTGATTTGAGGAGTGAAAGAATCAGATTTCTTTTGAATCATACAAAAAAAATGTTGTTAATGTATTGATGGAGGAATAAATGGTAATGGGTGGAGAAAATGGCCATTGAAGGTGAAAGAAGATGAAGGAGGAGGGAAGAAGATGAAGGACAGTGGGTGGATATATTTTTTTACTTGTAGATTTCCTATTTTACCCTTCAATAAATGGCACATGGCCAGGCACATGGGTATTTAACGTCTAAATATTGACGGTGTTAGCAATAGTGACCTTCGCTGCACAAAATGACCATTAATTTGAGGTACTATACTCGCAACAAAAATGACATTAAGTACCAATTATGCACAAAGTGACCAAATGGGGTACCTTTTTTTGCATTTTTTAAATATGACTAGTATTTATCTTGTAAATTTTATAATTAAATTTCATAAAAAATAGACATAGTTAGAAGTTGAAAAATAAATTTAAAAAATAGTCAATCTGTTTGAGTTGACTTTAAAATGTTTAGTAGTTGTGAATGAGTTTTGTGATGATCATGAATTCTTGAAATTCATCATCATCATCTTATTTCAAGGATTCAAGTATAATCATATCAAGATCAAATAAGTTGACTTATATGTGGTTGTTCCATGTCAATAGACATGACTAAATGTATAGTGGATGTGTTAAAGTGTTTTATTTTGACTTGGGAAGGAACAGTGTATATGCGATATTGAATGAGAAGACTTAGTGCTTCTCATAAAGTTGCATGTGGTGTTGAAATGAGATGTCGAAAGAAATGGTGAAAATTGTGAATTATGCACTATTGAATGCTCAATACTTGTCATTGTATGAATATAATACTCCCTCCGTCCCGGAGTAAGAGTCCTACCCCTCATTTACACGCTTATTAATAAATATTGGAAGTGATGTAAATATTGTGAGTATAAAAGTAAAGTAGGAGAGAGAATGAGTGGGAGAGAATAGTGAATTGAAAGTACGACTCTTACTCTGGGACGGAAGGAGTATGAATGATGAAGAAAAATTTGGTAAAAGTGTTGATATTCTGCGAATCTAATTGTGTATGAGATTAAAAAGGGGGTAATATTTTTTTTTGAGTTGAAACTTGTTAGATTGAAAATGAGGTGCATGAGCAAAAATGATTATAAAGTTTTATGTGTTAGATTTGGTTAGTGACAATTTACATGTACAAGTTATTGTTAAGTGAAATTGGTGGAATTTAGTCAATTATGTGAGACAATGTTAAATTTTGTATGGATTGTGAGGATATGTGAAAATATATGAAATAATGATGTGTGATTGATCTTGTTGACCTGGAGTTGACTTAGTGAATCTTTGTTGACCCGGAGTTGACATAGTGAATCGTTGTTGACTTTAGGGGTAAAATGGTCATTTCATGTGTATTATGGAATTTGAAAAATTATATGTATATTTTCTTTGGTATATGGGAAAATTATAGAAATTATTGGAATTTTATGAAATTAGTTGACTTTTGGGTTGACTTGAGTTGACCCGAGGTGGACTTTGTGGACTTCGGGGGTAAAATGGTCATTTTATGACATTATAATTTTGAGAAAATTAATTGGAAATTATTGGATTTATTTTGAATTATGTGGAGTTTATTTAAAATTATGGAATTTATGTATATAAATTTAATGGGAAATTCCCAGTTAGTCCCTAATTATGGAATTCGTTATTCCCCGTTAGTTTTGTTAGTTAAAAAGTTAACAGAATAGGAAGGATTGGTGATGGTTAATGATGTATTAAGACTAATAAAATATTATTAGTAAATATAATAATGTTTATCAAGGTTAATTATTGTTAATTAGCCAATGCAATTAGAAAACTTAACGGAATCGCATTTAAATGTACCAATTTCGTTAGAGTTGGGGGTATAAATACCATTCTTGCTCAGATTTAATGAGTTTATCTCATTCAACATACACTAAAACCCTAAGAGAGAGAAGTTCATCTTTCTCTTCCAAATTGAAGACTTAAATCACTTCATTTCAACAAAGTGTCTTCACCAAAGTTGTTCTACTCATCACAAGCAACAAATATAGCTCAAGAAATAAAGGTTTAAATTCTTCAATTGGTAAGAAACCTAACTATGTGGGTTTTTTTTTTTTTTAATATTATGATCTTCTTGATGTTTTGAACTTGGAAATTGGGTGATTAAGAAAATTAAGTGATAGATGAGTTTTATACTCATTTATTGGGTACTTTTCTAAACTTATTCTTAGTGAAATCTTTGAGTTTTGGTTATTTAATATTTGTTTTAGTGTGTATTTAGTAAACAGGTAAAACATGTGAATAGTGCATAATTCAAAGGATATATGGCAAAAATTATAATTCCAGGGACTTAAGAAGAAATTTCAGAAGACTGAGGACTGATGTGAATATCTGAAGTGTTCAGGGATCTATCTGACTGTTCTAAAACTTGAGGATCAATCTGCAGAGATCTGGAAATTCAGGGACTATTCTGCAATTTATGAAAGTTGGAGGACTAAACTGTAAAGATGGGAAGTACAGGGACTGAAATGAAAAGATGGAAGTCAGCCCACATGAGCCGCAGAAATGAACAGAGACGTGTTTTAGCTTTTTTTAATTTAGGATTTTATTTATTATTTAGTTTCCTTTTGAATTTGTGATTCCTTTTTAGTTTATTATTCCTTTTAGGTTTAGGTTAGTTTTTCCTATAAATACTAGCTTAGATTAATTGTTTTATTGATCCATAATTCTACCTTTCCTCCATATTATTCCTGGGATTGGTTCTTTGTCTATGAAGAACTAATTTCACCATCTATGGATTGGAGGTAACTTGTATCAAATACTTATGCTTTAATTTAATTTTTAGTTCAATTATTTGTGGTTTGTCGCAAGTTTTAATTCTTCCATTCAATCTTAATTCTTGTTCATTAAAATATTCATAATTATTAATTCTTTAGGTTCAATTATATGTTAAGATATAAATTGGCTGTATAATTATTGGGTATATATTACTGCACTAGCGTGGGTGATATACGCTGATCACTATTTTAATGATTATATTCAATTGAGGACCTAGCGGAAGTCAAAAGGATCTAGGTTCATTTGTTCTTGGGATCTTCATGAATTTCTTGCATATTGTATAGACCTAGCGGAAAGTATAATATAAAAGAAATAATAGGATTGCAATCCGGCGACCGGACCGTCCCAATTCTTACTTTAGTGAACGAACCCTTGTTTGGAGATTGATTCTTTTATGATTTGTGACACCATAATAATTGACATCTTTAATCAAATAAGCATAAGTAGGAGATACTTGTGAATCATTTCCATAGATTTTTCCTCCATATTCATATCCATTTATCTATCTATGTTTAATTAGTTTATTTGCTTTCTAGTTAATTAGATTAAATCAATAAAAAACAAATCTTTTATTTTATGTTATTTTATTTTAATATTAGTTAAATTGCTATCTTCTACAAGTCTCTGTGGATTCGACACCCTGCTATTGCATATACTACTACGGTGATCTTGTGCACTTGCAAGGGTTATAGTTTGTTCATCAAGTTTTTGGCGCCGTTGCCGGGGAACTTGTTTAGATAGTTAGTAATTTAATTAGTAGTGTAAATATTTGTTTATAATTTTTTATTTTTTTTTGTTTTGTTTTAAAAAAAATATATATATTTCAAGCCCGATGAACAATTATGTGGAGAAATCATGGCATGAGCAAGTCATCGATGAAATTGAATTTGCCCTATATGGAGGTGAGGAGAGGAATAGTGAAGAGGTTCACAATTTTATTGATACATCCGACAAGCCCGATGAACATTGTTGTAATGACATCCCACATTACCCTATTGGCAATTTAAATGAAAAACCTGCTAATGTGATCTCTTCTACTTGTGATGATGGAAAAAGTGGTAAGTATCCGCAAGTGAAAAAGTCCCATAATAGAAAACGCCAAAATTTCCACCGGATTCTTAATAGGTTCATAAGACGAAAATCATACATGGGGAATGATGTGAATTTTCGTACTAGAGAAAAGGTAAAGTGGGCTAAAGGGCGTAAAGTAAAAGTTAAATTTGGGAAAGTTTAATTTTTGTGCATTTATTTATTTGTTTTATGTTTTGAGTCGTTCGAAAGAACCTCCTTGAGTTTGTGGGTTTATAGAGGAGTGTATATAGTTGTCACCCTCCAAAAAGATTTTCTATTTTTTTTTAGTTTTTATAGATTTCTAACATTTAACGTGTGTTAGTGTTTCTGTTAAAATTCTAACGAATTCAGGTCAACTTAACAGCAATGGTGACTGCTTTGCAGAAGAAAAGTAAAGAAAGAGGCTGATTCAAAAATTGTCCAAACAGGGATGCGGGCACGTGGACGATCGCACTAAACAACAGATAGCTACTGGGGTAGTATGCGGACACTTTAAGCGCACGCATAAAGGCGCTGAAACAAAAAAAAATGTCTCGCCGTCCCCAAAATCCCCAAATCAGTCAAAGCCCTAGCCTCCTCTCCCTCTCTCTCTGATGTCTCCCACTCTCTGGCGAATTCCTCAATCGCCGGAACCTCTCCCTCTCATCCCAGCCACTCTGCAAACTCCAATCCGGCCGTCCATCACAACAACAGCACCACTCTCCCAGTTCAGTCGCCGACCCACAACTCCGGTCACTGCTCCGACTCCGATTCCCCATACCCGTGTCGCACACCCCAACTCTGGCCTATCTCTATCGCCCGTTCACCAGCAGCAAACGCCGGTCATACTCTCCCTTATCCGTTCACTGTAGAAACCCAAACCCCCACTCTGAAACTCCGGCTATCCCAAAGTCAATCCGGCTGCTAGTACAACACCAAGCAAAAACTGGAAATTGTTATCTCGTGAATCTCGAACAAAGAGTTTTGGTTAAAGTTTGACACTATGAAATATCATTGTTGATGAATTGTGAAGTGATTCAGCAGCAAAAATGGTGCCATGAGTGGTGGATTGTGGAAACCAATGATGCTATGTCCAAACTAAAATTGCTCTGAGTTTGACCTAAGTGGAATGCTGATGAAGATGAGCTCACAATCTAATGGACCTTTGTCCACCCATCAATTGCAATGAAGGTACAATCTCCATCCCTTATCTATAATGTTAATTTGAAGTAGTTAGTGTAATAATCTAGGAAATCTAAAAATTATTGTTATGCACTGAAATTGCTCTCATTCAAGTTTGGGGGTGGGGGATAAAATTGTTATGTGGAAAAGTTTGCTTGTTGACTGGATTAAAGGGTAGAGTCAGTCCGTTCTTGATGAGTTATTCATATTGAGCAGGTGGGTGTCTTGGTGATGTTACTGCCATTTATACTTTGTAATCATAACACAATGAGGACATTGTTCATTTTAAGTTTGGGGGTGGAGAAGTTGTCATGTGCTATAACATGTTTGCCTGTTTTTCGTAGTACATTTATATATATTAAAAAAAAAAAAAAAAAACTTAAAAACTTTTATAGTAACTACGTTCCTATTTTAGGTTGGTTCGAACTACGTTGACCTGAGCCTTTTATTGTAGTTCACTCACTTTAGAGGGAACGTAGTCAGCTTCGGTGCGGACAAAAGTTTTGAAACATTGTTGTTTTCCCATAGTTGCGTGTCTCTTAAAACCACGATGAGGACAATTATGTGATTTGATGTATCTATCCTTGTTTTAATATGTATTAGATTAATTTTGGTTCTTTGCTTAAGTATTATAGTTAGATTGTGAATCTCTAAATTTAAGTGCACTATCACCGAGTCTCCTTAGTTGATAATTTTGATTTACTTTATCGAGTTTATAGTGCACCGTTATCACTTAGGTTAATGAATTTGTTTGCAAATAAAGCCTCTTAAAACCTAAAATTTGGATACTATTTAGACACTTGTGATGTATATATATATATGGGTTGGCACCCCAAGTTCTTAGAATTAATGAATAAAAAAGGTGACTTGGGAAAAGTGGGAGCAATGGCAAAATAAATAAATCAAGGAATCAATATATAATAAATGAAAATGTGCAAAGTTGCTTTTATGTTACCTCCAGACGTGTAGGTTAGCCGGGTAGAGGCTATTCTAGCTTAACCAGATTTCTGGGTATGCAGTAGCGTTATGGAGAGAGAGATTTTCCGCCGTGATGGTCCGTTCCAAGCTCGAATCCGAAGTGAAGGCCAACTCCCTCCCCAAAAGTTCATCCTATGCTTGTGCTAAAAGCACTTGATATATGCGCGTAAATTGTCAATAATTAAGTTTGGGGGTGCCTTTGTTTGTTAAGAGTCAAGTGCTAAATAGTATTCATATTTTACTTTTTAAGAATGTTTTATATGATAGACAAAGTCAATAAAATAAAGGATGATGGTGTACTTGGCTTTATAAAATTAGATCATGTTTGAAAACATAAGGAGAGTTTGAATTCACACACACACAGAGATTCACCGCTTAATTATAATACATATGCAAATTAGCAAAATTAATGGTAATGCATATTAACACTTGCATAGGTAGATCTATTCATATCTTGAGGCACGTGGTAAGACTGATGCATGTAATTGTGGTGAATACAAGAATGTGGGGTCGTAGATAATTATTGGATAGTGTTTAGTTAGAGTAGATAGTTTTTATTAATGTTTTAGTTTGATTTTGTTGTTTGCTCGAGGACTAGCAAAGTTTAAGTTTGGGGGTATTTGATGGATGAGTTTTATACTCATTTATTGGGTACTTTTCTAGACTTATTCTTAGTGAAATCTTTGAGTTTTGGTTATTTAATATTTGTTTTAGTGTGTATTTAGTAAACAGGTAAAACATGTGAATAGTTGTAACGCCCATCTTTATTCTTGTTAAATATTTAACGTGCTTGTTAAATTCTTGGGTAGCATATTTAGATGCTATTTTATTTGAGTTAATTTATTTAACTATTTTAGAAAGTTAAGGTGGTTAAATGTCAAAATTGAAAGTTTAGGGGCCTTTTTGTCAAAGTTAGAACTTGAGGGGCCTAGCGGCAATTCTTGGAAAGTTCCAAGTATATAATGTTGGTTGACTGAGAAAGGCAATTCATATTCTCAAGCTTTCTCGTTCTTTCCTCTGTTCCATAGAAGGGAGTTCAATTTTACCATATTCTCGACTCCTCGCGATTAATTATCCCTCTGTTCGTGATTCTGGTCCCGGATAAATATTCGTGGCGTTGAATAGAGCGTTTCCTACCGAACAGAAATTAATTTGGGTCAACTTGATTTTTGACTAGGTAAGTTATTGACTCCCCCTTACTTGTAATAACATGCATATATGTTATTCCCGATACTTGTTCTTGTTAAAATTGTGTTTTGAGCAATTTTTGTGATACTTGTAATTTTGGGACGAAGGGAGTATAAATACACTGCGTACGAATTAAACTTGAAAAAGTGTTTCAAATGGGTTAACCTCCTGGGTTGTGAAAAGATTAGTAGGAAAATTGTTACTCCTATTCGTGAGACGGTAAAATAGTAACTTGATTTAAATATTATTAGAAAAATCGTACCATTATTTGTGGTACGGGAAAATAAATGGAAGTATCCCTAAATGTTTATAGTAGTATATTATAAAATTGTACTTATACTTTTGGGGACGGTGAAATATTTAATTGGAATAAAAGAAAATTATCCTATTATTTATGGGACGGTAAAAGAAATGAATTGAGTTTGAAATAGTGTCTTGGGTATTGCCTAAGGGTTAGTAAAAGTATACTCCTACGCTTGGGACGGGGATTTCTAAGCCTGGGAAAGAAATGGGTGTTTGCTAAAAATTGGACCAGGCGCCCGCCCGGTTAGTGACCAGGCGCCCGCCCTTTTGGCCAGAAGATTTGGGTTTCTGAAATGTTTGGATGAGCGCCCGCCCGGTCCTCCTTAGGCGCCCGCCCAGTCCCCTGTTCCAACCAAAGTGTTTTAAATCTAAATTAAATTGAAAGCTTATCCTTTGTTAAGGCATATAGCCTTAAGATAAGATGTCCTAGCAAGTGTTGTGACACCTTAGGGGTATCAGAAGTGAGTCTTGAACATGATCACTCATTAAATTAAAATGAGAACTTGAGTATAAAAGGAAAAACTCTTCTTTATGTTTAGTAAGTGCTATGAACAAGCACTTATGTGTTATGCTTGTCTTGGAACCTATGTTTGTGCACCTAGAGGGCACCAAATTAGTGTCTTGAGCTCGAATATCCTATGTAGGGGATTATGAACTTGTAAGTATGAGTTGTATAGCTCATTTTATTTAATGTGAACTCAAAGTATTCTTGGTCTAGGTTTAGGGTATTACCCTAGATAGCCTAGATGAGTGTTGTAGAACACTCTAGTACTGAGAAATAGTCCCTTGTGAACAAATAAAATATGGACTTGAATCATAATTAAATGATAACTTGAGTATAAGAGTAGTAACTCTTTTATGTGTCTTGAAGTTAATGTTTGTGTACCTTAGGGACACCAACTAATGTCTTGAGCTTGAATGTCCTAAGAAAAGGATTTGAAACTAATACGTGAAAGATGTATAATTCATCTTCCTAGCTTGAACTCGAAGTATAAGATGTTTAACTCTTGTACATGTTTAACCATCCAAAGAAATGGATTGAGAATTTGGATATAAGATGATAAAATCTTGTATATGTATTGAATGTCTTGAATGTCTTAAGTTGAGACAGCAACTTGAAGTATAAGACAATAAAATCTTGTACATGACTTGAACATCCAAATAATTGGATTAAGACTTGAATATAAGATTATAAAATCTTGTACGTGCCTTGACACCAATATATGTGTATGGTAATAACTTGAAAGATTCTTGATATGTTATGCAAATCTTGCATGTAGCTACTTGATAGAATGTGGCTTCGTGATTACTTGATACATGGTATGAATAACCAAAGAATTGGGTTATGGAACTAGATAGAGAATGATTAACTCTACTACATACTTGAACTTGATACGTGTATATTGGAAGTGCTATAAATAAGCACTAAAGTGTAAATGATTTAGTTTTTAATCGTGTATATACTTAATGAAGTATATAAAATATAAAGAAGATATCTTGTCTTGAAATGGGTTCCTAAAGAAAATATGGACTAGTGTAATATGAAGATAATTCATATAATCGTGAATACTACGATTTAAATTAATAAGAATGGTTATAGAACACAAAATGTGTTAGAAAATGTATTCGATTATTAACGATACATATACGTGAAGTATGACTGTGTCTAGGTACAATATGACCTATTCTACTACGTGTTTAGAGTATAATGTATTGAGCTCTATTTGATAGTAAGGGTATCGTGGTAGACACTTTAATGTGTTAAACGTGATATGAATATGTACGTGCAAACTTGGCATGTGACAAAGTGATATACCCTACTACTTGACTGAAGTCTGTTATTAATGGACTCTTACTTGGATTGATCGTGTTACATGGACACTTACGTGCCATAGTTGAACTTGATTGGTATTCGCAATAATTGAGTACGTGTACTTATATTCTCGTGAGCACATGATATATGATTACATGGTGCATATTCTCGTGAGCACATGATATATGATTACATGGTGCATATTCTCGTGAGCACATGATACATGATTACATGGTGCATAAAGAATAGTCCACTAATAAGGGACTAAGTTCTATTCTCGTAGTTCAAGTAAACATCTACTTGTGCATTCTTGTGTGAGTCCAGCTGGTTCTCCTTGCTTGTTCGAAAATATATAGGTTCACGCTTGTCGCGAGAGCTGCGGCTTAAGTGACAATCGGGTCCCTATGTATTTCCGCCTGACCCCTTACTACCGGCCATAGTAAGGGCATAGCTTCCTTGGTTGGAGCAATAAGCCTGACCTAAGTGAATGCTAAACTCCTGTCTTGAATACCTCGTGGATCTTGTTCTTGTGGATGACACTGGTTACCAGGTCTTCTTATATACTGCACAGCAGTTTCTTGTTCTTGTTCTTGGTTGTCCTCAGCTAGAAAAGCATCGACAACAAATGGTATTCTTGGGAGGAATAAGGAAGGATTCAGGTAAAAATGCGTGATAGGCCTATGTGCATCTTGGTGAGTTGGTCTAGCCTCTCACACTACTTGACTACTTGTTACCTGAACCTTTCTTGAGCTTGATTACTTGTTGGGTTGGCTTAGCCTCTCCTATACTTGTTACTTGATGATACTTGATATATGTTTAGTTGAGTATCTACTTGTATTGCATGATAACTTGACATATAGTTGCATGTTAATAGCTTACTGAGATTTATCTCACCCTTTATTTGTTTAATTGTTTCCCCCCCCCCCCCAGGAAAGCAGGGGATAGTACGCAGTGAGGCTCGACTTAGCTGGGAACTTACTCAGCAGGATGTTCTTGTTTGAGACTAGTGTCCTTTTATACTTTGGTAAGGACGATCTTGTATGAGTTAATAAACTCTGGGCTTGTATTGGGGTAGTATTTGTTGTCCCTAGACAGTTCTTGATGCCAACTTATCTGCTAGGCATGTCTTCCGCTGTATGTAACCATTTTGGTTTTAATTTTCTTGGTCTAGAACTGGTGTGAGCTATCTTAGCTCCCTACTCTTGAGTATATATATAATATCAGTTTTGTTTTTAACTGGTATTGTTCCTGTTTCCCATTAGTTTCTTGTTTCTTGTTAGTTACGCGCACCAGGTTCGAGGTTCTATTAGGGAATCCCGGGACTTGGGGCGTGTCAATAGTGCATAATTCAGAGGAGATATGGCAAAAATTATAATTCCAGGGACTTAAGAGGAAATTTCAGAAGACTGAGGACTGATGTGAATATCTGAAGTGTTCAAGGATCTATCTGACTGTTCTAAAACTTGAGGATCAATCTGCAGAGATCTGGAAATTCAGGGACTATTCTGCAATTTATGAAAGTTGGAGGACTAAACTGTAAAGATGGGAAGTACAGGGACTGAAATGAAAAGATGGAAGTCAGCCCACATGAGCCGCAGAAACGAACAGAGACCTGTTTTAGCTTTTTTTTAATTTAGGATTTTATTTATTATTTAGTTTCCTTTTGAATTTGTGATTCCTTTTTAGTTTATTATTCCTTTTAGGTTTAGGTTAGTTTTTCCTATAAATACTAGCTTAGATTAATTGTCTTATTGATCCATAATTCTACCCTTCCTCCATATTATTCTTGGGATTGGTTCTTTGTCTATGAAGAACTAATTTCACCATCTATGGATTGGAGGTAACTTGTATCAAATACTTATGCTTTAATTTAATTCTTAGTTCAATTATTTGTGGTTTGTCACAAGTTTTAATTCTTCCATTCAATCTTAATTCTTGTTCATTAAAATATACATCATTATTAATTCTTTAGTTTCAATTATATGTTAAGATATAAATTGGCTTTAGAATTACTAGTGAGTAACCCGTCGAAATTCGACGGGAATATTAAGGCTAATTAGTTAAAAAAAAAAAAAAAAAAAAAAAAAAAACTAATGCAAGACATTTTCATACTGAGAGAGAGAGAGAGAGAGAGAGAGAGAGAGTCTTAAAACTATAGTTCAAAATTTAAAGAGCATAAATCTGGTAATTAGGTGTATAATAAGTAGCAATTATGTTAGACAACTCTACATTATGGGAAGTAATATAAAGTATAAAGCCCCCAACCAAACGAAAAGGAAATAAACTCTTATAGTAAAGTCTGTGTAATGCTACCAGAAAATCAACAATGGTGATTCATTTATAGACCTTGGGAGACTGCAGTTGCCATCCAATGTCTACGGCACATAATTACATAGACACATTACAATCAGTACTCAAATTGAAAAAAAAATAAAAAAAATCAATAATGGTGATTCATGTACTTCCAAGTTCCAACATTCTCATTTTATTCAAGGGTGTACATTACATTTATGATATAGTTGTTATTTTTATTGAAGAATATGTCAAATCCAATATAAAGGATAACTCCAGCATGTTATGCAAACACAATATAACAGAATAATAGGATTCACACACACTAACTAACATTGAGAACAATGTATGAAAAAAAAAATGATCTTAAACTATATGAATCAGCCTTCATCAAAGTTGGTTTTGAAACTTGATTAATAGATAAAGTATAGCTTGTTATATAACTGGTGATCAGGAAAAACTTAAGAAGAAATGGTGGAATCTCATGGGAGGAATGACATCAGGTTTGTACTTGGATGCTATGTGGGTTCAATTCACATGCAACATAATTTAGGAAATCACAAAACCAAAATCTTCCCCTTTTGTCAACTTCTTCTAATGACTCATGTTTAGAATCAAGCACTATTTGTCATATTGATATTTCAAACATCTTAATAGAATGGCACATCATATATTATAACTCGACTTTCATTTTATTGAACACCTAAATACCAGGAATGAAAAAAAAAAAAAAAAAACCAAAATTATAACGTTATTAAGAATGAGACATAACCTGACAAAAATCGCTATAAGATAGTAATAGCATCGCGAATATTCTTCTTAAATAATCTGGTGACCCCCATTCACTTGCTTATTTTATTCCATCATCATACTCTTTATCATCATCTAACAATCCTAGAGCATAACATGATGCTTTGTAATCATCGTGCACTTTGTTATTTACAGTTTTCAAATCATCATAACATGTAGCACCATCAATATGATTTAACATCAGCATCAGATAGTAGATATTGCCTGAATTGATGGACATGATAAATTCGTCCTATTGATGTGCCTTTCTTATCCCAGTCGATACTCGATGGGGCATAATAAATTAATTAATTACAAAATACAATTGGAGATACGCATGTAAATGCGTATTAAATGATTGCAAAAATTGCAAAAAAATAAAAATAAAAATAAAGCACCTCAACTATTGGGGTTCTATGAATTTGACACCTAAAGTCTTTTTATTTTATTTTTATTTTTACATTCTAAGGTTTCTGAAATATTTTTTTGTTTTTGTATCCCAAGTACCTAAGGCAAACAACATCTAATTTTGACAGTTAAATGAGCATGTGATATGCAAGTGACCTAATTTGCAAAGGTAAAATAGGAAAATCATTCGAATTAAAATTATGAAAAATAAAAAGTTAATTCTAAGTGTAAATTACAAAATAAAAGGTTTAATTAACCCCCATTAACACACACACGCCCCACCCCTACCCTACCCCCACCCAACGCTTTCTTCCTCCCAACCGCCCACCACACCTCCACCGCCTGTATCTCCACCAACCTCAATCCAACTATATTTGTTTCCTAAATGAATTAAAATTATAAAGTATATATATATATATATATATATATATATAGAGAGAGAGAGAGAGAGAGGGAGAGAGAGAGAGAGAGAGAGAGTAAAATCAACATTTTTACTGTCATTTCTTCTCATTCTTCTAGGTTTGTGGAGATGAAACTATAGATTCAGACTCATTCTTCTAGGCTTGGTTTTTTATTTTAACCTTAAATCTAGTTTATTATTAAGAACAACCGGTAACAACAAAATCAATCCATAGAAGGAATGCAGTATTAAGAACACCCAGTTTAGAACTTAATAAATCTAATTTACTTTTTCACTTTACTGTTTTGCAAATAGAACATTTAATGTTTATTGCAGTTTATTTATGATTGAATTTTCTATATTACCCTTAAAAAGTTAGGTACATGCATGTGACATGTTCATTTAACTGAAAAAATAGATGTCATTACACTCAAATACCTTGGATGTAACAGTAAAATAGTACATGTACTTTCAATACAAAAAGAATGACTTTTGGTATCACATGCCTACTTAAGTGTGAATGAATGTTTGTTAGGATTATATGTAAAGATGATTTGCACTCAATGGGATCGCCAAGTAGTCACTCATCGTAAATTTAATCAATTAAAGAGTGGGGAAAAAATTATGATCGTTGCGAGGAAGCGATTGGATATGGTCTTCGAACACGGTTTAGGCTACTAAGCTTGTTCGATAATAACAAAAAGTAGGGAAAATTGCATCCAAATCACTCAGCATTCAAGACGTAAGGTTTTGATCACTCAACTCATGTTTATTGCGCTGAGTACCATAAATTGATTTTTAGGCCCCATAATCACTATGACTAACGAAATCTAATTTTTTACGTTAAATTCTCATGGACAACACACATAACAAAAAAATTGAAGTGTAAAATTAGAAAATCATGATATTTTGAATTCATCATCAACTTTTAATCCTCCTTCACCCATTCAACATAACATCCACCCTCCCAGACCCAACACAAAATTGTCTCTTCTCTTACCACCGCTCCCACTTCTCTCCCATTCTATCTTCCCAGAATCTCGAACCCACGAGCACAACCTCAATTATTAGTAGTCTCGGCCGATGTCGTCCCTGTATTCAATGTTTTAAGAGACTCACCTCAAATTACATACGTGTCAGCAATACAATCGGGGGTGGTCAATTTTTTATGGCAGTGAAATGTTAATGCATGCAATGTCGCTATCGAGTAGCCCTAATGAAGGGAAGAATGTAAGAGGGTCGACCATGTCACAAGTTCAAACTATAGTGAATTATGATTAAAGGGTTTTTATTTATAATAATAAGTATTGTGTGTTTGAAAAGTAGTTGAGGTAATTGTGATAAACAAATGTCAACTTATTACATTTGAATCAAGTATTTATAGTAAATTTTATAATTTTAATTACAAATTAAATTTTTATTAATGTACAAATAAGGTCATCTTTCCCTTAATCAATTTCTTGAAACTTCCCGGGTTGCGGAGAAAAAAAGATAGAACTGATAGTTTGACTTGCTATTCGGATGAAAGGGCATATTAGAATTTTGAAAACTCATCGTCATCTTAAGTTTTTAGTTGAGGTTAATCCCCACCAAGAAAATAAATACTTAAAAATGTAATTTGCTTTTAATTTAAACTGTATTTTCTTTTAATTTTTTTTTGGAACGGAATAATATTAGCTAATATTTTGAAAGGAGTTAGTAGTTTCCCAACTTCGTTGGAAAAAAGGTAGTTAATGATGTATTATCTAACAACGATTAATATTTCTTTCATCTCATAATAATTTTCTCATTTTATCTATTATTAATTTAAATAAATTTTGAGCAAAAATTTTATGTTAATTATCTTTATAAAACTAAAAATTTATGAGAAAATTTTGGGGGAAACTAGTTTCTCCATAAGTTATAAAAAGTCCTTTTTTTTATAGGGTTTGAGGTTTAGGGTTTAAATTTTAAGGGTTAAAAAATGGACTTTTTATAATTTATGGAGGAACTAGTTTCCCCCAAAACCAACTCAAAATTTATTATAAATAGTATACCATCACTATTACAGCAGTAGAAGTATTACTTCATGAACTGTAATTAATAAAATAATGACCTCATAAATTTTTTTCTATCTTTTCGTCAATTTTGTCCCGCCATTGCCACTAAATACTTTTATAATTAACTATTATTTATGTCTTAAATTGAATAATCAAAACAATCAAATTATCAAAAATTAATTATCAAAAATGTTAAGTGACTTACAAGTGATGGAAGGGAATAGGGCATGCCTAATTGTTTATTTCTATAAAGATGGATGAGAGACTACCCATGAAAAAAAAAAAAAACTGGATGTAATGACATTGGTGATATATTTATAGAGTATGCGATTTTTAGTTTATTTATAAAATCACAATCTGGTGAAACAAAACATGAAGTATATGAAAGTGAAGGAAAGAGAGCATGCATAATTGTGGTTTTCGATGACAATAGAAGAGGTGTAATGATGTACTCCCTCCCTCTTAAAACGGGACGGGTGAGTAGATGATATAATAGTATAATCATGCAATTTTTTGGTTTATTTATAAAATTTAAACCAATCAACAAAACGCTCAAATAATATCTAAACTCCTATGGTTTAATGTGCTCAAATTGAGGAAATTTTGACTTTGTGGTTTGCTTTAGGAAAATCATAAAAACTGTGAACTTAATTTTAGCAGGAGCGGACAATAATTTTTTTATTTATATGAAAATGTGATAGGTCTTCTGCGTAATAATTAAAGAAAAAAGTAGCTTTTTTGTTTAAATAAGCAAATAATTAAACTGATTACTTAATTTTAGAATACAATTTTTCCTTAATAGCAAATACTATAGACTAAACAAAATGATTTTCTTATAAAAGTTACTTAAAAAAATTATATAAAATATTAAGGAATGATTTTCTTATAAAAATTACTTTAAAAATTATATAAAATATTAAGCTGGAATTCAAAAAGCATTATTTATATGAGTGTTAAGGACAAGAGAAAAAAGATGTTATTATAATAAAACCTAAACAAAATCAAAAGTAAACTAATCTATCAAACTTACGTGTTTGGAAATGGTAAACGTTCATTGAAAAGAAATGAGTGCTCCTTTCAATCTTTCTTTAGTAGCTCATCTGTACTATGTGAAATGAGAAAATCATTTTGGGAGTATAATAAGTCAAGATACACTCAATTCATAAATCTAAAAAGTTAAAGGCATACTTAATCCTGAGAAAATCATTTTGGGAGTATAATAAGCCATGTTGTGTTCATCCACATTTAAGCTTAAATTGGTATAAATGGGAAGAGCATTTTGGGATAATGAAAAATGGCAAATGAGAAATTCATTTTGGGACGGAACGAGTATAATAAGTCAAGATACACTCAATTCATAAATCTGAAAAACAAATAGTGTTAGGAAAAACCGATGTCCTTTAAGAAATATTCAAAAATCACACAAAAAATAAGTTGAAAAGTTAAAGGCATACATAATCCTGAGATTAAAATGAAGAGACATTGAAAACATGATGTTATATCTTGAAAACAAAACCAGACTTATTTCTTTATCTATGTGGTACACGTTGCAAACACTGAAAGCTCCTTCTTGTTTCTCATCTTCATAGTACATGTGAATACTTCTGTAAGACGTCCATCTGCACCAATTTGTGATGGATCTTAAGAACATTGGTAGGATGGGGTCAAAAAAGAAAAAAAGAACATGGGTTGGCTATTCAAATTTGTGATGGATCTTCATAATTAATTTGGAAAATCAGTTTGCGTGTTATCTCTGTGCAAGCTTTTTTTTTATTATCTAACCAAATTTAAAGTTTAAATACATTTCTTAGTAAGGTAAGTTATAATTTGAGTCAAATTTATCGAAATTGTTGGGATTTGATTAGATTTAATTTGATATCTAATTATTTAGCTTAACTACTGAAATATGTATTTTAAACTTATCTTTACAATGGTTTGGTAATTAACCTTTTAAATTTTGAATTAGCTTTTGAAAATCAAAATTGGATTGCATGAATAATTGAGTTATCCCATCAAATGGTGCCACGTGGACTTCCACGTCATAATTCCATGTGGCTGGATGTGGAAGCATGAAATGTTTCTGCTTTTATATATTATATAGATTGGGTATATATTACTGCACTAGCGTGGGTGATTATACGCTGACCACTATTTTAATGATTAGATTCAATTGAGGACCTAGCGGAAGTCAAAAGGATCTAGGTTCATTTGTTCTTGGGATCTTCATGAATTTCTTGCATATTGTATAGACCTAGCGGAAAGTATAATATAAAAGAAATAATAGGATTGCAATCCGGCGACCGGACCGTCCCAATTCTTACTTTAGTGAACGAACCCTTGTTTGGAGATTGATTCTTTTATGATTTGTGACACCATAATAATTGACATCTTTAATCAAATAAGCATAAGTAGGTGATACTTGTGAATCCTTTCCATAATTTTTCCTCCATATTCATATTCATTTATCTATCTTTGTTTAATTAGTTTATTTGCTTTCTAGTTAATTAGATTAAATCACTAAAAAAACAATCTTTTATTTTATGTTATTTTTTAATATTAGTTAAATTGCTATCTTCTACAAGTCTCTGTGGATTCGACACCCTGCTATTGCATATACTACTACGGTGGTCTTGTGCACTTGCAAGGGTTATAATTTGTTCATCATTAAGTGTTTTATTTGTGTATAATGATTGTTGTGTGATCATGTATGCACCATGAGTGTGGTTTATATTTATATCATGAAGGCCATGTATACATGTGTATATAGTTTGGATATTGGGTTAATGATGTTCATGTAATTTTAGCCCAAATTGATTGTGTTTCTTAATTAGTGTGAAGAAACTTTGTGTATGTCAATATGTGAATATTGTTTTGGGTGGTTTATCTTGATTGAAGAGATTTCATTCAGCCATGGATGCTTGACTTTTATGGGTTTTGAGGTTGAAGATGATGAATCCCAAAATTTGCAGTTTGGTCCCTGTACTATTGAAAAAAGTTTATGAAACTTAAAACCTTCATAACTTGCTCATTTTTAATCAGAATTTGGTGTTTCTTGAGTCTATCTTGACTAATTTTTCAAGGTCTTTTCAATGGAATTAGTTTCAGAACCAGAAGAGTTTTACATTTTTCAGAAAAACTCTGTTTTGGCAGCAACAAATGTTGATTTGACTTAAAAATTCGATTCAACTTGTGAAAATGGTAACTAATTCGTCCGGACTCGTAATTGAGTGATTATTGAATCTAAATTCATTAAATTCTAATATCATTTCCATTTAATTATTATTTGACATTACAAATAATTGGAAATAGCCCAGATTTGATAATTTTGTGGTTATTGTATCTAAAGACGTTTTGAAATTGACAAAACTTAGATAAATGATAAATAATTTATAGGGAGTTGGAATTTGATGATTCTTGAGTCTAAGTTAAATATTTTTATGTGTAATTTTTCAATATATCGATTATATTGTTGATAAATGTATTCTTGTATACAGAAAATATGCTTTTTAGAACAGTGTATTATAAAGAGTTGTGGTAGTCGGTTTTGATTAAGAAAGTTAAAGATTAGGACTTTGATGTTTCTTTGAGTCTAAGATGGTTATATTTTTTATATATTTATAATAAAGATTCATTTTAAGAATTAAGAAATTGATTAAACACCCAAGGTTAGGGTTGTTGGTCCCAAAGGGCAACAAGGGTATAGAACCGCTAGAGGGGGGGTGAATAGCGGTTTAAAATCTTTTTCGAAATACCCTTGAAAATCAACCAAGTACTTATCAGTTTGGTCTATTGCGGTTTAAAGCACTAGAACTGCTCAGATAAAATGCACAGCGGAGTTTTGCGGTTTTGTCCAAACTGAATTATAAAGAGTTGGGCGGTTTAAGTGGTTGAAAAAGGAATGATGCAACTGACAAGGCACAACTGAAGTATCACAAAAGTATGCAAATCATTTATCAAGTCATTTCACATAAAAGTAAATAAAGCTCATAAACATAAATGTAAATGACAAGACAGAAAATAAAGATCAAGGACACACAATTTGAAGAGGTTCGTTCTTGAAAGAACTACGTCCTCTACCTAGGTGGTTAGCCTAGGATTTTCTAATAGCTACTAGACTTGTATTGATTTAGAGGAGTTTTTACAAGATTACAAAAGAATCCAAACTCTAAATAAACAATCTAATCTAACAATGCTATTATAACAACCTGTGTTTTCGAGGTATATTATCTATAAGAAAATATACTCCGGGTGTGTAGTGTGGAAAGAAATCAAGAGCTCAAAATATCTAAGTGATGGTGAGCAAATGATTACTTTCTGTGCAAGGCTGAGTTGTGATGATTTGAAGGCTTGAAGCTTTAATGAAGAACTCTGGGTTTGCTAAGGAGATGATGAAGATATGAGTATCTGGGTTTTCAATCTTCAAAGCAAACTTGAATACTTGGGATATTCTCTTTGAAGCTCAGCAACCTTCAATGTTGAACAATGAAGGCTATTTATAGTGAAGGCATTAGTGACCGTTGGACAATGAGGTGAGTCATTGTATGGCGGTTTTATGCGTTGTCACAATCCCATTGGTTGACCTGTCACTGTCGTCCTTTGCTTTTGCTTTGTGGCAGGAAGTTGTTGGATCACTACCTGACATTGTCCTTTTAGTTGTTGAAAAGTACAACGGTAACTTTTCAAAAAGCGAGGCAAACCGACATTCCAAGAATAACTGAACCATGACTTGAAGTTTAAGGACAAGTCACCAGTCATTCATTTTTACGGTTGAAAAGCGAATGTTTGTCTTCAAGGAGTAAATGACAGCAATAACTTCTTCAATATCTTGGTCGGCGGTTCCACCAGATGCATGTGCGGTTTCATGAATGAACTTGAAATGCGGTTTCATCAAAGACACAAACTGCGGTTTTGATGAAGGACTTAAGGCACCATGCTGGCGGTTGAAGATGGCGGCTTGAGGGACACTAAACCGCTAAGAGTAAACCGATCATAACTCAGCCTAACTACTAAAAATCTAGAAATGGACTTGTCTAAAAATTGAAGTAAAACTTCATTACATGCAAACCTAAAGTCCATAAAAAGACACGTGGAATGGGTCAATCAAATCAGGTGGGTGTACTAACAATGAATCCTAACAATCTCCCCCTATTTGATTGATGCCATTACCACACTATGATAGAGCAAACATTGTACTTGGTAAGAACATGCTCAAATGAGTATGTATTGAAACTGCATGTCCCAAGTCAAATGCACACACAATGCTATACCATAGATTTCTAATCTATCAAAGACAAATGAAATGAAAAAAAGATAGATAAGAAGTACATTCAGATGCATATAAAGGGATGTAATTATGAAAATAAGATATGCATGTTTAAACTGAATGTTTAAAACACATACACTTAGAAATTTTTTCATGATGAATAGTGCATGAGTTTTTAGAAATGCATTGTTCCACAAACAAGTAGTTTGAATAAACAAAGTTTTGGAATATTGGATGCAATGCATTCATTTTCATTATAATCCTTTTAAAGGTTTTAGAAGTTACAAATTACAAGGAAAATAATGAAAGGCTAAAACTGATTACAAAAGATAGAAAGAATTCTAATCAGTTCTATCAGGAACCCTGGCGGCGGCTTGGACAACGGTTTGAGCATTAGAAGGCTCAACTAGGCTGGCGGTTTCAAACACATATTCAGCTGACTTGAGACGAAGATGGGTCAGTTCATTTACCTTCTCTAAGATTTTCTCAGAAAGCTTTTTCAGGTCGTTGGCATACTGAACTAAGTAGTCAGTTGATGAAACCGTTAGATCAGCTAGTTGGTCTAACTTCTTCTCCAAAGCCTCATTCATTTCTTGGGCCGCTTCAAGTCTGAGAGAGGTCAGCTCATTCAAAGTTTCAAGCTTCTGTTCTAACTTGAGCTGGTTCTCCAGAAGGGTTTCAATTTTGAATTCCATTCTCCCAATATGGGGATCAACAGCATTCTCCCTCTTAATGGCATCAACAAGGAAGGGCAGAGAGGAAAGAAATGCAGATTGGGTAGAGAAAGAGTCCAGCACAAACTGAATCTTCACAGGATCAGTTTCAAAACGGGAGGAAGGGAAAGGAATGATAGAAAATGAAGTGTAGGGAAAAGAAGGGGAAATGGAAAGAAGTTGGGTATTAGAGAAAGGAAAGGAAGAATAAGGAGAGAACTGCCATCTATAAAGATAAGGAAATACAGTGCAGTTTATCCTAAAGAAAAATTGAGAGCAGAGAGAAAAGATGAACTCAAATGCCAGATCTTCAATAATTTGATCAAGAGTTGAAGCAATCAGTTGATCTGAAGCAGCTTGAGACTCATCGGCTGGAAAGATGGCAAAAGGATTAGGACGACCAGACTTGAGTCGTTGCTCTTCATGTTTGTTGGCGGCTCTAATGATGGCTCCATGGCGGTTGGCTTTGGAAGTAGTAGCTCTAAACTTCTTCAGGTAACCCGCAATGTCCTGTGCACACTTCCTTTTCAAACCACGCGGTTTGGGAGACCTAACTGCAACTGTGAATTCAGGCAGAACCAAAGGGGCAGAGATATTGATCAGTTGAGGTTGAGCCGACGGTTGAACTGCTGAAGCAAAAGGCAGTGTAGGGGATTCAGAAGGTCAAGGAGTGTGCTCTGGTGAGTCAAACTCTAGCTTTCGCTTTAATGAAGGAGTAGCGGTTTCAACCAGCATGGGGTCTATTCCAGCCTTTCTCATTTCAGGTCTTTCTCTCAACTCCTTTGCAAATGGGCCTTCACTGGGTGAGTGATCCTTCTTGTCATGAGCTTCAGTGAAGTCCACTTCACCAGGTGGCCTTGATTGCCAGTGCTCCACAAAATCATATTTCTTTACCAACCTTCTCTTCTTCTTCAGCGGTTGAACCTCAAGATTTTCATCATCTTGCTCAGGTTTATCTTGAACTGCCTCAGACACATCAGTCTGCTCAGGCAATACTGCAGCCTCAAACTCATCAGTTTGCTCAGGCTGAACTGCACTTGTAGATACCTCGGTTTATTCAACTGGAACCGCAGCCTCAGACACTTCGGTCTGCTCAGGCTCGGTTTGAGTGGAGGGTTTAAGGTTGGGAAGGGCAGAAAAGATTAGCTGCAACTGTTCTTCAGTGAATTGAACAGTTGGCAGTTTGAGAGGGGATTTTGGAGGTGAGATAGGTTTGGGTTCAGAGGAGGAGGCTTTCAGTTTCCTCAACAGATTCACATCTTGTGCAAGGTTCATTGATTTTTCAACATTTGGCTTGATTGGGGAAAGGGGTTTTATCTGGGGTTTAGAAGAGATAGGAGGAGTTGATTTAGTGAAAGGAATTGGTTTAGAGTAAGGTGGAAGCGGTTCAGAAGAGGGATTGAATAGAATAAGGAAGGATTTTGGTAAGGTCGGTTTTGGAGGAAGAATGGATAAGGGTTTAGAAGTTTCAGTTACTTTGGCTTTCTTCTTTCTTGGAGCCGCGGTTTCCCTGGGTTGAGCCGCAGGGATTGCAGGCTCCCCCTCAACCGCAGACTCCCTCTCAACCGGAGCCTCAGTTCCATCCAGGCTAACTCCTAGCCTATTCAAAGTGGCAGTTTGAGCTGCTTCTCTAGCTCTAGTAGCTGTGGCTTGATCTGCTATGGCACCGGCATAAGGTTTGCCTGACTTATTGAGCCGAGCCTCAGGAAAGGGACCTCTCTGTTCTTCAGGCAGAGGATCAGCAGACCATACCGCTTGTGCAAACCGCCATCCAAACGCGGTTCTGAAAGCATCAAGCTTTGAAGCACCAAACAAGGTCTTCTCATTCGGTTGCACCCACTCAGCTTCATTGGCCACAGAAGCCTTAAAGATCACAGAATCCTGATAAAGGAACTTAGTTAAGAGTCTGCAATGAGTTCTGATCTTTGTTTTACCAGCGGCTTTGGCAGAAGTATGGCGGCTGAGGGCATTGATCATTTCTTGCATGATGATCCTTGGCCAGTGCAGCTTCTTCCCTTTGTAGATAGCAACGCAGTAGTTGTACTGCTCAGAAGTGAAGTTGTTGTGATTGCCATTCTTGCACATCACTCCAGTGTCTACTAAATCACACAACATCACCATTACTTCTCCAAACTCCTTCTTAGGGGTGGACTTAGTGTTGAAGACAGAGACCCCCAAGAGCTCCTCAGTAGTTCTGCTGACTAACTCTGGTTTGATAGAAAGGATTCCAGAATTCTCCAGTCCAGCCAAGATAGCAACCTTTGAAGCAGATAAAACTACATCCTTTGTCCTGACAGTGGACTTGATGGCATTTTCAGTCTTCACTTCCCCAGACTCTAAGTCTCTGATCTCTTCTCCTTTACCATTCAAGAGGGGTACCTCACAGACAATCCCATTGTCAAAGAATTCTGCACAAAGCCTCTTGTCAAACTTCGGTTCATCCAACTAGAATAGTGGCAGCAGTTTTGACGATTCCAGTAGGGCAAGCAGTTTTCTTCCAACTGCATCAGATTCGAATTCAGCTTTGATGATCTGAGATCCAGGTACAAAGTTGGATTCATCCTAAAAAAATAATCAAAGTTAGTAAGAGTTTGGTGCAAGCAGTTTGAATAAATCAAGCATTCAAACTGCTACAAGGAATCCTAACAATGAAATAAGCGGTTGAAGCAAAACAGGGGTAAAATGGTAAACACCCAAAACTAGACATGGAAAGAATTTGAAAAAGCATTTGAATGCATGAAGAACATGATGAACAGGGGATAAACATGCAAAACAAAAACTTAACCAAATTAAGAAAGAAGTATACCAAAAGACTCGAAAAATGCAGATACTAACAAAGTTCTAAACTAACAAGTTCAAATAATGAACCCAGAATATAGTATCAAAATAAGTACGAATGAACACCCAAAAACCCAAAAATCAAAATTGTTCAAAAATTGAACAAAAGACATGAAATAAACATCAAACCCAGCATATATGAACATATGTAAACAATAATCAACCAAAAATTGAAAGAAAAAGCAAGTAAAAGTATGAGAAGACGAACAAGCTTTTTCGAACAACAATGGCGGAAAAAATATGAAATGCTAGAGTGAAGGGTTCAAGAAATCATACCATATCGCCTTTGGAAGTTTTAGATGTAGATGGAGCAGAAGGATCAGATGATTTCTTAGGTGCCATTTTAAATATCGAAAGAAAAAATATGGAAAATATTGGAGGTTGAGAACAGAGTGCGGATGACGGAGAGAGAGAGAGAGAGTATACACAAATGAGGAAGAAGGTAAAAAGGTAAAAAGAAATAAACTTTGTCTTTTATACTCAATTAACTGTTCCTCGGGTAATGGAACGACGAGAACGGCGCACGATTATCTCCAGATGGCGTCCCACGTCACATAGAATTTAATGCGGCAGAGAAAATTGCAAAAGGGTACTTATAATTGATATGAAATAAAGTAGGGACTAAAATGAAATTTCATACCTGAGCAGTTTGATTGAGCAAACTGACTTACCTTACGTCTTCAGCGGTTTTTCATGAAACTGATGTCTCTCTAATCTGATGGCGGTTTATATGTTTAAACCGAATAACTTTGCTTTCTTATCGGTTTTGAAAGAACCGATTTCATTCATTTTGACTCGTTAGTTTGATGGAGAATCTTGTACCAAACCATTTATTGATGCGGTTTCAATGATGTCAGAACCGCATACTAGATGACTTTTCTAAGCATTGCCAAATCACTTAAACAAAAGATATTAAAAATAATATATATAGATATGATATCTTAAGTTAGTTCTAACATACCCATTTCTCCTCGTAAGTGATAGAACCTGGAATTTTCAAGCGGTTTGGTGAGGATGTCAGCAATTTGATCATCTGTTCCCACCTTTGCTAGAAAAATGTTTTTCTTTTCAACATGGTCTTTGAGGAAATGATATCTTATGTCGATGTGCTTGGTTTTGAGTGCTGAACTGGATTGTTGGAGATGGATATTGCAGCAGTGCTATCACAGTAGATAGGGCAGTTTTGTTCAAATATCCCGTAGTCCTCCAACTGTTGTTTCATCCAGAGAATTTGAGAGCAACAGCTTCCAGCCGCTATATATTCAGCTTCAGCGGTTGAGACTGAAACCGACGCTTGTTTCTTGCTGGACCATGACACAAGCCGCGTTCCAAGGAACTGACAAGTACCACTTGTGCTCTTTCTGCTTATCTTACATGCTGCAAAGTCAGCATCTGAATAACCTAATAGATCAAATGAAGATTCTTTGGAGTACTAAAGTCCAAGGTTAACAGATCCACATAGATATCTAATAATACGTTTAACAGCAATAAGATGAGATTCTCTAGGGTCAGCTTGAAATCTAGCACAAACACAAACACTAAACATGATATCTGGCCTACTAGCAGTTAAGTAAAGTAGAGAGCCAATCATACCTCGGTAGAGAGTTTGATCAACTTTCTTACCATGTTCATCTCGATCCAAACTGCAGGCCTTAGGCATTGGGGTATCAACTGGTTTAGCAGTTTCAAGCCCGAACTTCTTTATCAAATCTTTAGTGTATTTGGCTTGGTTGATAAAGATCCCATCATGGCATTTCTTGACTTGGAGTCCAAGAAAGAATGTCAATTCTCCCATCATACTCATTTTAAATTTACTCTTCATTAGCTTCTCAAACTTAACACACATAGTTTCATTATTAGAACCGAAAATAATATCATCAACATATATTTGAACTAATAATGAATGACTTTTGTGTTTAGCTATAAATAGAGTTGTATCAATTTTACCTCGAGAGAAGTCTTGTTCAATAACAAATTTAGATAGAGTGTCATACCATGCTCTTGGAGCTTGTTTGAGTCCATACAATGCTTTCTTGAGTTTGAAGACATGATTTGGAGGTTTGTTGTCTTCAAATCCTGGCGGTTGAGCTACATAAACTTCTTCTTGTAGTTCACCATTCAGAAATGCACTCTTCACATCCATTTGATATAACTTGAATTTCTTGAAGGATGCATAGGCCAGGAACAATCTTATGGCTTCAAGTCTGGCAACAGGGGCAAAAGTTTCATCATAGTCTATGCCTTCTTCTTTCCTATAGCCTTGAGCAACCAACCTAGCTTTATTTCTTGTTATTTTACCATTCTCATCCATCTTGTTTCTGTACACCCATTTTGTTCCAATTACTGTATGATCACTGGGCCTTGGAACTAGAGTCCAAACTTTGCATCTTTCAAACTGATTAAGCTCTTCTTGCATTGCAATTACCCAACTTGGATCACTTAGAGCTTCATCTACCTTCTTCGGTTCCATCTGATATAACAGAGCAGTTGAGAACAAAATGTGATTATCTCTGTGAGTCAAACTCCCTCTGGTTTGGACACCAGTACTGATAGGACCAATAACGTTGGCAGTTGGATGGTCTCTATGCTCATTAATTTCAGGAGGGAGGTTATCTTGAACCACAATTTCTTGAAGATTTTCCAGAGGAGGATCATCTTGATAATCATTGAAGTCTTCATTGAAGGTTAGATTTGGAACTGGTTCAACAGTTTGAATGGGATCAGAAGACAGCGGTTCAACAGTTACACCTTCAGCGGTTTGAGTAGGTGTGGCTGAAGAACTGGATGTAGCGGTTTCAGTAGGATGGTTGTCAGTTGCTCTATGTCTAGTGCCTGTCTCAAAATCACTAAAATCATTAGCAACATTTGGAGCCATATGTGGCTCAAGGAGAGCATGTTCATCAAATGTAACATGGACTGACTCTACAATTTTTAAAGATGTCTTATTGAAACAACAAAAAGCTTTGGAGTGTTTAGAATAACCAACAAAAATACCTTCATCAGCCTTAGCATCAAATTTACCTCGATGCTCTTTGCCATTGTACAAGATGTAACACTTGCATCCAAATATCTTGAAGAAGGCAATGTTGGGTGATCTGCCTCTCCACAATTCATAAGGAGTCTTGTTGTGAACTTTGATGATGAGGGAGCGGTTCTGGGTGCAGCATGCGGTATTGACGGCTTCAGCCCAGAAGTATTTGGGAAGCTTGGCTTCTGCAATCATAGTCTTCCCGGCTTCAATCAAAGTTCTGTTCTTTCTTTCCACTACTCCATTCTGTTGTGGAACTCCAGCGGCAGAGAAATTATGATCAATTCCATGATTATCACAATATTGGGCAACACCATTGTTTGTAAATTCGGTTCCATTATCTGAACGCACGGCAACAATGTCATCCAATTTCTGAGTTTGGAGCTGTCTAAAGAGAGCGGTTACGATGCCATAAGTATCATCTTTAGAGGCCATCATTTCCACCCATGTATATCTTGAATAATCATCAACCACCACAAGTGTATAGCGGTTTCCTCCTATACTGGCGGTTGGGACAGGTCCAAATAAATCCATGTGCAGCAGTTGCAAACAGCGGTTCGTTGAAGGCGTAGTTTTACTAGGAAATGACTGTTTGGGCTGCTTTTCAAGCTGGCATGCTTTACACTTTTCATCATGATGGTCATCCACTTTGGGTAGTCCTTTTACTAGACCATCCCTGTGCAGTTTTGCTAGATACTTGAAGTTCAAGTGGCTGAGCCGCTTATGCCATAACCAGCTGCTTTCACTTATATTTTTGGCTACAAAACAGAGGTCAGCAATAGAAACAATATTGCTTAAATCAATTATATAAACATCACCTGTTCTGTTGCCAGTCAGTAGAGTGACTCCAGAGGAAGCATCTTTAATATAACAGCTAGTTGAGGTGAAGATGCAGTTCATTCCTTTGTCACAAAACTGAGATATGGAGAGAAGGTTGTGCTTGAGTCCTTCTAGTAGTGACACATTTTCAATAGTCACCTTTCCTCGTTTAATTGCTCCATATCCTATTGTTTCTCCTTTCTTGTTGTTACCAAACACTACTGGGGGACCTTTCATTTGGATGAAACTGCAGAGTAGTTCTGAATCTCCAGTCATGTGTCGTGAGCATCCACTATCCAAATACCAGAGATCCTTCTTCTTTTTAGCGGTTCCAGCCATAAAACATGAAATCTAAAAAATAAACATGAAAGGTTTTGGTCCCCCTTATTCCTTAGGTCCTAGGGTTAGCAGCTTTTTGGGACCCACACTTGTTTGACCTTAGGATTTTTACGTCCCTTGGCATTGGGTGTGAATCTTAAAAGACAATGACCAGCACTATGACCAAAGTCGGCACAGATAGAACAATAAATTAAGCCAGGTTGTGGTTGCGATTTTACAAATCCATTACTGACCTTCGGTTTATCATGTTACTGGGTCAGCGGTTTTGGCTTTAACAAAGTTAACCTTCTTGAGTTCCACCTTTCTCTTAGGTGCGGCTTTAGGAAATATAACAGGATATTCCTTAAACTGACTAGGAGCGGTTTCATCACTCAATACTTCCTTGGTTGCCTCAGCCGCTGTGGATTTCTCTTTCCACTTTGGATCTCTCCCAGTCTGGTTTTTAGGATACTCATAGAAATAATTTTGCTTTTTAATTTCTTGTGTTGAGCCCTTTTTACCAGCATGATTCACCTTAGGAATTTCTTTGGTTTGTTCAGTTGGTTTCACACCACCTTCAGCACAAAGACAAGGACACTTACACCCATCATCAGTTTTAAATCCTAATCCACTTTTCTCCTTAGAGACAATTTGTGAATTAACGATTTGTTCCATGGTGACTCCAGACTTAGTCCACACATCGGTCAATTTTTGAAGTTCATCCCTTTGTGCAGTAAGATCATGGATTCGGGTGTTAAGAACCTCGGTTCTGTCCTTAAGGTAGCGATTTTCTTCCACAACAGAAGCTATCCCAACAATTTGGAGCTTGAGTTTTTCAATCTCCTCCTTATGGGACTTGCATTCTTTTTGGGAATATTCAAGTTCCGCAGCCACTAATTTATATGCCTTTTTAAGCACAGTGTGTTGTTGACAAATGACATTAGCACGTTCAAGTACCTGGTCATCATGGCTTTGTTCGGTTTGATCCTCAGGAGAGTAGTTTGGTGAAGTAGGAGTTTTGCCTTGTTTAGCTTCAGGAGTTCTTGGTGAAACTGACTTCATTTGATGGAGTGGCAGTGGAAGGCTTTCGTCAATTTCAACCTTTTCTTCAAATCCCATTAGGCAAAGAATTGCAACTCCTTCATCTTCATCACTATCATCTGTATCAGAACCCATCCATGTTAATGGTTGTTCTCCTTGTTCAGCAACCATTCCTCTTCTCTTGAAAAACTTTTTGTTGAACGGTTTCTTGGCAGGAGCGGCTTCATATCGCGGTTTGGGACAACTGGAGGCAAAATGACTTGTTTGTCTGCAGTTGTAACAAACAAGATCATCCCTTTTCTTAGCATCAGCTGCTTTGTTGAATCTGGTTGGAGGGACAAACTTTGCAGGGCCGCCTGACTGAGATTGAGCTCTGTTCTTTCTGAACTTGGTGTAGTTTTTCACATAGAGAGCAAACTCATCATCATCCATGTCATCAAAGTCAACTTGAGTAGAACTAGATGCTACACTTTGGGAATTTTGAGATGGACTGTAGGATTGATGAGATTGCTGAGGTTGAGAATAGGGTTGATGATGTTGAGGGTAAGGTTGATGAGGCGGTTGGTAATACTCTGGAGGTGCGTTTTGAGAAATATATCTTGGAATATTTGGATCAAAAGAAGCGGTTTGTAAATGAGTATTGGATGCGGTTTTATGGTGATCTGGATTGTAAACTGGAGATGTGGCATTGTTGAAAGCGGCAAGAGAAAGAGACTTGAATCTGTTTTCGGTTTCATGAGCTTCCTCAAGCTTGAATTCAAATACCCTTAGCATGGCATAAAGATGACAAAGATCAAGAGCTTCCAGATCTTTGTTGTCTTCAATGTTAGTAGTTTTGATCAGCCATTTGCTACCAAGAGATTGCATGAATCTCATGTTCAGGTCAGTATTGGAATACTTGTGCCCTAGAGAGAAACATACATTGACAATTTCCATGAACCGCTCATAGCATTGGCGAAGAGATTCCTTTGGGTCTTTGACAAAGTAATCAAAGAGCCTTCTCTGTTGGTAGAGGCGGTTCTTCTTGGTGTCGGCATCTCCTTCCAGAAAGTCAATGATGCCATCCCATGTTTCCTTTGCGGTATTGCAATCTAGAACCTTTGAGTGAGTTCTTAGATCAATAGCTGATACAAGCATGGACATGGCTCTTCCATCAAAGTCCACATTCCGTTGATCAGTTTCGGTCCATTCAGCTTCCGGCTTCTTGATTTCCGCGGTTTGTCCAGCAGTACCTGCATCAGGGTTAGCCTTCATCGGGACATAGGGTCCATTAACAATTGCAGTCCATAATCTGCGATCCTCAGATATCATGTGCTTCTTCATCCTATCTTTCCAGAAGATGAAACTATCTTCATTAAGAATAGGTAAGTGATTAGAGTTGGATGTCTGCATCATATGGGAGTTTATGTTTGCCATTGGATCAGTACCCAAGCGGTTAAGCTTGTAAAATAATTTTTGGTGGATATGCTCTGATAAATCTTTTTCGAAATACCCTTGAAAATCAACCAAGTACTTATCAGTTTGGTCTATTTCGGTTTAAAGCACTAGAACCGCTCAGATAAAATGCACAGCGGAGTTTTGCGGTTTTGTCCAAACTGAATTATAAAGAGTTGGGCGGTTTAAGTGGTTGAAAAAGGAATGATGCAACTGACAAGGCACAACTGAAGTATCACAAAAGTATGCAAATCATTTATCAAGTCATTTCACATAAAAGTAAATAAAGCTCATAAACATAAATGTAAATGACAAGACAGAAAATAAAGATCAAGGACACACAATTTAAAGAGGTTCATTCTTGAAAGAACTACGTCCTCTACCTAGGTGGTTAGCCTAGGATTTTCTAATAGCTACTAGACTTGTATTGATTTGGAGGAGTTTTTACAAGATTACAAAAGAATCCAAACTCTAAATAAACAATCTAACCTAACAATGCTATTATAACAACCTGTGTTTTCGAGGTATATTATCTATAAGAAAATATACTCCGGGTGTGTAGTGTGGAAAGAAATCAAGAGCTCAAAATATCTAAGTGATGGTGAGCAAATGATTACTTTCTGTGCAAGGCTGAGTTGTGATGATTTGAAGGCTTGAAGCTTTAATGAAGAACTCTGGGTTTGCTAAGGAGATGATGAAGATATGAGTATCTAGGTTTTCAATCTTCAAAGCAAACTTGAATACTTGGGATATTCTCTTTGAAGCTCAGCAACCTTCAATGTTGAACAATGAAGGCTATTTATAGTGAAGGCATTAGTGACCGTTGGACAATGAGGTGAGTCATTGTATGGCGGTTTTATGCGTTGTCACAATCCCATTGGTTGACCTGTCACTGTCGTCCTTTGCTTTTTCTTTGTGGCAGGAAGTTGTTGGATTACTACCTGACATTGTCCTTTTAGTTGTTGAAAAGTACAACGGTAACTTTTCAAAAAGCGAGGCAAACCGACATTCCAAGAATAACTGAACCATGACTTGAAGTTTAAGGACAAGTCACCAGTCATTCATTTTTACGGTTGAAAAGCGAATGTTTGTCTTCAAGGAGTAAATGACAACAATAACTTCTTCAATATCTTGGTCGGCGGTTCCACCAGATGCATGTGCGGTTTCATGAATGAACTTGAAATGCGGTTTCATCAAAGACACAAACTGCAGTTTTGATGAAGGACTTAAGGCACTATGCTGGCGGTTGAAGATGGCGGCTTGAGGGACACTAAACCGCTAAGAATAAACCGATCATAACTCAGCCTAACTACTAAAAATCTAGAAATGGACTTGTCTAAAAATTGAAGTAAAACTTCATTACATGCAAACCTAAAGTCCATAAAAAGACACGTGGAATGGGTCAATCAAATCAGGTGGGTGTACTAACAATGAATCCTAACAAGGGTCTTGTGAATCAATAAGTGTTTATAGGATTTATTGGGCTGACTTTGAATTGATGCGCTTATGACATTAATGAAGTGAATTCATGGAATTCTTATGGTTGTGGATAATTTGTGTTATAAGATACTATGACTTTTGGGATTTAATCATGAATTTATGTTAGAAATGATACTTGAGAATATGAAATGGATTGAATTAAAGGGTTGTACCTATGGGTACAAGCATGGTGTAACTGTTTACATAGTTATGTTATTACATAGTGAAATCTATGTCAATTGCTAATTAAGAGTTATAAAAATGATGATATGGGTTATGCCTTGAGTGAGTACCCATTCATGGGTATTCCTATGAAAGAATTTTGACTTACTCTTGGAGGATTAAATGATTGTACATGTAAGTTGTCATTGAATTGTTATGGTTATATGTGCTACTTTGAAAGGAATGTGATATTTGTTGATAGTTTACCCAAGGAAAATAGATGGATTATGTGAGTACGACTTGAAATTGTGAGGTAATCCATATAGAGAACCTAAGTATGGAAGTATTGATACCATAATTATCAATACTAATAATTGAGACATTCTTTTATGAATAGAGAAAAGTGAATATCAAATTGTTATAAACCTTATGGTTTATGGTATAAGTATGATAGAAATATATCCCTTGTATGATACATATTGGTTTGATAGTGTGATAGAGATGGAACCTACACCATCTAAATTTAAGTACTTATAATGTGCAAGTAAGAAATCGTAACTTCATCTAAGTTATGATATGAGATGAGTTAATGATAAGTGTTTATTATAATGGAATAGAAGTGATATAAGATTATGAGATTATACTTCATAGTGAAATGGGTATACAAAGATAAATGGTTGTTTAAATTGATGGAACATGCACCATCCTATTATGTACTCTTAACAAGGTTAAGAGATAAAATATATATGTGTGTATATTACTATATATATACATATATATATATATATATATATATATATATATATATATATATATATATATATATATATACATGGAAAATGAGTATGTACACGAATCCAATGTGGGATTCATTAAAAATATTGATGGAACAGATACCATCTTAAATTTTACTCCTAGGAACACCGGGGAGGTAATATTGGTATGGATATGAGTATGTACACGGATCCAATGTGGGATTCACTATATATGTGAAAATGAGTATGCACACGAATCCGATGTGGGATTCACTATATGAATAATGGGATATGTGTATATATACTACTATGGAACAAAGAGAAGTACTTGATATAGTACTAAAGTTAGTGTTGTTGTGGCAATATATTTAATAATAAAAGTAGTGTATATGTATAGTGATTTGAGATGAGATTGTGGAATACACTGTTGTTGGGAATATATTGTGATTTATGTGTTATAATTGTTAAGAGTAAGTGGGGTTTATAGTCATTAGAAGTGGTATATTTGTTTGTTTTGTGTGGAACAGGAAATCGGAATTGAGTAAAAAGATAAATCTACAAGTATATATATATATATATATATATATATATATATATATATATATATATATATATATTAAAGTTGGCCAAAAGAACTATGGTATTGACATGTGGACAAACAATGGAGAAAGCTTGCATTTGGAGAAGCCACATCAACATCATACTAATAAATAAGTGACTTTTCATTTTCTTTTCATTAGCTAATACTATTAGCTAATAATAATAGTTACTAAAAAGGGTAATTATAATAGTTAACTATTATAGTAACTATTACTATTATTAGTAATAGTTAACTATAATAGTTAACCATTATAGTTAACTATTACTCTTATTAGTAATAGTTACTATTATAGTTAACTATATTAGTTAACTATTACTATTAATAGTATTAGTTACAATACAAGTTAAATATTACTATTAATAGTATTAGTTAACTATAATAGTTACTATTATAGTTAACTATATTAGTTAACTATTACTATTAATAGTATTATTTAACAATATTAGTTACAATACAAGTTAAATATTACTATTAATAGTATTAGTTAACTATAATAGTTACTATATTAGTTAACTATTACTATTAATAGTATTAGTTAACTATAATAGTTACTATATGGTTAATTATTACTATTAATAGTATTAGTTAACCAAAATAGTTACTTTATAAGTTATTTTTACTATTAATAGTATTGGTTAACTATAATAAACTACATACATTAACTATTACTATTATTAGTATTAGTTAATTATAATAGTTATTATATAAGTTAGATTATTAATTTTTAATATTAATTAATCATAATAGTTACTATATCAATTAACTATTAATATTAATAATATTATTTTATTATAATAATTATATTAATAATTATTATTATATAGACTAATAATTGCTATTAATATATATATTAACTATTACTATCAATAGTATTAATTAATTATAATAGTTATTATAATAATAGTAATCATATAGATTAATTTTTATTATTAATAGTATTAGTTAAAATGATTATTACTATATTAGTTAACTTTAGTTAACTTTAAAATATTTTTTAAGACATAGTATTGGTTTCCCGTGCAGAGCATGGGTTACCCGCTAGTATGGTAACATTTATCTTGTTGTGTTTGAAACAGATGATGATTTGGGGTACTCTTCTCGTGAATTTTAAATGCATTTTATTTATGAATTGTATTTAGTTTTGTATATTGTATGCTTCCGCATTTATTTAGTTTGAGTTTTCTTACTAATTATACTCACTCTTATTTGTTTCAATATTGAAACATGAAAAGTCTATATATATAAAAGACCAACACGTCAAGTGAGGATAGAAGGGGGAAACAAATGGGTAGTTCTATAAGATTTTTGATCTATATTGTCAAAAAAAAGAAGAAGTTTATGTTTAAATTTGTAAAAGGCCATATGTATGGCAAAGTGTTTGTATTAAATTGGTAAATTCCTAGTAAAGTCTATGGATGTGTATGTTGTTTCAAAAGTTTCTTAAGACTCTTGATGTTATAGTCATTGTAGTCATCTTAGTGTGTGGTACAAGAGTTGTGTGACTCTTGGTTATGATTTTGTAGATGATAGGAATTTTTTTTTTCTTTTGTTTTGTCACCATTTTCAAGAGTTTTAATGTCTGGTGAATATTGCTCAAGCCAAATAAGTTGTAAACTAGGAGCCTATTTTTCGGGGCTTGACAATTTTATTCAAATTTTTAACATTTATGGTTTGATAACTTTTAGTTAGTGAGAGAAAATAAAAATAATAATTATTATAAATGTTCTTGGAGGAAAATTACAAGTTATGTAAACTTTAAAGGGGTGTAAGTTTACTTTTATAACTTGTTTCTTAACTACTAATTGGTTGAAGGTTTAAATTGCAACAAAATTCCTTGTACAAGGGTTTTCACGCAATTATTACTTATACAAGGTTTAAATTGCAATGAATATATTTGTACAAGGTTTATTTTGTAATTATCTCTTTTGTATTGTATTGATTTTACACATCTTTAGATACTCCTTTATGTCTCAGAAAGTTTGTCCCATACTGAATTTCTAGTCAACACAAATAAACTTTGACCAAATATTGTTGAGCTAATTAATGATCCTAGTGAAATTCTAATAATTGTAATTGATAAATCATTAATTAATTCACCAATAATTTTTTTTATAATTTCATTGTAATCACTAAATTGACATCAATGAATGGTTAAAGTTAACATGACTAAAAACGTCAGTATGAAGTATCAGACAAACTTTTCGGGTGGAAGGAGTATTAGCTAGTATATATTAGAATCGTGTATATCCAAATCCTTATCAGGACGGAGGAGTATGATTAACGAACCAATCAAAGGTTGAAGTACATAGAGCACTTTCCCTCCAAAACATACACCAGCATGTTAACCAAATACATTAGTCCAATTTCAATTGCCAAAAATACCCTTAGCAGCAATAATGGTAACCAAAAATGGTTAATGAGTTTCATAATTGTATTTTAGGAAATTGTGAACAATAATCAATACTATTATACAGGGATTTTTTTTTTAATCAAATTCACCTTACTCTCATTAATGCATTAATTATAATAATCAATATCAATATCAATATCAATATCGATATATAAATAAAGGTTGAAGTGCATAGATCACTTTCCGTCCAAAACATGCACCTAGAAAACATGTTGACCAAATACATTAGCCCAATTTCAATTTCCAAAAATACCCTTAGCAGCAATAATGGTAACCAAAAATAGTTAATGAGTTCAATAATTGTATTTTAGGAAATTGTGAAAAATAATCACTACTATTATACAAAGATTTTTTTTATTTTTTTTTTACCAAATTCCCCTTACTCTCATTAATGCATTAATTATAATAGAACGGTCAAATGAAATTGGTAAATAATGCTAACTGCAAGGGCTACAAAAATACTTAGGCGTCTTTTACTCTCAACTAAAGTTGAGTTTAATAAAATAGAAAGTAGTATCCAGTGCATGTTGGATTAATTGATTAATCACTTTCAGTTAGGATTCTTCAACTGTGGCATTATTTGTTTTGATATTATTAATTCCTACAATTAGTTTTATAATGATATAGTTAAGGATATTTTAGTAACATAAGATATATTTAATATTTTCCTTCAAATCATTCTTCAAGCAATTTTGCTGATTCATTTCAAGTTTTAAATATTTTATCTATATTTTGTTTAGTTAAAAACTGAAAAAGTACTGTAAACTAATAAGGCTTTGTCGATAATCAATATATAAATAAAGGTTGAAGTGCATAGAGCACTTTTACTCCAAAATATGCACCTAAACAGCATCTTGACCAAATACATTAGCCCAATTTCAATTGCCAAAAATACCCTTAGCAGAAATAATGGTAACCAAAAATATTTAATGAGTTCAATAATTGTATTTTAGGAAATTGTGAACAATAATCATTACTCTTATACAAAGAAAATGCTTTTCTTCTTTTACCAAATTCCCTTTACTCTCATTAATGCATTAATTATAATAAAACAGTCAAATAAAATTGGTAAATAATGCTAAATGCATGGGCTACAAAAATACTTAAGCGTCTTCTACTCTCAACTAAAGTTGAGTTTAATAAAATAGATGAAAGTATTATCCAGTGCATGTATTGATTGATCACTTTCAGTTATGATTTTTCAATTGGGGCATTATTTGTTTTAATTGTACTAAATCCTATGATTCTTTTTATTATGATATAGTTAAGGACATTTTAGTAACATAAGATATATTTAATATTTTCCTTCAAATCATTCTTAGAGCAAGTTTGCTGATTCGTTTCAAGTTTTAAATATTTTATCTATATTTTATTTAATTAAAATCTGAAAAAGTATTGTAAACTAATACAGCTTTGTCGATAATCGATATAAAAGTTGTTGAACTTTACCATAAATGGGACACAATTCCAAATCTCCTTGTAACAGAACCAACAAAATAAAATTAATTATTTCTTTTTTGAAGCAAATATAATACTTATTCTTAGTCAGGAGCTTTTGATTATTAAGTAATTGAAAAATTCTTCAAGAAAATCAGTTATTATTGTGATTAAATAACAAAAGTATCAATTTACCCTTATTAAGTGTGCATTTTTCTAGATTAATGTCTAACACTAAGATATTAATAAAATATAATAAGTTTCAATAGAAGAGAAGAGTGACATTTGAGTACTTTTAGCTCAAAAGTAAAACTTATTTTGAACTAAAATTTTGTTCAAAATGCAAGTAACTATTTTGGAGCGAAAGGAATATATTTTTTTCTACATTAACAAAAAACAATAAAAGGTTTGATTACAAAATACTCCATCCGTCCCACCTCACTTGAGACCTAAGAGATGTGCACAATAACTAAGGAAAAATAATAAAATAAGAAAAATGTGTGGTAGAAAATGAAGAGAGAGGATGAGTGGGGTTAATAGTAGGTTGGTTGAATGAATTGTATGGTGGAAAATGAAGAGAGAGAATGAGTGGGTGGGGTAGATTGAATATAAAATTATAAAAAGATTACCATTTTAGGGAGTCTCAAGTGAAGTGGGACGGATCAAAATGGAAATAAGTCTCAAGTGAGGTAGGACGGAGGGAGTATATATTTAAAGGGTAGTGTGTACAGAAAGTAGGATAGTGAATATATAAATTCTCGAGTTGAAATAAAATTACTCCAACCATCAATTAATCATTATAACTTAGAAGAGCCATATTTTTCCTTTTAGGTTGAAGATGAGTTAGACTACAATGGTATGTTTTACGAAAAATTAATATTGTAAAATAGTTGGTTTAATGCTTTCAAAAATAAATAAATTAAATATATATATTCTTTAAAAAATTTATTCTCTCTCTCTCTCTCTCTCTCTCTCTCTCTCTCTCATGAAATGGCAAAAAAATAGCGGTTGTTGAGGTCTTTTTTTTTTTTGAATTCACAGAAAGGAGAAAATTTGATTTTAACCTAATAGATGTGTTTCTACCCATCCAAATCTTATACTTATATGGCTTATTAGATGCTCAATCTCGGGTATTTTGATGATTTTTGGAGTGCTTATGAGTATAGGAAAGGAGCGAAATAATGCACGGATTCATGTAAGTTAAAGTGTGAAAAGGAAGAATAAAAAATGGACCAGAAAATAAATATAAAGAGATGTGACCACTGAGAAATCATGTCCATTTGATAGTAATCGAAAATACCTTTCCAAAGATAGTTTGCACGTCCAAATCGGAGTTCGTATGAAGAAGTTATGGCTTCCGAAAGTTTGCACGTAAAAGGTACAAGTCATCGAAGCAATGGTACAACACCAGATCTTAACCCCAGAAATTTCCAGCAATTCTGACCCTCCATGCGCCTACTCCATGCGCACACATAGCCAGGGACGTTAGGGGGATTTTCCAAGGACCTTTGAGGAATTATCCAAAATATGATGGCCTTTTTAGTAATTTCCAAATTCTAGAGACTTTTCTGAAATTTTGGAGGACCTTTGAGGAATTTTTGGAGGGCTTTTCTGGAAACTCAAAAATCCCAAGGGCTCCTGGGGAAATCCGGCCATCGGCTTTTATTTATCTTTTTTTAATAAGGAATTCTATGATTTTTTTTTCTAATTTTACATCTCCTTAGCCGTAGTATAAATATAACACTCCATCCAAATTATTATATACATACTTTTAGTCAAGAATTCAAGATTGTAACAATGATTCATCAATTTAATTCAGGTTTTGATGTTCTTTAATGTATTTCTTGTTCTTGATTTTATTATTATTAGTAGCTAATTTCTTAGATTCATGAATTGGTAGTAACAAATACTAGATCTATATGTTATAGATTAATTCTTCAATTCTTTCTTATTCTTGTTAATCAAAATATTCTTCATACTAAATTCTTTAGTTTTAATTATATGTTAAGATATAAATTGGCTTTAGAAATTTTGGGTATCTATTGTTACAGTGACTCGGGCATTGATACATTGACCACTATTTTGATAATTAGATACAATTGAGGCCGTGATTGAAATAAAAAGGATATAGGTTCACATGTTCTTAAGTACTTGATGAATTCTTGGAAAATTTTATGGACGTGATAGAAAAGTATAATTTGATAGGAATATTAGAATTGCAATCCGGCGACCGAACCGTCCTAATTCATAATTTTGTGAACGAACCCAAGAAAGAGATTGATCTTGTTATTGATAGAATATCATAGAGTGAAAGTATTTGTGAACTCAATTCGTGAATCTATTCGTTAATCTTGATTTTATTTGTTTTCTTAGTTTAATTTTAGTTATTTCATAGTAGTTATAAATAAAACCAAAACCCCATATTTTATTTTTTCTGTTTTAATTTACATTCTTGTTAATCCTTCAAGTCTCTGTGGATTCGACCATTTCTTGTGCATACTACTATATCGGTAACTAGTACACTTGCTAGGTTTTAATTAGAGGGAGATTTTCTCCATCAAGTTTTTGTATTTGATGGATGTGTTTCTACCAATCCAAATCTTATACTTCTATTACTTATTAAATTCTCAACCTTGGGTGTTTTGATGGTTTTTGGAGTGTTTATGAGTATAGTGAAGGAGCGATAGAATGCACAAATTCATGTACGTTAAATTACGAAATGGAAGAATAAAAAATGGACTAGAAAATAAATATAAAAAGATGTGACCACTGAGAAATCATTACCATTGGATAGTACTCAAAAAGACCTTTCCAACGATAGTTTGCACTGTTGGGTTTCGTGCAATCATGCACAGCGGAAGACATCACATGAAAAACTCAAAAACCTAGATCCGTTATGTTCAATAATTCAGAATATAAAGATGAAAGAAACTAACCCTTGTAGATAAAAATATGAAGCCTTGGATTTAGATGCTAAGATGAGCACCCTCTACCGGTGATCCACACTTCGAACAGATTCAAGAACGATTCTTGAACTTGACTACTAGGTCCTTCGGATTGAAAAACTTGATGAAGAACGATTCTTTAATTTCTCCCTATGATTATTATGGTTTGATAATTGGGAATAATCAAACCTAATAATCCTAGTATATTATGTGTATTCTCTTTCCAAGAAAGAGTTTTTGATTTCCAAAATCAATGTTATGGGAACAATTCCCGGTTGTACACATTATATACAAGCTGTCTCCAAGACCTTTTAAGACTTAGGTCTTCTTGTCCAACAAGAAAATACCAAAAATAAACTGCAGTTCGAGGACCCCGCCGTACGGCGTCTAGGCAGCCGTACGGCTCCATTCCTTTTCTGCCTTGTTTTTCGCTCCTTTTATTATCCGTTCTGTGTGTGTGACCCAATAGGATTATACTAAGTTGGCAACGAGTCCGAACCATTCAGACCTCGTAATTCATAAGCGGACTCTAGCAAGCCATTATGACTACCCAATTAGTATAACTTTGAAATCCAAAGTTTTCTAAATAGAACATTTAATGACCCCAAAAACCCGACTCTATTTTAAAAATAAATTAAGCTTGTGTGTATTCTGTGTTGCATATCATTTCTTGCATAATATTATTTACTTGACTATTTATGTTAGGTTTAACTTGTTAGAGTAATAAGTTAAGGAAGGTAATTTATTAAAGTTGAAACCTTAGGGGCCTTGGTGAAAATTATAGTTTAGGGGTTTAGTTGTTTATAATGGAACTAGGAGGGGCCTAAGTAAAACTTGGTAAATATCAATTCACTCTTATCCTCCCATCTCTCTCTCTCTGCGTTTTACATTACACACACACACACCAAAAACTTAACTTTCTCAAATTGGTTTCTCTCTCAGTATTCATGGAAGAAGGTAAGGGTTTTTCTTAATTTAATTTTCCTTCTTTTATATTACTACTCTATTTTAAAATCTAATTACACAAAAATGTTCAGGGCGTAGAATAGGTCATTTCTATCCGATTAGAATATATTTCCATCGATACTTTCTCCGTAGTAGGTAAGTTACTATTCCCCTTTTATTATTAAGATGTTCATATACATATTATATGGTATTTGGTTTGGTTAATGTTGCCTTGTGGTGTGTATTTGTGGAAGTTGTTCTTGGTTGTGTTCAAGAAGTGAAATTGGGTTGTTGTTTTGGTTCATATTCAGTAGCAATGAAAGTGTGGTAGTACTTTTGAGACGGTGGAGTAGATAGAGTATAATTTATTTAGGTTTTAGCCTGCGAGGTGTGGTGGGTGGCCGCCCAAAATGGACGTGCGGCCGCACATCTTTCTGGCTGGTTTTGGTCTTGGTCAGGTTGGTTTTGGGCCGCCGCACAGGTGGGTGTGGGCGACCGCCCAGGATGCTGAAAAAGATGAGATGTTCCATTTTAGTTGATTTAGAGTTCAATCTTGGTCTAGGTCTTAGGTGATATCCTAGGATACCTAGGGGGTTATTGTAGAACACCAAAGTGGTAGAAATGGGTCCGTTGTGATCAAGTTTGGAATGATGTAACCGTTTAGGTTCAATTTGGTGTTGTACATCTTTATGATGCTTTTGTGGAGTTTCCTAATTTGAAATCCTTTGTGTGAAAAATGTGTTTAACGTACTTGGTTGTTAGGCTCTTTATGGGAAGTTTATCATCTTTATGATGTACTTAGTATGGTTCCCTAATTTGGAATCATACACCGATTGTGCAATAGTTAAAAAGGTCCAGCTGGTCTTACTTGGTTGAGTCGGGCAGTGATGAATATTATCATGGCACTCGAGCCAAGTTCATTATAATGTTTGTCACTGGTAACCCCTTTTTCCCCTTCCTGATTGTGTGGTTGGGATGAGCTAGCTCCCTTGTGTGAGTATTATAGCTTTACGTTTTAGGGTTATCATTTTCCCACCGTTGTTACTATGGTTGTTTGGTTCCGGAACCTCTGCGTCAGCTCTTTGATGCTGCTCGTGTCACGACCCGAAATCTAGGCTCTATTTTATTAGTAATTAAATGATTTTTATTTAATTATTTGCTTATTTATTTATATAAATTATTATTTATTTAAATATTTATGTGTGCAATTTATTTGTTATAATATTTATGCCTAGCATTTTATTTGGGTCATTTGGGCTAGGGTGGTATTGTTGAGTCTTAATTGTTAGTTGGGAGTGTTGTATTTGTGTGTAGTGTGAGAGAGGGGGCCTAAGTGTAACTCTTTTAAATTATTTCCCTACTCCCTCCCTATTCCCCTCACCTCCCTCACCTTCTCCCTCACTCTCTCCATCCCATCTCCCTGGAAACTCTCTCTCTCTCTCTCTTGGGTATTGGTAAGTTTTTCTTTCCTTTCCTTCTCTCTTCATTTTCTCCATCTTCCTCTCATCTTCTCTCATTTCTTAAAACGTGAAACATGTTTAGATCGTCGATAGGATCGTAGGAAGCCAAAAAGATTTGAAATCCATCAACTTTGAGATTTTTCAAGTAAGTTACTTTTCCCCCATTTTGATGCTAAAATGTTCATATCATGTCTAGATAATGTTTGATGTGTTATATTTGAAGTTTGGTTGAGTTTTGAATTTGTTTGGAATTTATTTTGGGTTTTGATCAAAAATGGTGAAATCTTGAATGTTGGGATTGATTCTTGATTTTGGTTGTTAAATCTTGTTGTATGAGTCTCTTTGGACTTATAAGTTGTTTTGGTACATTAGTATATGAGTTGGAAGGTTGGATTTTGGTTGAAATATGTTTTGGGTATGAAAATGGAAGAACCCATGTTGTTCTTCCCGATTTCCAGTTATTCAGAGCATTGGGCGGCCGCACAAAAATTCCTGGGCGACCGCACATCTATCTGAAAGGTTTTGTTCTTATTTTGAGGCTTTTTGGGCGACCGCAGAGTACACTTTGGGCGGCCGCACAGAACCTCTGAAAGTTTACATTTTGTTAATTTGTGTGATTGAAGGACGCGTTTTGGTCCAAGTCTCGGGTGTCCTTCTTGTTGACCTTAGTGAACATTGTAGTACCCTTTAGTGATAGAATTGGGTCCTTTGTGATCAAGTTTGTGTTTGAAATTCATTAATTGTTAATTGGGATTTTGGAGCACCTTTATTCTGTATTATTGGTTCATTTCACTTTCTTGGTGACTTCTTGGTATGGTTTACCTTTGTGGTAATTTACTTGGATTGGTTCCCTACTTTGGAACCTTAAGTTGTTCATTCATGATAAATTATTATTACTTAGCATTTAATTGGAAGCCCAGCTGGCATATTTGTTGCATCGGGCGATGGGAAGGATTATAATGGCAAAGCCAAGTCCATTATAATGTTGACCATTGTTTTGCCCTTACTATACCCCTTTTCCAGATTGGCCTTGGAAAGGATAAGTTAGCGCTCCTTTGTGAATGTATCTAGCTAGCGGGCATGACTTTGTGTCATGGTCCTTGTCCCTTGTGACACTGTTATGATTATTGGTTCCGGTACCGGGGTTTTCTCTTCGGCTTTCATGCTATTATGAAGATGATGATTTGTTGACTATTGAAGCTGCGCAGCGATCCTTTATTTGGATGTTCCGGTTTGGAAAACCTTGGCTATATCCTTTGTTATGTGTTTATTTCCGCTGCTATCTGTTATGTGATAAATGCTATGTGCTATGTGATATTTATTATTGCTTATTGCTTCTTGCATCTTAGCATGTCATGTAGTTGCATTAGTAACTTATTGAGATTTATCTCACCCCCATTCTTTTTATCTTTGTTTTTCCTTAACCCCCCCCCAGGTGCTAAGGATTAGTCTCGCTGATCACGAGAACAAGGACGTCGAGTGTGGATATATTCTTTTGGGGAAGGTTGATATAGGTTGGTTTACATTATGTAAATGTGTAACCATTTTGGGATATTTGTACCAAACATTGACGTCACTAGGATTTGCGTATTTTGTAACCTTGGTGTATAAGCTTGGAGTTTATACTAGTATTTCTTTGTTGTTCAAATTGATTTACAAAACCTTGTGTTATCATCTTTTGGGTATAAAAGGAAATTTTTATCTCCATTATTTTGGAGTTTGTTGTTTAAGTCGACGTCCAGATCGCGGTCTCGGGCCCGCGGGGTCCGGGGTCGCGACAGTTGGTATCAGAGCTATGGCATTAGCTCTAAGTATAAGTCTAGGTGGATTAGTATGACCTAGGTGGGTAGTAGTGTGCGGAGTGATTAACGGTTGATGTCTTATGCAGGTAATTACTCGCAATGTCTGGAAGAAGAAACAGAGGAGGTACTAGCGGGGCACAGAATCAGAATGATACAAGGGAAGAAGCACGTGCCATGTTTCAAGGCATGTTCGAGGCGGCCATGAAGGCCATACATGATCAAGGCCCGAGGGTAGAACAAGCACCACCCCGCTATGGATTGGAGCAATTTCTGAAGTTGAAACCGGTTGAATTCAATGGGGAGCCCGATGTAAGGAAAGCTGAGTTGTGGATTGAGTCGATGGAGAAGATTTATGATGTATTTGGGTGTTCGGATGAGGACAAGGTCCGGTTTGCGGCTTACAAGCTTGTGGGAGCCGCCGAGCATTGGTGGAAAGGTGTTAAAGCTACTTGGGATGATACTCACACGGTGTATGCGTGGGAGTTGTTTGTGCGCAAATTCAAGGAGCATTTCATTCCGGTTGTTGATCAAAACCGAAAGGAGATCGAGCTACTCAACTTGGAGCAAGGATTGTTGTCTATAGCACAATACTCGGCTAAGTTCATAGAATTAGCCCGGTATTGCGACTATTTGGTGAGGACCGAGGAACAAAAGGCTATGAGATTCATTCGGGGATTGAAGACCTCCATTCGTACTCAACTGATTGCTCAACGGATTGTGACTTTCCAAGATGCGGTGGACCGAGCCTATTTGATAGAGCAAGATATTGGGGAACATAAGAGGAAGACCGAGGTAGCCAACCCGAGTAAGCAAGGAGCGCAGAGCAAGGCACAACCAAGGATCGAAAATCGAGGTAACTTTAGGGGACAATCTCAGTCCCGAGGGAAACCGATCCCAAGGAACCCGGGTGCCACTTCCGGGAACCAAGGGAGCCAAATTAGGAAGCCTTGTACCTTTTGTCAAAAGGTAGGCCATGCGGAGGATAGGTGTTGGAAAAAGCAAGGCAAGTGTATCAATTGTGGTGAAATGGGGCACTTTGCGAGAGAGTGTACGAGGCACCGAGGACAGTCATCCGGGCCAGGAGTTGGTACTAATCAGGGTCAGAAAAGGGATGCCGCTGGGAAGCCCAAAGTTCAAGGGAAGGTTTATGCCATGAATCAACAACTAGCTACCGATGATCCATCCGTTATTGGAGGTATTGTTTCTGTGTCTAATGTGAGCGCGCGAGCGTTAGTAGATCCAGGATCATCTCATTCATACATTTCTGTGCAATTTGCTTCCATGTTAAATGCTGCATTCGAGTCTTTACCGTACGTGCTAGAGGTGTCGACCCCTATAGGAGAATGCTTGATATCTGATCGAGTCTTTCGTGCTTGTGATGTGGTTATTTGTGGTCGTGTCCTTTGTGCGGATTTGGTAGTTCTTCCTATCCAAGACTTTGATGTCATTTTGGGTATGGATTGGTTGAGCAAGTTTCATGCTTCCGTTGATTGCCGTAAGAAAACTATTACTTTTTCTATTCCCGATGTGCCTAAGTTTGTTTTTGAGGCTTGTCCTCTGAGTAGAAAGGTTCGCTTAATTTCTTATTTGAAAGCGAGAAAATTATTGCGTAATGGTTGTGAGGGGTATTTGGCTAGTGTTCTTGATACTAGGAAGGAATCCCCTAGTTTTGATAGTGTTCGGGTAGTTCGGGAATTTCCCGATGTTTTCTCTACCGAGTATGATATGCCTCCCGATCGTGAAATTGAGTTTTGTATAGATCTTTTGCCGGGTACGGCTCCGATTTCGAAAGCGCCTTATAGGTTAGCTCCCGCAGAGTTGAAAGAATTGAAGGTTCAGTTACAAGAGTTGCTTGATCGAGGGTTTATCCGCCCTAGTGTTTCCCCGTGGGGAGCACCGGTTTTGTTCGTGCGGAAGAAAGATGGTTCGTTGAGATTGTGTATAGATTACCGGAAGTTGAATCAGGTTACGGTGAAGAACAAGTATCCTCTACCCCACATTGATGATTTGTTTGATCAGCTTCAAGGGTCTGTGGTTTTCTCTAAAATCGATTTGAGGAGTGGGTACCATCAGTTGAAGGTTCGATCGGAGGATATTCCGAAGACTGCTTTTCGCACTCGTTACGGTCATTATGAGTTCTTGGTTATGCCGTTTGGGTTGACTAACGCGCCGGCCGTATTTATGGATTTGATGAACCGAGTTTTCCATCCTTATCTTGATTCGTTCGTGGTGGTTTTCATCGACGACATTTTTGTTTATTCGAAATCTCGAGAGGAGCACGAGCAACATTTGAGGACAGTTTTATCCGTTCTTGCGAGGGAGAAATTATTTGCGAAGTTTAGCAAATGCGAATTTTGGCTCGAGAAGGTGTCATTTCTGGGCCATGTGATTTCGAAAGATGGGATTTCGGTGGATCCTTCAAAGATTGAAGCCATAGTGGATTGGAAGAGACCCGAATCAGTGACAGAGATTAGAAGCTTTCTTGGTTTAGCCGGTTATTACAGAAGGTTTATTGAAGGGTTCTCGAGGATTGCTACTCCGATGACTCAGTTGACCCGGAAGAATGTTCCGTTTGTGTGGACCGAGAAATGTGACAAGAGTTTCGAGGAATTGAAGAAGAGGTTGACTACCGCACCGATCTTGACTTTGCCTAATGGGAATGATGGCCTAGTGATTTACAGTGATGCTTCGAAAGAGGGTTTGGGTTGTGTGTTGATGCAGAATGGGAAAGTAATTGCTTATGCTTCGAGGAAGTTGACCCCGAGTGAACAGAATTACCCGACTCATGATATGGAGTTAGCGGCTATTGTATTTGAGTTGCACAAATGGAAGCACTACCTTTATGGGGCGAAATTTGAGATTTTTACCGATCACAAGAGTTTGAAGTACCTTTTCTCCCAGAAAGAGTTGAATAATAGACAGCGTCGATGGATGGAATTGTTGAAGGATTACGATTGTACGATTTCTTATCATCCGGGGAAGGCGAATGTGGTAGCCGATGCAATTAGTAGAAAATCTTATGTGACTTCGATGATGGTTCGAGAGTGGAAAATGCTTGAGGATGTTCGAGATTGGTCTCCTCGTGAATCGAGACATGGGGCTATTTTTGCGAATATTAGGGTATCTCCGATCCTAATTCAGAGGATAAAGGAAGCTCAGAAAGAAGATCCCGAGTTGGTGAAGATAATGGGTAAATTGAAGGAAAAGAATTTCGAGGATTTTTCTATTAGCTCGAGTGGAGTTTTGACTTTCCATGGTCGTTTGTGTGTTCCGGATGTTGATGGAATTAAACAGAGAGTTCTTGATGAGGGTCACAAATCGAGGTATACTATTCATCCGGGTAGTACGAAGATGTATCAGGATTTGAAGCAACAATTTTGGTGGATTAATATGAAAAGGGAAATAGCCGAGTATGTATCGAGGTGTTTAACGTGTCAGCAGGTCAAAGCCGAGCATCAGAGACCCGCGGGATTACTTCAGCCGTTAGAGATTCCCGAGTGGAAATGGGATCATGTGACTATGGATTTCGTTACGGGGCTGCCTCGTACCCGTAGGAAGTTTGACAGTATTTGGGTAATAGTGGATAGATTGACCAAGAGTGCCCATTTCTTTCCTATTGATATCAGATATTCGATGGAGAAGCTTGCGACCCTTTATATTGATGAGATTGTTAGATTGCATGGGGTTCCGGTTAGCATTGTGTCAGATCGAGACCCGAGGTTTACTTCTAGGTTTTGGAAGGCGTTTCAAGAAGCTTTGGCTACAGATTTGCGATTCAGCACAGCTTTTCATCCTCAGACAGACGGTCAATCCGAGAGGACTATTCAGATTCTTGAGGATATGTTGCGAGCGTGTTCGATAGACTTTTCTGATTCTTGGGATTCGCACCTACCGTTAGTGGAGTTCTCTTACAACAACAGTTATCAGGCTAGTATCGAGATGGCACCGTTTGAGGCCTTGTATGGAAGGAAGTGTAGATCGCCTATTTGTTGGGATGAGGTTGGTGAAGCGAATATTGTGAGTATTGATTTGCTTCGGGATTCAGTTGAAAAGGTTAAAGTTATCCGGGATAGATTGAAAATAGCCCAGAGTCGTCATAAGAGCTATGCAGATAATCGAAGGCGAGATCTTAGTTTTCAGACCTGTGATTTGGTGTTCTTGAAAGTGTCTCCAAAGGTGGGTATTCGTAGGTTTGGGAAGAAAGGCAAGTTGGCTCCGAGGTTTATTGGTCCGTTCGAGATTTTGGGAAAGGTTGGACTCCTAGCGTATCGTCTTCTGTTACCGCCATCTTTGGACCGGTTGCATAACGTTTTCCACGTTTCTATGCTTCGGAAGTATGTTCATGATCCGTCTCACGTGTTACCGAGGATACCGGAGGATATTGAGCCCGATATGACTTATGAGGAACGACCGGTTCGGATCCTAGATTCTAAAGTCCAAGAGTTGAGAAACAAGAGCATTGCGTTGGTCCGAGTTCTTTGGAGGAATCATAACATCGAGGAGTCGACGTGGGAGCTTCGTGATGAGATCGAGAGGAAATTTCCGTGGCTTTTTGTTTAAGGTGAGTCTCGTTAAAATTCGGGTCGAATTTTCTTTAAGGGGGAGTGAATGTCACGACCCGAAATCTAGGCTCTATTTTATTAGTAGTTAAATGATTTTTATTTAATTATTTGCTTATTTATTTATATAAATTATTATTTATTTAAATATTTATGTGTGCAATTTATTTGTTATAATATTTATGCCTAGCATTTTATTTGGGTCATTTGGGCTAGGGTGGTATTGTTGAGTCTTAATTGTTAGTTGGGAGTGTTGTATTTGTGTGTAGTGTGAGAGAGGGGGCCTAAGTGTAACTCTTTTAAATTATTTCCCTACTCCCTCCCTATTCCCCTCACCTCCCTCACCTTCTCCCTCACTCTTTCCATCCCATCTCCCTGGAAACTCTCTCTCTCTCTCTCTCCTGGGTATTGGTAAGATTTTCTTTCCTTTCCTTCTCTCTTCATTTTCTCCATCTTCCTCTCATCTTCTCTCATTTCTTAAAACGTGAAACATGTTTAGATCGTCGATAGGATCGTAGGAAGCCAAAAAGATTTGAAATCCATCAACTTTGAGATTTTTCAAGTAAGTTACTTTTCCCCCATTTTGATGCTAAAATGTTCATATCATGTCTAGATAATGTTTGATGTGTTATATTTGAAGTTTGGTTGAGTTTTGAATTTGTTTGGAATTTATTTTGGGTTTTGATAAAAAAATGGTGAAATCTTGAATGTTGGGATTGATTCTTGATTTTGGTTGTTAAATGTTGTTGTGTGAGTCTCTTTGGACTTATAAGTTGTTTTGGTACATTAGTATATGAGTTGGAAGGTTGGATTTTGGTTGAAATATGTTTTGGGTATGAAAATGGAAGAACCCATGTTGTTCTTCCCGATTTCCAGTTATTCAGAGCATTGGGCGGCCGCACAAAAATTCCTGGGCGACCGCACATCTATCTGAAAGGTTTTGTTCTTGTTTTGAGGCTTTTTGGGCGACCGCACAGTACACTTTGGGCGGCCGCACAGAACCTCTGAAAGTTTACATTTTGTTAATTTGTGTGATTGAAGGACGCGTTTTGGTCCAAGTCTCGGGTGTCCTTCTTGTTGACCTTAGTGAACATTGTAGTACCCTTTAGTGATAGAATTGGGTCCTTTGTGATCAAGTTTGTGTTTGAAATTCATTAATTGTTAATTGGGATTTTGGAGCACCTTTATTGTGTATTATTGGTTCATTTCACTTTCTTGGTGACTTCTTGGTATGGTTTACCTTGGTGGTAATTTACTTGGATTGGTTCCCTACTTTGGAACCTTAAGTTGTTCATTCATGCTAAATTATTATTACTTAGCATTTAATTGGAAGCCCAGCTGGCATATTTGTTGCATCGGGCGATGGGAAGGATTATAATGGCAAAGCCAAGTCCATTATAATGTTGACCATTGTTTTGCCCTTACTATACCCCTTTTCCAGATTGGCCTTGGAAAGGATAAGTTAGCGTTCCTTTGTGAATGTTTCTAGCTAGCGGGCATGACTTTGTGTCATGGTCCTTGTCCCTTGTGACACTGTTATGATTATTGGTTCCGGTACCGGGGTTTTCTCTTCGGCTTTCATGCTATTATGAAGATGATGATTTGTTGACTATTGAAGCTGCGCAACGATCCTTTATTTGGATGTTCCGGTTTGGAAAACCTTGTCTATATCCTTTGTTATGTGTTTATTTCCGCTGCTATCTGTTATGTGATAAATGTTATGTGCTATGTGATATTTATTATTGCTTATTGCTTCTTGCATCTTAGCATGTCATGTAGTTGCATTAGTAACTTATTGAGATTTATCTCACCCCCTTTCTTTTTATCTTTGTTTTTCCTTAACCCCCCCCCCCAGGTGCTAAGGATTAGTCTCGCTGATCACGAGAACAAGGACGTCGAGTGTGGATATATTCTTTTGGGGAAGGTTGATATAGGTTGGTTTACATTATGTAAATGTGTAACCATTTTGGGATATTTGTACCAAACATTGACGTCACTAGGATTTGCGTATTTTGTAACCTTGGTGTATAAGCTTGGAGTTTATACTAGTATTTCTTTGTTGTTCAAATTGATTTACAAAACCTTGTGTTATCATCTTTTGGGTATAAAAGGAAATTTTTATCTCCATTATTTTGGAGTTTGTTGTTTAAGTCGACGTCCAGATCGCGGTCTCGGGCCCGCGGGGTCCGGGGTCGCGACAGCTCGGTTGATACTGCTCAGATTATTATATCCTTTTGGAAGAACCTTGGCTCAGTATCCTTTGTAATGTGTTTATTTCAGTCTAAAGTGCTGTATGATGAGTTGGTCGTTGTTTCCAACCGGTATGGGACGGTTGGCGATAGGGAGCCTCTCATGTTATGTGCTATGTGATTGCTTATCATGAATGCTCATTTGAAGTTCTCTTGTATAACATGCCATGCAGTTGCATATTAGTAACTTACTGAGATTTATCTCACCCCGTTCCTTATTTAATTGTTTTCCTTAGATAAGGGCGAGCCAGGGACTAGGACACGTTGAGCTTGGGGAGGACGTCGAGTTGGTAAGCTATTTTGGGAAGGAGTTGTTTTGGGGTTGCATTATGTAAATGTAACCTATAGGTAGTATACCCGAGACTTTGATGTATATCACTATTTTGGTACACTTCTAGTGATTGTAAATGTTGTAAATCAAGTGTGTAGACTTATGAGCCTTTGTATAAACTTTGTATATGGTTTACAAGTATAATGTTTGGAAGTTTTAAAGTGTATCAAGTTTTGGTGTAATGAATATTTAAGAAAGGACATTTCGAAATTAAAAAGTGAATTATGACGTCTTCCGTGTGAGTCCCGATCGTGGGGGCCAAGTAGGACCCCCGGTCGGGGCGCGACAATTGGTAGGCGCGACAATTGGTATCAGAACTAGGTTGTAGATGGTCTAGAATGATTATGTGACCTAGGAGGATAGTTGTGTGTGGAGTGAGTAACGTTGAGTGTTTTATGCAGGTACTCAGTTAAAATGGTGATGATCCGGAAAATGTGAGGAATGAGACACGGAATATGTTCCAAGGAATGTTTGAGGCAGCAATGAAAGCTATAAATGATCAGAAACAGGGAGGAGAACAAGTACCTCCAAGGTATGGACTTGAACAGTTTCTGAAGATGAAACCAATTGGTTATGATGGTAAACCGGATGTGACTAAGGTTGAAAGGTGGATTGAATCAATGGAGAAGATCTTTGATGTTTTGAGATGTCTTGATGAAGATCGAGTGAGATTTGCTTATAAATTGACTGGGGCTGCAGAGCATTGGTGGAAAGCGTTAAAGACTAGTTGGGATGATGCTCATGTACCTTATACTTGGGAGAATTTTCTGAATAAGTTCAAGGAGCATTTCATTCCTAGGGTGGATCAAGATAGAAAGGAGGTGGAATTTCTTAACCTGGAACAAAATGCTATGTCCGTGGGTCAGTATGCGGCTAAGTTTACCGAGCTATCCAGGTATTGTACTCATTTAGTTGTAAAAGAAGAGAGGAAAGCAATGAGGTTTGTGAAGGGATTGAAGACTGTGATTCGAACTCAGTTAGTGTCTCATAAACTTCAAGAGTTCCAAGATGCGGTGGATCGAGCTTATCAACTGGAACATGACATTGAGGAGCATAAGAGAAAAACTGAATTGTTGAATGTTGGAAGGCAAGGAGGTCAAGGAAGACAACAACAACGTGGGGATAATCGTGGAGGACAAGGAATGCCATCACAGTTTAGAGGACAACCACAGGGGCAACCAAATGTTAGAAATCAAGGTAGTACTTCAGGGAATTAGAATAAGATGATATGTCCTTATTGTCAGAAGGCAGGGCATACGGAAGAAAGATGTTGGAAGAAGTAAGGGAAGTGTGTGAATTGTGGGCAGTTTAGGCATTTTAAGAGAGATTGTCCTAAACCAAAGAGTCAACCATCTGGGAGTGGCACCGGGACTTCACAGGGTCAGAAAAGGGATGCTTCAGGGAGGCCCAGAGTTTAAGGCCGTGTCTTTGTCATAAATCAGCAGCAGGCTTCGGATGCCTCAACAGTCATTGGAGGTATTATTTCTATAGCGAGTTTAAGAGCACGCACAGTTATAGACCCTGGCTCATCGCATTCATATGTTTCTTTGCATTTTGCATCTCGGTTGCATTCTTCTTCTGAGTCTTTGCCTTATGTGATAGAAGTTTCGACTCCTATGGGAGAATGTTTGATTACTAATAAGGTGTTACATGCTTGTGATGTGCTTATATGTGATCACGTGTTACATGCTGATTTAGTAGTGTTACCACTACAAGATTTTGATGTTATTTTGGGCATGGATTGGTTAAGCAAGTATCATGCTTCAGTTGATTGTCATAAGAAAGTTGTTACATTTTCCGTCCCTAATATGCCCGAGTTTATTTTTGAGGCTGTTCCTTCGGGTAGGGATATACGTGTTATTTCTTATGTGAAAGCTAGAAAGTTATTGCGTCGTGGTTGTGTTGGGTATTTGGCTAGTGTATTGGATACTACGAAAGAGTTCCCTGGGTTAGAAGATGTGCATGTGATTAAAGAGTTTCCTGATGTGTTCTCTACAGAGTATGCTATGCCTCCCGATAGGAAAATCGAGTTTTGTATTGATTTGCTTCCAGGTACAGCTTCAATATCTGAGGCACCGTATAGAATGGCTCCAGCAGAGTTAAAAGAATTGAAAGTTCAATTACAAGAATTGCTCGATAGGGGATTCATCCGACCCAGTGTTTCACCGTGGGGAGCTCTAGTTTTGTTTGTTAAGAAGAAGGATGGATCTTTGAGATTGTGTATCGACTATCGGAAGCTGAATCAGGTAACTGTGAAGAACAAATATCCTTTGCCTCATATTGATGATTTGTTTGATCAACTTCAATGTTCAACAGTCTTTTCAAAACTTGACTCTAGGAGTGGTTACCATCAGTTGAAGGTTCGTTCAGAAGATATTCCCAAGACTGCCTTTCGTAGCAGGTATGGTCATTTCGAATTTCTGGTGTATTCTAAATCGTGTTTTCAAGCCTTATCTTGATACTTTCGTCGTGGTTTTCATTGATGATATTCTGGTGTATTCTAAATCGCGGGAGGAACATGAACAACATTTGCGAATGGTTTTGTCTGTGTTACGGGAGAAACAGTTATTTGCAAAGTTCAGTAAGTGTGCTTTTTGGCTTGATGATGTTTCTTTTCTGGGGCATGTTGTTTCGAATAAAGGGATATCTGTTGATCCTACTAAAATTGAAGCTATTGTTAATTGGAAGAGGCCGGGAACAGTAACTGAGATTTGAAGTTTCTTGGGTTTAGCGGGGTATTATCGAAGATTCATTGAGGGGTTTTCAAGAATTGCTACACCGTTGACTCAGTTGACTCGGAAAAATGTACCGTATGTGTGGAATGAGAAATGTCAAGTCAGTTTTGAATAATTAAAGAAGAGGTTGACCACCGCTCCTATTCTAGCATTGCCTAATGGGAATGATGACTTGGTTATTTACAGTGATGCTTCAAAGGAAGGTTTGGGATGTGTCTTGATGCAAAATGGGAATGTAATTGCTTATGCTTCAAGGAAGTTAACTCCTAGTGAACAGAATTATCCAACTCATGATATGGAACTTGCTGCGATTGTTTCTGCGTTGCACAAATGGAAGCATTATCTTTATGGAGCAAAGTTTGAAATTTTCACAGATCACCAGAGTTTGAAATATCTTTTCTCTTAGAAGGAATTGAATAACAGACAGCGTAGATGGATGGAGCTTCTGAAGGATTATTGACACGCCCCCAGGTCCCGGGATCCCCTAATAGAACCTCGAACCTAATTGCGCGTGACTAACGAGAATCAAGAACCCTAACAAGAAACTGGATGACAAATGTTTATAGTAAACTAACATGATATATATATATATATATATATATATTAGAGTAAGGAGCTAAGATAGCTCACACCACGAGTTCTAGACAAGAAAATTTAAACCAAACATGATTATACACAGCGGAAACATGCCTAGCACATATGCTGGCATTACAAGAGATGTCTAGAGACAACAAGTCTACCCAAAATACTGAGTTACATAACCCATAATACATCGTCCTCACCAAAATGTAAAAGGACCACGATCCCCAAAATAATAACCACCTGCGTAGTAACCTCCCAGCTATGTCGAGCCTCACTTCGCACTATCACTAGCCTTCCTTTGATCTAAGGAAAACAATTAAACAAGAAACGGGGTGAGATAAATCCCAGTAAGCTATTAGATGTAACTACATGACATGTTATCATGCAATTCAAGTAGATACTCAAGTAATCATGTATCAAGTATCATCAAGTAACAAGTATATGAGAGGCTAAGCCAACTCATCAAGTAGCACATAAGGCTAAGCTAGCACGTTACAAAGGATATTGCTTCCTTCCTTATTTCTCCCAATAATACCATTGTTGTCGTAGCTTGTATTACTTTGACAATCACGATCAATATCAAGAAACTGCTTATACAGTATATATAAGAAGACCCGGTAACCAGTGTCATTCCCAAGATCAAGATTCACGAGGTGTTCACGAGTTTAGCATTCACTTATATCAGGCGTATTGCTCTAATAAAGGAAGCTATGCCCTTACTATGGCCTGTAGTAAGGGGTCAAGTGCAGATACATAGATCCCCGATTATCACTTTGGCCTCAGCCTCATGATAAGCGTGAACCTATATACCTCCGAGCAAGCAAGGACCAGCTGGACTCACACAAGAATGCACAAGTAGGTATTTACTTGAACTACGGGAGTAGAACTAATCCAAAAGTAGTGGACTAGCTCAACAAGAAACATGCTTCAAGTAATCAAGAAGTCACATTGTTATCAAGCAACTATATGCAACGTTTTCACATACACATCAAGAATATTTCTCATACACGTTAGTGCTTGTTCATAGCACTTTCAAATTTATTACCATACACATGTATTGGTGTCAAGTCATGTACAAGATTTTATCATCTTATATTCAAGTCTTAATCCAATTCTTTGGATGTTCAAGTCATGTACAAGATTTTATTGTCTTATACTTCAAGTTATAATTCCATTCTTTGGACATTCAAGGCATATATAAGAGTTAGACATCTTATACTTCAAGTTCATCATCCTATACTTTGGATGTTTAAGCTCAAGACATTGTTCTAGTGCCCCTACGGTACACAAACATTGGTTTCAAGACAAGCATAACACATTAGTGCTTGTTCATAGCACTTTCAAAACATAAAGAAGAGTTGTTACTCTTATACTTAAGTTCTCATTTGAGTTCTATGAGTGTTCATGTTCAAGACTAAGTTCTCATTTTAATTCAATGATTCATGTTCAAGACCAAGTTCTGATGCCCCTAAGGTGTCACAACACTTACTAGGACATCTTATAATACGGCTATATACCTTAACTAGGGTTAAGTCTAGCTTAATAAAACTTTATTCAAGACTTTTGTTCATCAGTGCAAGTGTGTGTAGACACCCCGCCTTGGACCTCTCACCCCGATTGCATACAAAGTATTTTTATTTAACTTATTTTTGTTGATTTCTGTTACTTCGGTTAAGTTCCTAACTGATTCCGTTAGTTTTGGACTAAACTGCATAACAGAGTTAACTTTTAGGGTCATTCTGTCATTCTGTCCTTTTCTGCCGCGGGCGCTTCCGGAACTGTTAACGGGCTGCGCGAGAGTCTCGCCCCAAAAGTGGGACTCGCCCGCTTCCCACTTTGGCAGTAATGAATTGCACCTTATTTCCCTCATTTTCCTAGTTTACAAAATAACCTCTTTTTACATCCAAGTTCATCCCCCCTTTGTTCCAAAAACTCCCAATCCTTTATCCCATCAGAAAATGGTCCACAGTCAACCATGCCCGCATCCCCACGGACTCATTCAAAAGCTCACTAACGGCCTCATCAACGGATTTCACTAACGGATTCGTCAACAAAGGTTCACTAACGGCCTCGTCAAACGGATTTCACTAACGGATTCGTCAACAAAGGTTCACTAACGGCCTCATTCACGGATTTCACTAACGGATTCGTCAAAAGGTTCACTAACGGCCTCCTCAAAGGTTCACTAACAGCCTCATCCACGGATTTCACTAACGGATTCGTCATTCAAAGGTTCACTAACGGCCTCATTTCAAAGGTTCACTAACGGTCTCATTCAAAGGTTCACTAACGGCCTCTTCAAAGGTTCACTAACGGCCTCATTTCAAAGGGTTCACTAACGGCCTCAAGGTTCACTAACGGCCTCCTCAAAGGTTCACTAACGGCCTCCTCAAAGGTTCACTAACGGCCTTCTCAAAGGTTCACTCACGGCCTCATTCAAAGGTTCACTAACGGCCTCCTCAAAGGTTCACTAACGGCCTCATTCGAAGGTTCACTAACGGCCTCATTCAAGGGTTCACTAACGGCCTCACTTAACGGATTCAGCCGGCAGGTTTACCAACGGATCAAGCCACCCCCTCTACCAACAAAAGACGCTCACACAGGGAGCGCACCCCTATCTCTAGTAATTTCAAATTACTGCTTTCATCGAGTCTTTGCTTTCTTTTCTTTCTTTTTCTTTGTCGATGTCCTCGGCGGGTGTTTTTTACTTTCGTTGACTTGTTTTGCTTTGCAATCCACGTCGCCGAGGGGCTCTGTAGACACCCCGCCTTGGACCTCTCACCCTGATTGCATACAAAGTATTTTTATTTAACTTATTTTTGTTGATTTCTGTTACTTCGGTTAAGTTCCTAACTGATTCCGTTAGTTTTGGACTAAACTGCATAACAGAGTTAACTTTTAGGGTCATTCTGTCATTCTGTCCTTTTCTGCCGCGGGCGCTTCCGGAACTGTTAAAGGGCTGCGCGAGCGTCTCGCCCCAAAAGTGGGACTCGCCCGCTTCCCACTTTGGCAGTAATGAATTGCACCTTATTTCCCTCATTTTCCTAGTTTACAAAATAACCTCTTTTTACATCCAAGTTCATCCCCCCTTTGTTCCAAAAACTCCCAATCCTTTATTCTAGCCTTTTCATTAAAAAACAAAATATTTCTTTTTATTATTATTTGATTTTCTTTTATTTATTTCATTTATTATTTTATTTATCTTATTTTCTATTGGTCAATTCCATCTCACATGGATTGACCAATTTCCCTCCAACCTTTTCCTCTCTTTTTTACCTATAAAAACCATCATCTTCTACCTTAGAAAGGGACTCTTTTTACACTCTTTGGACCAACTTCATCTTCCCTACAAGAACTATACACAAGTTCTCCCAACACATTTTCCCTACAAACAAACACTACACAAAGTGTTGCACAACCATTTCTCTACAAACAACACCATCTTCAAGTCAAAGTCTAAGGTCCTCTTTTCTAAAGGTACTTTTATTCTTTTTCTCTTTATTCTAGTCTTACTAGTTGCAATCCCCATCAATTGGGACATGACCAAATGACCACTTTACTACATTAAAGTTGGTTAAGGTTATCTCCCTACATTTTAATCTCTACTTTAATTTCCTATACACTTCTTAATGTAATTCTTAGCATGAATCAATAAATAAAACAATTCTCTTTTTATTTCCCTTTTCTTTCCCTTGTAGTCGTTAGCACATTTTCATATTAATAAATAGAAGGACTTTTTAGCATTAGAACACCAATTGTAGCAAGACCCGCGTAAGCGGGGCGGAGTGGGTGTTTAAGTACTTCCCACTCCATCACCTAACCCCCGAACCCTTCTCTCCCGAATCTCTGGTTTTGTACATAAATTAGGCTATTTCTAGGTTTTTCTTATGTTCCTTTAAAAACATAGGTGGCGACTCTAAACAATCTAAAACAAGTTAGACATCCTAGGATAATTCACCGCCCTAGCCAAGTTGTGGTTTCCCGGGGTATCTACAGTGGCGACTCTGTTGGGGACTTATTAGAGGGTTAAACTTGCGTTCTTAACTTTTGGTGTTCTTATTACTGTTTTCTGGGCATTCTGGTAAAAAGGGTGGGAAGCGCGCGCCTCTGGCCTTCTTAGCCTAAAGCGCGTGCGTCCGACCCCAATTACCAGAATCGCCCGCCTCCTTTCTTATCCTTCAATTCCATGTTTCTGTGCTAACAATTACTGCAGGGGAAAGAATTTTTTATCTAGGGTCAAGGCAATCCCTTGAACCCACTGATTCGCAGGTACTGCCCAGAATCGGGCGCCTCTGCCCCTCTTTGTCTACCGCGCGCGCCTTCCGCATAGGCCACCCGATGCGCGCGCTTCTGGGCGCATTCCCAGAACAGAACAGTGCACAAAAAACAGAACAGAGCAGAATGACAATGTGTGGGCACCGGGCCTGCACAGAACTTCTTTTATTTTCTGTTTGTTTTATCGGTCACACGGGTGATTCGAAAGTTGTAAATTATGTGCTTATTTGCTTTTATTTTTTTTTTCTTTTGAAAAAAAATATTTTGTCACTTGTTAGACCTCACACTACGCGCACAATTCTTATGAACTGCTCACTATCGAGTCACACAAGTCCAACCCCAAACCCGTCGAGGCCCGTCCTAGAAAGTTTCAAGCTCCACCAGACCTTGGCTCTTTCGAAGCGGTAAACCTCAGCCCGTGGCGTAGTTCAAGACTACATGCCGGGGGTGACCTTTGAGCTTCATATTCAAGCCGAGCACAAACCACACAATTCTAGTTAGGGTCTAACACTCCGTGACTCAAGTCGGTTTCCATGTACCGAGATTTCCCTAAACTAATGTCTTCAAATCATACATGCCAACTTGTTGAAATGGACGCAATAAAAATCCGTCCCCAAAAGTGGTTATTTTGGACGAAAATAAAAATCCGTCCCCGCATGTATGCTTTACTACATTAATTTAGTTTAATCCCGATACATGTAGGATTCACAAGCGCGATGGAATCCGATGAGTATATGGGACCGCGAGATGGTCTATATACTAGTGTGACGATTCCATTATTTTCTTAGAAACCCCAAAAGGGATTCATTCCCTCCGACTTATAAAATAAAATAAAAAAAAAGAGTCTTTTCTTATGTGGTTCGAGTCGTGTGCCCAACTGTATGGGACCGCGAGATGGTCTATATACTAGTGTGACGATTCCATTATTTTCTTAGAAACCCCAAAAGGGATTCATTCCCTCCGACTTATAAAATTAAAAAAAAAAAAAAAAAGAGTCTTTTCTTATGTGGTTCGAGTCGTGTGCCCAACTGTGTGTTCTAAGCCTCTTCATGGACCGCAAGTGTTACTCAAGACTGACAAGGGCCTCTTCTGCAATATAGGTTCAATTGGTACTTACAAAGTCTACCGGGATTCGGCAAATCGGTTAGTCCGTGAAGAGATCGCTCCAACAGCCCCAACAGCAACCATGACCGGCAGCAGCAACACCATGTCTCTCGAACAGCTCTCAACCATGGTCCAACTCCTCCAAGAGCAAGTCTCCACCCTTAATAAGGAGGCACAAAGCAAAGACGACATTTGGAAATCCCACCTCGACAGCCAAAGGGAGGCCCACGAGGCCGAGATGGAGCTAATGAAAGAAAAGCTCACTAACCTTGCCAAGGGGAAGAACAAGAATAATGATGATGAATCCGAATGGACCGAGGGTTTGTTCAAAAGTCCTTATGTCAACACCCGCACCAAGAAAATGGGGGAGCCGAGTTCCGAGAACAATGAGCCCAAAATGGTGGATTCTATCATGGCCTACATCGACCAAAAATTCAATGGGCTCAACATGGGGAAAGGCTCCGACACAAGCCTTTATCAATCATCCATCCTCATGAGTACTATGGCCGCTCTTCCCGATAAGTTCAAGATGCCCGACATAAGCAAATTCAAGGGAAACTCTTGTCCCATGGCTCACATTGAGACTTATATTTGGGCAATGGTTCCGAAGAAAGTCTCCCCCAAGGTGATGGCTCAATGCTTTCCTCTCACTCTCGAGGGGGCGGCAAAAGATTGGTATGCTACTCTCCCGCTCACTGTCCGTCTTGATTGGGACTCCGCCATGCTTACCTTCAAGAACCAATACCAAGGCAACACCACTCACCGGCCCACAAGGAAAGAGCTAGAGAACAATACTCAACGAGACAATGAGTCCTTCATCGACTTCACAAGGAGATGGAATGACAAACTCTCTGAAATTGTTGAGAGGCCGAACACAAAAGAGCAAATGGACATCTTTCTCAAGTGTCTCAAGATTGATCTCCGCACCCACCTAAGTGGGGCTTGCTACTCCGACTTCTCCCAAATGTATGAGGCGGGGGTACGCATGGATGACTTGCTCAAGGAGATTAAGAAGACCACTCCTACTTACCGATACAAGGCCGCTTCCAACTCTACAAAGGAGGCCTCGGTCAACGCCGTCACTATCGACAAGGGGAATTACAAAAAGGTTCCTCCACCCCAAGGGAAGAAGTCCCGAAATGACCGTGTCTATACGCCTCTCCAAGGCATGACTCAAACCGAAGTGTTCGAAGTCCTCAAAGCAAAGGGTCAAGTCACACCCGTGCAAGGGTACCAACCCAAGACGGTCCACCCCAATCATGCTCACCACAAATATTGTGGCTACCACCAATATAGTGGCCATACCACCGAGGATTGCTTCATTCTCCGCAATGTCATTCAAGATCTCATAGATAAGAAAGAATTTGTAGTGACTAATGACGAGCATGTCAATGTAATAGAGATATGAGAACTCGAGGGGACCACCCATTCAATCCCAATTGTGAATGGGGGCCCCAATGTTATGAATAAACTTGACAATTCTTGTTATGTAGTGACTTACGATGAGGTAATGAGGGAAGTACTAGAGAATAGGAAAAAGAAGCAAGATGGGAACGTCAACATGCTAACTCGATCCGGTCGAGTCATAGCAAACAACCCTTCCACTTCCGCACCGAGCTCCTCTTCTCAAAGGCCGCAAGCTCGCAACACTCCCGAAGATCCTCTACTTGTCCAACTCAAGAAAACTCAAGCCAGCATCTCTATTTGGGACCTCATCGCATCCTCAAAGAAACACCTAGATCTTGTCATCCGCAATCTCGATGACACATCAGTTTCTCCCGATACTACTCCCGAGGACCTCACGGCAATGATCGGTCACATTCATTTTGGCAACGTCATCACCTTTGCCGATATGGACCTTCCACCCTTTGGTTCCGATCACAACGAGGCTATTTACCTCAAGGTACGAGCAAGGGGGAGGCCCATCTCAAGAGTCTTAGTGGACGGTGGTTCCGCACTCAATCTCATGCCTGGCAGAATCATGGGCATATTGGGGCTTAAGGATTCCGATTTGAAGCCTTCTACTCAAGTAATCCGAGGTTATGACAGCACCGCCCGTACAGTCATGGGCATGATCGAAATAGACATCGAGTTTGGGAGTATGGTCATGTCCGTTCCATTCCAAGTGCTTGATATCCCAGCATCGTTCAACTTACTTTTGGGTCGACCATGGATTCACAATGCTAATGCCGTACCATCAACTCTCCACCAATGTGTCAAGATCCGAAATGGTGATGAAATAGTGACCGTCATGGCTGAAAACGTCACTATCCACAGAAAAGGTGAGCCCGTCCACCAAGTTCAGCATGGTCTACCAGACTCCACTCTCTCCGGCGTCTGAATCAACGCCATTGACAAAGAAGGGGGAAAAGGATCATGGACCCCCAGCAATCACAAAGTCCTCCGCATGATGAGAAATATGGACTACTTCCCTAGTTTAGGCCTAGGGAGATATCAACAAGGAATCCTACATCCCGTGCAAGTCCCATTTGTCAAGAACACATTCGGTTTGGGGTACGAGCCTTCCAAAGAAGACTTGAAACAAGAACAAGCAATCAAGAACGAAAGGGCCCGAGCTCGTAAAGAAGGCCGTCGTTATGAGGTCCCTAATCTAAGGCCTTACCGCAAGACGTTGAATGGTTATTTTGTCCGCCAAGGGGAAGACGTCCCATACATGATCTTTCCCGAGCTGTGGGTTAACAATAAGGGTGCCAAAAAGCCTGGTCTCGAAATCTTCTCCGATTGTGAGATCCAGAAATCCGAAAGGGAACAAACTCCCATGTCGCCCCATGAATGGTGGGGAAGGAAGGTGACTATAGAGTCCGAGACAGAAATCACCGTGGGGGAAGAACTAACAGATTTAGCCTCCATGTTCGAAGAGCTTGCCATGATGAATGAATGCCAAGTCAACGCCATCCATGACACCGTCATCATGAACGAGACTATCAGTGAGATCCCGCCAAGCTCCGAGCCGATCAACAATTTGTATTCAACGAAAGGGCCCATGGTATCCGAAGAATTCTTAGTCCAAGAAATGGGTTGCATACCCCGCACAGCAACAAAGGAAGAGCGGCTCACACTTACTTTCGAGTCCGAGAGTGTCTCTAATACCCTCACCCAAGAGGATTTGGAGGCCATAGCCGAGCGTGTGTTTCCTTTCTTTGCTAATGAAAAATTTGATATTTCTGAGTACCCTGAGATTGCAAACATCATAAATGATGAATTAACTAATAATGAACTTAACGAACAAGTTAATAACGATTCAAATTATGATGAAATAGACCACGAAAACACAACATACTTAAATGAACTTGCTCAACAAGTCCGTAGTCGTGGCGAGAATGGTCCAAAGGCTGACGAAGAATTGCATGTTGTTAATCTGGGTACCGAAGAAGAGCCAAAAGAAACTAAGATTGGGAGCTTCTTCAAAGGGGACGACAGAGACATATTGACTGCACTACTACGGGAGTTCGTGGATGTGTTCGCATGGTCATAGAAAGACATGTCGGGTTTGGACAGAAAGGTAGCGGAGCACAGGATTCTGATCAGAGAAGATGCCAAGCCAGTAAAGCAGAAGCTCAAAAAGATTAAGCCAGAATGGTCTCTGCAAGTCAAGGAAGAGATTGAGAAGCTCCTCAGTGTAGGTTTCATCAAGGTTATCGAGTATCCGACATGGTTAGCCAACATCGTGACAGTCAAGAAGGCAAACGGCAAGGTTCGAGTTTGTGTGGACTTCCGGGATTTAAACAAAGCTTCCCCAAAGGATGATTTTCCACTCCCTAATATCGACATGCTGGTCGACTCCACTGCTGCCTATGAGGTTCGCTCATTCGTGGATGGGTTCGCTGGGTACAATCAGATTCTCATGGACGAAGAAGATCAACACAAGACAGCCTTCACAACACCGTGGGGTGCCTTTTGCTACACAGTCATGCCATTTGGGTTAAGAAACGCTGGGGCTTCCTACCAAAGAGCCGTGACAGACTTGTTCCACGATATGATTCACAAAGAAATCGAGGTCTATGTGGACGACATGATCATTCACTCCAAAGGGACCGATGGTCAACATTTAATCGACCTCCGCAAGTTCTTCGAAAGGCTTCGTCAACACAGGATGAGGCTCAACCCTGCAAAATGCACATTCGGGGTTATCCGAGGCAAAGTTCTTGGTTATATGGTCACTGAAAGGGGAATTGAAGTAGACCCCTCCAAAATCAAGGCAATCATTGACATGCCTCCTCCAAAGACGCAGAAAGAAATCAAAGGTTTCATGGGCAGACTGCAGTACATCAGTCGGTTTGTGCACCAACTCACTTCCATGTGCCAGCCAATCTTCAAGCTACTCAAGAAGAAGGTGGCTCTAGAATGGACCGACGCGTGCCAAGAAGCCTTCGACCAAGTGAAGCATTACTTGACGTGCCTTCCTGTTCTAGCTCCGCCGCACAAGGAGAAACCTCTGTTGCTCTATCTCACTGTCAATGATGAAGCCCTAGGGGCTATGTTATCACAAGAGCAACGAGAGTCCACAAAGGAGAACGCCATCTATTTTGTCAGTCGCCGATTCCAAGGAGGCGAAAAGAACTACTCTGTCTTAGAGAAGTCATGTGCAGCATTGGTTTGGGTCACTCAAAAGCTCAAGCAATACACGGAAACTTTTCCGATCAAGCTAGTAGCAAAGGTGGACCAGCTCCGCTACATCTTCGAGAAGCCTTTCATGTCAACAAGAATAGCCAAATGGTACTTCATGCTCGCCGGCTATGATATCACTTACGTCACACTAAAATCCGTCAGGGGGAAAGTGTTCAGTGACCAGCTTGCCGAATTCCCGTGTGACGAAGTGAAGGGGGAAGACGTACAGTTCCCCGACGAGCATTTAATTTGTACTACAACCGAGGAAAATAAGTGGCAACTTTTTTTCGATGGCGCCGCTAATAAACACGGCTTTGGTATAGGAATATTGCTTGTTGATCCAAAAGACATCTACACTCCCATTGCCATCCGCCTGGAATTCGAAGCTACCAACAACATTGCCGAGTACGAAGCATGTATAGCGGGGCTCGAAGCAGCTCTCGACAGAAACATCACAGAACTAGAATTATTCGGTGACTCTTTGCTCCTTATCAATCAGCAATCGGGAAAGTGGCGAACCCAAGAACCGAATCTCCAACAGTATGGTCAGCACCTTCAAGAACTGATTGAACAATTCCAAGAGATCACTTTCAACTACCTACCACGGGATAAGAATCGCTTCGCCGATGCACTGGCCACTATAGCTTCATTAGTCGAAATGCCCAAAGGGAAAATGGTGAAGCCCTTCAAAATTGCTCGAAGGAACAGTCCGGCATATTGCATGAGTATCGAGATCAACGATATGCAAACAAACTCTCCGTGGTATTCGGATATCATGAACTTCCTCAAAGATGGCACTTATCTCGAGAATAGCAACAAGAAGTCTCAAGCAGCTCTGCAAAGGCTAGCCTCTCGGTACGTACTGATTGGGGACCGAGTCTATAAAAGGCACCACGACGGAATCAATCTCTTATGCGCCAATGAGGCCGAAGCTCAAGAGATAATGTGTGAAGTGCACGAAGGAGAATGTGGACCCCACATGAATGGGTTTATGCTAGTCAAGAAGATACTTCGTATTGGTTACTATTAGAGCACTATGGAACGAGACTGTATCGAGAAAGTCAAAATGTGTGCCAAGTGCCAATTCCACGCTAATCTGCAACATGCTCCACCCTCACAACTTTACAACATGGTCACACCTTGGCCTTTCTCTTGTTGGGGGATAGACATCATCGGTAAAGTTAATCCTGCCGGGAGCAATGGGCAGTCGTTCGTCCTAGTGGCAGTCGACTACTTCACAAAGTGTGTCAAAGCACAAGCCTATCGGACCCTCAACGCCAAGAAAGTGGCCGAATTTGTAAAGATTAACATCATGTGCCGATACGGCATGCCTCATGAAATCATTTCCGACAACGGCTCTCACTTTGAGAAACAAATGGATGCACTTTTGGTAGAATACAAGATCACCAAGCACAAGTCATCTCCTTACCGTCCCCAAGCAAATGACGCGGTTGAAGCAGCAAATAAAACCATCGAGACCATCGTCAAGAAAATGGCCTCAACAGGAAGGGATTGGCCCGAGAAGCTACCATTAGCATTGTGGGGCTACCACACATCAATACGGTCCACAACAGGAGAAACTCCTTATGCATTAGTCTATGGTTCAGAAGCCGTACTCCCTATCAAACTTGAAGTCCCATCTCTACGGGTCCTCCTCGAGAATCAAGTCAACGAGGTCAACTGGATGTAAAGTCGATACGAACAGCTAGCCTTACTCGACGAGAAAAGGTTAAGAGCACTCGAACGCACGAGGGCATATCAGCAAAGGATGGCAAGAGCTTTCAACAAAAAAGTGAAACCTCGAAACATTAACGTAGGAGATTTGGTCTTAAGACAACATCCTCCTAATGCCATGAATCCCCTGGGAAATGGGGACCCCGATGGATCGGTCCGTACGTGGTCAAAAAGATACTAAGCGGCGGTGCAGTCCGGCTCATGGATCTAGATGGTGACTAGCTGCCAAAGGAGGTCAACCTCGACAAGCTCAAGAGGTTCTACGCTTGATAAACAAAGACCATTTAAAAAAAAAAAAAAATAATCGCTCGCTAGGTTGAAAACCCGCAAGGGCGGCCTAGGCAAAAATTAGAGCACGTGCAAAAAAAAGAAGCCCGCTAGATTGAAAACCCGAAAGGGCGGTCTACGCAAAAAACAGGGTGCGTCATAAAAAAAATGAGAGAGTGAGAGAGAGAAGGGAAAGAGAAATGGAGATCTCTGGCCTCTAAAGAAGACAACTACACGAGCTCTACATTGGATCTCCTCAGCAAGTCAATTCCCCACCGAGTCAACTTTGGGATTGCAAAAGGCTCGACAAGATATGACACCATCAAAGGTTGTCTTGGGTTATTGGCATCATTCTCCAGAAGTGTGCATTCTTGGGTTCATGAAAAGATGGCCCGTGGTAACAAAGACCCATCCGAGAACGAGCCCATCACAAAAGGGCACGAGGTTGCACAAATAACCCATAGCTAGTCAATTGGCTTGGGCAGCAAATAGCAACAACATGTGTCTCAGTTTTCAAAGATTCTTCAAGTATGTGCTTCTAAAGTACGCCGAAAGGCTCCTGAGAAATGGAGTAGCTCTTTCCATGTCCTCTCATGTTTTTTCCCTCGCACGAGGATGGGTCACTCTTGCTTTGCTCAACAAATGGTGACGCCCTAGGGGCTATATGACCCGAGAACAAGGGCTTCTTTTGGCAATCAATGCGCCCTAGGGGCTATGCTCAAGAAAGATGTGTGAGACTATCCTCAAAAGGGATGTCAAAAAGCCCTCTTGTCACGTGTGCCCGTTCTCGTTCCCCCAATCAAGGATGGACCTTTCTCGCAATCAATGATGGCACTCTAGGGGCTACGGTCAAGTCTTAAAGGCTCCCTCGGCAAAGAGCAATTAACTCCCCAGCAGTATCCCCAGCCAAGTCATGTGCAACATTGGAAGCTTCCTCAATTCGGCACCGAAGGTCTCAACGGGCTTCGCAATCTACAATCTTTTGGGCTACGGCATTACAGTAATTCAAGCAAAGGGCAGTATTAGGGCTTCGCGACCGACAGTCTTTTGGGCAACAATACTCGAGCAAGTGCAATTTGGAGTAGTCTTATGGCTCCATGAGAACAATCAAGATTCAAGGGTCTCTCAACACTTCAAGTCAAAGGCCTCTTGGTTTTAAATGAAGACTCCGATGTTATGAATGAAGTTGATGAATTTTGTTAGAACTCACAGCGAGATTTTGAAGGAAGTCTTAGAGAAAAGGGAAAAGATTCAATATGCTAAACTCTAATCAAAACAGGGTTATAGCGGGAAATACCACGGCCAATCCCAATGTTTCTGCAATTCAGCACCCCCTTCTCCAAGATCAAAAGCACAAGGTGCATCTCAGATAAAGTTGGGCCACAGCACTAGTTGCATCCGAAGATTCGTCATTAGTTCAACTCAAGAAGAGTCAAGCAAGCATACTCATTTGAGACTTTATCACGCCAAGACCTTATCCTCCGCGACCTCGAAGGCACCGCAAGACATTACTGCATCCTTTGATATAAGCCCTCAGCCATTTGGGTATCGACCACAATGAGGCCATTCATCTCCCCAGTAAGAGCAAGAAGGAGATCTCTATCAAGAATTCTACCAAACGGTACATCCGCTCTCAATGCCGAGCCAATCACGAGATAATTTGGGGCTTTACAATGAAAGGTCTTCACATCCCGCCATCTACAAGCCCACGACACTTGGGGCTTTGCAATCTCTCGAAGCTTGGCATCAATGATCTCCTCTTGGGGCTTACTCACTACAACAACAAAGGCGATTTACTCGAATGGGCCAAGAGCTGATTTATCTTGGAGCTATGCAAGTCCCTCAAAATTTGGCATCAAAGGCATTCTAGGGGCTTTACAATCAGCAACCCCTCATCTCGGCATCAAAAGCCTTTTGAAGCCCCATAATCGACAAATCTCTTGGGGTTAGACATCAATCTTCGTTGGGCACACCGGCGACAACAGAATTCAAGCGAGGCAATCCGGACTTCGACTGAACATGACTTGATCTTGGGTTGGCTTCACAAGCATACAATGGTTAAAATGGTTCACCCACGAACTAAAAAAAAATATATATTTTCCTCACATGTGTGCATATTCTTTCCTTTCTAATCTAAAAAAAAAAAAAAAAGATTTTTCTTTTTCTTTTTCTCCTTCTATGTGCAAAAGTATGTGCTTTACTTTGCTTTGCTCCTAGCTTCTCCTCCAGTATTCTCCATCATCCTTGAACTATGCTGGTTTGATTCCCTTCAAAGGATACGTAGGCAGCCTTTGGCACGACCAACCCATCATTCAGAATGTCATCTCAACAACATTCCATCGAAGGCAACGGCAGTTCATCATCTTCATCAAAAGTATCAACATCCTTCGGCAATCCATCTCCAATCAAGCGGCAATGGTAAGTGAAGGTATGAATGCATCTGAGGATTTCCTCAAATCACACCGCACACAAAATCACTTTCTCCATTCCTACAAAAGCTCTCTCTCATGCAAAACTGCTCTCAAATCACATTGCACCACGAGCACAATTTCTCTCTTCATGCATCTTCTTGCACAAACACATATACCTGCCAACCACACACGTAACAGGTATCACCACGAAGTCAACAGCATCCGCTACTCAAGGCACTTCATCCCCAGCAGAAAATGGTCCACAGTCAACCATGCCCGCATCCCCACGGACTCATTCAAAAGCTCACTAACGGCCTCATCAACGGATTTCACTAACGGATTCGTCAACAAAGGTTCACTAACGGCCTCGTCAAACGGATTTCACTAACGGATTCGTCAACAAAGGTTCACTAACGGCCTCACCCACGGATTTCACTAACGGATTCGGCAAAAGGTTCACTAACGGCCTCCTCAAAGGTTCACTAACGGCCTCATCCACGGATTTCACTAACGGATTCGTCATTCAAAGGTTCACTAACGGCCTCCTCAAAGGTTCACTAACGGCCTCATTCAAAGGTTCACTAACGGCCTCTTCAAAGGTTCACTAACGGCCTCATTTCAAAGGGTTCACTAACGGCCTCAAGGTTCACTAACGGCCTCCTCAAAGGTTTACTAACGGCCTCCTCAAAGGTTCACTAACGGCCTTCTCAAAGGTTCACTAACGGACTCATTCAATGGTTCACCAACGGCCTCCTCAAAGGTTCACTAACGGCCTCCTCAAAGGTTCACTAACGGCCTCATTCGAAGGTTCACTAACGGCCTCATTCAAGGGTTCACTAACGGCCTCACTTAACGGATTCAGCCGGCAGGTTTACCAACGGATCAAGCCACCCCCTCTACCAACAAAAGACGCTCACACAGGGAGCGCACCCCTATTTCTAGTAATTTCAAATTACTGCTTTCATCGAGTCTTTGCTTTCTTTTCTTTCTTTTTCTTTGTCGATGTCCTCGGCGGGTGTTTTTTACTTTCGTCGACGCGTTTTGCTTTGCATCCACGTCGCCGAGGGGCTCTGTAGACACCCCGCCTTGGACCTCTCACCCCGATTGCATAAAAAGTATTTTTATTTAACTTATTTTTGTTGATTTCTGTTACTTCGGTTAAGTTCCTAACTGATTCCGTTAGTTTTGGACTAAACTGCATAACAGAGTTAACTTTTAGGGTCATTCTGTCATTCTGTCCTTTTCTGCCGCGGGCGCTTCCGAAGTGTTAACGGGCTGCGCGCGCGTCTCGCCCCAAAAGCGGGACTCGCGCGCTTCCCACTTTGGCAGTAACGGATTGCACCTTATTTCCCTCCTTTTCCTAGTTTACAAAATAACCTCTTTTTACATCCAAGTTCATCCCCCCTTTGTTCCAAAAACTCTCAATCCTTTATTCTAGCCTTTTCATTAAAAAACAAAATATTTCTTTTTATTATTATTTGATTTTCTTTTATTTATTTTATTTATTATTTTATTTATCTTATTTTCTATTGGTCAATTCCATCTCACATGGATTGACCAATGTCCCTCCAACCTTTCCCTCTCTTTTTTACCTATAAAAACCATCATCTTCTACCTTAGAAAGGGACTCTTTTTACACTCTTTGGACCAACTTCATCTTCCCTACAAGAACTATACACAAGTTCTCCCAACACATTTTCCCTACAAACAAACACTACACAAAGTGTTGCACAACCATTTCTCTACAAACAACACCATCTTCAAGTCAAAGTCTAAGGTCCTCTTTTCTAAAGGTACTTTTATTCTTCTTCTCTTTATTCTAGTCTTACTAGTATGCAATCCCCATCAATTGGGACATGACCAAATGACCACTTTACTACATTAAAGTTGGTTAAGGTTATCTCCCTACATTTTAATCTCTACTTTAATTTCCTATACACTTCTTAATGTAATTCTTAGCATGAATCAATAAATAAAACAATTCTCTTTTTATTTCCCTTTTCTTTCCCTTGTAATCGTTAGCACATTTTCATATTAATAAATAGAAGGACTTTTTAGCATTAGAACACCAATTGTAGCAAGACCCGTGTAAGCGGGGCGGAGTGGTTGTTTAAGTACTTCCCACTCCGTCACCTAACCCCCGAACCCTTCTCTCCCGAATATTTGGTTTTGTACATAAATTAGGCTATTTCTAGGTTTTTCTTATGTTCCTTTAAAAACATAGGTGGCGTCTCTAAACAATCTAAAACAAGTTAGACATCCTAGGATAATTCACCGCCCTAGCCAAGTTGTGGTTTCCTGGGGTATCTACAGTGTGCGGTCGCCTAAAGTGACCTGTGCGGTCGCACAATAAGCATGTCAATTCTTTGAAAAAGTTTCCAGAAAGATGGGCGGTCGCCCAGCCCAAAATGGGCGGTCGCCCAAGGTACAAAAATGCGAAATTTTATTTCTTTCCCAGGTTGAATAATTTTCCGTCCCAAACGTAGGAGTATAATCTTTATTAACATATTAACAACTAAACAATGCCTAGGAGTGCCCTAACATGTTCAAAACATTTTTCCAAGTTTACTCTTTCATTATTTTACACAGAGGGTTATACTCCCTTTGTCCCAAATTTACAAGTATCACAAAAATCACTCCAAACACGAAATTAACAATCACAAGTATCAAGAATAACATATATGCATGTTATTACAAGCAAGGGGGAGCTAATAACTTACCTACTCCGGAATCAAAGTTACCCAAACAAAATTCTGTTTGGCCGGAAACGTTCTATTCAACGCTACGAATATTTATACGGGATCGGAATCAAGAACAGATGGATAATTAAACTCGAGGAGTCGAGAATAGGGTAAACCCTAAACCTAGATTTTGAAACAGAGGAAACAATGAGAATTTTGGGGAAGAATGCTTCTGAGAAGCAAACCAAACAAGATATACTTCAACTTTTAAGAAATGACAACTAGGCCCCTCAAGTTTCACTTTTAACAAAAAGGCCCCTAAAGTCATATTTTCACAAATGACCCAAGAGTCAAAACTAGACATTTAACCACCTTAATATTCTAAAGTAGTTAAGAATTTAACCCAAGTAAAACTAACACATAATATGCAAGTTCAAGAATTTAACAAGCAAGTCAAATATTTAACAAGAATAAGGATGGGCGTTACATCCTCCCCACCTTAAAGAAAATTCGCCCACGAATTTTACTTACCAAAATTTTCAAATAGGCTCGGGTATTTATCTCGCATCTCTTTCTCGGTTTTCCAAGTAGCCTCTTCTATTTCGTGATTTCTCCAAAGGACCTTCACAATAGGAATCCTTTTGGTTCGCAAGACTTGCTCTTTCCAGTCAAGAATTTCAACAGGTTGTTCCTCATATGACAAATCAGGCTGAAATGGAATAGCCTCATACTCAAGAACATGTGATTCATCCGCTATATACTTGCGAAGCATAGATACATGGAACCATTTCAGGTCCCAAGAGTCTGGCTTCTCCCACTTCATCCCAGCATATAGGAGATCGACACTTTCTGCTATAAAGAGCTTTATAAGGAGCCATTTCAATGCTAGACTGATAACTGTTGTTATAAGCAACCTCAGCCAAAGGAAGATGAGTATCCCAACTGCCTTTAAAATCAACCACACAAGCACGTAACATATCCTCAAGAATCTGTATAAGTCTTTCAGATTGCCCATCCGATTGGGGATGAAAAGCTGTACTGAAATTCAATTTAGTACCCATGGCACCCTGAAGAGCCTGCCAAAATCGAGAAGTAAAACGAGGATCTCTGTCAGATATAATACTCACAGGAACTCCATGGAGTCGAACAATCTCCTGAACATACAATGAAGCTAACTGAGACAATGAATATCCCATGGAAACAGACAAGAAGTGAGCTGACTTGGTCAGTCTATCCACTATAACCCAAACAGCATCATGGCCTCGTCTTGTACGTGGCAAACCAGTCACAAAATCCATCGTGATATGCTCCCATTTCCACTCTGGAATTTCTAATGGTTGCAACAAACCTGCTGGACGTTGATGTTCCACTTTTACTTGTTTACAAGTCAAACATTTGGACACATACTCAGCAATTTCTCTTTTCATATTGTTCCACCAGAAATGTTTCTTCAAGTCTTGGTACATTTTTGTGCTTCCAGAATGAATAGTATACTTGGCTTTGTGAGCCTCTTCAAGAACTCTCTTTTTGATCTCAAGATCAACTGGAATACAAACTCTGCCTCGAACGGTAAGAATTCCATCACTGTTGAAAGAAAAATCTGGCTGCTTTCCTTCATTCATTCCACTAATGATTTTCTGCAATTCAGAATCAGTTACCTGAGCTTCTTTAATTTGTTGGAGTAAATCTAAAATAGCCTTTATATTTGCAAGAATAATTCCATGTCTCGATTCACAAGGACTCCAATCACATAAATCCTCTAACAATTTCCACTCACGAATCATCAAGCAAGAAACATAAGTCTTTCTGCTCAGTGCATCTGCCACAACATTTGCCTTTCCTGGATGATAAAGGATAGTACAATCATGATCCTTCAATTTCTCCATCCATCTACGTTGTCTCATGTTAAGCTCTTTCTGAGAAAACAAGTACTTCAAGCTTTTATGATCTGTGAAGACTTCAAATTTAGCTCCATACAAGTAATGCCTCCATTTATGCAATGCAAAAATAATCGCAGCCAACTCTAAATCATGAGTAGGATAGTTATTTTCATAAGGAGATAATTTTCGAGAAGCATAAGCTATTACCTTGCCATCTTGCATTAAAACATAACCCAATCCTTCTTTAGAAGCATCGGTATAAACCATGAAATTCTCAGAACCACTAGGCAGAGCCAAGACTGGAGCTGTAGTTAAGCGCCTTTTCAATACTTGAAAACTTGCTTCACACTTTTCATTCCACTCAAAAGAACTAGCTTTCCGAGTCAGATTAGTCAATGGAGTAGAAATCTTAGAGAATCCCTCTATGAATCTCTGATAATAACTAGCCAAGCCCAAGAAACTACGGATCTCTGTCACTATAGTTGGCCTCTTCCAGTTTACAACTGCTTCAACTTTGGAAGGATCTACTGCAATACAAGTAGCAGACACAACATGTCCCAAAAATGAAACCTCTTCTAACCAGAAAGCACATTTGCTGAATTTTGCAAATAATTGTTTCTCACGAAGAACTTGCAATACCACTCTGAGATGTTGTTCATGCTCAGCCCGTGATTTAGAATACACAAGAATATCATCAATGAATACCACCACGAAACAATCAAGATATGGTTTGAATATACGGTTCATCAAATCCATAAATACAGCTGGAGCATTTATCAAACCGAATGGCATAACAATAAACTCATAATGCCCATACCTGGTACGAAAAGCTGTCTTTGGTATATCCTCAGATCTGATTTTCAACTGATGATAGCCACTTCTCAAGTCAAGCTTTGAGTACACTACTGAACCCTGAAGTTGATCAAACAAGTCATCAATATGAGGTAACGGATATTTGTTCTTAATAGTTACCTGATTAAGCTCTCTGTAATCAATACACAATCACAGAGTCCCATCTTTCTTTCTGATAAATAACAATAGTGCACCCTACGATGATACACTAGGCCTGATGAAGCCCCTTTCAAGTAATTCCTCAAGCTGTGTTTTTAATTCTCTCAACTCAGCTGGAGCCATTCTATAAGGTGCTTTAGAGATTTGTGTTGTACCTGGTAATAACTCAATACAGAACTTAAGCTCTCGATCAGGTGGCATGTTATACTCAGAAGAGAACACATCTGAAAATTCAGACATAACAGGAATATCTTCCATCTTGGGAACAGATAAACTCTTGTCAAGAACACATGCGAGATACCCGGCACAACCACGAGATAAAAGTTTTCTAGCTTTTAAAGCAGAAATAACACGTATAGCATATATAGGCCTATCACATTCAAAGGTAAAATCAGGCAAACCAGGTATAGAAAAAGTTACTACTTTTCTATGACAATCAACAGATGCATGATGCACATAAAGCCAATCCATGCCAAGAATCACGTCAAAGTCCCTTATAGGTAACACGACTAGGTCAGCAAGAAGGGCATGATCACCCATAAGAACCTCACATTTCTTGTAAACCTCAGAAGCAAACATGCAATCTCCCATAGGGGAAGATACTTCTAGCACATAAGGCATAGAATCAAGAAGAACATGCAAGTGCGACACAAAATGAGATGCCACATAAGAATGAGATGAGCCTGGATCTATCAGGACTCACGCTCTCGTACTAGAAAGTAATATAGTACCTCCTATGACGGCAGAAGACTCAGCTACAGCCTGCTAATCTAGAGCAAACATTCGACCCTGAACTTTAGGTCGAACCCCACTATCTCTCTTAGTACCTGAGGCCTGTTGACTTGTACCCCCAACTTGACTTCCCTTGCCTTTAGGATAATTCTTGATAAAGTGCCCAGTTTCACCACAAGATAAACATTTTCCTTGCTTTAGCCAACACTTATCTTCAGAATGGCCTTCTTTCAATCAATAACCACATACTCTCCTGGGACCTTGGACTGTTGTCTTAGAAACAGTTGATACACTACCTTTACTTTCAGATGGTTGTCGAAATCGACGATCTTGGCGGCTAGATTTACCACCCTTCGAACCAGATCCCTGTGCTTTCTCTGAAACATGACCTGTCATGATTGTTCCCAACTTCACCTTGTGTTCTTCAATGTCATTCTCAATGCCATAAGCCCTCTCCACTACTTAATGATAACTAGTAAGCTTTAGAGAAAGAAGTTGCTTCATGTACTCAGTCTTTAACCCCTTTACAAACCTATGTGCCTTCTTTGCTTCATTTGGAATTAAGTGATCACAATACCTCGCCAATTCTGTGAACTTGGTTGAGTATTGCCCCAGTGTCAAGCTTCCCTGCTCCTGATTAAGAAATTCCATCTCTTTTCTATCTTGGACCACTGCTGGAATAAACTGTGACTTGAATGCTTTAAGAAAATTCTCCCAAGTCTGTGATACCCCCTCCAGTTCCCAGCTTTTATTCAGAACTTGCCACCAATGTTCAGCAGCTTTCTCAAGTTTAAAGGTTGCAAATGTTACCTTATCACCTCCTGCACATCTCAAGGCTGTAAAGATCTTTTCTATACTTTCAATCCACTCTTCTGCCTTCTTAGCATCAAATTCCCCATCAAAGCTACGAGGTTTCAACTTCAAGAACCTTGTAAGTTGATTAGGATAATCCCAGTCTATATTATCAACCATCTCTTCTTGAGGAGTTACAGATCTCGGCTGATTACTACCACTTGTACCTTCAGAACTCATTGTACCTGTAGGTAAACACTCGGCGTTAATAACACCCCAAAACTAACCCATACCTAGGCCATAGACCCTATCCAGACTTAGAGCAAACTAAGGTATCTAAACAGGGTAGCTAAACGAGGGTAGCTCTGATACCAACTGACACGCCCCCAGGTCCCGGGATCCCCAAATAGAACCTCGAAATGAGAACCTCAAGAACCTAACAAGACTGGATAAACTGTTTATATAAACTAACTGATATATATATATATATATATATATATATATATAGAATATATTCTAGAGTAAGCTAAGATAGCGAGTTCTAGACAAGAAAATTTAAACCAAACATGATTATACACAGCGGAAACATGCCTAGCACATATGCTGGCATTACAAGAGATGTCTAGACACAACAAGTCTACCCAAAATACTGAGTTACATAACCCATAATACATCGTCCTCACCAAAATGTAAAAGGACCACGATCCCCAAAATAATAACCACCTGCGTAGTAACCTCCCAGCTATGTCGTGTCGCGACCCCGGACCCCGCGGGCCCGAGACCGCGAGCTGGACGTCGACTTAAAACCAAAACTCGAAAATATAGAAGTTAAAAATTTTATTTTGAACCAAAAGATGATAACACAAGGTTTTACAAATCCAAGTTTAAATCAACAAAGTACATCTAACATAAGCTCCACAGCTTATGCCCAAAAGAATAAAATATATAATTCTTAATGACGTCAAATAATGGTAAAACTATTCCCAAAAGGTTATACATTTAAATAATGTATACCGATCCATAACAACCTGCCCCAAAATCTCAATCCTCTCGACGTCCTCCTCGATCCGCGAATCCTAATCCTTTTCCTCCTGGGGGGTTAAGGAAAAACAAAGATGGAAATAAACGGGGTGAGATAAAATCTCAGTAAGTTACTAATGCAACTACATGACATGCTAATATGCAATGACCGATATCAATTAACATAAGATAGATAGCAGCGGAATAATAAGTGACATGCTGTCGAACAGTAACATCCAATGATCAATCATATAAATAAACATATAACAACAAATGAGAGGCTCCCTATCGCCAACCGTCCCATACCGGTTGGAAATAACGACCAGCTCATCATGCAACACATAAAGCTGAAATAAACACTCATAAGTGGATACATAGCCAAGGTTTCACCCAACTGAAAGAACCAAATAAAGGTCGCTGCGCAGCTTCAATAATCAACAATCAACATCTTCATAGCAGCATGAAAGCTCGAAGAGAAAACCCCGGTACCGGAACCAATAACCATAAAAGTGTCACAAAGGACAAGGACCATGACACAAAGTCATGCCCGTTAGCTAGATACATTCACAGAGGAACGCTAACTTATCCTTTCCAAGGCCAATCTGGAGAAGGGGTATAGTAAGGGCAAAACAATGGTCAACATTATAATGGACTTGGCTTTGCCATTATAATCTTTCCCATCGCCCGATGCAACAAATATGCCAGCTGGGCTTCTAATTAAATGCTAAGTAATAATATTTTATAGCATGAATAAACAACTTAAGGTTCCAAAGTAGGGAACCATACCAAATAATCACCATAAAGATGCAACGGGTACTCATGAAGAATTTAACAACAACGATAACAAGAGTTTCTCATGAAGAGCACAACAACGATAAACGGAATTTCTCATAAAGAGCACAACAACATTGATCATTAAAACAAGATGATTCCAAGACAAGGCACGTATCAATTACATCCTAAATATGATACCCACAAGTAAATCATAAAGAGCACAACCCAAGCGGTCTCTCACGAATGGCACAATGACTATTACCAAAATGACCCTCTAGGTACTATAGGATATCACCTAAAACCTAGACCAAGTCTTATTCTAAAATCAATCCGATCAGTAAAATAACTTTCAATTAAAGGGTCTCAAAGTATGAAGTCCTCACTTATATCCCAAAATGATCATAACAACTCAATAAAGTCACTCAATTGGATTTACAAAACTTGTTCACAATGGATCGATACAACTCCTCTTAACCTCAAACACCCAATAAATTCCCAAAGTATAAAACTTATAACTTAGCTGAACAACCTATACCATCTTGTAGTACTCGAAGATAGCTTCGAAACGATAGTTTACACGCCTAAAACGGAGTCCGGATGAGAAAGTTATGGCCTCCGGAAGATCGAACGAAAAACGGACAAACTGGAAAAAGAGGGGTGCTCGGCCGAGCAGTTCTATATTACTCGGCCGAGCAACCTCGGCTCCAAAACTATGACTCTATGGTATGCTCCGCTCGGCCGAGTCAAGGGACGCGCTCGGCCGAGCACACCCTAAATTCAGAAAAAATGCAGAAGAACCCAAGTAACCAAATTTTACCCAAAACTTCACCATTTCTCTAATACTCAAAATCAAGACTTCCAATAAGCATAATAATGCATCAAAACAACTTGTGAACTTGAAATGGACCTAAATAACAACATCTAGCTACCCACAACAAGATTTGAACCCCAACATTCCCAAGAACACCATTTTTTTATCAAAACTCAAATAAATTCCAAATAAATTCTAAACTCAACCAAACTTCCAATATAACACATCAAGCATTATATAAACATGATATGAACATTTTAGCATAAAAATGGGGGAAAAGTAACTTACTCGGATTTTCTCAAAGGTGACGGAACTCGAAATTTCTTGGCTTCCTACGATCCTATCGACGATCTAAACATGATTCATGTTTTAAGAAACGAGAAATAACAAGAGGAGGATGAAGAAAATGAAGAGAGAAGGAAGAAGATGAAACTTACCCTTTTTCATCTAAGGGAGGAGAGATAGAGCTGGGAGAGAGGGATGGAGGTGGAGTGTATGAGGGAGAAGGAGGTGTAGGGAGAGGGTATAATAAAAACTTACACAAAGACCCCCCCCCCCACTAACAACTAAGACCCAATATTTCTACACTAGCACAAATAACTCGAATAAAATGCTAGGCATAATTATTATAACACATAAATTGCACACATAATTATTTAAATAAATAATAATTTAAATAAATAAATAAGCAAATAAATAAATAAAAATTATTTATTACTAATAAAATAGAGCCTAGTTTTCGGGTCGTGACATTCATTCCTCCTTAAAGAAAATTCGACCCGAATTTTAACGAGACTTACCCGAAAGACCAAATAGCTACGGATACGATAGTTCCTCCATTTCTCAAATTCCTCAATTGTCCAATCTAACCCACTACAAGGTAACCTTAAATAATGCTCACGATAACACCACCTCTCGAACCGAATCATTCCATCATTATCTTCATTACTAATCAAAATTCATACTCAAAATCGAAGAATCCGGATTATTTCCACGCATAATTCTCGAGATATCTCAAACTCGCCTTATTCATAACCTTAACTACACCGCAAAGGTACTTCCATTTGTAAATCGCCTACTTAGTGTTATTCCCCAGAAATTCAAAACACTACCATCTCGAGTTTAGTTAGCTTTTAAAATATGAAAGGCTAAAGAAATTTTCCGTCCCCATAATATTCACCAAAGGCTATATCTCTAAGGATTCCCATTATAGTGCTCTCGCTCTAGGTAGCACCTTAAACTAGAGGTGTAATGTAAACCCAAAATTTTAATACAAAATGTTCACTTAAATCTACGCCATAATATCATCGTCATAACTCTCCAATCCTTGAAAGCCTAAAATAATTACGAATACTCAATAGTCCGAAAATGATCTAAATTTTATCTTCAAGGGATTTCCTCTAACTCCCTTTTTAGTTAACAACCTGTGCTCAAATACTCAAGGAAATCGACAAATCTCAAATCCTCAATAGCTAACCCAAGTTAGTCTTTCACGCATACATTTATTGACTTAATGATATTTAAGCTCAATAGTACTACCATCATAATAAACCACTTAGCTAGCAACGTTCCAACTGACCCAATACCAAATCATGATATTCCTTAATTATGCCCAAGTATTGATACTCCACTTTCCTCAAATACCCTTGGTCCAAATCGCGAAACGCCACCAAGGAGATTTTTAGGACCAAAGAACCACTATTTAACCAAAATTTCAAAATGCCTTTAACATAATTCGAGAAATTATTACTCTCCCAAAATGTACTTAGTCCTTTCTAACTTAACACGCTTACCACCATTAATGATCATAACTCCTACAACAAACTCATCATCCATAACAAATCGTACACCTCTCCATACTAATCCATTCCGATGCATTCACGGAGATGTACTAAAAGTGACCAAAATTTTCCTTAAGAGATCCTCATTGAATTCTCAACTTCTATAACCCAACCGATACAATATGGATATTGATCTAAATATAAGCATTACAACCTTGTACCACAACAACCCAATTTAACCCAAACTCTCCTCAAACACTAGGTACTATTTAGAAGAAAGTAGAAACCTTACAATGATAATTACACCCAACAATTTGACCGAAGCTAAATACTCGGATTACAAAAAAAAAATAAAAAAAATTGGTATAACTCTACGCAAAGGAACGGTCTCAAATAATTTTAAGAAATCAGGAATGGAGAATATAACAATCCCCTACAACAATAGATTAAAGCAATAGTGACATCAAAATCTTGCAATAGTAACATGGCTAATTTAGCAGGTGAGACATAACCATACTTAAGCACATCATAAGCACATAAGACTTCATCAGATACCCTAAACTCCTCCATAGGAGTAGGCACCTACAACACATAAGTCAAAGACTCAGAAGAAATAAATGCAACTAAATGCACAGAAACACATAAATGCGATGATCCTACAATGCACGCACTCGCTCTCACGACGCAAAATAATACCTCCTGAAATTATCCGTTACCTGGTGAGTGTTGATTGATTGCAAATACTCTACTCGAAACCTTGGGCTTCCCCGAAGCATCCCTCTTCTGACCCTGTGGTATTCCAGTTCCTGTCCCCGATGACTGAACTCTAAACCTCGGACAATCATTAACGAAGTGTCCCAACTGACCACACTTCACACATTTTCCTTGCTTCTTCCAACACTTGTCTTCTGAGTGTCCTTTCCTCTGACAGTAGCTGCAGACTTTCCCATTTCGTGTCCCCTTATTAGAACCTTGATTTCCTACTGTTGGTTGCCCTTGAAGTTGCCTTCTGAATCGAGTTTGCACTCCAGAATTACCTCTGTTATCCGAATGTTGCTGTTGTGACTTACTCTGCCCTCCTTGCTTACTCGGGTTAACCACCTCAGTCTTCCTTTTGTGTTCCCCAATATCCTGCTCAATCAAATAGGCTCGATCCACCGCATCCTGAAAAGGTTGAATTCTTTGGGCTAAAAGTTGAGTCCTAATAGCTGTCTTCAATCCCCTGATCAATCTCATCGCTTTCTGCTCCTCGGTCCGCACAAGGTATTCACAACACCTGGCTAATTCTGTGAACTTAGCTGAGTACTGTGTTACTGACATCATGCCTTGCTCCAAGCTGAGGAACTCGATCTCTTTCCGGTTTTGATTCACTAGAGAGATAAAATGATCCTTGAATTTCCTCACGAACCACTCCCAAGGATATGGTACAAGAGTCGCATCCCAACTGGTCTTCAGTGCCTTCCACCAATGTTCCGCAGCCCCCACGAGCTTATAAGCTGAAAACAGAACCCTATCCTCATCAGTGCAATCAAAGACCTCGTAGATTTTCTCCATCGATTATATCCATAGCTCGGCTTTCTTCACATCCGGCTCACCGTCGTACTCACTTGGTTTCAACTTTAAGAACTGCTCCAACCTATATCGCGGAGGTGCTACATGTTCCTCTCTCGGCCCTTGGTCATGAATTGATTTCACGGTCGCTTCAAACCTCCCTTGAAACCTTGCACAGTTTTCTTCCAGAAGATCATTCTGATTCTGAGCCCCACTAGAACTTTCACCCGTTCTTCTTCTAGCCATTGAGAACAATTACCTGTATAAAACACCAACCGTTACTCACTCCGAACACAACTACCCTCCTAGGTCGTTCTAGCCACCTATACCGATACTTAGAGCTAAACCATAGCTCTGATACCAACTGTCGCGACCCCGGACCCCGCGGGCCCGAGACCGCGAGCTGGACGTCGACTTAAAACCAAAACTCGAAAATATAGAAGTTAAAAATTATATTTTGAACCAAAAGATGATAACACAAGGTTTTACAAATCCAAGTTTAAATCAACAAAGTACATCTAACATAAGCTCCACAGCTTATGCCCAAAAGAATAAAATATATAATTCTTAATGACGTCAAATAATGGTAAAACTATTCCCAAAAGGTTATACATTTAAATAATGTATACCGATCCATAACAACCTGCCCCAAAATCTCAATCCTCTCGACGTCCTCCTCGATCCGCGAATCCTAATCCTTTTCCTCCTGGGGGGGGTTAAGGAAAAACAAAGATGGAAATAAACGGGGTGAGATAAAATCTCAGTAAGTTACTAATGCAACTACATGACATGCTAATATGCAATGACCGATAGCAATTAACATAAGATAGATAGCAGCGGAATAATAAGTGACATGCTGTCGAACAGTAACATCCAATGATCAATCATATAAATAAACATATAACAACAAATGAGAGGCTCCCTATCGCCAACCGTCCCATACCGGTTGGAAATAACGACCAGCTCATCATGCAACACATAAAGCTGAAATAAACACTCATAAGTGGATACATAGCCAAGGTTTCACCCAACTGAAAGAACCAAATAAAGGTCGCTGCGCAGCTTCAATAATCAACAATCAACATCTTCATAGCAGCATGAAAGCTCGAAGAGAAAACCCCGGTACCGGAACCAATAACCATAAAAGTGTCACAAAGGACAAGGACCATGACACAAAGTCATGCCCGTTAGCTAGATACATTCACAGAGGAACGCTAACTTATCCTTTCCAAGGCCAATCTGGAGAAGGGGTATAGTAAGGTCAAAACAATGGTCAACATTATAATGGACTTGGCTTTGCCATTATAATCTTTCCCATCGCCCGATGCAACAAATATGCCAGCTGGGCTTCTAATTAAATGCTAAGTAATAATATTTTATAGCATGAATAAACAACTTAAGGTTCCAAAGTAGGGAACCATACCAACTAATCACCATAAAGATGCAACGGGTACTCATGAAGAATTTAACAACAACGATAACAAGAGTTTCTCATGAAGAGCACAACAACGATAAACGGAATTTCTCATAAAGAGCACAACAACATTGATCATTAAAACAAGATGATTCCAAGACAAGGCACGTATCAATTACATCCTAAATATGATACCCACAAGTAAATCATAAAGAGCACAACCCAAGCGGTCGCTCACGAATGGCACAATGACTATTACCAAAATGACCCTCTAGGTACTATAGGATATCACCTAAAACCTAGACCAAGTCTTATTCTAAAATCAATCCGATCAGTAAAATAACTTTCAATTAAAGGGTCTCAAAGTATGAAGTCCTCACTTATATCCCAAAATGATCATAACAACTCAATAAAGTCACTCAATTGGATTTACAAAACTTGTTCACAATGGATCGATACAACTCCTCTTAACCTCAAACACCCAATAAATTCCCAAAGTATAAAACTTATAACTTAGATTAACAACCTATACCATATTGTATTACTCGAAGAGAGCTTCGAAACGATAGTTTACACGCCTAAAACGGAGTCCGGATGAGAAAGTTATGGCCTCCGGAAGATCGAACGAAAAACGGACAAACTGGAAAAAGAGGGGTGCTCGGCCGAGCAGTTCTATATGACTCGGCCGAGCAACCTCGGCTCCAAAACTATGACTCTCTGGTCTGCTCCGCTCGGCCGAGTCAAGGGACGCGCTCGGCCGAGCACAGCCTAAATTCAGAAAAAACGCAGAAGAACCCAAGTAACCAAATTTTACCCAAAACTTCACCATTTCTCTAATACTCAAAATCAAGACTTCCAATAAGCATAATAATGCATCAAAACAACTTGTGAACTTGAAATGGACCTAAATAACAACATCTAGCTACCCACAACAAGATTTGAACCCCAACATTCCCAAGAACACCATTTTTTATCAAAACTCAAATAAATTCCAAATAAATTCTAAACTCAACCAAACTTCCAATATAACACATCAAGCATTATATAAACATGATATGAACATTTTAGCATAAAAATGGGGGAAAAGTAACTTACTCGGATTTTCTCAAAGGTGACGGAACTCGAAATTTCTTGGCTTCCTACGATCCTATCGACGATCTAAACATGATTCATGTTTTAAGAAACGAGAAATAACAAGAGGAGGATGAAGAAAATGAAGAGAGAAGAAGAAGATGAAACTTACCCTTTTTCTTCTAAGGGAGGAGAGAGAGAGCTGGGAGAGAGGGATGGAGGTGGAGTGTATGAGGGAGAAGGAGGTGTAGGGAGAGGGTAGGAGTAATTTAAAAACTTACACAAAGACCCCCCCCCCCCACTAACAACTAAGACCCAATATTTCTACACTAGCACAAATAACTCGAATAAAATGCTAGGCATAATTATTATAACACATAAATTGCACACATAATTATTTAAATAAATAATAATTTAAATAAATAAATAAGCAAATAAATAAATAAAAATTATTTATTACTAATAAAATAGAGCCTAGTTTTCGGGTCGTGACATGTCGAGCCTCACTTCGCACTATCACTAGCCTTCCTTTGATCTAAGGAAAATAATTAAACAAGAAACGGGGAGAGATAAATCCCAGTAAGCTATTAGATGTAACTACATGACATGTTATCATGCAATTCAAGTAGATACTCAAGTAATCATGTATCAAGTATCATCAAGTAACAAGTATATGAGAGGTTAAGCCAACTCATCAAGTAGCACATAAGGCTAAGCTAGCACGTTACAAAGGATATTGCTTCCTTCCTTATTTCTCCCAAGAATACCATTGTTGTCGTAGCTTGTATTACTTTGACAATCACGATCAATATCAAGAAACTGCTTATACAATATATATAAGAAGACCCGGTAACCAGTGTCATTCCCAAGATCAAGATTCACGAGGTGTTCACGAGTTTAGCATTCACTTATATCAGGCGTATTGCTCTAATAAAGGAGCTATGCCCTTACTATGGCCTGTAGTAAGGGGTCAAGCGCAGATACATAGATCCCTGATTATCACTTTGGCCCCAGCCTCATGATAAGCGTGAACCTATATACCTCCGAGCAAGCAAGGACCAGCTGGACTCACACAAAAATGCACAAGTAGGTATTTACTTGAACTACGGGAGTAGAACTAATCCAAAAGTAGTGGACTAGCTCAACAAGAAACATGCTTCAAGTAATCAAGAAGTCACATTGTTATCAAGCAACTATATGCAACGTTTGCACATACACATCAAGAATATTTCTCATACACGTTAGTGCTTGTTCATAGCACTTTCAAATTTCTTACCATACACATGTATTGGTGTCAAGTCATGTACAAGATTTTATCATCTTATATTCAAGTCTTAATCCAATTCTTTGGATGTTCAAGTCATGTACAAGATTTTATTGTCTTATACTTCAAGTTATAATTCCAATCTTTGGACATTCAAGGCATATATAAGAGTTAGACATCTTATACTTCAAGTTCATCATCCTATACTTTGGATGTTTAAGCTCAAGACATTGTTCTAGTGCCCCTACGGTACACAAACATTGGTTTCAAGACAAGCATAATACATTAGTGCTTGTTCATAGCACTTTCAAAACATAAAGAAAAGTTGTTACTCTTATACTTAAGTTCTCATTTGAGTTCTATGAGTGTTCATGTTCAAGACTAAGTTCTCATTTTAATTCAATGAGTATTCATGTTCAAGACCAAGTTCTGATGCCCCTAAGGTGTCACAACACTTACTAGGACATCTTATACTAAGGCTATATACCTTAACTAGGGTTAAGTCTAGCTTAATAAAACTTTATTCAAGACTTTTGTTCATCAGGGCAAGTGTGCGGTCGCCTAAAGTGACCTGTGCGGTCGCACACTAAGCAGGTCAATTCTTTGAAAAAGTTTCCAGAAAGATGGGCGGTCGCCCAGCCCAAAATGGGCTGTCGCCCAAGGTACAAAAATGCGAAATTTTATTTCTTTCCCAGGTTGAATAATTTTCCGTCCCAAACGTAGGAGTATAATCTTTATTAACATATTAACAACTAAACAATGCCAAGGAGTTCCCTAACATGTTCAAAACATTTTTCCAAGTTTACTCTTTCATTATTTTACACAGAGGGTTATACTCCCTTTGTCCCAAATTTACAAGTATCACAAAAATAACTCCAAACACGAAATTAACAATCACAAGTATCAAGAATAACATATATGCATGTTATTACAAGCAAGGGGGAGCTAATAACTTACCTACTCCGGAATCAAAGTTACCCAAACAAAATTCTGTTCGGCCGGAAACGCTCTATTCAACGCCACGAATATTTATACGGGATCGGAATCAAGAACCGAGGGATAATTAAACTCGAGGAGTCGAGAATAGGGTAAACCCTAAACCTAGCTTTTGAACAGGGGAAACAACGAGAAATTTGGGGAAGAATGCTTCTGAGAAGCAAACCAAACAAGATATACTTCAACTTTCAAGAAATAACAACTAGGCCCCTCAAGTTTCACTTTTAACAAAAAGGCCCCTAAAGTCATATTTTCACAAATGACCCAAAAATCAAAACTAGACATTTAACCACCTTAGTATTCTAAAGCAGTTAAGAATTTAACCCAAGTAAAACTAATACATAATATGCAAGTTCAAGAATTTAACAAGCAAGTCAAATATTTAACAAGAATAAGGATGGGCGTTACAATTATGATTGTACTATTTCTTATCATCCGGGCAAGGTAAATGTGTTTGCAGATGCAATTAGCAGGAGGTCATATGTAGCTTCATTGATGCTTCGAGAATGGAAGATGTTAGAGGATGCACGAGATTGGTGTCCCTATGAATCGAAGCATGGAGCTATATTTGCGAATATTAAGGTATCGTCAACTTTCATTCAACAGATAAAGGATGCTCAAAAGGATGATCCCGAGTTAATGAAGATTGTGGATAAAATCAACGATAAAATTTTTGAAGATTTCTCTCTTAGTTCCGAGGGAGTATTGAGTTTTAGAGGTCGATTATGTGTGCCTAACATTAATGGGATCAAATGCCAAGTTCTTGATGAGGGCCACAAGTCTAGATATACTATTCATCCCATGAGTACAAAGATGTATCAGAATTTGAAGCAGCATTTTTGGTGGAACAATATGAAACTGGAAATAGCAGAGTATGTGTCAAAGTGTCTGACTTGTCAACAAGTTAAAGCCGAACATCAGAGACCCGCAGGTTTACTTCAACCTTTAGAGATACTGGAGTGGAAGTGGGAGCATGTTACGATGGATTTTGTAACCGGATTACCTCGTACTCGTAGAAAATTTGATGCAGTTTGGGTAATCGTGGATAGATTGACAAAGTCTGCTCATTTCTTACCTATTGATATTGGCTATTCGATGGAGAAGATTGCAACTTTGTATATTCATGAGATAGTGAGATTGCATGGAGTTCCTGTTAGTATTGTGTTAGACCGTGATCCCAGGTTTACTTCCCGATTTTGGCAGGCATTTCAAAAGGCATTGGGTATAGATTTGAGATTAAGTACGGCGTTTCATCCTCAAACTGACGGCCAATCAAAAAGAATGATTCATATTCTTGAAGATATGTTACGGGCTTATTCAGTTGGCTTCTCATATTCTTGGGATACTCATTTACCTCTTGCCGAGTTTGCTTATAATAACAGTTATCAGTCGAGTATTGAGATGGCTCCTTATGAATATTTGTACGGAAGGAAGTGTAGGTATCCTATTTGTTGGGATGAAGTTGGAGAAGCCAAGCTTTGGGGTATTGATATGGTTCATGATTCGGTTGAAAAGGTTAAGCTTATTCGGGATCGACTGAAAACTGCTCAAAGTAGACAAAAGAGTTATTCCGATCACAGGAGGTGAGATCTTGAGTTCCAGTCGGGTGACTTGGTGTTTTTGAAAGTCTCTCCAAAGGTGGGAATTAAAAGGTATGGTAAAAAGGGTAAACTGGCTCCAAGGTATATCGGACCTTTCGAGATTTTAGAAAGAGTTGGAAATCTTGCTTATCGTCTTGTGTTTCCACCTTCTCTGGGCAAGATGCATAGTGTATTTCATGTTTCAGCACTTCGTAAGTATGTGTATGACCCGTCTCATGTGTTGTCTGAAGTACCGGAGGAGATTGAGCCAAATATGTCTTACGAGGAGCAACCTATTCAGGTGATCGATACCGAAGTCCAAGAGTTGAGAAACAAGAGTATTCCCCTTGTTAGAGTGGTATAGAAGAATCACGACGTTGAAGAGTCGACTTGGGAACTTCAGGAAGAGATTGAGCGGAAGTATCCGTGGTTATTTGATAATCTTGGTAAGTATTTTAAAATTCGGGTCGATTTTATTTTTAAGGGGGAGTGACTGTAACGACCCCAAAAACCCGACTCTATTTTAAAAATAAATTGAGCTTGTGTGTATTCTGTGTTGCATATCATTTCTTGCATAATATTATTTACTTGACTATTTATGTTAGTTTTAACTTGTTAGAGTAATAAGTTAAGGAAGGTAATTTATTAAAGTTGAAACCTTAGGGGCCTTGGTGAAAATTATAGTTTAGGGGTTTAGTTGTTTATAATGGAACTAGGAGGGGCCTAAATGAAACTTGGTAAATATCAATTCACTTTTATCCTCCCATCTCTCTCTCTGCATTTTACATTACACACACACACACACACCAAAAACTTAACTTTCCCAAATTGGTTTCTCTCTCAGTATTCATGGAAGAAGGTTAGGGTTTTCTTAATTTAATTTTCCTTCTTTTAAATTACTACTCTATTTTAAAATCTTATTACATCAAAATGTTCAGGGCGTTGAATAGGTCATTTCTATCCGATTAGAATATATTTCCATCGATACTTTCTCCGTAGTAGGTAATTTACTATTCCCCCTTTTATTATTAAGATGTTCATATACATATTATATGGTACTTGGTTTGGTGAATGTTGCCTTGTGGTGTGTATTTGTGGAAGTTGTTCTTGGTTGTGTTAAAGAAGTGAAATTGGGTTGTTGTTTTGGTTCATATTCAGTAGCAATGAAAGTGTGGTAGTACTTTTGAGACGGTGGAGCAGAGGGAGTATAATTTATTTAGGTTTTGAACTGCGAGGTGTGGTAGGCGGCCGCCCAAAATGGGCGTGCGGACGCACATCTTTTTGGCTGGTTTTAGTCTTGGTCAGGCTGGTTTTGGGCGGCCGCACAGGTGGGTGTGGGCGACCGCCTAGGATGCTGAAAAAGATGAGATGTTCCATTTTAGTTGATTTAGAGTTCAATCTTGGTCTAGGTCTTAGGTGATATCCTAGGATACCTAGAGGGTTATTGTAGAACACCAAAGTGGTAGAAATGGGTCCGTTGTGATCAAGTTTGGAATGATGTAACCGTTTACGTTCAATTTGGTGTTGTACATCTTTATGATGCTTTTGTGGGGTTTCCTACTTTGAAATCCTTTGGGTGATAAATGTTGGGCTCTTTATGGGAAGTTTATCATCTTTATGATGTACTAAGTATGGTTCCCTATTTTGGAATCATACACCGATTGTGCAATAGTTAAAAAGGTCTAGCTGGTCTTACTTGGTTGAGTCGGGCAGTGATGAATATTATCATGGCACTCGAGCCAAGTTCATTATAATGTTTGTCATTGGTAACCCCTTTTTACCCTTCCTGATTGTGTGGTTGGGATAAGCTAGCTCCCTTGTGTGAGTATTATAGCTTTACGTTTTAGGGTTAGGACTTTGTGTCATTTTCCCACTGTTGTTACTATGGTTGTTTGGTTCCGGAACCTCTGCGTCAGCTCTTTGATGCTGCTCGGTTGATACTGCTCAGATTATATCCTTTTGGAAGAACATTGGCTCAGTATCCTTTTTAACGTGTTTATTTCAGTCTAAAGTGATGTATGATGAGTTGGTCATTGTTTCCAACCGGTATGGGACGGTTGGCGATAGGGAGCCTCTCATGTTATGTGCTATGTGATTGCTTATCATGAATGCTCATTTGAAGTTATCTTGTATAACATACCATGTAGTTGCATATTAGTAACTTACTGAGATTTATCTCACCCCGTTCCTTGTTTAATTGTTTTCCTTAGATAAGGGCGAGCCAGGGACTAGGACACGTTGAGCTTGGGGAGGACGTCGAGTTGGTAAGCTATTTTTGGAAGGAGTTATTTTGGGGTTGCATTATGTAAATGTAGCTTATGTGTAGTATACCCGAGACTTTGATGTATATCACTATTTTGGTACACTTCTAGTGATTGTAAATATTGTAAATCAAGTGTGTAGACTTATGAGTCTTTGTATAAACTTTGTATATGGTTTACAAGTATAATGTTTGGAAGTTATAAAGTGTATCAAGTTTTGGTATAATGAATATTTAAGAAATGACATTTCAAAATTAAAAAGTGAATTATGACGTCTTCCGTGTGAGTCCCGATCGTCGGGGCCAAGTAGGACCTCGGGTCGGGGCGCGATAGAACATATCACAATCTCTTTGTTACACGATGTCTATTGAACGTAAGCCATGGTCAATGGTCAACTTACTTTGTTCATTGCTTTCTCGATCCTGTATATATTGATAACACAAATGACATTGATCCAATCAATTCATTTGAGCGCGGCCGTGCATTTCATCAATACTATTCACCGAGGGGCCCAAGCTTGACATCTCTCTTAAAGAGGAACAAATACCATCTTGGCTTATTACCTTTCCCTACATGATTCCGATCATGCCAATCATATCCTTTAGAGCTACCCGGTTAAAGGTAACGTTTGAATATGTCAAACATAATGTTCATCAAGTGGAAGACTGTAATAACCTCAAGTCTAAAGATTCAAGTGATATAACTATATGAGATTTAATTATGACATTGTGACCATGACATAAATCTCATAGGGTTCAGTCCAGTATTTGTTCTCCAACAAATACCCATAAGTCTAATTGTATCGCATACACATAATCTTCATATGATTATCCATTAAACTTATACTAGTAATTCATAATTACTAGGGACGGAGATTATTATAAAAAACATGCAAAATATATAATAACCAAACATTCAATATCTTTACTAAAGCAAATGATAACATTAATCGTTCAAATAACGTGCCTAGGGCAAACACACCAACATGCACGTCCAAATCGGAGTTCGTATGTAGAAGTTATGGCCTCCGGAAGTTTGCGCGTAAAATGTACAAGTCATCGAAGCAATGGTACAACACCAGATCTCAACCCTAGAAATTTCCAGCAATTCTGACCCTCCGTGCGCCTACTCCATGCGCACTCATAGCCAGGGACCTTAGGGGAATTTTTAGGGACCTTTGCGTAATTATCCAAAATATGGTGGGCTTTTTAATAATTTCCAAAATTCCAACGACTTTTTTGGAATTTCTCGAGGACCTTTGGGAAATTTTTGGAGGGCTTTTCTGGAAACTCAAAAATCCCAGGGCTCTTGGGGAAATCTGGCCACCAGCTTTTATTTATCATTTTTCAATAAGGAATCCTAGGGGTTTTCCTAATTTTACACCTCCTTAGTCATAGTATAAATATAACACTCCATCCAAATTATTATATACATATTTTTAGTCAAGAATTAAAGATTGTAAAAAGGATTCATCAAATTAATTCAGATTTTGATGTTCTTTAATTTATTTCTTGTTCTTGATTTTATTATTATTAGTAGCAAATTTCTTAGATTCATGAATTGGTAGTAACAAATACTAAATCTCTATGCTATAGATTAATTCTTCAATTCGTGAATCTATTCGTTAATCTTGTTTTTCTTTGTTTCTTTGTTTGCTTTTAATTATTGCTTTAGTTTAATTAAATTAATTAAAAATCAAAATCCCCACTATTTACTTTTCTGTTTTAATTGCATTCTTGTTTTCCAATCCAGTTTTTGTGGATTCGACTCTTGCTTGTGCATACTACTACATCGGTAACTAGTACACTTGCTAGGTAATTTAATAAGAGGGATATTTTCTCCATCATAACCTTAGGTCTAAGGAAAAAAAATCTGTTGAAATTGGATTATGATTTTTTTTTAAAAAGTGTGAAAGATTGTATGCAGAGCAAGAATGATGATAAAGATAAATAAATTGTGGCGTAAATTAATTACAACACCTAGTAGGAATTCTCTTGGAGCTAAAAATAACGACTTCAATAGATATCATGAATTCCATCCTTCCAATATTAAAGCGATGATATATTTATGTTAAAAATTTAAAATTATATATTTTTGAATTATTTTTTATTCTTGATAAAATAATTTTTTTGTTTTTGTTAGTTAATGGGCTAATAGCACATTACTGCCCCAATATTTCACAGGAATTACAATGTGAGTCCCAACGTATCAATTTTGGCAATTTCATTCATCATGTTCACATTTTGTGGCGATATGGGGTAATTTTCAACGCCCGTTAGAAAAAGTGAACGAAAGTTAACAAAGTGGATGAAAATCCTAATGAGGTTCTTTAAAATTGGCACTGTCCACCCTTGCAGTTCAATGAATTCCATTTGTCACGACACCATTCATTACATTTACAGAACACGCTAACCCAAATTTACAACAACATCACAATCAATTTTAGTAACCTCATCAATTGAAGCCCAAGACACGACAATTCCTCTCCAAGTATCAAATTGAGCATGGCAGCGTGTAGCTTCTCCTTCAACTTGAGGGATTTGAGGAACGGGAACCTTCTTCATAGCTGGTTGGGGGTGGAGGCGTCAAGACCGTACAACGCCGGCAAACGAGAGAGACGACGGCACAATTGATGGCTTCGTGGATTTACTGGATGAAAAAAATCAGACATGGCACGCCTAGAATCGGAGTTATCAATCATCGTCCCGATTAGACGTGACCATTTTTCAACCGTAACCGGCAACTGCCGGTTTTTAACCGGCCAACCGCCAAACCGTCAACCGTCGGTTACATGGTTCGGTTAAGGTTAGGCCATTTAGAAACCAGTCAACCGCCGGTTATAACCGGGAAGCTAACCGCCGGTTCAACCGTACATACTAACCGTCAGTTTCCTAACATTTTTGAGTTAATTTTTAGAATTATGGTCAGTTTTTAAACGATTTCTGTTAGTTTTCTAACAAAATTAGCGTTTTTCTTTATTTTCAGTCAGATTTTTTGACAATTTTCAGTTTGTTTTCTAACAAAAATTGCAAAAAAAAACTTTTTTTTTTAGAAGTCATATAACCAGGTTAACGACTAATACCGGATAACCGGCTAACCTTAACCGAATAATGGCGTTAACGGTTCGGTTACGGTTAGGACTTAACGGAAAAACTAACCGACGGTTATAACCGTTAACCGCCCGTTATAACTTGATGGACATAGATCCCAATGTTTCGATCTTCCATGGAAAGACAGGAAAACAAACAAAATTGAAATAGGGAAGAATTTGGGATCTAGTGTGATGACGCCCTAGATTTCTGGGGTCACGGAGATAGAACTCCAACTTTGCTGTCTCTTGATCCTAATCACAACACAAACAAGAACACCGTTAAGACCAAGGCCGGGTTGGGTTTTGTCCGGCTCGCTCTCCTTTGATTCAAATGTGGTCTCTGCCACAAAGTCCACCAGTGCCTGTGCCTTGATGGTCTTCCGCGGGGAGTAGGTAATCTGGAATTCAGTCAGCTCTATGGACCACGATAGCATTCTCCCCGAGGATTCGGGCTTATGGAGTATCTTCTTCAGCGGGGTGTCTGAATAAACCGTGATTGGGTGGGCGATGAAGTATGCCCGTAACTTCCGAGCGGCCACGAGCAAGGCGAAGGCTAGCTTTTCAATGTTCAGATAGCGGCTCTCCACAGCAGATAGTGCCTTGGAGACATAATACACGGGTTTCTGAAGGTTGCCCTCTTCCCTTACCAAAACCGCGGCCACTGCGTGATCGGTTGCGGCCAAGAAAACATAGAGTTCCTCCCCAAACACTGGGCTGCTCAACAGCGGCGGTTTTCCCAGGTAAGCTTTTATTTGCTCAAAAGCGCTCCGGCAGTCCTCGTTCCACTCAAAGCCCTTCTCTCCTCCTCCTTTTAAAGTTTTGAAGAAGGGCAGGCACTTTTCGGCTGACTTGGCAATGAATCTTCCCAAAGCCGTAATACGGCCATTAAGCTTCTGCACCTCCGTAACGCATCTGGGGGGCAGCATGCTTATCAATGCCACGATTTTCTCGGGGTTTGCTTTGATCCCTCTTTGGTTCACCATGAAACCCAAAAATTTTCCTGCCTTTACTCCGAAAGCGCACTTGGAGGGATTAAGCTTCATGTTGTTTTCCCGGAGGTTGGTGAAGGTTTCTGCCACATCAATGTCGTGAGAGGTCTCCTTGGTCTTGATAACCATATCGTCAATGTAAGCCTCCAGGTTCCGGCCTAATTGATCATCAAAGACGATTCCTACCATCCTTTGATACGTACCGCCCGCATTCTTGAGGCCAAACGGCATGTTGTTAAACGTGTAGGTTTTGCCCGCGGCATAGAAAGCGCATGACGGGACGTCCTCCTCCTTCATTTTGATTTGATGGTAGCCCGAGTACGCATCTATAAAGCTCAACACCTTGTGCCCGGCAATAGAGTCTACTAATTGATCGATCCGGGGAAGAGGGTAACAATCCTTAGGGCATGCCTTGTTCAAATCGGTGAAATCCACGCACATCCTCCACTTTCCATTTGCTTTGGTTACCATAACGACGTTGGCTAACCACCTCGGATATTTGATCGGGCTTATGATTCCTGCTTTCAGCAGCTTATCCACCTCGATTTTGATCGCCGCTTTCTTCTCCGGTGAAAAGTACCTTTCTTTCTGGAGGACCCGGGTAAATGTGGGATCGACATTCAGTTCATGCTCGATGACCTCTCTACTTATCCCCTTCATATCCTCGACGGTCCAGGCAAATACATCCAAGCTTTTTCGTAGCAGCTCGATCAGAATCTTCCTTTCTTCTGCGGGGATTTCCATCCCGACCTTCACCGTTTGTTCGGGGTAAGCGGGGTTTATGACTACATCCTCCAGAGCATCGTTGGGCGCGGATGTCCCTTATTTCTCTGTCGTGCAGAGAATCAATCACGATGTCTATGTGCTCGGTCTCTGCTGCAATACGACGGGCTCTCCTACTCCGCTTAAATTCCGCCCGTGTTGAGTGAAATGACAAAGTTCCAATCATGGCCGCGTCCTCGGTCCCACTGCTGCTGGCTTTGACCTTTTTTGCTTCCCTCGGGCTAACCAATCTTGACCCCATCGCGCTCTCCCTCCTTTTATTCTCTATTATTTTGAGGAAAAGCTCGGGCTTGTTTTCGATGCATGCTATCCCTGCAGGGGTGCTGAACTTGACCTTCTGGTGGGGGATCGATGCAACGATTCCAAGGGCAGCCTGAGCGGTCACTCCCAAGATTGCGTTGTATTGAGATTTCAGATCGATCACCATGAACGTGACACGGGTTATTTTCTCGAACGGTCTCTCTCCAATGGTCACTTCGAAGTCAATGGTCCCTTTTGCGTAGACCGTATGATTCGTGAACCCTTCCAACAAGCCCGCATATGGGGTTAAGTGCGCCTCGGACATCCCCATTTCTTCTAAACAATGGAAGTAAAGTATGTCCCGTGAGGCCCCGGTATCAATGAGGACCCTCCCAATATCCGCTCTACCAATAGCCATCTTGATTGTCAAAGGCTGCGTTGAATGGAAGAGGGTGGAGGCCAGCTCGCTCCTCTTGAACCCGATCATTTCCTCTTGCTCGGGTGGGTAGGCAGGTATCAGGAACACCTTTTCCAATTTCTTGATCTGAATAGAGAGCTGGGTGTTGCTCGGGGCTTCTTCCCCGATATACTGGATGTCATAGCATTTTTCCTCGTCGGCATCGTTATCCCTAACATATTGGACATGTCCCCGTGGGGCTCCTCCTTTATTGCTGGGTCCCTCGATCTATTTTTTCAATTCTCCGGGCTCGACTTTCTGTTGTATTATCTTTTTCATCTGAAAACACTCATCCGTGTTATGCCCGTGGCTTTCATGGTAGCCGCACCACTTCTTTTTGTTCGCCTCATAAGGCTTTCTTTCTAGGGGTGGGGGAGGAGGCAGGGCTTCTGCCCGCAGAATCTCAGTCCTTGGGGTTATCAGAGGAGTGAAAGTGCTGTCAGCTCTTTTGAAATTAGTCGTGCCCCTCGGTCTGCCTCTATTTCGGCCGCCACTACCCCCCGAATAGCCTGCGTGGTACCTTGAGTCATGAACGGGCTCGAGCCTGTCCCTTACGCTCCTGCGGGCATCATCCATGAACGAGGGCTCTACTCCGGCCATGGCAATGGCCCGATTGTCCCCAGTGGATCGGTCAGGAGAGTGGCTAGGAAGGTGGCGTGTCTGTCAGGGAAGCATGGTTCCATCACCAACCGTTATGGTGTGTCAGGTACGGATAGGTGACGCCTCGCGTACGCTTGTGCCAGCTGGGCACAACGGGCTCCTCAGGATAGCGGGAGGCAGAGCCATCTCGGGCATATATATCAGGGAGATCGGTCCCCTCGGGCTTACTTGCCCGCGTTCCTTGCCGGTTCGGCCCCCAGAGTTCAGGTCCGGTTCGGGCGCGTTAGGTCGCATTAATTTAGACCGGCGAGCATCCGGCCCAGAAGGCTCGGTCTCATCAGTGGCCCCTAACTCCGAGGGTTAGCTCATTCATGTGCGGCGCGAGGAGTTATACTTCCTAGGCTGTGACTCTCCTTCTTCACTCATTCTCACTTCCTCTCCTTCTTCATCGTCGTCCTCCACAACGATCGTTCTCTTCTTCTTTCCCTCCACCCTGCTGGCTCCGATTTTAGAACCATGAGTTTTCGATCTTTCAAGACGGATTCCCGTGTCAGCCTCTGCATTGAATAGCTCTTCTAGGGCCAGGTTTAACTGAAGCCCCTCCGCCACTAGATCCTGCCTGTCTTTCAGGAGCTGGATTTTCTTTTGAATCTGCTCGGGGGTGAGAGGAGTGACGGGGATTTTCTGTGCCTTGCGTGCTTTTGAGGTTTCGATATGATCTCTCAGATCCGCCTCTCTTCTTGCTTTCTGAGAGGGAGTGCCCGAGTTGCCACTAGGCGCCTTGTCTCCCAATCTGGCAAAGATGGATCCTTGAAGCGCTTGTTTCGAAGGGCTAGCATTTGGGTTCAAGATTTCTTTCCCAGTCATTGCAAATCTTTGGAATGTCGAGGGTCAGCAGGACGGTTGAATGTATTTTTAGAACCGTAAAAACGAAAGAATGGCTTTGAACGGTGGAAACTCAAGATGAGATGACTGAAACTTGAACTGACAACTTGCAATAAAGAGTATTGAGTCAGACTAGACTGGGAATTCGAAAGAACTCAGAAGATTGCGCTAGGATGATTATCGTTTCCCGGCAATGGAACCACTGATGACGCCCTAGATTTCTGGGGTCACGGAGATAGAACTCCAACTTTGCTGTCTCTTGATCCTAATCACAACACAAACAAGAACACCGTTAAGACCAAGGCCGGGTTGGAATCCGGCTTAGGCCCTCGGGTGTGAGAGTAAGATCTCTGAGGAAAACCTAAGAAGAAGGCTCAATGAAGACCTTGTGTGTGTGAAATGGATAGAGCACGTACGTTGCTCATGGGAGCGAAAAGAAGTATATATATGACCAAAGGAAAGAAACCTGCACAAGGTACTAACCACCCTGGTACTGGAGGGACACGTGGCGAGTCCCCAGTGGATCGGTCAGGAGAGTGGCTGGGAAGGTGGCGTGTCTGTCAGGGAAGCATGGTTCCATCACCAACCGTTATGGTGTGTCAGGTACGGATAGGTGACGCCTCGCGTACGCTTGTGCCAGCTGGGCACCACGGGCTCCTCAGGATAGCGGGAGGCAGAGCCATCTCGGGCATATATATCAGGGAGATCGGTCCCCTCGGGCTTACTTGCCCGCGTTCCTTGCCGGTTCGGCCCCCAGAGTTCAGGTCCGGTTCGGGCGCGTTAGGTCGCATTAATTTAGACCGGCGAGCATCCGGCCCAGAAGGCTCGGTCTCATCATAGTGTATAAGGATTGGATGGAAGAGAGGAAGAGAACAAAAGGAGAAAGGGATAGGATTGGAAGACTTAAAAGTATAGGATTACGTGAGGGGGTAATGGGAAAAGATGGTTTGCCACGGACGATGATCGGATGTGGGCGCCTCACGACTGGGAGGAATGGATGGGTTTATTTCCGTTCTTTTTTCTTTTTTTCTTTCTTTATTTGGTAGTTTTTTTTTTTTTTTTTTTGAAAGATTATTTGGTACTGTTGAGCACTATTTCTTTTTTCTCTTCTATTTACTCCATCCGTCCCACACCAATGGGCACTTTTGGTCAAACCTACTTGAACTTTGACTAACATTTTATGCTAAACAATTTATCTCCATAAAAATTAAAAAAAGTTATTGATAATGTTTCTATTACTAATTTAGTATCGTTTTTTTTAAAAAAAAATTATAAAGATTAATAATATAACATAAAATGTTAGTAAAAGTTCAAGTTAGTTTGACAAAAAAAGCCCATTGGTATGGGACAGAGGGAGTACATAATAAATTACAGTAAAGTATAGTACTATAAATTACTAGTTAATGTGCTAATTTATATCCAATGGTATTAGTTTGTTATAATAATATACAGATAAAAAAATTATAATTTTGAATTAATAAATAAATTGTTTAAAAATTTAACCTTATTGTGTATTTTAAATATAATTAACGAAAGTGGTGTCAGAAGAACATTTATTGAATTGTAAGGGTGAACAATGCCATTTTCAAAGACCCTCACTCAGACTCCCATCCACTTTGTATACTTCCATCCACTTTTTTTAAGGAGCGTCAGAAATTGCCTCATATCGCCACAAAATGTGAACATGATGAATGAAAGTGCTAAAATTGATACGTTGGGACTCATACTGCAATTCATGTGAAACTTTGGGACAGTAATGTGCTATTAGCCTTTAGTTAATTGTAAATTTTATAAGTTCGTGCGTTTAACGAACGGGTGTTGTACTAACGGGTGTTGTACTAGTTAAATTAAAGAAGAGAAGTGAACCCCACAATAGATTGAATTCCATTGACTACAAATTTCAACTTGTATTTTTCCACTTTCCTAGGCTAAACATTTCACTTCCAACCATTTTCTTAGACGTTAAAAGAAACACAATTTCAAGAACATTAACGGTCTACGACAAACAATTTTCCTAATACCACGGGAACCAAATAAATGCAATAATCAAACAAAACAAACATTCTCCCTTCGCTACATTTCCTCAATTGACGACCCCTTCTTCTTCTTCTTCTTCTTCTTCTCATTCTGACGGCAGCGGTCGGACGGCGACAAATGGATGCCACCATCCCCACCCCGGCCGCTTCCTCCACGGTCACATTCTCCTCCGACGTCACTCTCCAAGTACAACCATTTCAAATCCTCGAAATCAACCTCATCTCTGCCCAAGATTTAGCCCCAATCAACAAATCAATGCGTACCTACGCCGTCGCCTGGCTCAATCCCAACAAAAAATTAACCACACGCATTGATCAGAAAGGCCACACCAATCCCAAATGGAACGACAAGCTTTCATTCCGCGTCGACCGGAAAATCCTCCAATCGGAATCCTCCTCTCTCACCATTGAAATCTACACAGCCTCATGGTTTCGAGACGTTCTCGTCGGAACCGTGAGTGTCCTTATTGATAATCTCATCGCCCCACTTCAGTATCAGCCCCAATTGAGCAAACGATTTGTTGCCCTTCAAATTCGCCGGCCCTCCGGCTACCCACAGGGGATTCTCAACATGGGTTTTTGCCTTCTCGATAGCACGATGCGGAGTTTGCCCTTAGACAGCGATTTTTACACGAAAGAGGAGAATTTAAACAATCGTGTCGGAGAAGGAGAAGTTGATTTTCATCAGCAAAAGATAAATGAGAAGATCCAACTATGGCGGTCTCTCAGCGGCGGCACCGATCTCACGAACGAGGATTTCACGATGAAATCTGGATCCATCTGCAATGGGTCAATGGTAAACGGGTCAGAGCTAAACTCCGATGTCGGACCATCAGCCTCCATTGTTGCAGCGGAGATAGCAAAGGATCAACAGCAACAGCAGCAGAGGAGGAGACAGCCAATACAGCTGCCGGAAATACCGCCGTTGAGGAAAAAGATGGTGCGGGAAGAAGAGGGTAGCTCAATTTTGGGAGAATTGACACCGGAAGAAGCGGCGGCAAAAGGGTGGAGGAGGGATCTTGTGCCACCGAGAAATGCGGAATTGAGGAGGAATTCGGACGGGGGAGGGTTGTTTTCCTGCATTGCTTATGGGATTGAATTCAGGATTGTTTGTGGAGCTAGCAGCCCTTGTAATGATGCTGTCAAAAGGAGTAGTAGCAGCACCAGCGGGAGGAGTTCTACTCGAAAGAAGAAATCTGGCGACCAACATTCAGTTTAAAAGATTTTCTCGGGAAAATTGAGAAAGAAAAGAAAATTTTAGCTATGCATGTTGATTCAACATGTAGAAGAAGATTCTTTTGTTGATGCTGTTGAAGTACACATTACTTACGTGAATGGGTTAATTTTATACTAGCTTGCCAAAGGTTTGATCAAATTTCAGTATTTATCAATTTCCTTTTTACATTTTTTATATATTTAACTATAAACACATAAGAGTGACTACTGAAAGAGGACAAAACTCAAGGGTGGAGGGTAAATTAGCCCAATTTGGATACTTGTGGTTTTGGTTGATATTTTTGAAGAATGTAATTTCTGGACATTGAATTTCAGAAGAAATTATTAGTTGCATACTCCCTCCTTCTCATTACAATGGACACTTTTGGTCAAACCAACTTGAACTTTGACTAACATTTTATGCTAAATAATTTATCTCCATAAAAATTTAAAAATAGTTATTGATAATGTTTATATTACTAATTTAGTAACTTTTTTTAAATTTTTATGAAAATTAATAATTTAGCATAAAATGTTAGTCAAAGTTCAAGTTGATTTGACCAAAAGAGCCCATTGTAATGGGACCGAGGGAGTACATTATTTACATTTCTTTCTTGTGTTATTGTTCATGAAATTTTCAGGTTGTTAAAGTGATTGTTGAACAAATATTTACACGATACTTAATGTAATGTACTTTTTAATTTGTTTCAATAAAGCAATTTTTTCCTGTTTAATGCACACCACCTGTGCGATGCACGGAATATGTTCACTTAAATACTGTATTCAAAACTAACTTCTTCATGTATTTTTCTAAAATCTTTAACACAATATTAAACGCCATTTCCTCCCTAACCCTTTTACGATTGATAATACAAAATGTTTTAAAATCTTTACCATCTCATACATATTAGCCGCATTTTAAGTTTTAGTTGTCATTTGTTTTCAATCATTTAGGAACCTAAGGCGAATTAGTGATTGATAAATTGTACTCCCTCTGTCCCAAAATGATCTTCTCATTTGCCAAATTTCATTGTCCCAAAAAGTTTTTCTCATTTCAACAATCCAGGCTTTAAAAGTGCACAAACAAAACATGGCAAGTGAAGCAAGTGTTCATATCCTTAAAATGTTTGAATAGTCAAACATGAAGATCATTTTGGGACGGAGGGAGTATTATGTAATGTTCGTATGCATCACATTTTGAGAGGAGCATAAGCAAAAATGCAAAATATCTGCAAAAGAATCTATTAAGGTTTATTATAGAAAGAATTATGGCTTATGGAAAAAGAGACATAGGGATTAATAGATTTTTTTTTCTCAAATAATTCATTTTTAAAATAATAATTCCCAAAGTACCAACCCTCCCAAACTATTTGCCAAAATGTCCATTTTTTTGAAACTCGCTACTAGTGTTAGCGATTTTATTTTTTTTCGGTGAAACTCGCTAGTAGTGATAGTGAGTTTAATTTTTTTCAAAATATTTTGCCAATTTTTTTTACAGAAATCGCCGAAAATTATTTAAGTTTAATTGAAATCGCTACTACCAAAAGCGAGTTTGACCAAAGGTTGACTAAACACGCTATTACCAGTGGCGAGTTTGTGCGAAGATTTACTGAACTCGCTTTTGTCAATAGCGAATTTGAGCGAAATTTCAGATAAGGTGCCAGATTATCTTCAGATTGAAAGAATACTCTAAACACCACAAAATAGGTTCGAAAAAAATCCAATTTTTACATCTTTCAACTCCATTGTTGGTGAAGACTTTAAGGTAAAACAACAACATTTCATTGATTTCAATATATACTCTTGTGTTTTGTTATATAAACTTGTTTTTTTTATTTTTTTATTTAGTGTATTATAGGTATAGATGTTGAAATTAGGGTTTTCAAGATTTTAACACTCTGATTTCTTAATGTAGGGTTAAAGATGAACGAGATTTCACTCATTTACATGTGCTATTGGGGAGGTGATGATGAACATTCATTTGATGGTCCTCATTTTCATAAAGGGCCGAAATGTGCGATTACAGCTCATTGTAGATGGAGATACAATCAATTGATTGATGAATTATATAGATTGATGGATGTAGATCGGACACAATATAAGTTGGAAGTTATTTGTAGATATCCCTATTCATTCGATAGCGGGATTGGTGAGTATTTTTCATTTCGTATTAAATATGATGCAGATATGGATATAATGTTCGATGTTTCTGTTAAATTTGATGGGTTGAGTAACTTGCAGTTGTATGTGGTCACGAAATTGATTGAAAATCGACGTTATGAAGAGGTTGAAACACGTATTGCAGACATCTTTTATGGGAATTCACCAAGTTCCAATCGAGATGCATGGATTGGTCCATGTACCTAAACCCTTCTATCAACCCAAACATCGAATTATGATATTGGGGCATGCACGAATGATCAAGTTGAAGATGAGAATTCGGAAGATGATGAAAATTATGAAGAAGAGGAAGAAACAGATGTAGATGCAGAACTAGATGATGTTGATGATGGATATGAAGAGTGTAGTAGTGATTCTGATATAGATTTGGGGGAGGGTGATGATGGCCCGATTGATAATGACGTGGAAACAAATTTGGTTCGTTATGAAGCGCCGAAAAATTGGATGTATGAGAGAGGAGATTATGCTTTTTACAGTGATATTGGTGATCTTGCTTGAGAAGAAGAAGGCTCGATTGATTTCCAAACTCAACCGAGTTTTCCAGTTTGGGATCCAAAGAAAGATGAAATTTCTAAAGGTATACGCTTTTCTACCAAGAGGGAGGTGCAATTTGAGATAAAGAAGTACCACATTAATTCCAACCAGTTGTTCAAGGTAAAAAAGAGAACACCTCATTCCTGGGTAATAGAATGTCTACTGAAAAATTTTCCATGCAATTTTTATGTTCGCGTGAGTCGGAAGAAGTTTGGCTATTGGCAAGTGACCCAATACAAGAGTCCTTATCGCTGCTTGTATTCTGGAGAAAGTCAAGATCACCCCCAACCTAGATGCGAAGTTCATTGGTCGGTAAGTCATAAGTTTTATTAAGAATGATCCAGATGTGAAGATTGGGGTTATTATTGCACATAAAAATGAAATGTATGACAAGACAATTACTGTTGGGTTTTGATACATCATGCGCAGCGGAATAAACATAAAATCAAACACCCATGAGCCCGGATCCGTCCATGTGGATTAAATTAAATACAAGATGAAAGAAACTAACCCTTGAAGATCGCATCCATGAACACAGACTTTAAGGTGCTAAAGCAAACACCCTCTATCAGTATCCACATGTCGAACGGACTCAAAGAACACCTTCTTGATGCGACTGATAGATCTAAATGCTTGATGATGAAGAAACGCTTTCTTCATAGGAATTATTTTTGCTTCATTGATTATTGTATTTTGATGATTCTAAATCTCAAAATAAATAATCCTCTCTCTCTATGTTTTTTGTTTCTCAAACAATTGTTATTGATTTCTGAAATCAACCATTGAAGCTGTCAATCCCGGCTGCATATATTTATATGAGGGTTTGACCTAATTCCGTTTGGGCTTGGGATTCCTTGACAGACAAGGAATCTGATTATTCTGACCAGAAACGCGTAAGGCAGCCGTACGGCCACAGTTCAAATTCCCAGAATTTTTAACCTTTTCAATCTGTTCTATTGTGTGTGACCCAATAAGATTATACTAAGTTGGCAACGAGTCCGAACAAGTCAGAACCTGTAAGTCATAAGCGGACTCTAGCAAGCCATTATGACTACCCAATTAGTATAACTTTGAAAGTCCAAAGTTACCTTATTGAACATATCACAATCCCTTTGTCACGCGATATCAAATTGGACATAAGTCATGGTCTAAGTCAACTTATATTGTCCAATGCTTTCTCGATCTTGAGTAGATTGATATGAACAAATGACATTGATCACATCAATTCATTTGGGCATGGTCATGCACTATCATCAATCTCACACATCGAGTGGCCAAAGCAGATATCTCTCCGAAGAGGGACAAATCCCATCTTGACTTATCATTCTTCCCTACAAGAATCCGATTATGCCAATCGTAGCCTTTATAACTACCCAGTTAAGGGTAGCGTTTGAGTACGTCAAACATAATGTTCATCATGTGGAAGACCGTGATAATATCAGGCCTAAGGATTCAAATGGTATGACTATTATGAGATTTAATTATGACATTTGACCATGACATAAATCTCATAACGGGCCAGTCCAGTATCTTTTTCTCCAACAAGTACCCCCATAAGTTTAATTTGCATCCAATGCACATAATCATCATATGATCATCTATTAAACTTATATTAGTTCTTCATAAGTATTAGGGACAATGATTATTATAATAAATATACAAAATATATAATAATCGGGTTTGCTATCTCTATAACAATGAAGCTATGATGTAATGCATAGGCCTTTCTCAAGGACCTAGGGCATAATATCCAACAATATCCCACTTCCACTAGGCCAAATCAACACGTATCCAATACCCGTTGATCTAGTTATGTTCTCCATCATAATTGCAAGCGAGCTTATGTAAGATGATTATCTTTGTTATCATCATATGGTATTTTTCATATTTTGACATCTCACATCTTTGACGATTTCTCGAATAAGATAGAAACGTCCGAGTATATGTTTAGATAAGATATTAATCCCTTAACTTGCGCAATAACGATTATTGTTACAATCAAGGTCCATTAAATTAGTGACACTAAAACAATTTCTAGTTTACTAATTAGTCTCTTGATTCAAACAGTTTTCTAGTTATATCCCATGCCACTATATACTCAACCTTTTGTAGAATAGTAATGGTGTATTTAGAAATCTTCTAACACCATTATTAAACGTAAACATGTATTTATACTGCGATATTTATCTTTGTTGGTTTGTAAGAGTGTATCTATGTAACCATTACAAGATCATCTTTCATTCCATCAAAGATCAAGAATGCATCCATTAGTTCTTTTCAAGTACATAAGGATGTTCCTTATCTAGTGACTTTCAATAGGAGCTGATTGGTATCATCTCATCATACTCTAAGTATATGAGATATCCGGTCTTAGTACATTAACATGGTTTACATGATAGATCCAATTGCCGAAGCATATAGAATCCTAATCATGTAGTCTTGCTCATTAGTCTTCCAATAAGACTAATTCTTGTCAAGAGTGATCCCATTAGACATTTTCAAGTAACCTCTCAAAGAGTTTTGCATAGTGAACTTTTCACTACTTTGTCTATATTAGTACTTTGATTTCAACCAATCAACCATTTGGATTTATCTCCATATATCAGTTCGAGGATATAGGCGGCTTTGTTCATGTCTTTCATTGAGAAACTCTTTCAAAATGAATTATATGTCATCCAAATATATTAGACTAGGAATTATGTTACGCTCCCACTAAATTTATTGTAATCACAAGTTTCATCTTTGATGAATTCAAACTCTTTGAATCAAAATGAAAATTTCACTCCAAGTAATTTCAATCCATCTCATGGATTTCTGCAACTTGCATATTTTATTAGAATTTTATGGATTAACAAAACTTTTAGGTTGTATCAAACAAATCCTAAAGTATGTTCCTGTTAAGGAATGTTGTTTTGACATCCATTTTTCATATTTCATATTCGAAATATGAGGTCATGACAATTAGAATTCTAATATCCTTAAGCATGACTATAGGTGACAAAGTTTCATCATAATCAATATTATGAATTAACTTTACTCAATTAGTCGTGCTTTATCAATATGCACTTTACAATCTATGTCCGTTTTCTCCAAGAAAACATACGTTCCATCCTATGGAATGAAAGAAAACGTTGTTTGTCTTTCATAATGATATGAGATGTGACACTTTTGCAAAAAGTATTGTATTGGACAAAATCACATCTAAATCTAGTTAATGTATTTTCATGGGATATCTTAAGGATATTGATTTTACATCCCTTTATAGTACAAATCGTTTGTTACTCTAAATAGCACTTTCTAGATAAATTATTCATCTCTAAAGAACTAGTGGGAGTAAAATGTATCTCGAAGAGTTCGAGACCCAGAAAAAATGACATAGAACATAAGATGGAAGTTGAACAAAGTTTCATAAGGAGTTGTGGAAATTCGTTTAAATATACAAAAATATTTGCATATATGATAGGATACTATCTATAAGAAGAAATATTGATTTCTCGTAATAGAAAGTAAAAATGAAGATATCATTGAGAATTATTGACCTATTACCTATCAATGTGCAATGACCACTCCAGATTTAGATCAATGACTTGGAGTCATGAAATCTAAAAGGATAATCCATGTATGACAATCAAGTTTGGAACTTGATTGTTCTACATGAAGGCTTAAACCATAAGGTAGAAATTAAGTTTTCTTGTAGAAAGTGGACATGGATTGTTAAGTGCATATTGATAAAACACGACTAATCGAGTAAAGTTAATTCATAATATCGATTATGATGAAATTTTGTCGCCTACAGTCATGGGTAAGCATATTAGAATTCTAATTGTCATGACCTCATATTGTGAATATGAAATATGACAAATGGATGTCAAAACAACATTCTTTAACAGGAACATACTTTAGGATGTGTTTGATACAACCTTTAAGTTTTGTTAATTCATAAAATTCTAATAGAATATGCAAGTTGCAGAAATCCATGAGATGTATTGAAGTTACATGGAGTGAAATTGTTTCTTTGAGCTAACGGCTTTCGGGTTTTGTGTGAAGGACAATCATTTTAAGAAAACTATTCTTTCTGGCAGTAACACGGGCGATCTCTACACTTTGACTTTCATTACAAGTTCTCGCATTAATTCCTTGGTGTTGATAAGGGAACGTGCGTCACCTCGTACGTGGCATGCTCGTTTGGGCCATCTGTCTTTAAATTTTTTTAATTGTCATGTTAATAAAGTGAAGATTCTTGTTAGTGGTTCACCTCATCATAGGGAGATGTGTCATATTTTCCCGTTAGGTTTGTAACCTTCCATTTTAACTTAGGTATTTTCATTCAGCTAAACCATTAGACTTACTTCATTTGGATGTTTGGGGTCCGTCCCATGTTGCTTCAATTTCATGTTTTAGATTTTATTTATCCATTGTTGATGACTTTTCTCGTTACGTTTAGATGTTCCCTTTATTTCAAAAATCTAGCGTGTTTACTGTTTTTACTGAGTTTAAATCATTTATTGAAAATCAGTTAACTCGTAAAATTTCTGCCATTTATACAGTCAAAACAATTCAAACAGATGGGGTTGGGGAATTCATTAACCGTAGGTTTGCCTCCTACCTTGTTCAAAATGGGATTAGTCATCGCACTTCGTGTCCATACACACCATAACAAAATGGAGTTGTAGAACGTAAACATAGACACATTACCGAAATGGGCCTATTTTTACTTGCCCAATCGCAGGTTCCCATGTCTTTTGGGTTGAGGCATCTCCACGGCAGTCTTGCCCATGCGTTAACTTAAGTATTCTTCTCCTCATGAAAAGCTATGGCAAAGAACACCCGATTATAGGTTTCTCAAAGTTTTTGGTTGTACATGTTTCCCGAATCTTGTACCGTACAATAACAATAAACTTTTGCTCAAGTCAAAACCTTGTGTGTTCTTGGGTTATGATCAAATGAGGAAAGGGTACCGCTGTTTCAATTCGGACACATGCAGAATTTATATTTCCTGTCATGTACTTTTTGATGAATGTCATTTTTATTATGCTAAAAAATCTTTCTCTACTGCTATACCTGCTACTAATTCACAGAATCATGGCAACTGGAGTCCCAAGTCAATACCAGCAGGTCCTTCTTGGCCTTTACCAGCAAGTGGTTCAGACTTAATCCCTATACCAATTGCTGCTCTCCCTACTGGGCCTCCTCCATCCACTGGCCCTTCTCTTGCTAGCCCACTGCCGAGTACTCCTTCACCTAGGCCTGTGCCTCCAGACCACTCGGCCCATCCTTTTCATCCATCTTCCACGTCATCTCGGGGTGGGCCGAATTCTCCCGTCCAGCCCACCATTTCTCCTCAACTCTATACTATTGGTGTGTTTGCCCTAGGCACGTTATTTGAACGATTAATGTTATCATTTGCTTTATGCTTTAATAAAGATATTGAATGTTTGATTATTATATCTTTTGTATGTTTATTATAATAATATCCATCCCTAGTAATTATGAATTACTAGTATAAGTTTAATGGATAATCATATGATGATTATGTGTATTCGATACAATTAGACTTATGGGTATTTTTTGGAGAACAAATACTGGACTGACCTCTATGATATTTATGTCATGGTCAAATGTCATAATTAAATCTCATATAGTTATATCACTTGAATCTTTAGATCTGGGGTTATTACAGTCTTCCACTTGATGAACATTGTGTTTGACATATTCAAACGTTACCTTTAAACGGGTAGCTATAAAGGATATGATTGGCATGATCGGAATCATGTACGGAAAGGTAATAAGCCAAGATGGGATTTGTTACTCTTTAAGAGAGATGTCAAGCTTGGGCCCCTCGATAAATAGTATTGGTGAAATGCACGGCCGTGCTCAAATGAATTAATTTGACCAATGTCATTTGTTTTATCAATATATTCGGGATAGAGAAAGCATTGAACAAGTAAGTTGACCATTTGCCATGGATTACGTTCAATAGACATCGTGTAGCAAAGAGATTGTGATATGTTCTATTTTAGGAAACTTTGGATTTTAAAGTTATACTAATTGGGTAGTCATAATGGCTTGCTAGAGTCCACTTTTGACTTACGAGGTTTGAATGGTTCGGACTCGTTGCCGACTTAGTATAATCCTATTGGGTCACACACGCAGAAGGGATAATTAAAAGGAGCGAAAAACGAGGAAACTGAGAAGGGCAACCGTACTCCTGCCAAGCCACCGTACGGCTAGCATGCCGCGTACGGCTGCCCCCCTGACAGGTAGTTTAATTTTGGTCAATTCTTGTTGGACAAGAAGACCTAAGTCCTAAAGGGTTTTGGAAACCTCTTGTATATAATGTGGACAACTGGGAATTGTTCCCATAACATTGATTTTGGAAATCATAAACTCTTTCTTGGAGAAAAAGAATACACATAATATACTTGGGTTATTAAGTTTGATTATTCCCAATTATCAAATCTTAATAATCATAGGAGCAATTTAAGAATCGTTCTTCACCAAAGATTTTTAATTCGAAGGACCTAGCAGTCAAATTCAAGAATCGTTCTTGAATTAGTTTGAAGTGTGGATCACCGGTAGAGGGTGATTTTCTTAGCATCTAAATCCAAGGCTTTATATTTCGATCTACAACGGTTAGTTTCTTTCATCTTTATATTATGAGTTATTTAACATAACGGATCTAGGATTTTGGGTTTTTCATGTGATGTCTTCTGCTGCGCATGATTGCACGAAACCCAACATATACCAGCTCATCTGGGCCTATTGAAAGCCCGAATTCTCCTATTTTTGTCCAACGGGCTGATTCTACTGCCGAGCCTCCTTCTCATAAACTATATGCCGTCAATATTCACCCCATGATAACAAGGGCCAAAGATGGCATTGTCTGCCCAAAATACCAGTTTGGGGTCAGTGTTGTTACTATAGACTCTCCCCTATTTGAACCTCGGACGTTCTATCAAGCTGATCCTCTAGTCCATTGGCAAAATGCTATGCGTGAAGAACTCACAGCTCTTCACAAGAATGGTACGTGGTCCCTTGTCCCCCCCCCCTCCGACACAACACAACATCGTGGGTAGTAAATGGATATATAAAGTCAAACGACGCGTTGATGGCTCGATCGAATGACATAAAGCCCGATTAGTTGCACATGGATATACGCAACATGAAGGAGTGGACTATGACGAAAATTTTAGTCCCATTGTCAACCCCGCCACCATTCGGACCATTCTCTCTATTGCCCATTCTCGAGATTTGCCTATTGAACAACTTGATGTTCGCTACGCATTCCTAAACGACATATTAACTGAGGAAGTTTATATGGCACAACCACCGGGGTTTATTAACCCCGCGCGTCCGTCTCATGTGTGTCTTCTCCACTGTGCTCTCTATGGTCTTAAGCAATCCCCACGGGCTTGGTTTACTCGCCTTCATGATTTCCTTCTCACCCTTGGCTTCTTCAACAGTCATGCCGACTCTTCTCTTTTTATCCGTCATCATGAGGGTTCGATTACTGTCATATTAGTCGACATGGATGACATCTTGGTCACTGGCTCAACTTCCTCTATTGTTCAGAAGTTATTAATAAGATTTTCTCCATCTTTGACAGTAGACGTCTTGGTCCGCTCAGTTTTTTTCTTGGCATAGAGGCAACACGGTCTGACTCCCAGTTACATCTGAATCAAACCCATTACGCCTCCGATTTTCTACATAAGTTTAATTTACATCTCAGTAAACCGGATCCAACTCCTTTAGCACCAGGATCACATCTCTCGGCATTTGATGGAGATCCCCTTCCGGATGTTACACTATATCGTAGTATGGTGGGCGAGCTCCAATATGTCACCCTGACACGCCCAGATCTTTCATTCGCTGTAAATCAGGTATGTCAATTCATGCACGCACCACGGACCTCTTATCTCCAAGCAGTTAAACGCATCTTTCGATTTCTCAAAGGAACAGTCTCTCACGGGTTATCCTTTCAAAAATCTAATGACACGTCTATTACTGCGTTTTGTGATGCCGATTGGGCTGGTTTGCCTGATGGCCGTCGTTCTACTACGGGAGCATGTGGGTTTATTGGATCTAATCTAGTTGCTTGGACTACTAAAAAGCAACACACTGTTTCTCACTCGAGTAGTGATGTGGAATATAGGGGCTTGGCATCTACCGCGACAGAAATTCGTTGTTTCTCTTTTTTGTTTCGTGAGTTGGCCATTCCTCTTTTCCACCAGCTCTATTCTATGACAATGTCTCAACTCTTCATATGGACAAGAACTCCGTTGTTAGGATTCTTTGTTAGTACACCCACTTGATTTGATTGATCCATGCCACGTGTCTTTTTATGGACTTTAGGAATCATGTAATGAAGTTATACTTCAATTTTTAGATAAGTCCATTTCTAGATTTTTATTTGTCATAGGCTGAGTTTATGATCGGTTTGACCTCAGCGGTTTAGTTCTTCAAACCGCACTCGTGCTATTCTTGAATCGCCAGCATGGAGCCGCATACTTTCTGTTGGTCCCAAAGGGCAACAAGGGTATAGAACCGTTAGAGGGGGGGTGAATAGCGGTTTAAAATCTTTTTCGAAATACCCTTGAAAATCAACCAAGTACTTATCAGTTTGGTCTATTGCGGTTTAAAGCACTAGAACCGCTCAGATAAAATGCACAGCGGAGTTTTGCGGTTTTGGGCAAACTGAATTATGAAGAGTAGGGCGGTTTAAGTGGTTGAAAAAGGAATGATGCAACTGACAAGGCACAACTGAAGTATCACAAAAGTATGCAAATCATTTATCAAGTCATTTCACATAAAAGTAAATAGAGCTCATAAACAGAAATGTAAATGACAAGACAGAAATTAAAGATCAAAGACACACAATTTGAAGAGGTTCGTTCTTGAAAGAACTACGTCCTCTACCTAGGTGGTTAGCCTAGGATTTTCTAATAGCTACTAGACTTGTATTGATTTAGAGGAGTTTTTACAAGATTACAAACGAATCCAAACTCTAAATGAACAATCTAACCTAACAATGCTATTATAACAACCTGTGTTTTCGAGGTATATAATCTATAAGAAAATATACTCCGGGTGTGTAGTGTGGAAAGAAATCAAGAGCTCAAAATATCTAAGTGATGGTGAGCAAATGATTACTTTCTGTGCAAGGCTGAGTTGTGATGATTTGAAGGCTTGAAGCTTTGATGAAGAACTCTGGGTTTGCTAAGGAGATGATGAAGATATGAGTATCTGGGTTTTCAATCTTCAAAGCAAACTTGAATACTTGGGATATTCTCTTTGAAGCTCAGCAACCTTCATTGTTGAGAAATGAAGGCTATTTATAGTGAAGGCATTAGTGACCGTTGGACAATGAGGTGAGTCATTGTATGGCGGTTTTATGTGTTGTCACAATCCCATTGGTTGACCTGTCACTGTCGTCCTTTGCTTTTGCTTTTGCAGGAAGTTGTTGGATCACTACCTGACATTGTCCTTTTAGTTGTTGGAAAAGTACAACGGTAACTTTTCAAAAAGCGAGACAAACCGACATTCCAAGAATAACTGAACCATGACTTGAAGTTTAAGGACAAGTCACCAGTCATTCATTTACGGTTGAAAAGCGAATGTTTGTCTTCAAGGAGTAAATGACATCAATAACTTCTTCAATATCTTGGTCGGCGGTTCCACCAGATGCATGTGCGGTTTCATGAATGAACTTGAAATGCGGTTTCATCAAAGACACAAACTGTGGTTTGATGAAGGACTTAAGGCACCATGCTGGCGGTTTGAAGACGGCGGCTTGAGGGACACTAAACCGCTATGAATAAACCGATCATAACTCAGCCTAACTACTAAACATCTAGAAATGGACTTGTCTAAAAATTGAAGTAAAACTTCATTACATGTAAACCTAAAGTCCAAAAAAAGACACGTGGAATGGGTCAATCAAATCAGGTGGGTGTACTAACAATGAATCCTAACAATCTCCCCCTATTTGATTGATGCCATTACCACACTATGATAGAGCAAACATTATACTTGGTAAGAACATGCTCAAATGAGTATGTATTGAAACTGCATGTCCCAAGTCAAATGCACACACAATGCTATACCATATATTTCTAATCTATCAAAAAAAAACAAAGGAATTGAAAAACAGATAGATAAGAAATACATTCAGATGCATATAAAGAGATGTGATTATGAAAATCAGATATGCATGTTTAAACTGAATGTTTAAAATACATACACTTAAAAAATGTTTTCATGATGAATAGTGCATGAGTTTTTAGAAATGCATTGTTCCACAAACAAGTAGTTTGAATAAACAAAGTTTTTGGAATATTGGAAGCAATGCATTCATTTTCATTATAATCCTTTAAATGTTTTGGAAGTTACAAAATTACAAGGAAAATAATGAAAGGCAAAAACTGATTACAAAAAGGATAGAAAGAATTCTAATCAGTTCTATCAGGAACCCTGGCGGCGGCCTGAGCAGCATCAGAAGGCTCAACTAGGCTGGCGATTTCAAACACATATTCAGCTGACTTAAGACGAAGATGGGTCGGTTCCTTTACCTTCTCTAAGATTCTTTCAGAAAGCTTCTTCAGGTCGTTGGCATACTGAACTAAGTAGTCAGTTGATGAAACCGTTAGATTAGCTAGTTGGTCTAACTTCTTTTCCAGAGCCTCATTCATTTCTTGGGCCGCTTCAAGTCTGAGAGAGGTCATCTCATTCAAAGTTTCAAGCTTATGTTCTAATTTGAGCTGGTTCTCCAGAAGGGTTTCAATCTTGAATTCCATTCTCCCAATCCGAGGGTCAATAGCATTCTCCCTCTTAATGGCATCAACAAGGAAGGGCAGAGAGGAAAGAAATGCAGAGTGGGAAAAAGATGAATCCAGAACAAACTGAATCTTGACTGGATCAGTTTCAAAAAGGGAGGAAGGGAAAGGAATGATAGAAAATGAAGTGTATGGAAGAGAAGGGTAAATGGAAAGAAGTTGGGTATTAGAGAGAGGAATGGAAGAATAAGGAGAGAACTGCTATCTATAAAGATAAGGAAATACAGTGCAGATTATCCTAAAGAAAAATTGAGTGCAGAGAGAAAAAATGAACTCAACTGCCAGATCTTCAATAATTTGATCAAGAGTTGAAGCAATGAGTTGATCTGAAGCAGCCTGAGACTCATCGGCTGGAAAGATTGCAAAAGGATTTGGACGACCAGACTTGAGTCGTTGCTCTTCATGTTTGTTGGCGGCTCTAATGATGGCTCCATGGCGGTTGGCTTTGGAAGTAGTAGCTCTAAACCTATTTAGGTAAGCCGCAATGTCTTGTGCATACTTCCTTTTCAGACCACGCGCTTTGGGAGTCCTAACTGCAACTGTGAACTCAGGCAAAACCGAAGGGGCAGAGATATTGATCAGTTGCGGTTGAGCCGACGGTGGAACTGATGGTGCAAAAGGCAGTGTAGGGGATCCAGAAGGTGAAGGAGTGTGCTCTGGTGAGTCAAACTCTAGCGTTCGTTTTAATGAAGGAGGAGCGGTTTCAACCAACATGGGGTCTATTCCAGCCTTTCTCATTTCAGCTCTTTCTCTCAACTCCTTTGCAAATGGGCCTTCAATGGGTGAGTGATCCTTCTTGTCATGAGCTTCAGTGAAGTCCACTGCACCAGGTGGCCTTGATTGCCAGTGCTCCACAAAGTCATATTTCTTTACTAATCTTCTCTTCTTATTCAGCGGTTGAACCTCAAGATTCTCATCATCTTGCACAGGTTCATCTTGAACTGCCTCAGACACATCAGTCTGCTCAGGCAATACTGCAGCCTTAAACTCATCAGTTTGCTCAGGCTGAACCGCACTTGTATATACCTCGGTTTGTTTAACTGGAACCGCAGCCTCAGATACTTCGGTCTGCTCAGGCTCGGTTTGAGTGGATGGTTTAAGGTTGGGAAGGGTAGAAAAGATTAGCTGCAACTGTTCTTCAGTGAATTGAACAGTTGGCAGTTTGAGAGGGGGTTTTAGAGGTGAGATAGGTTTAGGTTTAGAGGTGGAGGCTTTCAGTTTTCTCAAGAGATTCACATCTTGTGCAAAATTCAAGGATTTTTCAACATTTGGCTTGATTGGGGAAAGGGGTTTTATCTGGGGTTTAGATGAGGTAGGAGGAGTTGATTTAGTGAAGGGAATAGGTTTAGATGAAGGTGGAAGCGGTTCAGAAGAGGGATTGGATAGAATAAGAAAGGATTTTGGTAAGGACGGTTTTGGAGGAAGAATGGATGAGGGTTTGGAAGTGTCAGTAAGTTTGGCTTTCTTCTTTCTTGGAGCCGCGGTTTCCCTGGGTTGATCCCAGGGATTGCAGGCTCCCCCTCAATCGCAGACTCCCTCTCAACTGGAGCCTCAGTTCCATCCAGGCTAACTCCTAGCCTATTCAAGGTGGCAGTTTGAGCAGCTTCTCTAGCTCTTGTAGCTGCGGCTTGATCTGCTATGGCACCGGCATAAGGTTTGCCTGACTTATTGAGCCGAGCCTCAGGATAAGGTCCTCTTTGTTCTTCAGTCAAAGGATCAGCATTCCATACCGCTTGTACAAACCGCCATCCAAACCCGGTTCTGAAAGCATCAAGCTTTGAAGCACCAAATAAGGTCTTCTCATTCGGTTGCACCCACTCCGCTTCATTTGCCACAGAAGCCTTAAAGATCACAGAATCCTGATGAAGGAACTTTGTTAAGAGTCTGCAGTGAGTTCTGATCTTTGTTTTTCCAGCGGCTTTGGCAGAAGTATGGCGGCTGAGGGCATTGATCATTTCTTGCATGATGATCCTTGGCCAGTGCAACTTCTTCCCTTTGTAGATAGCCACGCAGTAGTTGTACTGCTCAGAAGTGAAGTTGTTGTGATTGCCATTCTTGCACATCACTCCAGTATCTACCAAATCACACAACATGGCCATAATTTCTCCAAACTCCTTCTTGGGGGTGGACTTAGTGTTGAAGACAGAAACCCCCAAGAGCTCCTCAGTAGTTCGGGTGACTAACTCTGGTTTGATAGAAAGAATTCCAGAATTTTCTAACCCAGCCAAAATAGCAACCTTTGAAGCAGATAAAACTACATCCTTTCTTCTGACAGTGGACTTGATAGTATTTTCAGTCTTCACTTCCCCAGACTCTAAGTCTCTGATTTCTTCACCTTTACCATTCAAAAGGGGTACCACACAGATAATCCCATTGTCAAAGAATTCTGCACAAAGCCTTTTGTCAAACTTCGGTTCATCTAATTGGAATAGTGGCAGCAGTTTTGACGATTCCAGTAGGGCAAGCAGTTTTCTTCCAACTGCATCAGCTTCGAATTCGGCTTTGATGATCTGGGATCCAGGTACAAAGTTGGATTCATCCTAAAAATAATCAAAGTTAGTAAGAGTTTGGTGCAAGAAGTTTGAATAAACCAAGCATTCAAACTGCTACAAGGAATTCTAACAATGAAATAGGCGGTTAAAGCAAAACAGGGGTAAAATGGTAAACACCCAAAACTAGACATGAAAAGGATTTGAAAAAGGATTTGAATGCATGAAGAACATGATGAACAGGGGATAAACATGCAAAACAAAAACTTAACCAAAACATGAAAGAAGTATACCAAAAGACTCGAAAATAGCAGATACTAACAAAGTTCTAAAATAACAAGTTCAAATAATAAAACCAGAACATAGTATCAAGAGAAATACGAAAGAACACCCGCAAACCCAAAAATCAAAATTGTTCAAAAATTGAACAAAAGACATGAAAGAAACATCAAACCCAGCATATATGAACATATGTAAGCAATAATCAACCAAAAATTGAAAGAAAAAGCAAGAAAAAAATATTAGAATACGAACAAGCTTTTTACGAACAATAATGACGGAAAAGATGAAATGCTAGAGTGAAGGGTTCAAGAAATCATACCATATCGCCTTTGGATGTTTTAGATGTAGATGGAGCAGAAGGGTCGGATGATTTCTTAGGTGCCATTAGGATTTCGAAAAGAGTAAGATAAATTTTGGAAGTAGAAAGCAGAGGTTGCAGAAGAGAGAGATAAATGATGAAGAAGGTAAAAAGGTAAAAAGAAATAAACTTTGTCTTTTATACTCAAATAACTGTTCCTCGGGTAATGGAACGACGAGAACGGCGCACGATTGTCTACAGTTGGCGTCCCACGTCACATAGAATTTAATGCGGCAGAGAAAATTGCAAAAAGGTCCTTATAACTGATATGACATAAAGTAGGGACTGAAATGCAATTTCATACCTGAGCAGTTTGATTGAGCAAACCGACGTACCTTGCTTCTTCAGCGGTTTTCATGAAACTGATGTCTCTCTAATGATGGCGGTTTATATGTTTAAACCGAATGACTTTGCTTTCTTGTCGGTTTTGAAAGAACCGATTTCATTTATTTTGACTCGTCAGTTTGATGGAGTATCTTGTACCGAACCATTTATCGATGCGGTTTCAATGATGACAGAACCGCACACTAGATGACTTTTCTAAGCATAGACAAAACACTTAAACAAAAGATATTAGAAATAATATATATAGATATGATATCTTAAGTTAGTTCTAACATACCCATTTCTCCTCGTAAGTGATAGAACCTGGAAATTTCAAGCGGTTTGGTGAGGATGTCAGCAATTTGATCATCTGTTCTCACCTTTGCTAGAAAAATGTTTTTCTTTTCAACATGGTCTTTGAGGAAATGATATCTTATGTCGATGTGCTTGGTTTTTGAGTGCTGAACTGGATTGTTGGAGATGGATATTGCAGCAGTGCTATCACAGTAGATAGGGCAGTTTTGTTCAAATATCTCGTAGTCCTCCAACTGTTGTTTCATCCAAAGAATTTGAGAGCAATAGCTTCCAGCCGCTATATATTCAGCTTCAGCGGTTGAGACTGAAACCGACGCTTGTTTCTTGCTGGACCATGACACAAGCCGCGTTCTAAGGAACTGACAAGTACCACTTGTGCTCTTTCTGCTTATCTTATATGCTGCAAAGTCAGCATCTGAATAACCTAATAGATCAAATAAAGATTCTTTGGAGTACCAAAGTCCAAGGTTAACAGATCCACATAAATATCTAATAATACGTTTAACAGCAATAAGATGAGATTCTCTAGGGTCAGCTTGAAATCTAGCACAAACACAAACACTAAACATGATATCTGGCCTACTAGCAGTTACGTAAAGTAGAGAGCCAATCATACCTCGGTAGAGAGTTTGATCAACTTTCTTACCATGTTCATCTCGATCCAAACTGCAGGCCTTAGGCATTGGGGTATCAACTGTTTTAGTGGTTTCAAGCCCGAACTTCTTTATCAAATCTTTAGTGTATTTGGCTTGGTTGATAAAGATCCCATCATGGCATTGCTTGACTTGGAGTCTAAGAAAGAATGTCAACTCTCCCATCATACTCATTTCAAATTTACTCTTCATTAGCTTCTCAAACTTAACACACATAGTTTCATTAGTAGAACCGAAAATAATATCATCAACATATATTTGAACTAATAATGAATGACTTTTGTGTTTAGCTATAAATAGAGTTGTATCAATTTTACCTCGAGAGAAGCCTTGTTCAATAAGAAATTTAGATAGAGTGTCATACCATGCTCTTGGAGCTTGTTTGAGTACATACAATGCTTTCTTGAGTTTGAAGACATGATTTGGAAGTTTGTTGTCTTCAAATCCTAGCGGTTGGGCTACATAAACTTCTTCTTGTAGTTCACCATTCAGAAATGCACTCTTCACATCCATTTGATATAACTTGAATTTCTTGAAGGATGCATAGGCCAGGAACAATCTTATGGCTTCAAGTCTGGCTACAGGGGCAAAGGTTTCATCATAGTCAATCCCTTCTTCTTGCCTATAACCTTGAGCAACCAACCTAGCTTTGTTTCTAGTTATAGCACCACTTTCATCCATCTTGTTTCTATATACCAATTTTGTTCCAATTACAGTGTGTGATCTCTGGGCCTTGGAACTAGAGTCCAAACTTTGCATCTTTCAAACTGATTAAGCTCTTCTTGCATTGCAATTACCCAACTTGGATCACTTAGAGCTTCATCTACCTTCTTCGGTTCCATCTGAGATAACAGAGCAGTTGAGAACAAACTGTGATTATCTTTGTGAGTCAAACTCCCTCTGGTTTGGACACCAGTACTGATAAGACCAACAACGTTGGCAGTTGGATGGTCTCTATGTTCATTAATTTCAGGAGGGAGGTTGTCTTGAACCACTATTTTTTGAAGATTTTCCAGAGGAGGATCATCTTGATAATCATTGAAATCTTCATTGAAGGTTAGATTTGGAACTGGTTCAACAGTTTGAATGGGATCAGAAGACAGCGGTTCAACAGTTACACCATCAGCGGTTTGAGTAGGTACGGCTGAAGAATTGGATATAGCGGTTTCAGTAGGATGGTTGTCAGTTGCTCTATGTCTAGTGCCTGTCTCAAAATCACTAAAATCATTAGCAACATTTGGAGCCATATGTGGCTCAAGGAGAGCATGTTCATCAAATGTAACATGGACTGACTCTACAATTTTTAAAGATGTCTTATTGAAACAACAAAAAGCTTTGGAGTGTTTAGAATAACCAACAAAAATACCTTCATCGGCCTTACCATCAAATTTACCTCGATGCTCTTTGCCATTGTACAAGATGTAGTACTTGCATCCAAATATCTTGAAGAAGGCAATGTAGGGTGATCTGCCTCTCCACAATTCATAAGGAGTCTTGTTGTGAACTTTGATGATGAGGGAACGGTTCTGGGTGAAGCATGCGGTATTGACGGCTTCGGCCCAGAAGTATTTGGGAAGCTTGGCTTCTGCAATCATAGTCTTTCCTGCTTCAATCAAAGTTCTGTTCTTTCTTTCCACTACTCCATTCTGTTGTGGAACTCCAGCGGCAGAGAAATTATGATCAATTCCATGATCATCACAATATTGGGCAAGACCATTGTTTGTAAATTCGGTTCCATTATCTGAACGCACGGCAACAATGTCATCCAATTTCTGAGTTTGGAGCTGTCTAAAGAGAGCGGTTACGATGCCATAAGTATCATCTTTAGAGGCCATCATTTCCACCCATGTATATCTTGAATAATCATCAACCACCACAAGTTTATAGCGGTTTCCTCCAATACTGGCGGTTGGGACAGGTCCAAATAAATCCATGTGCAGCAGTTGCAAACAGCGGTTCGTTGAAGGCGCGGTTTTACTAGGAAATGACTGTTTGGGCTGCTTTCCAAGCTGGCATGCTTTACACTTTTCATCATGATGGTCAGCCACTTTGGGTAGTCCTTTTACTAGACCATCCATGTGCAGTTTTGCTAGATACTTGAAGTTCAAGTGGCTGAGCCGCTTATGCCATAACCAGCTGCTTTCACTTATATTTTTGGCTACAAAACAGTCGTCAGCAATAGAAACAATATTGCTTAAATCAATTATATAAACATCACCTGTTCTGTTGCCAGTCAGTAGATTGACTCCAGAGGAAGCATCTTTGATATAACAGCTAGTTGATGTGAAGATGCAGTTCATTCCTTTGTCACAAAACTGAGATATGGAGAGAAGGTTGTGCTTGAGTCCTTCTACTAGTGACACATTTTCAATAGTCACTTTTCCTCGTTTGATTGCTCCATATCCTACTGTTTCTCCTTTCTTGTTGTTACCAAACATTACTGGGGGACCTTTCATTTGGATGAAACTGCAGAGTAGTTCGGAATCTCCAGTCATGTGTCGTGAGCATCCACTATCCAAATACCAGAGATCCTTCTTCTTCTTAGCGGTTCCAGCCATAAAACATGAAATCTAAAAAATAAACATGAAAGGTTTTGGTCCCCCTTATTCCTTGGGTCCTAGGGTTAGCAGCTTTTTGGGACCCATACCTGTTTGATCTTAGCATTTTTACGTCCCTTGGCATTGGGTGTGAATCTTAAAAGACAATGACCATCACTATGACCAAAGTCGGCACAAATAGAACAATGAATTAAGCCAGGTTGTGGTTGCGGTTTTACAAACCTATTACTGACCTTCAGTTTCTCATGTTTTACTGGGTCAGCGGTTTTGGCTTTAACAAAGTTAACCTTCTTGAGCTCAACCTTTCTCTTAGGTGCGGCTTTAGGAAATATAACAGGATATTCCTTAAACCGACTATGAGCGGTTTCATCACTCAATACTTCCTTGGTTGCCTCAGCCGCTGTGGATTTTTCTTTCCACTTTGGATCTCTCCCAGTCTGGTTTTTAGGATACTCATAGAAATAATTTTGCTTTTTAATTTCTTGTGTTGAGCCCTTTTTACCAGCATGATTCACCTTAGGAATTTCTTTGGTTTGTTCAGTTGGTTTCACACCACCTTCAGCACAGAGACAAGGACACTTACACCCATCATCAGTTTTAAATCCTAATCCACTTTTCTCCTTAGAGAGAATTTGTGAATTAACAATTTGTTCCATGGTGACACCAGACTTAGTCCACACATCGGTCACTTTTGGAAGTTCATCCCTTTGTGCAGTAAGATCATGGATTCGGGTGTTAAGTACCTCGGTTCTGTCCTTAAGGTAGCGGTTTTCTTCCACAACAGAAGCTATCCCAACAATTTGGAGCTTGAGTTTTTCAATCTCCTCCTTATGGGACTTTCACTCTTTTGGGGAATATTCAAGTTCCGCAACCATTAATTTATATGCCTTTTTAAGCACAGTGTGTTGTTGACAAATAACATTAGCACGTTCAAGTACCTGGTCATCATGGCTTTGTTCGGTTTGATCCTCAGGAGAGTATTTTGGTGAAGTAGGAGTTTTGTCTTGTTTAGCTTCAGGAGTTCTTGGTGAAACTGACTTCATTTGATGGAGTGGCAGTGGAAGGCTTTCGTCAATTTCAACTTTTTCTTCAAATCCCATTAGGCAAAGATTTGCAACTCCTTCATCTTCATCACTATCATCTATATCAGAACCCATCCATGTTAATGGTTGTTCTCCTTGTTCAGCAACCATTCCTCTTCTCTTGAAAAACTTTTTGTTGAACGGTTTCTTGGCAGGAGCGGCTTCATAGCGCGGTTTGGGACAACTGGAGGCAAAATGATCTGGTTGTCTGCAGTTGTAACAAACAAGATCATCCCTTTTCTTAGCATCAGCTGCTTTGTTGAATCTGGTTGGAGGGATAAACTTTGCAGGGCCGCCTGACTGAGTTTGAGCTCTGTTCTTTCTGAACTTGGTGTAGTTTTTCACATAGAGAGCAAACTCGTCATCATCCATGTCATCAAAGTCAACTTGAGTAGAACTGGATGCTACACTTCGAGAATTTTGAGATGGAGTGTAGGATTGATGAGATTGCTGAGGTTGAGAATAGGGTTGATGATGTTGAGGGTAAGGTTGATGAGGCGGTTGGTAATACTCTGGAGATGCGGTTTGAGGAATATATCTTGGAATATTTGGATCAAAAGAAGCGGTTTGTAAATGGGTATTAGATGCGGTTTGATGGTGATCTGGATTGTAAACTGGAGATGTGGCATTGTTGAAAGCGGCAAGAGAAAGAGACTTGAATCTGTTTTCGGTTTCATGAGCTTCCTCAAGCTTGAATTCAAATACCCTTAGCATGGCATAAAGATGACGAAGATCAAGAGCTTCCATATCTTTGTTGTCTTAAATGTTGGTAGTTTTGATCAGCCATTTGCTACCAAGAGATTGCATGAATCTCATGTTCAGGTCAGTATTGGAATACTTGTGCCCTAGAGAGAAACATACATTGACAATTTCCACGAACCACTCATAGCATTGGCGAAGAGATTCCTTTGGGTCTTTGACAAAATAATCAAAGAGCCTTCTCTGTTGGTAGAGGCGGTTCTTCTTGGTGTCGGCATCTCCTTCCAGAAAGTCAACCAAGTACTTATCAGTTTGGTCTATTACGGTTTAAAGCACTATAACCGCTCAGATAAAATGCACAGCGGAGTTTTGCGGTTTTGGGCAAACTGAATTATGAAGAGTAGGGCGGTTTAAGTGGTTGAAAAAGGAATGATGCAACTGACAAGGCACAACTGAAGTATCACAAAAGTATGCAAATCATTTATCAAGTCATTTCACATAAAAGTAAATAGAGCTCATAAACAGAAATGTAAATGACAAGACAAAATTAAAGATCAAAGACACACAATTTGAAGAGGTTCGTTCTTGAAAGAACTACGTCCTCTACCTAGGTGGTTAGCCTAGGATTTTCTAATAGCTACTAGACTTGTATTGATTTAGAGGAGTTTTTACAAGATTACAAACGAATCCAAACTCTAAATGAACAATCTAACCTAACAATGCTATTATAACAACCTGTGTTTTCGAGGTATATAATCTATAAGAAAATATACTCTGGGTGTGTAGTGTGGAAAGAAATCAAGAGCTCAAAATATCTTAGTGATGGTGAGCAAATGATTACTTTCTGTGCAAGGCTGATTTGTGATTGTTGGTAGTGGTGCCCTAGGCACGTTTAATAAACGTTGTAATTGTTATCATTTATTTCATATCAATAAAGAGATGTTTTGATTATTATTGTTGTTCATGTTTACTTATAATAATCCCCGTCCCTAGTACTTGTTAAGCACTAGTATAAAGGCTAAATGATCATGGGATGATCATGTTAGATTTATGGGTACTTGTTTGGAACAAGGTACTGGACATGACCCGCTGTATGAGATTTATGTCATGGTCTATGTCGAACATATATCTCATATTAGTTATGTCATTTGAATCCTTAGACATGAAGTTATTATAGTCTTCCACTTGATGAACATTATGTTTGACATATTCAAACGCTATCTTAACACGGTAGTTATAAAGGGTATGATTGGCATAATCGGATTCCCGTTGGGAAGAATAATAAGCTAAATGGATTTATCCCTCCATAGAGAGATGTCAAGCTTGGGCCCCTCGAAGGAATGATGTTGATGAAATGTTCGGCCAGACTCAAATGGATTGATTGGATCAATAGCATTTGAATTATCAACATATTCGGAATCGAGAAAGTATTGAACAAAAACAAGTTGACTGTTTGACCATGACTTGTGTTCAATGACATCATGGACAAAGGGATTGTGACATATTCTAAAGGAATGCGAAATTGTATCTAGTTATACTATTTGGGTAGGTATGACGGTTTGCTAGAACCTAATCATATCTTATGGAATCATGTTTGAGCCCATTGCCAACTTAGTATAATCCTAGAGGGTCACACACAATAGAACGAATCTTAAATAAAAGGACTATATTGGCATTTAAGGTCGGAGGACTTCCAAGGAATTTCTGAAAAGATCTGGGCCTCCTGGTCAACCAATCGGGCGCTTGGGTTGCACCAGGCGGGCGCCTGTTCAAGCCAAAAAGGAACTGGAGTTTCTGCCAAAACAGGTGGGCGCCTGGGTGGTACCAGGCGGGCGCCTGGTGCTGCCGACAGGAAAATTCCTAATTCGATTTAGGAAGGTTTTTGGCACAAGATTCCTATTTGGAATAGGTCTTAATTGTGTATAAAAACCCCAATTCGGCCAGACCATATGGGCTAGTGTTTTTTGTGAGTCTCAAAGAGTTTGAGAGAAATTTTATTTTGTTCTAACACATCATTGATTGAGGAACAAAATAATTCACAAATAAATTCCATATAGTTCTTTATTAAATTGTGAAAGCGTGTTTTACAATTGTTGGTCTAGCAACCAAGATCAAAGAAGCTCCTTTGATATTCGTTCGAAGTGTGGATACCGCTAGAGGGTGAATTTTATCATCTTACAAAGTTCGTGATTTGTTCGTGATAAAGCTTCAAGATTTCCACCAAGACCAAAGAGAAAATTCATAGCCATCAAGGGTTAGTTATTCCTCTATTCATCTTGTTGTATTTGATTTAATCATATGAACGGATCCATGGCTTTGGGTTTCAAAATTTTAAATTGCTATATTCTAGCAAACCGTCATACCTACCCAAATAGTATAACTAGACACAAGTTCGCATTCCTTTAGAATATGTCACAATCCCTTTGTCCACGATGTCATTGAACACAAGTCATGGTCAAACAGTCAACTTGTTTTGTTCAATACTTTCTCGATTCCGAATATGTTGATAATCCAAATGACATTGATCCAATCAATTCATCTGAGTTCGGCCGAACATTTCATCAACATCATTCCTACGAGTGGCCCAAGCTTGACATCTCTCCGAGGAGGGACAAATCCATTTAGCTTATTATTCTTCCCAACGGGATTCCGATTATGCCAATCATACCCTTTATAACTACTCGGTTAAAAGTAGCGTTTGAATATGTCAAACATAATGTTCATCAAGTGGAAGACTATAATAACTTCATGTCTAAGGATTCAAATGACATAACTAATATGAGATATATGTATGACATAGACCATGACATAAATCTCATAAAGCGGGTCATGTCCAGTACCTTGTTCCAAACAAGTACCCATAAATCTAACATGATCATCCCATGATCATTTAGCCTTTATACTAGTGCTTGACAAGTACTAGGGACGGAGATTATTATAAGTAAACATGAACAACAATAATAATCAAAACATCTCTTTATTGATATGAAATAAATGATAACAATTACAACGTTTATTAAACGTGCCTAGGGCACCACTACCAACAATCTCCCACTTGCCCTAGGTCCAATCTCCCATGTATCTAATACCCATGGACCTAACATGACCATCATGTTTAGCTTGTGGAAGTCCCTTTGTTAGCGGGTCCGCAACATTGTCATCAGTAGGTACTCTGCATATATTTACGTCTCCCCTATCAACGATCTCTCGAATGATATGAAAACGCCTAAGTATGTGTTTGGATTTCTGATGTGCTCTTGGTTCCTTTGCTTGAGCAATAGCACCATTATTATCACAATAAAGGTCTATTGGATTAGCAATACTAGGAACCACTTCAAGTTCAGTTATGAACTTCTTAATCCAAACAGCTTCCTTTGCAGCATCCGATGCAGCAATATACTCAGCTTCTGTTGTAGAATCAGCGGTTGTTTTGCTTGGAACTCTTCCAGCTTACAGCTCCACCATTTAACATAAACACAAAACCCGATTACGATCGGCTATCATCTTTGTCAGTTTGGAAGCTTGCATCCGTGTAAGCATTTACAACGAGATCATCTTCCATTCCTCCATAGACCAAAAACGAGTCTTTAGTCCTTCTCAAGTACTTAAGAATCGCTTTTACAGCTATCCAGTGATTTTCGCCAGGGTCGGATTGGTATCTACTTGTCATGCTCAAAGCATAAGATACATCCGGCCTAGTACAAATCATGGCATACATGATGGACCCAATTGCCGAAGCATATGGAACATCATTCATTTTCTCACGCTCATCTTTTTTCTTAGGACATTGAGTCTTGCTTAGAGAAACTCCATGTAACACGGGCAAGGTTCCTCTCTTAGAATTTTCCATACGGAATCTTCTAATGACCTTGTCAATGTATGTACTTTGGCTTAAACCAAGTAGCCTCCTTGATCTATCTCTATAGATCTTAATGCCAAGAATATATGCGGCTTCACCCATATCTTTCATTGCGAAGCACTTTCCTAACCAAGTCTTCACAGACTGAAGTGTAGGAATGTCGTTTCCAATGAGCAATATGTCATCCACATATAAAATAAGGAATAGCACTATGCTCCCACTAATCTTCTTGTATACACAAGGCTCATCTTCGTTCTTGATGAAACCAAACTCTTTGACCGATTCATCAAAACGGAGATTCCAACTCCTAGAAGCTTGCTTCAACCCATAGATGGATCTTTGCAATTTGCATACCTTAGAATCTTGTTCAAAACCTTCTGGTTGTGTCATATACACATCCTCTTGGAGTTTTCCATTCAGGAAAGCGGTTTTGACGTCCATCTGCCATATCTCATAGTCATGATATGCGGCAATGGCAAGCAAAATTCTTATAGACTTGATCATTGCTACGGGTGATATGGTCTCATCATAGTCAATACCATGAACTTGCCTATAACCCTTCGCTACAAGCCTAGCTTTGTAGGTATGCACCTTCCCATCCATGTCAGTCTTCTTCTTGAAGACCCATTTGCATCCTATGGTTTTTACACCTTCGGGCGCATCAATCAAATTCCAAACTTGATTATCTTGCATGGATTGCAATTCGGATTCCATGGCTCCAAGCCACTTGTCCGAATCAGGAGAAGACATCGCCTCTTGGTAGGTTGACGGTTCATCATTCTCAATGATTTCTACCTCATTACTATCCGTTACGAGAAATCCATATCTCTCGGGCTCGGATCGTAACCTACTAGATCTGCGAGATGCTTGTGTATTTTGAACAGGTTCCACAACTCCTTGTGGTTCTTGTTCATGTTCCACTATTGGTTCAATGTTATTTTCTGGGTCTCGAATTTCTTCAAGATTTATTTTACTCCCACTGATTTCTTTGGAGAGAAACTCTTTCTCTAGAAAGACACCAGTTCGGGCAACAAACACTTTGTTGTCCTCTCGGTTGTAAAAGTAATATCCTTTAGTTTCCTTAGGATATCCCACGAAGATACATTTATCAGATTTGTGTGCTAGTTTGTCAGAGATAAGTCTCTTGACATAAACTTCGCAACCCCAAATCCTCATGAAAGATAAACTAGGTTTCTTTCCACTCCACATCTCATATGGAGTCTTTGGAACCGATTTAGTTGGAACTTGATTTAGTGTGAAAGCAGCGGTTTCTAGGGCGTAACCCCAAAAGGATATTGGAAGATCAACTTGACTCATCATTGATCGAACCATGTCTAACAAAGTCCGATTCCTCCTCTCGGACACACCATTCCATTGTGGTGTTCCAGGTGGAGTCAATTGTGAAACTATTCCACAATTCTTTAGATGATCATCAAATTCTTGACTTAAGTATTCACCACCTCGATCTGATCGAAGTGCCTTTATACTTTTTCCAAGTTGTTTTTCTACTTCATTTTGAAATATTCTAAATATCTCAAATGCTTCACTTTTATGTTTCATTAGGTAAACATACCCAAATCTACTATAATCATCAGTGAAGGTTATGTAGTATTGAAATCCTCCCCTAGCATTGCTACTTAATGGTCCGCATACATCGGAATGTATCAACCCCAATAAGTCGCTTGCCCTTTCACCCAACTTGGTAAAAGGTGTCTTAGTCATTTTTCCAAGAAGACACTACTCACAAGTATCATATGACTCAAAGTCACATGAACCCAAAAGTCCGTCCCCATGGAGTTTTGAGATACGCTTCTCATTAATATGACCAAGATGGCAATGCCACAAATAAGTATGATTTATATCATTAGGTTTAGATTTCTTATTTACATGATAGACATTATTTTCATTCTTGACATCCAAGACATAAAGGCCATTAAATGAATTAGCAATACCATAAAGCACATCATTTAAATAAATAGAAAATTTCTTATTCTCAATAAGAAATTTAAAACCTTCATTATCCAAACAAGAAATTGAAATAATATTTCTGCTTAAATCCGGAACATAATAACAATTGTTCAAAACAAGAATTAATCCGGAAGGTAAAGTGACTTCATAAGTCCCTACGGCTAATGCAGCAACTCTTGCTCCATTCCCCACGCGTAGATCTACTTCACCTTCTTTAAGCAGTCTCCTATTCTTTAGTCCCTGCACATTTAGACAAATGTGAGAACCACATCCGGTATCCAATACCCAAGAATCAGTGGTAGAAAGGAGAATATCTATCATATAGATACCTGAAGTCGACGCAGCCTTGCTGCTCTTCTTATTCTTTTGCTCTTCCAAGAAAGCCTTGCAATTACGTTTCCAATGACCAATTTCTTGACAATGGAAACAAATTGCATCCTTTTGTGTATCGGTTTTTGCCTCAGAAGCCTTGGCAACCTTTGCCTTGCTTATCTTGGGTTTGACAACTTTTGCCTTACCCTTGCCTTTGGCACCAGGCTTCTTCCCATCATGAACCAAGAGCACGGGAGAACCTTTCTCCACAATTTTCATCTCTGCAGTTTTGAGCATCCCATGCAACTCAGAGAGATTCTTATCCATTCCATGCATGTTATAATTCATTACAAACTGATTATAACTTTTAGGCAATGAATTAAGAATGAGATCCGTGGCTAGCTCCAATGGGATTGGATAGCCAAGTTTCTCAAGGTGCTCTACATAACCTTTCATTTTAAGAAAGTGAGGACTCACTTGTTGCCCTTCATTCATTTTACTAGTAGTGAATGCAACAATGGTCTTGTACCTCTCTTGCCTAGCTTGCTCTTGAAACATGGTTCTCAACTCTACGCCTATCTCATAGGCTTCCAAATGTTCCAAACTTTGTTGGAGTTTTGAGCACATAGCAGCAAGCATGAGACAACTTACATCTCTAGAATCATTACGATGTTTCTTGTAATTGTCTCTTTCTACCCTAGGGGCAGTAGGCGGTGGTTCAGCAGGGAGAGGCCCATCGAGAATGTACAACTTGTCTTCTTGCCTAAGAACGATTCTTATGCTACGGATCCAATCCATAAAGTTGGTACCATTCTCTTCGAGCTTATCCTTCTCAAGGATTGATCGCAACGACATTGATTGAGTGTTATTAGTCATTATATACAAATATGCAAAAATTTCTAAAATTTAATAAGTACCGATTTTCATTAAAGAGATAAATGATGTATTTATCAAACAAAATACTCCCACTAAATTATACAACCTTCATATACATCCAATGTATAATATAATTTAAATGGGTTAAGATCCAACTTTAATTTAATTTCAAGTCCGCTAAGGCGGATTACACAAAATCAAATTAATTAGGTAGACAACTCTTGTCAATCATATCTCATATGACTCTTAGTTCCTTTTATGAGATTCTTTAAGAAATCCAATTTCAAAAAGCATGTTAAACCTCATCTTTGCCTAGGCCCAAAACTGTTTTGACGCCCAATTAAGTCTAACCATTTTAAACGCACAGTTAATGTGTCCCGCTAGGGCGTGCCCACACTATCTATCTTGCTCATACATAAACAAATTTAATGCACCTCGCTAGGGCGAATCTACATTAAAATCACTCATGTACTAACAAGTGTTTTAATCATGGCATGGCAATAAAAGACTTAAAACTTTCTTTGAAGGTTCATCACATATAGCATATAGCACATTTATGAGCACATAATATAAACATGTTACACATCAAGTTTAGCCACTAAATTAATCTTCATTAATTTAAGCATGATATTTATGTGTCATTAGTTTCTCTATAATTATGAGGATGAGACTATTTCAACTTTGGTTATTATCTCCAAATCAAGACAACAAGAAGTGCGGTCGAACTAAGCCATTAGGCAACCACAATCCCGCACTAATTCAAGAAACCAAGAAAGTAGTCCATGTGGCCGAAACTAAGCAATAGATGGTCTCGATGAACGTAGGCCAATTGCATTCACAATTCCACATGGATCTCCAAACTTTGAATCAAGAACTTTGTTTCTCAATTTTAGCAATTATGAACTCTTCATAATTCTAACTTCGTTTCATCTTTGAAACTTTGATTGCGATCAAGTTTAGGAAACACAATCTCGATGAACGCAGATTAGCCATCCAAACCTTGAACCAATCTTAGAATCACAAGACTAAAACAAATAGGAAAATCAAACCCCAAGATCCACCACACAAACCAACTACCCAAAACCCATTCCAGATCAGCAGGTCTGGACTGGTTCTGTTACTGGTTTTGTTGAATCTTTCGAAAAATTCCAGATTCTGGTTTTCAACCAAAATCAGACCTTCTGATCAACTTGTGCGGCCGCCCAAAAACCCTTGTGCGGTCGCCCAAAACTGTGCGGCCGCCCAAGGCGTTTTGTGCTACCATCTGAATGTGCAGAATTTTCAAAGTTCGAAAATTTTGTCTCAAAATCGTTTTTCCCCGATTATTAAAACTTTGATCCAATCAAAATTAATAATCAACAATTCTGAATCCACCATAATTTATTTATTGCGATTGAATCGTGCGATTAAAGTTGCAAAACAATAAACCACATAAAATCACATAACACATAAACAACATATACTCCAATATTCAAATCATGCAAGGCACATAAACAATTTACATACACATAACATGATCCAAGTATTGAATTAATCAACATGAACGGGGCTCTGATACCACTGTTGGGTTTCCAAGTAACATGCGCAGCGGAATTTAGCATTTAAAATTTTAAGAAACCCAAAGCCATGGATCCGTTCATATGATTAAATCAAATACAACATAAGAATAAAGGAATAAACTAACCCTTGATGGCTATCAAATTCTCTTGGTCTTTTGTGGAGGTTTGAAGACTTGATCACGATCACAAAGCTTGAACACGAACTTTGAAGATGATGATTTTCACCCTCTAGCGGTATCCACACTTCGAACGAATATCAAAGGAGCTTCTTTGATCTTGGTTGCTAGACCAAATTGTGAAACACTTTTTCACAATCAAAAGAACTATATGGAATTTATTTTGTGTATTATTTTGTTCCTCAACCAAGAATATCTTGGAACAAAATAAACCCTCTCTCAAACTCTTTGAGACTCACAAAATCATTGGCCTAGAGTGCTGGCCGAATTTGGTGTTTTATACACAAGTATGACCTATTCCAAATAGAAAACTTGTGTCAAAATCCTTCCAAAATTCGTTTCCAAATCAAATTAGGAATCTGCCACCCGACAGCACTGTGCGGCCGCCCAAAATCATCTGTGCGGTCGCACAACTATCTGAAGCAAAAATGGTACAAAACTGTCCTAAGTGTGCGGCCGCCTAGTCATTACTGTGCGGTCGCCCACTCTTCAGAATGTCCAGAATTTCCAAAATTCCAATATAGTCCTTTTTAAAGATTCGTTCTATTGTGTGTGACCCTCTAGGATTGTACTAAGTTGGTAATGAGCTCAAACATGATCCCATAAGATATGATTAGGTTCTAGCAAACCGTCATACCTACCCAAATAGTATAACTAGACACAAGTTCTCATTCCTTTAGAATATGTCACAATCCCTTTGTCCACGATGTCATTGAACACAAGTCATGGTCAAACAGTCAACTTGTTTTGTTCAATACTTTCTCGATTCCGAATATGTTGATAATCCAAATGACATTGATCCAATCAATTCATCTGAGTCCGGCCGAACATTTCATCAACATCATTCCTACGAGTGGCCCAAGCTTGACATCTCTCCGAGGAGGGACAAATCCATTTAGCTTATTATTCTTCCCAACGGGATTCCGATTATGCCAATCATACCCTTTATAACTACTCGGTTAAAAGTAGCGTTTGAATATGTCAAACATAATGTTCATCAAGTGGAAGACTATAATAACTTCATGTCTAAGGATTCAAATGACATAACTAATATGAGATATATGTATGACATAGACCATGACATAAATCTCATAAAGCGGGTCATGTCCAGTACCTTGTTCCAAACAAGTACCCATAAATCTAACATGATCATCCCATGATCATTTAGCCTTTATACTAGTGCTTGACAAGTACTAGGGACGGAGATTATTATAAGTAAACATGAACAACAATAATAATCAAAACATCTCTTTATTGATATGAAATAAATGATAACAATTACAACGTTTATTAAACGTGCCTAGGGCACCGTTCATGTTGATTAATTCAATACTTGGATCATGTTGTGTGTATATAAATTGTTTATGTGCCAAGCATGATATGAATATTGGATTTATGATGTTTATGTGCTTTGTGATTTATGTGGTTTATTGTTTTTCAAACATTAATCGCACGATTCAACGCAATTAAAAATTATGGTGGATTCTGAATTATTTCGATTATTGATTTTTGATTAGATCAAAGTTTTAATAATCGGGGAAAAAATAATTTTGAGACAAAATTTCGAACTTGAAAATTCCATACCATTCTGACCATTCAGGCGCCCGCCGCTCTGGACCAGGACGCGCGCGCGTTGCAGGCGCCGCCCGTGCTGGACCAGGCACGCGCTCGCTAGGCCAGAATGTTCTGATTTGTTCAAAATCTGATTCTGGAATTTTTCGATAAATCCAACAAAACCAATAAAAGACCACTTCAGACTTGCTGATCTGGAATGGGTTTTGGGTAATTGGTTTGTGTGTGGATTTTGGGGTTTGATTTTCCTATTTGTTTTAGTCTTGATTCTATTCTAGATTGGTTCAAGTTTTGGATGGCTAATCTGCGTTCATCGAGATTTGTGTTTCCAAAATGATCGCAATCAAAGTTTCAAAGATAAAACGAAGTTAGAATTATGAAGAGTTCATAATTGCTAAAATTGAGAAACAAAGTTCTTGATTCAGTGATTGGAGACCATGTGGAATTGTGAAGCAATTGGCCTACGTTCATCGAGACCATCTATTGCTTAGTTTCGGCCACATTGGACTACTTTCTTGGTTTCTTGAATTAGTGCGGAATTGTGGTTGCCTAATGGCTTAGTTCGACCGCACTTCTTGTTGTCTTGATTTGGAGATAATAACCAAAGTTGAAATAGTCTCATCCTCATAATTATAGAGAAACTAATGAAACATAAATACCATGCTTAAATTAATTGAGATTAATTTAGTGGCTAACTTGATGTGTAACAGGTTATATTATGTGCTCATAAATGTGTTATATGCTATATGTGGATGAACCTTCAAAGAAAGTTTTAAGTCTTTTATTCATGCCATGATTAAAACACTGTTAATACATGAGTGATTTTAATGTAGATTCGCCTAGCGAGGTACATTAAATTTATTTATGTATGAGCAAGATAGATAATGTGGGCACGCCCTAGCGGACACATTAACTATGCGTTTAAAATGGTTAGACTTTATTGGGCGTCAAACAGTTTTGGGCCTAGGCAAAGATGAGGTTTAACATGCTTTTGAAAATTGGAGTTCTTAAAGAATCTCATATAAAGGAACTAAGAGTCATATGAGATATGATTGACAAGAGTTGTCTACCTAATTAATTTGATTTTGGGTAATCCGCCTTAGCGACTTGAAATTAATTAAAGTTGGATCTTAACCCATTTAAATTATATTATAATTGGATGTATATGAAGGTTATATAATTTAGTGGGAGTATTTCGTTTGAAAAATACATTATTTATCTCTTAATGAAAAAACGGTACTTATTAATTTTGGAAATTTTGCATATTTGTAGATAATGACTAATAACACTCAATCAATGTCGTTGCGATCGATCCTTGAGAAGGATAAGCTCGAAGAGAATGGTACTAACTTTATGGATTGGATCCGAAGCATAAGAATCGTTCTTAGGCAAGAAGATAAGTTGTACATTCTCGATGGGCCTCTCCCTGCTGAACA